>OV884041.1:2905000-4155000 GCA_930367265.1 Catocala fraxini
TATAACAAGATGCATGTTCGATGAAACCATGCAATCTATGACTCAACTTCGAAATGAGTTGAACGAACCGGGATGTTCGGGTTTAACAAAGTCGAAGACGCCAGATACGTTCGGAATACCTATCTTTGATACAACCGGAGTACATCAACCAAACGGAGATGAAACGGACAAGCATTTATCGAAGCTATTACGCAATCAAATGTGTAACTTCAACGCCTTGGAGCGAGCGGTTTCTAAAACTAACGTAGATGTCCTGAGAGAAAAATGGCAACTTCAGGATCAACTAAACATACTGCAAACGAAGTGGGAATCTATAGATAAAATTCACTGGGAGATAAACTACTTGTTGCAAGGAAACGATAAGGATTACGAAGCGAAATTCGAGCATTGGGAACAGGTCTATGACCGCCTAAAAGAGGATTTAAACAGAAAAATCTTTGAAACTGCTCATTATGAAAAATCAACACCTCGTATTGAGCTGCCCGAGTTCAATGGCGCTTATAACAATTGGATTTCGTTCAGAGATTTATTCTTCGAGATGATTCACAACAACCCCACACTAAACAAAACTCAAAAAATGAAATTCTTGAAGTCGAAGCTCAGAGGTGAAGCGGAAAAGCTGATAAAACATCTTCCTGTAAGCGCTGAGAATTACGATTCATGCCTGGATATCATCCAGCATCGCTACAACAACAAGAGATTACTTTTCACCTCGTACGTGGACACCCTTCTCAATCAAACATCTATCGATAAACCAACTTCAGCTAACTTGAAAAAACTACACGACACAACAAAAGAGTGTCTGAACGCGTTGGAGAATATTGATATCGATATTCCTGTATGGGGCCCACTTATCGTTCACTTGTTGTCTTCTAAACTGGATGACAGCACATATGGTGACTACCTGGAGAGTATGAAACAATCAAGAGAGCTACCGGACTTAAACGAGTTCATGGAGTTTCTGGAGATGAGGTTTATGACTTTGGAAACATCTCGTACCAAGAAGTTTAATTCAAAACCCAACTATTTGTCGAATGTTCAACATAAAAATTATAACAATTATAAGTCAATGAACTTTAAAGACGCAGAAAAGTGTACAAAAACCTACCATGCCGCGCTGCGAAAGTGCCCTCTGTGCAAAAATGATCACGCGTTACGCCTATGTCCTACATTTCTAAATATGGATGTCGCAGCGCGAAACCAAACGACAAACAAATTGAACTTATGTAAAAATTGTTTGTTTAGTCACGGCGGAAGTAAATGCATTTCAACGAAAAGATGCCGCACGTGTAACTTTAAACATCACTCTCTGCTACATGATGACAATCTGAAAGTACAGCCAACCAGATCATCGATCTTACCGGCAACTGAGCGAACATCGAATCACATAAACGGTGATCAAGAGATACTGTTAACTACTCTTCAACTCAAAGTTAAGAACATAGAAGGAGATTACGTCATCCTTCGCGCGTTACTCGATCAAGGTTCCCAAGTGACCTTAATAACAGAAAATGCTGCTCAACGCCTGAACTTACCCCGAAACAAAATGAACGCCGCTGTCTCTGGAGTTGGCAATATAATGGGTACGAGTAAAGGGATGATTCGGCTAGAATGCAAATCTATCAACTCCGATTATACATTCCAAACGGAAGCATTAGTAATGCGTAAACTGATTAATAATCTACCAAACTCAACTATCAAAACAGAAAACTGGCCACACCTCCAAACTCTCAGGCTGGCTGATCCAGATTTTAACATCTCTGGGCCCATCGACTTACTGCTAGGAGCAGATATTTACTCCGCAGTGATTATGGAAGGGGTGTTGAAACATACCAATGATTCGCCAGTAGCGCAGCAAACTAAGTTAGGCTGGATACTGTGCGGTGCTACTAAGCAATTCAATTGTCTAGTTACTCTAACTGAGCTGGAAAAGATAACAAAATTCTGGGAGACGGAAGATATCAACTCAGACTCCGAAACCACATCTGTAGATGACTACTGTAAGAAATATTACAGTGAAACAACAGAACGATTAACCAACGGACGCTACGTGGTGAAAATGCCAATGAAAACGAACTATCAACAAAATCTTGGCAATTCGAAAACTCAAGCCATAGCACAATTCCACCAGTTGGAAAAGAAAATGAATAGACAGGAACATTTCGCAAAACTGTACAAGCAATTTATTGGAGAGTATATTGAATTAGGCCATATGAAACCAGTAACACTTCCCGGGAGTCAAGCACAAGCCTATCTACCACACCATGGCGTAATAAGGGAAAGCTCTACTACAACCAAACTTCGAGCTGTTTTTAACGCATCGATGAAAACAGACTCCGGCTATAGTTTAAACGACTTGATGGAAAAGGGGCCTAATCTCCAAAAGGATATTCTATCCCTGATCACGAAATGGCGAAGTTATAAATACGTGCTAACGGCAGATATCGATAAATTTTACCGCCAAATCGTTATTCATCCAGATCAACAGAGTCTTCAAAAGATTATCTGGAGAGATTCCTCGAGTGAACCACTTCGAGAGATGCAGCTGTGTACCTTGACTTACGGCACCAAAGCGGCACCATTTATTGCAATGCGCACTCTACAACAGCTGGCGCTAGATGAAGGGAATGCCTACCCACTAGCCCAAATGGCGCTGCAGAACGACTTCTATATGGATGACCTCATTACGGGTCACTCAGATATCCGATCCATAAAGTTATTGCAAAATGAACTTTATGAGCTACTGAATAAAGGTGGATTTGTTTTGCGCAAATGGGCTACAAATGAACCATCCATTCTTAGGGAGTTGAAAGTGAAGGAGACGAGCGAAAGTAACGATTTTACCTTTAAACAACAAGAGTTCAGCAAAACATTAGGACTCGCATGGAATAACGCTAGTGATACATTTCATTTTGTTGCCGAACCGCTTGAAGATAACACCAAGGTATCATATACGAAACGCAGGCTATTGTCCGAGATAAGCAAGCTATATGATCCGCTCGGTTGGTTAGCTCCAATGACTATCCTAGCGAAACTTATATTTCAAAAACTATGGAGCGCAGAGTATCAAAGCATCGGTTGGGATGAAAGTGTACCGGATGCCATTGTAAGAGAATGGATCAAAATTAGGTCCGATCTGCCAAACATAAACAAGATCTGTTTACCAAGATGGATAAGGAACGAACACGATAAAACGATCGAATTACAAGCATTTTGTGACGCAAGCGAACAAGCCTACGCCTGCGTCATCTACAGCCGAACTACGTCACTGACCGGCGCATACGATACTACACTACTCACGGCAAAAACTAAAGTGGCACCGCTCAAAAATAAACTTACAATACCTAAATTGGAATTGTGTGCCGCAGTTTTGTTGGCCAAACTATTAGAGAAAATCTCTAAAGTCTATACAGACTGCAAACTAAGGATGTTCTGCTGGACCGACTCTCAAGTAGTCTTGGCGTGGCTTCAGGGGAGTCAAACAAAGTACGAAAAATACATAACGAACCGAACGTCGCAAATAACAAGTATAGTACCGGCTATAAACTGGGGTTACGTAAAGAGTAGCGAAAACCCCGCCGACTGTGCGACCAGAGGACTGCTGCCGTCAAAACTTCTCAACTTTCCTCTGTGGTGGACAGGACCTCGATGGCTCAAGGAACAGGAAAAACTAACAGTTATCCCAAATGAAGCATATACAACAAACGAGAGCGTTCTGACGAATTGTTACACTACAAATAGTGCGGAACACATGTTCAAAATAAATGATTTATATGAATCATTACTTGAGCGATATAATAACATTGATCGTATTACAAGAATACTGGCTTGGATAATACGTTTTGCTGATGCAGCACGCAACAAAAGGTCAAATGAGTGTAATGAACTGAACTGGTGTGAAATGAATCACGCATTATGTGTTTTAATAAAACATATACAACAATATTATTTCGAAGACGAAATCAAAGCACTCAAGACCAGCGGTAAACTACCCAATCGCAGCAACATTTTGAAATTAAACGCATTTTTGGATGCGAAGGGGATTCTGCGAGTCAGTGGACGGTTAGATCACTCCAACCTGTCAGAGGAAACAAAACATCCCATTCTTATCCCAGGAAAAGGAAGACTGACCCAGTTATTAATTGAACAGGCTCATCAACGGACCTTACACGGTGGAGCAAGATTAACGCTAGCTTATACCCGTAACAAGTACTGGATCGTCAGTGGCAATCGAACCGTCAAGAAAATCCTGCGACAATGCGTTCGGTGTCGTCGTTACACACCAACACGATCTGAACAGTTGATGGGCAACCTTCCGAAAGCGAGAATCACTCCATCGAGACCATTTTCACATACCGGCGTTGACTTCACAGGCCACGTAGACGTGAAGATAAACAAAGGCCGCGGTATAAAAACCTGCAAAGGCTACATAGCCATATTCATATGTATGTGCACGAAAGCAGTACATATTGAACTTGTTTCGGATCTATCAACGCAAACTTTCATCGCAGCGTTAAAACGAATGTGTGCAAAGAGAGGCACCCCCAAACATATTTATTCCGATAACGGAACAAACTTTGTCGGTGCTGCAAAGTTACTGAAAGAAGAGTTCAAAACATACCGAACAATGATGTCTTCAGAGTTCTTTAGAGAGATAAACAGTCTTCAGATTGAGTGGCATTTTAACGCCCCGGCCTGGCCATCGGCAGGAGGCCTCTGGGAAGCCGCTGTACGTTCAATGAAAACACACCTGAAACGTGTTATCGGACAACAAAAGCTAACCTACGAACAATTCGCGACTCTCCTCACCCAAATTGAGGCGTGCATGAACTGTCGGCCGCTGTCTCCATTATCTGAAGATATTGAAGACCTCAACTACCTTACTCCGGGGCACTTTCTCACAGGGAGTCCTGTGCTCTCTTTACCACTCAATGATCCAGACGAACCGAAATCGATAGATATCCGAAACAACTGGCAACTTATTGAACTGATGCGGCGACATTATTGGGATCGCTGGTCGAAAGAGTACTTGCACCTGCTACAAAACCGACCTAAATGGCAAAAAACTAAGAACAACATGCAGCTGGACCAATTGGTGCTAGTGAAGGAAAACAATCTACCTCCGGGCAAGTGGGCTATGGGCCGAGTAATGGAGTTACACCCAGGCAGTGACAATCTAGTACGAGTTGTTACTCTTAAGACTCAAAATGGCTTAGTAAAACGACCCATAACAAAACTAGTTACGCTACCCGTAAATGAGACAATGCCTTCATGCCAATCGCGAAACATAACTAATCCTGAGTCCAGAGAGGAAACTAAGAAAGCGAAGTCTACTACTACTAGAAGAATTAACAGCTTACTTTGGACGTTATTTGTAGTATTTACAATGCTGTCGTGTGGACACTCAAGCCCCGTGGAACATTTTAAAACAAAACCTTTGCCAAACAACCAGCCAATCTACTTTGATTCGATTGGGAACATCCAATTGATACATGACGAATGGAGACTTCTAGTGTACTACAACCTTTCAACATTCTGGGAAAGTACAGAAAGGGTTGAGAAGTTCGTGAATCGTTTAGACGAACTATGCAGGACAATGCCAAACGAGAAATGTCACTCTACCACACAACAACTGAAGTTCGAAGTAAATCAGCTGAATGAATAGAACGTCTTGTTACTGTCGCAACATCATCAACGGAAGCGTCGCGGCTACGTCAACGGCGTAGGAAACCTCGCACGAGCACTTTTCGGTGTCCTTGATAGCGATTTCGCCGAAAAATACACTCGGGACATACAGAACATCAAGACAAACGAACAGTATTTATTACAGTTGATTAAGAACCAAACACTTATTATAGAAGCCCAAGATAACACTATGAAGAAAAATGAAGACTTCGTAAAAACGCAACTGGGTGTAATTGAACAATACATGAACAAAACACTATACGAGTCCGAAGTAATTCAAAACCGATTCCAAATTATGAAAACCATGAACGATGTGAATGCTGGAGCGATAACCGCGAGTTTACTATTATCGGTATTGAGAAGAAACCAACAAATGCTCCTAGATGCATTGACAGATATTTATAGAGGAAATCTTGATATGAGCCTATTTACACCTGAGCAATTATCGGAACAACTTAATTACATTGCCGGAATTATATCGAAGAGATTGATGTTACCTATCAAGAATAGCAATGCAGAGAACATCAAAGATATTTATAAACTTATTTTCGTTAAAGCACGACTGACCGAACAATACCTACTCTTCGAATTACATATCCCGTTACTAAGTGATGACGAGTATACGCTATATCGTAACATACCTATAACTATGCAACATACAGACCGATGCCAGATGATAGCGACAACAACAAAGTATATAGGAGTTAATTACGTTAAGAATACCTATATACAAATGGAAGAGGTGGATCTTCAACAATGTACGACAATGACGGCTGATAACTACATTTGCCACGCCTACACGCCTATATACAACCTACATGGAACCTCAGCATCTTGCGAAGCAAAAATGCTAAGCCAAAACGGCAATAACATCACATGTGATTGGGTATCACAATTGTGCCTTGACCATTGGATCAAATTACAGAGACCAAACATATGGCTGTATAATTGTATCAAGGAGTGTGCAATTCGTACGGTATGCGAAAATCGTATTACAACAACAATTGTTACACAAGCAGGGCTCCTTGCCCTAGGTCAGGACTGTGTAATACAATACCGAGACACGACTATATACTCGCACAACATGTTTAGTAGCAAAACCAATATGAAAATGTCTTTAGAAATACCTACTATTGACACACCTAATGATATGTGGAATACCTTCAACTACAAAAGCATTTTATTCCCCAAACTCAATCTATCTGAAGAACATAGAACATTAGAAAATCAAATAGTTGAACAAAAGAAACGGGAGAGCCTGCCTAACGAGTTGAGCGTTCATGATGTTGGGAACTACACAATGTGTTCTTTGCTGGCGGGAGGAATTGCCGTTGCTGTCATTGTGTGGCTAGTAAAGAGACGTCGCACCGCGAGTAAGAGGAACGACCCGAAGGCAACGAAGACTCGAGAGAGGACGGACAATGTGGAACTCGAGGACAACTATGCTGAAATTCAAGAAGATCGCGTGAAGAACCATCCTTCATCTGAAGCAGCAAAGGGTTCAACGTTCCAACGATAATTAGCTACTTTTTAGTTAATAATTTTACTTTTTACTTATTGCTATACCTAACTCTAACTAACTTTTATACCTTTTTATATCTTTTATATTTTTTATACTTTTTATACCATGTCTTTTTATACTTACTTGTAACGCAAGTTGATGGTATATAGATTTCTGTGTCTTTCCCTCGGGAGCATGTACGAGCCAATAATGCTCGTACAACAATTTTATATTAAACTAATAAACACATACAAAATGTACATGTAATCAATATTATTCAGTCGTAACAAAACTGTTGTCGCGTAATATTGTGTATCTATATCAACTATTTTGAGGAAATAAACGATCGATTCAATATTGTGATTTGGTGTGTTTGTTTACCTAACTACAACAACTATACCGGAGTGCCGTTAACGACGAGATACTCCAACAATATGACTGACGGTAAACGGTTACCTTAGCCAATGGACGCTTGCGAAATAAAGGCATTACGTCATCTGCGTTAGGGACAAAGACCTCTGTTGATAATACAACACCTCATTCAGGCATATGATCTTCTTAATAATATAAGCAAGGAATTTGTGAACCTACTTATGGAAATTCCAGATTCAAGTATATATGAGCAGCGATAGCTCAGTGGGGAGACCAACAGACTGCAATGCAGAGGGTCTAAGGTTCGAACCCACGTCGCGCACCTCTGACTTTCGGAAGTTATATGACTTTTCGAAATTATGTGCGTATTCATTGACAATTATCGCCTGCTCCGTGCCTCGGAGAGCACGTTAAGCCGTTGGTCCCGGCTGCCATGAACATCTATGGCAGTAGTTATTGGGAGAGTGTCGACACAAAAGATCCCACTGGGTCGAAGTGTCGCCGGTCTGCACTGGCAGTGGCCCCCACATAAGATACATACATAAAGATACATATATAGCAATGCTTTTATATAACTCGAGTAACATATAAGCGATTATAATTTAACTGTGAGCTTATATAGCTTTCTACAATAAATAAAATTAAATCCTGTACTTGTTATTATTATATGATTACTATGATTAAAATCTCGAAACTTTATTTTGTATTCTTACATCCATTTCAGCAAAGAATCTACGCAACCTTTGTGCGCCTACATATGGGACGGTTGCACTCGCCAGCCAAACTGCTGCGACCGGACGGTGGCCGCGCTCACGCACTCACTATCGCAACAACTCGAACACATCGATGCCAAGGTGCTGCAGGCCAGCAACATATTCACCACTGTTAAGGTCAGTACTCAATTATCATAAAGACTCTATTAACCTATCCTACTAATATTATCGCACTCTTAATAAAACAGCGACTTAACTCGAAATTTGAAAGTAAGGCAATTTGGACTCTAATTGTATATGCTAATTTCTAATATTATGTTTGTGTTAAATCATTGCAATAGAGTTCAAATTTGTTTAATCCAAAATACTGAGATAAGTCTCTGTTTTATTAAGGATGCGTTATAAATGTAAAAGTTTGTGAGGATGGATGGATGCATGTTTGTTACTCTGTCACGTGATAACTACTGAACGGATTTTGATAAAACTTAACAGTATTATTGTTTATACATCAGAATAAAATATAGCATATAGGCTGCTAAAAAATCTACCTTAACATAGATCTACATTAATTATGTTTGTCCCACAAGAGCAAATATAGTTATAGAAAAGTAATCTCAGTAATTAATACTTAAAAACAAACAGTAGATTTGACATTTCTTTATAATATTTTCTAAGCTATGTATAATTGTCATACTATTTCAAAACGGCAACATGAGAAAATAAATTACATAACAACCAGTTATACCACAGGACAGTAGACAGGGAATAAGTGAAGTGACCATAGGGTAGGTCTTATCCTGTAATGGCCTGCCGTTTCATACGGCGGGCCGAAACCTCGGCGGGGTCGCGACTGCATGTGCAAGTGATTCGCGCGGCCCCGTCGATAGCGGTTTTGTCGAGGAACACCGTGGTAGGTTTAGTCGGTATTCCGAGAGGTCCATTATCATTTCAACATCTTTCTTTTACCCCGGTGAGTCCGACATAACCCCTCTGCCCGCCTCCGCGGAGGGGCATGCGTCAATGCAATCCCTAAGAAAAAAATATTATTAATTATTATATGGCTGAATCAACTTTTTACTGAAATTGATAAAAATAAATTAAAAAATCAACTTATTTCTTCATTTTCACGTGTTATTCATAAAGAATCACTGTTGTAGTTTTATATGTTAGGTAGTGCCGAGCACTTGAAAGCATATTTTTGCTATTTGTAGGGTGAAGAATAGAAATTGGTCTTAAAATGTGTCCCCTGGGTAACAAGTATTTTGTTAAATCACAATTTCAATAAAAATATAAGGTTGTTTATTCACTATGCGATGTCTGTTGAGTCACTATTAATAAAAAAATATACAACTTTTTCTGTTTCTCATATAAAAGATCTTTAAAGAAAAAAGTATGTTCAGGGTTACTTCTCTCATTCATTTTCTATCTAATTAGTTACAAAAATATATGTTTTTATGCATTTCCATTAATTAAATGGAATAGTAATCACAACAATCGTTGGGACAGTTTCGTTTGACATCGATTCATTTTCTGGTATATTATTTCTTTTCAGCTCTTTGATAACGTTTTCTATATTTTTCGCATTTCTGCCTGTTCTTTTATATTTTCATATAGTTTCAAATTTTCTTTGTATAACTTGGATCGATTTCTTTTTACTATTTTCCTTTCTTTTCTACGTGGTGTATCATTTAGCAACGGTGGAATTATTGGCGAATCACGAGGTGAATCGTTTATTTCTTGTTCTGGTATAATGGACGGTGAACATGGAGGTATAATATCTAAGATGTAATGTAGGTTTTCTTCTATTGTAGTAAATTTCTCTTCCGTAGTTTCCAGATTACTCTAGCATTAAATTTTTCTTTTGGAGTCTAGACATGTACTAATATTTTCTTAGCATGATAATTTTCTCTTATATTTTTCGTATTTTTCTGTATCTTTCTTCAGTTTCTCTTTATATCATCTTTGCTTTTGAGCAGCGGTTAGTGGTGACATTTTAGCAGAAATAAATTATATATAAGCAAATACGCCTAGCAAGAAAATGTATTCGTTTGGAAAAACAATCTTAATAGAATTCTGTTAAATATCAGTTAATCGTGTGTTTAAAACTTACTTAATAATTCTGCCTAGCATTCAACACTAAACGACAGTAAATATAATACAAACTAAATTGATATATTTAAATAATTAACCCAATAGTCTACTGAGTCACTAGATTTAACTCTTGGGTCACCCAAAAAGTAACCCAGGGGGCTGGTGACTCAGAGAGACATTTCACCGAAAATATTCTTTTACTACTATATTATCAAAAAAATCACAAATCAGTAAATTGACGAATCTTATAAAAACATATTTCTATTGCATTATGCTTAAAAATACATGAAAAGATCAAACAACTTACGAAAATATGTTGTCACCCAGTGGACTGACAATTAAAACACCATACCTCTGTTAGAGTTACGGACGAAATAGCTGCGCTATGTGTAGGTAACAAGACGCGTAGATTCGATTACGCGACACTCAGAACATTTTGTCATTGGTTAGATCAGACATAGTGCTGTCTCGCTTCAACTAAATTGTACGTTATAATAGGTAAGTCAGGGGACGTCACCTGCCCTGTTCTTTTTAGTACACCTTACTACGATGTAATTAGTCAAAAATCACTTTTATTACCAATCTGTTTTCACGATATTTGTAATTTAAGACCTTTCTTTTACTGATACAAGTATTAATCACAAATCGCCCATACGATTTTTTAAACCAGAGTACGATTTCCTATGACACATAGTTGTTGGGGCAGTCAATAATTGTATGGGAGCTCGAAGTGGTCCTTTGGGTCACCAAGTAAAATACTAGAAAATTTATGAAAAGCTTCTGAATTATATTATATAACATTATTTCATATTTTTCTAATTTATTGTTGGCGTTGTTAAAAGTAATCGGTCTGTTTTAGTTTGAATATACAAAATTATGAAACACTAGGGACAGCCAAAAACAAAAAATAGTTTTGTCTTCTATTTACGCGAATATTATTCATTCTCCCCGTGTCCCGAGTCTCCCCGTGGTCATGGGGAGACTCGTGACCATGGCTGCTGAAAAGCAACCGAAACGTCGGGGAAAGTGTAAAAATAAATTAAATCTAAATAGTTTAATAATAATTTAATTAGCTTAAAAATTAGTAAAGTTTAACAGTAGAATAGTAGTAGTAGTGTAAAAATTTTCAAAATGTTGTAATAAAGTGTCAAATAAACAACGCGATAAAATCTGTATATACCAGTTTAATTTCAACAAAAAATAGTTGATTCACCCATATATTATATACTAGACCGTTAATAGGTCTCGAGTCACGATCGTATGTCAATTGAGCAAGTTAACCATTCAGTGCATAGCATTCCTTGAGGCGAATAAAAAAAAGATCTTTTCTTCATTGCAGAACGGTGATAAGCAGCATCTAAGGAAGTTATGGCAGTGGTTCCTGACGGATCCACCAAAACTATTCGCAGCTTTGAAGAATGTTGACTGCAAGCTTGATTCCTGATGTGCAACGCTAAACAGAAGATAAGGCTAGTGCAGCAATGTCCGGTGTATTTGATGATAAGCAATTGCAATGCTTTGATTTCCTTCAAGAATGGGGTCTGATATCGCCGTATAAATTTATAGACAGAAACTTTTTATATAAGTGTATCAGATGAAGAAACGACATTTGAAAGTAAGTGATCTGTGCCTTTTCAGCCTTAGGGGCGCTATGGAAAGTCTTACAAGATTCTAATTTTATTAGGTTAGTGACATGATACAATAAGCGACCAAAAACGAGTAACTTTAATCTTATTTTTAATTTTGGACGTCGGTTTTTTTGACTATTTTTGTTTTTCAGGTTTTATTATTTAGATCCTTAAAAGCAACTTTGGTGTGACAAGCATGGTTCTACGACGCGCGGTTTCAGAGATACAGTCCTTTAAATATTGTTGGTTTTCTCAAATCTGTCATTATCTTTAAAACGGTGAGTAGTGCGAATAAATGACAAGGCGGTGAAATGGTCGCTTGAGATATGCCGTATCCGATGGCACGAGAAACAATCGAAGGGGAAACAAAACAAAATTCGAATATTTTATCGTGTGTCAGTCGTGTGAAAAAATGACAAGGCGGCGAAACTGTCGCTTGACGCGAATGAATGAATGAATTTATATCTAATGAATATAAAAGATTTTCAAAATAAATGAAATATAATAATCAATAGAACTTAAGTATAAAACTTTACTAAACCTGACTAAACCATGTGTGTTAGTCATCACACACATATTACACACTTTAGACATATTTGTATGTCAGTGTGTATGTGTGTGTGTTAAGTTATTGGATGAAAGCTATTTTGTGTATACTACGGATATGTAGAATAATCAGTCTTCTAATTCAGTCTTCATCAGAAATCGTATTTTCTATCGCTGTATGAAATACGTTTTTATAAAAATTATGATACCTTGAAGGAATAAATTCTGTTCGCAGAGAGAAATCAAATCTTTATATTTAGCTGTCATTATTGGCAAGGCATTAGTGTAAGAATTTTTAAGTGCCTCAACGTTATTTTGTCTATTTCTGGTATTTGCACTTCGACGACAATCAATTGACATTGACTGAACTTCATTTAAATCATATTTGTAATGAATAACATATGGATCAATTCGGTCCATTTTTAACTCTCTAATCTGATTCCATTTAATCTTTTCGTTATTAAAATGTTTGGTCCACGTATATTGGTTCGTGTAAGATTTAAAGTCTAAAATATCGTTTGAAGAGACTTCAATTACTTCGTAAGGCTCCCCATTAACTGAACCACCTTACACAGGTATACCATTCTTGAGGTGTATATATCATTTTTCTGTTGGAAGACCGTTCGATTAGGGCATGCACAGTCACCTTCCTGCTGAGTATGCCCTTTTTCTAGGAATCTATGAAATACATGCATTTTAAATTTTTAGCAGCATATTAATACATTGAAAATACTGAGCGATTACGATTCTGGCCCCCACAATGATCAGACTATAAACGTATATCTTTAAATCCAATTGCTGCAACTTTTGTTATATAGTCATACAAGCAGCTAGCCACTTCGTTGGATCCCCGTTTCGCAATCGTTTCGTCCCACATATAACACAATCCTCTTTTGTTTCCTGTGTCAAAATTGTGAAATTAAAAACTGATAACTTGCGTTTCTAGTAAAAAGAACTTGTTTCACCATGTGGGGTTGGAAGAATTTTTTGAAAATCAAATTCACTGTTGAACCTTTTGTTGGCTCAAACTGTGCTAGCTTTTTGTCCTCCGATTTTAGTGATCGAGCAATGTTTTTAATTTGTATATGAATTATAAAATCAATATTGGAACCGTCAGCAGTATCAGGATTATTTTTATTAGCAGTACAGATATCGCATTGATCTTTCTTAGGAACAAAGAATCCTATATTCAAATGCGAGTTAACTACGTGTCGATATTGTCTAAGTGTGCTAACTTTATCCTGAATATTATTTTCAGCAGTTCATTCGTGGTACATTTTAAACATTTTTACAAATGTTAAGTCACTATCAAGGTACATCTTGTTTGAATCTTTTCCTGTATAATGTGACTCAATAGGGCGAAAAAATTTCACATGATCACAAACACCCTTAATAACTGCTTCTGTTATGACTTTCTTTTTATTGGAATGTACGCCTCTTTTATAGCTTTCACACGCTCCTGTGATAAAATTGTATTTATCTATTCCACTTTGAATGAATTGATTACTGACGTTCAAAGTATTTTTAAACATGGTTTTGCATACTTTTATAACATTACCTTCATCCAAACCGATTGGCAAAAAATTGTGGACAGAATAATATCGATTTTCAATCTTCAGTGGTAATTCGCTTTTTAGTAAAACGCTTAGTATGTCTTCCTATAAATTGCCATTGCTTTTCCTCTTCTGTTTTCTACCTATAAATTGCATTGGTCGCCTAAGCCCCAAAACAACTCAAATAATCGTTTTCAGGTTTCTGGAGTAATTTTAGTGCAACACCTGAACTTACAATTTTCGCAAGCCGATTTTAGTAATGTACCTCGTTACTCTTTACCTTCTCTAAATAAATGTGCTTTGCCATGATTTACCAATAACTTTCTTTTTGTATCTAGCCAGTTATCTTTCTTAAATTTCCTCTTTTTTCAGTAGTATCCATGTCAAACTTACGACGCTTTCTACATGTAGGTGTTGATGGTGTAGAGCATTCACTAGATGCTTCAGCAGCTGAGGTCGTAGCGCTTGAACTTAGTTGAAATGGTGACTCTGCCCTAAGTATTGACGTATCTGATTCGCATTGGTAGGTATTAATTTCTGCAGCCTGAGATCTCCATAAAATTGTAGTATTTCGATGAATAGAGCAGACCTTGTGCTGGTCAGACGTGGTATCGGAGTCACATGTGCACATTAGCCTGTGTTATTCGATCTAAGATAGGTGTGCGTTACCGCAGCAAAATGTAATAAAATGTTGTGCTTTAGAGAGTTGAGAGTATAACAAATAATTAGTTCATCGTGAAGAGTAATTTGTTCACTAATAACAAAATTTGTTCAAATTGTAGTTGTAAAGTTATTCGAAAAAAAAAACTGATTTTGCTGCAGTAATGTTTGAAACATTTACCCTGGTAAAACTTTTTTTATAAAATCGTTTCATCCCGGAAATAAATGCATGAATAGATAGCGTTTGGTGCGTATTAAATGTTTGTGAACAGTAAAATTTGTGTGTTGTGGTTCTAAAGTTATTTAAGATTTTGCTGCAGTAACGTTTTGGAATTGCCCAGATCTCAAAAACGACTCAAAGTGAAAGTTTGAAAAAAAATACCAATAATAGACCTTAATTAGTTCAAATTTGTTCAAAAATTAGTTTTTAATTTGTTTGCTAAACACCAATGTAATTAAATGGTGCTGAAATTCAGAAAGAAACGGATTTGCAAGTAAACCAATACACTAACAATCAAATAAAAAGCTGTATCATATACCCTTGGTACACCTTTATAAATACAGTAAATTTAGATTATGTGTGACTACGCAATATGCAGATACAAAGAAATTTATTTACATTGTGGGGGTTAATAAAAATATACTTGTGTGTGATGTAAACACAAGTATATTTTTATTAACCTCCACAATGTTATCCCACCATTAATTTCGCGGCCATGACAGTACTTACTACTACTAGCAAAATTATTGTTCTTTTTTTGATTCGACTGTTTCTTGTACCATCAGATAGGGCATATCTCAAGCAACAATTTCGCTGCCTTTTATTTTCTTTTCGAAATAATGAGGGATTTAAGAAAACAACAATACTTGAAAGGCCTGTATCTCGGAAACAGCGCGTCGTAGGACTATGCTTGTTAGGACCAAAATTGCTTTCAGGGATGTAAATAATACGAAGCCACACAGAAGAGAACGAAAATTGAAGAAAACCTTTTCTTGGTTGCTCCTTGTGTCACTAACCTAACCTAGCAAAACAGAATTTTCTGAGCCTTTTTCCATAGCGTCGCTAAGGTTACACAATAACCTGATCTTTTGAACAAATATTGATATTTATGTGTGACAAGACAAAGTCAATTCTCAATAGTGGCTATTTTATTATATGATCGACCGATGTATGCGGGTCGTGGTATGGCTGTATTATCTTCATTAAATAATTCCTCCGTATGTGGGTATGCACTAAAAACCTGCAAAACAGCTAGTTCTGTTTTGATAAAATATAATTATGTTAATGTTTGTGTAGGTCGCTTGATGGTATAAATACCCAATAAGATCCGATTCGCTAAATACACTTGAGAGTAAAAAAAACGAATCACAACTTAAAGAATTTAAGACCTAAAATGAATATTAGGTTTTTTATTTTAGTGCTAGAGCCCTTTCAGTGGCATAGAATAGTGAGTCGACTTTTTGCTCTCGAGTGAAAATTCTTGCAGGTAATTAGTTAAAAACATATTTGATAGAATGTGTTGTAGTTCAAGAACAATTTGCCTAGTTTTGTTGAATATTCCGCCGAATCCGGTCACACTAAGATTGATTAGATGGATACCAAAACATTGGAATAATAATACTAGCAAAAGCTAGAATTTTGACTTAGGTTTGAAATAATGTTCTTTACTTATGTACAAAGATAGTGCCTTAAATAAAATATACATTTTGTATGAAATATTTTTATTTTATTTAAACCTACTTAATAACAAAAGTATAAAATGCCTATGAATAAATTACTAAATGATCACAATGATTCCGTTTAATATGTACAATGACTTAAATATATTTGTTCTTTGTATAAACAATTAACCGTCGTAAAAATTCCCTTAACATTAGGAAATAATATTGCCTTCCTACTAATAATCATTGCTAAAAAGAAAAAAAAAGGCTCAAAAAAATCGAAAAAGGCTGGCAACATCTTAATGCTGCCCAAATTGCAATAATTTGCTTCGATTTTATTTTCGAAGCAAACGTATTGCAATTGTTTTAGGACTGAAGAGCAATGACTATTGGTAACTAGATAATTATTTTTGCAATTACTGGGTGTGTAATTGGTTTTCTTACTCCACATATCTATTCAAGTTTAATTGGAAAGAGAATACTAACGAGTATCCCATTTCCGACCGATCTTATGGCGCGATTAAACGTATTTATTTAGTGCCATAGTGGGTATGTACTTTATATTTTTCAGTAAGGCTAATCTCCGTTGGATGACATTTCAACGCGTTTGTTCTATTCTTCGAGTACCGAATCGTTGTCAACGTTAAAAGTGATTTGTTATCAATCTGCCATCTACGTCATAACCAGATTTAACACAGTGGCAATAGTTTCATATAAGACTAAAAAGCTGGCGTTTTACTAAAATGCGAGATCTGGAATATATAATAGTTTATATTTCATCTTGTTCAATAGTGCCTTCTGTGTGGTATCTCAAACTACTTTCTGGAACGATAGGCTCTCTTCTGGTTTCACTATATCTTACTCTAACATATCGTTGTAATTAAGACTGCGCCGAGCGTAAGACAGATAATGCCAGAGCTCGTGCGGCGCATATTCAAATCGGCGCGCGCCCGCCATAGTCAAATTGTATGGAGGATTTGAAGTGCTTTTTTGATAAATATGTATCTTTATTGTCAACCAATAACTTAAATATTTGGGACGGACAAATTGTAATATAACCATTTATGTTTCATTTAAGCTGTTAAATAGGATATATTTCTACTGTTATAATCTAAAATTTATGTAATTTTGTAGGCGAAAATTTTAATTATTTTAAGTTTTTACACGGAGTAATTGTAAACACATTCATTGTTATGGTAAATGTATATTTTGTATTTGTATTAAACAAAAAGTGTTGATTTTATTCACTTAATTGTGACCGCCTATTTTGGCACATTTCGCTCGGCGCAGTCTTAAGCACAGTCTTGCTACAGTCTGGTAATGATTTGCTTAATCGTGCAAAGACGAGTGAAACTACTGGCTATCCATTTAATCAGTCTGTTCTTTCCATCACCGAGTTAGTGGTACCTGTACTGTGCTTTAAAGTCTTATTGTAGTTAACCGCTTTTTAAAACAAATCGCTGGAAACGAATATTTTGATAACAAAATATTTTCGTATGGATAGTTTTTATAGTCTATAAAAATGTAAAGCCCGATTTTAATCGTCAGATAGGTTTTATCTGATAACTGTGGCGCTGTGATATAATATTTCGTTTGATAAAAGTTATCTGACGATTAAAAAATCGTTCCTAATATGCTACTACTAGATATTAACCTGTCAATTGCTTGCTGGCATGCCAAACATAACTGAAACATAATTGAGTGAGGCTGTCGGCGCGCGGCGGTCCGCTGGCATTTGCTTATAATATTTTTCTGGAGGACCAGGGTCATATACAGCGATGGCCTTCATACAGTCGTTGAACGTAGAGCTCAGAACCTACTAACTAACATCCTTTGGTGGCTACCAGGCATTTCTGGAATGGGCAAGGTCGGGTCCTTCTTTAAGCTGCCAATGGCTGCTGAAGCTTTATACATTATAATAATTATGTTGATATAGTGGTATTTAGTCCCACGTAGGTCTGGGTATTTTCCGTAGCAACGTGTCTTCAGGCGCGATGTGTATCGGATTGTTGAAGTCCACGTCGATGTGCTCTGGTATCGCGTCGAAATATGTTATGTGGTCGTGTATATTGTCTGTAAAATATAAAGTAGTTGTTACAAATATTACATACATTCATACATTAACTCACGTCGTAGGCAGAGACTATGGTTTGCCATTTTATACGAATCTGGTATGCCTATCTTTCTTATTTTATTGATTTGTGACATTTTTAGAATCACTTCGCGTTTGTATGTACCTACTTTTAACGTTAATATCTTTTTAGGTATTTCTAAACAAACAATCTATATCTATAAAACTCTTCCGTTACTGAGTGACTGACAGACAACGCACAGCCGAAACTACTGAACGCAAGAAGCTGAAATTTCGCATGTATGTTCCTTGGAGAGTGTAGGGGAGCACTAAGAGAGGATTTTTGGAAATTCCACCCCGAAGGGGGTGAAAGGGGTGAAACCTGATATTCACACGGGAACGGGACTTACGCGGGTGAAACCGCAGGAAAACTACTAGTTTAATATACAATCATTTAGTTACTGCTTTCAGGCAGTATTTTGCACTCTTAATAAAACAGCGACTTAACTCGAAATTTGAAAGTAAGGCAATTTGAACTCTAATTGTATATGTTAAATTCTAATATTATATTTGTGTTAATAGAGTTCAAATTTGTTTAATCCAAAATACTGAGATAAGTCTCTGTTTTATTAAGGGTGCGATTTGTTGTCTAATAAATAGGGATAGCATAGGAAAAAGAATACATAGAGATTACGAGCAGGTACGCATATTTGTTTATTAAATAAGATAAGTGTAAAATAGTTTATAGAGGTTTGGAGTCCTTACGTTATTATCAGTAGCTTCACCACTTGGTGATGCTCCTTTGCTTCCCTTTATCAAGAACATATAAATGGTTTAATACTCGAGACTAAGTGTTAGTAACATACGTGTAAGGTTGAGCCTCGCTATGATGTCGTCCAGATGCCTCTGGTCGAGGCTGGCCTTGACGGAGATGCGGTGGCCGAGGCTGCGCCGGTGACGCGACGAGCGCCAGCTGACGCGGGTGCTGGCGTTAGTGCGCGCTAGTAACGGGAGGGTGAACACCATCTCCGACACCGGGGTGTTGTCCGGACCGAACTCCTGGAAGACGAGGTCATTTGGATATAGTTGATAAGTATTTTCAGAGGAAGATATACAAGGTCAAGTTTGCACGTGTCTATTTTGGGTGTGCAGTGTGTATTCATTGGTTTCATTGGTTTTGAGGCGCTCATAGCCAATTGCACTCACTGATCGGTTAACGATTAGCGAGGTTAAGCAACGCTGGGTGCGGTCAGTCTATAGATGGGTGACCGCATAGTGGTATTTCATCTGAGCGTCTCCGTGCTTCGGAGGGCACGTAAAAAGTCGGTCCCGGTTGTTGTCAAATTGACAGCAGTCGTTAAGCCATGTCAGAGGCCTACGGGCGGTTTGAACAACTCTTGACAACAGGTTGGCCACTAACCACACGAAAAGAAAAGAAGATTCATTGGTTGAGTAAGGTGATGTTAAATTTTCTGTTAGTAGTAGAATTGAGTCTTGAATTCTGCGCGGTTGATAGCAATATGAGTAGTTGCTATCCCATGAAATCCCAGAGAAAGAAAATAAAAATGAGAGCTACTATGCAGTCATCAAGGCCTTGTAACTAAAACCACATAAACGCCCACCATTGAAACACTAACAGTTTTAGTTCAGTAGTGATCTACAAATATGTTACATTTATAGATTTAAGTTATCCCAAATAAAATAAACTATCTTGTATTCATTTTCTTTGGCATTGTTTAAGTGTTGTATCGCATCGTCATATCGCTATTAAGACTGCGCCGAGCGTAAGACAGATAATGCCAGAGCTCGTGCGGCGCATATTCAAATCGGCGCGCGCCCGCCATAGTCAAATTGTATGGAGGATTTGAAGTGCTTTTTTGATAAACATGTATCTTTATTGTCAACCAATAACTTAAATATTTGGGACGGACAAATTGTAATATAACTATTTATGTTTCGTTTAAGCTGTAAAATAGGATAGATTGCTACTATTATAATAAAAAATGCAGCAAAATGCAAATTTACGTAATTTTGTAAGTGAAAATATTAATTATTTTAAGTTTTTTACACTGAGTAATTGTAAACACATTCATTGTTTTGGTAAATGTATATTTTATATTTGTATTAAACAAAAAGTGTTGATTTTATTCACTTAACGGTGACCGCCTGTTTTGGCACATTTCGCTCGGCGCATTATTAATTTAAACTGAAGAAAGTTGAAAATTAATTCCATCGATACCACTTATTGAACGGCTAATAGAGTTAATGCCAGCAAAATAAGATATAGTACCTACAATAAAATAGCAGCAATAGCTCAGTAGGGAGACCAACAGACTGCAAAGCAGATGGTCTCGGGTTCGAACCCACGTCGCGCACCTCTGACTTTCGGACGTTACCTATATGACTGACTGATTATGTGCGTATTGATTGACAATTATCGCCTGCTCCGTGCCTCGGAGAGCACGTTAAGCCGTCGGTCCCGGCTGCCATGAACATCTATGGCAGTCGTTATTGGGAAAGTCAGTTCCCCCTAATATCCTGACACTGGTCTAGCCTTAGGGTATCGTTAGCCTTTGGGTTGCGAAGGTCAGGTGGCAGCCGCTCCGTGTAAAAACTGATATCCAGTCAAATCCGGGTAGACTAGAAAAGCCGACCCAAGTGACTTGGGAATAATAAAGGCTAGGGAGAAGAAGAAGAAGACCTACAATAAAATCCACGTCTTAACTTACCAAACATTTGCCACTAACGCAGTAGGAAGCGTTTTTCTTGCCGCATGATGTTCCGAGAGGGAACCAGCCCTCGTGTCCGTTCACTAAGTAGAAGCGATGCGATACTCGTTCGTCTTGGCAGGCTATACGACATGGACGGTCGGGATCCTCTGGAAATGACAAAAAAAAGAAAGATAATGAATCTCGAGTGCTTAGTGAGAGTTTTACGTTAACGCTATCGACACGTTATTGACGTTCGGCGCTCTGATTAGCCCGCTCCAAGCTCTTAATCATAGAGCCAAACGCGGTAAACGTTTCGATCGTGTTAACGTAAAAACAATTTACACTAGGCACCCTGATCTTCTGCAGTATAGACCATCTTTGGCAAACAAGACACCGACAATACATATATCCCTTTGGACTTAATGTGTACTAGATGATTTCATGCGTCTGCTAAGGTAATAATTATAATTTTAGTGAGTCACATCTACGTAAATAGGTACATAGTCATCGTTGACATGATTAACCGACATATGTCTACTTCAGCGTAAAAACAAATTGGTTTTGTGATTCGGCTTCTATGCGTGTAACATAATTACGTCAATTTATCCATTTTTGTCAACTGCCGAATTATTAGGAATTGACAGTTCTGCACAGGTCATTAGAAGCCAGCTTCCATATAGTGAACGGAGTGGACTCTCCAGGTGTCTATATAGTCAAAATGGTTTCATAATAAAAATTAATATGACAAGGTGTGCTTACAAGCAGTCAAACTGGTGTCAGGATCAGTACTAACTTAATTCGATAGAAATTATGACCATCTCCAAAACATTGTATGCATGATGATTATAGTAAAATACTTTGCAATATAATATTGCCTCAATACCTAAATCCAGTTATCGTAAGTTACAAGTTTCCATACATCTTACCTAAAGCCGGTGATATCTGCATGCCTAAGCCAGACAACCTTCTGACTCTGTCTTTGTATTTGGTGCACACCATCGTCGCGTACTGGTATGGCGATTTTCTTTGGGTACAACCCTGAAAGCGACAAAGAAATGTTACAGGTCGGAACAGCCTTAAGAAGACAGTTCATTATACCAGACTACAACACATACTTATTGCGGCCAAGTCGAAAGAAGGGCTTGTCTTTTGGGAGCAATGGTCAAGCAAGGTGTATTTACTCACCGAATCAGGTCGACTAGAGTCAGGCCTACATAGCTGTATGCTGGTGACTGGTCGAGAAACTGCAGTGACTAATCGGATGCCAGCTCCAGGAGATATGCAGTGGTAATGACAGCCGCTTGCTGGTCGCCACTGACCTCCAACTGCCCTCCTCCAAGTGCCTGAAGTTTTCGCTCTAAAAGAAAATTAAAATACGTACCGAAAGAAAAATTATTTACGTTATCTCCGATCTATTAAGGTAATGTTAAATAAGATTTGAGATTACGATGAGACCAGAGAGATTTATTTATTATTATTCCTGTTTAAGTGTATAAATAGTCATATAAGTTTTCATTGTTTTGAAGATTTCTTTATGAAATTATTCGTGTATGAAAATGTGTCTGTCGCATTTTGGTACTTTGCTGTTCATGTTTTTGCGGGACTCATTATACATGAGAAGGGGGGTTATTATGAACTTACGGTGGTGTATGTGGTGTGGCAGTCCTAAGAGCTTCCCACTCGCAGTCGCTTGGTCTCAGCGAGAATTCGTTGTCGGAATTGGAGGAACATGTGAATTTCTAGAATATATCAAATAAGTAGCGTTAATATAACATACTTATCTCTTAATTTTAACTATCAAACAAAGGACATTCTTGAAACCTTTGACATTTTTATTATTAAAATGCACAATTCTTGCATCCGGAGGGAATAAACATTTAAACACCAAGAACACTCGGCCTCAGAACAACTACTTGGGCGTCACACAAATTTTCGTCCTGTGCGGAAAACGATTCAGCAACACACGGTTCACTGGCAGCAGTGAGGCGAGGCGAGTACTAAAACGACTTCGCTATTTAAGCAGTGTTTAGTTAATTAACAATCAAAGGTTACAGAAATGTGATTATCACCCACTTACATTGGACCTATCTCTGGTTATGGTGGTAGTTACCACAATGAGATGATCCGACGCAGAGGTGGGAATGAGGCGAGAGTACCTGGCACAGGCCGCTGATGCAGAACATGGGCTGGTGGCGCGCGCACGCGGTGCCGTCGGGCAGGCTCCAGGCGCGCGACTTGTAGCCGCCGCCGCGCGTGTCGCACCACACTGCGCATGCGCTGCTCACGTCTGCGCATGCACAGGGTATTGCGGTGAAGCAAAGATCATTTGTACGCGAGCCTCACAATATTGTCAGAAATATGTGTCACGAGGTAGATAAAATAAGAATAAAATGAATGTGTAGAAAAGCCTGAATAAATAATAATTAAATATCATCCGTAACCAGAAGGTAGGTATATCATTATCCCTCCCTAGGTGGGATAAGTAATTATTATAAACTTAGATAAAACTGAACCGAGGATTGAGCTTTAGAGGACGTCTATTTTGATCACAGCCACATCAATTATTTTTCATTAAGGCTAATTATCTGTATCCAATTATAGGGTAAGATCCTAGAGCCGAGCGAACGTATTTAAACTGTTTTAATAAAATCGTCATCGTCAATTGCGAACTTAGTTTTCTATTCATGACTAGCACATACACAGTAGACTAAAACAGATTGTGAGTTTAAGAAGGGGAACCGAGTTACCATGGATGTCTCACTCGCTCTGAAACGCATGCAGTACTCTCGCGCTCATACTCATGGTTGAATAATTTTTGTGTTTAGGAGATGTTTGGTCATTCCAATTTGTCTGACTGATTAAATATAACTTTGTAATAGTTGTCTGAATAACATATTTAAAAACCAGACATTTAAAAAAAGTTATTTAAATTATTTTTTGTGGTGCTTTAAGGCGTCGACAAAAGTTCCGGTTCGTGGAAAGCGTCTGACACTTTTGAAGTTTTGATATTACTTCAGAGTAATATTCTACAAAATATATATAAAAATCAGCCATACAAATTTAAATTAAGTAAATCTTATTTTTATTTACGTAACTCACCTGGTACCTGCCCAAGTGTCACAGAGCGAACTCCACAAGCACGCAGGTATTAAAAGTACATGAGACACTACTCAGAACCGAAGGCTTCATCTTTTTGAAAATAAGTTACGTCTTACGGCTCTGGGATGTTGGACTGTATTTTAATTCCATAGTGATATAATTTTAATCAAAGATTTTGCACAAATTACAAAAAGTATCTAAAGCATCTCGTAATTTATCCTAGACCTCCAAATGTGTTTTAGAGGCTCTACAATTGTAGAAAGACCCTTTGTAACACCGAATTGCTATTCATTTATAGACTACTTATTTTTGTATTGAGAAATCTCAAAATCTTAGATTAACAAAATTCACATTTCAAAAGTTTTGTTGGATTTAGATAACATTAAAATAGGTCTGAAATTAGCCGAGTCCAATGGGCTACCTGATTAAAAATATATATTATCTACTATTTTAAATTAGACCAGGCAATATACCATAGTATACGTATTTATTAAAATATGGCTAATCTGTAATAATAATTATTATTATTTATTTGTGTAAAATGTGGTAGTTACAAAAGTAGGTGGTAAGCACATAATTATAGGCGCTGAGCACATTTCGCCATATTTAAATCCAAATTTTTATACATTTACACTTTTGGTAAATAGGAATACTTAACAAGAACACAGCACTTTACATAATGCAAATCATAGATCACAGTACACTTTATATTAATCCTAAATCAAAGTCAATTTTAAACAGAACAGAAACATAAACTTTTTGTTTTTGTATTGCAGTTTCTTGTTTTTCTAGTTCCAATTCTTGTTCCAGTGTAGTATTTTTTAAGTTTAATATTCCAACTCGGTCAGTTGTTTACTTTTTTTCTACGTGTGTGTGAATTGTTATGTCAGTTCTTTATCTATGTGTGAGTGTTATTCAAAATTGGAAAAACGTTTGAATGAATAATTTTTTGTTGTTGTTTATCCCACAGAACAGTTACGGTCTGGTATTGTTGTTAATTTCTTGATACACCAATTATAACTTCGGTTATTAAGTTTTGGCACTTTTGGCAATAAATTTATGAACTATTTCCTATTTAAATAATTTATATTACAAAGATCCTGCTTAGATTTGTTTACTTAATAGCTAAATAAGAGAGCGGCAAAGTTTATTTCCGCCCCGGGCGGCTGACACCTACGCTACCACCTAAGCTACCAAAGATTTAGTAAATGTACTGGAGTTACCCTAGAGTACTGGGTATCTTTTAAAATTATAACTATTTAAAAACTTCAAAATATCTTGTAGAGTAACATACTGCAGTTAAAAATATTCTCGCATTTCAAGTGTCATATGAAATTTCTTTTTCACTCTATCCTCTTATTTCATATATTTATTCCCACATGGTGACGGGTCTTGCTTACTGGATTTCCTGCTTTTGCTTTGCATTAACAGAGTTATATAGTTTGAATACGCCGCAAAAACAAGATACATTCGATCAAAATAAAAAAGTTCTTATGTTGTATGGTATTCTAGGTCACTTACCGTCAGAATCGATTCGTTGCAATCCAGTTCCAATGAGATCAGGGTCTACATCACGCGCCCTCAAACATATCTGGTCAGCAAACTCTCTCACTGTCATTCTAGGCACGTTACTGCACTGGAATTAGTAAAATAAACCAAAATCTTCAGTGATTGCATTGGTAAGTCATATTTTCTTGTGGTAAAATACTGTAAGCATTACATTTACCTGTTGAGCGTTGCATGATTGATACTTTTTGTCGTGTCCAACGCAATAGTTCTTGCCGTTTTCATGTCTGAAACAGACGTATTATTGACTAAACGAAAATTTAATTGTGATCCTATAGATATTTAAGGTCACGATGAACTGATACAAATTAGCGCTGTTCGATAGGCGCCGTTAGTGATTTTTGGATGCCGTTTAAGCTGTTCTTTTTAAACGACAGCGAAGTCCACGCCATTAATTTTGAATGTTTTTTTACAGTCATGTATGTGCCATACATCTCTGCGGTTTCTTCTTCTATTATGCTTGGTAAATTTTTTATACACAGCTAGACGAAAGAATGATCAGTGATTTTCCAGTTCTTTAAAAGGATTTCTTTTTACGATTCGCTTGTCTCATTGACCGTAGTGCGAAAAAAAATACAAGAGCTGAGGGTAACATAATCGATTATAATTTTGACGATCCTCAGGTTCTTTAGTTTTATAATACAATATTTTCTAGGTTCCTGTACGAATATTATATTAGAATTGATTAGTCTAATAAACACTAACCTCGCTCTGGTACATCTCCGCGTGGCGACCGCGACGCCGGCAGCGGCGGGCGCGAGCGTGTCGTCCACCAGGCACGCGGACGCGCACTCCGACCAGCTCGACCAGCGACCCCACGAGCCTCGCACCACGGTCGAGCCTTCGCGCTCCACGCATTCCCCGCCTCGACAGTACTGGTAAACAAGCATTTTAAATAGAATGAAAGCTAGTTGGATATATTCTATAAGAACTATGCAAAACACGGAATGAAAAAGTGCAGTCTGTATCCTCAGGAACTAAGTTAAAATCAAAACGGTAGGTATGTGTGTAACAATAAAGTTATGGTATACAATAGGTTGTAACAATAACTTTATTAAATTTACACATAAACAATATCACTTCTAATATAGGGATTAGAAGTGATATTGTTTATGTGTAAATATATTTTTTGGGTATCAGATATAACTTACATTTTTTATTAGCTTTACAATTTTAGATTGCACAGAAGAGTCCATTCTAATTTATTTGGTAACTAATACATAAAATCAAATGGCATTTTGTTTCTTACCATATCCTCCCCACACCTAGTTCCTTCCAAAGCTGGATGCGAAGTCCACGTGTACCTCTCTCTTTGACAGTGCAGGTCTCTGCATATATCTTCTAAGCTCTGAGCACCGGAGTGTCTGCTACCTCGACCGTATTTCAGCATACCTAAAAGTTACCGCGTGTTTACATTTCAATCGGATTTTAAGTATTTTCGTAGTCGCAGAATGTATGAAATATTTTCTTATCTGAACATAGACTTTCCTCTATTAAACCCTAGTAGGTAATCCATACTGTAGTTGTATCCAACTTTTTGCTATATCGGTTAACCAAAATTATTTGATGACGTATAAGAGAAATGTATATATGTTGTTGAGTTGGTGATACTCTCGGTTCATGTACTGTTGGTTGCGTTTCGGGATTTTGGAAAACCAGCAGTTGGAACATAAAACAGAATTTGTTTTAAGCGTGTAATTGACAGCTATTTTCTAATTATGCGTGTCTTTAAAAAAATCAGTACGGAATGTAACAAGCTGCGCTTTTTATTTGTATTAGTCACTCGTGGCACATTATTTTTAACATTGTCCGCATCTCAACTGTCGAAATACATACCATGCCGTTTTCAATATTGTTAACAGTTCATGAGGAAAATATGGGTAACAGGAAGCTGGGTAGGTATTTGGTTTTTATGATACATACATTGCTGGTCGGCATCAAATCGTTCTCCGGGAAGTATTCCTTCGGCGCTGTGGTCCAACTGTCCAGCTGAGTTACCGTGGTCCAGCAGACATCGGGACTGTACTGTGCTGTGAGTTCAAATTTAACATTGACCTTCTACTCACTATTATTATTTATTTATTATTACAAACAAGAAAATATTCTTTAATGTTACAATGGTCAACAAAACTGTTTTGAACAGTTTTGTCTGCGGACTTAGTCGGGTATTCTATTATGTATTATAACAGCTTTAACTTGATTTGGGTTAAAATTTCACCCTCGGTGAAATTATAGGCAATTTGCAAGCGTTACAAACAATAAATGTATAAAGCTCACAGCTCTATGTTAATGACTCTAAGTATAACTTACTCTAGAAACTTCTGTAAGTAGTTACTGCTGCATTGAGACCAAGTGATTTTACCGCTGCCAAGAGTCGGACTCATGATATACGCGCTTGGGTCACAACCGTTGTCTGCTAGAGGTCCATCGTGACGCATGCCTAAGCTGGAAAGGAGCAGAGACTTATTAGAATTAATACAAGAACCTTGAATCCTCCGTTTTCTTCGACCTCCTTCGGGTTTTTGTATTTATAGATACTGCTTCTGACATATTTATATAGCGATCAGGATAGCTTATGGGCGATTGATTTTATAAAAAGACTGTCACCGCACTTGATGTTATTCCTGTAGACTTGACAAACACAAAAAAACCGACACTGAGGAAACCCAGATTAGGAACAATCGTTTGTGAATCAATCATACAGATTTTATCGTGTTTTTATTTTGAAACACTTTTATTACATAATTTATAACTATTACATTACTATTTTTAAACTTTAGTACTATTTAAGCTATTCAAATTACTTAAGTAAATCAGTTTAATTTTAATGTATAATATTCGCTTATTAAACCTAAGACTACCGTGTGGGGAGATCAAACCCACAACACTAGGCGCAGTGGCGGTGGCAAGAGACTGCTTAATCCAGTACGTCATTCATAGCGATTCTGTACAAAAGGGATTCTTTATTTGCCACTTGTCCGAGCTGTTTGTGATCGTAGAACAATAACTATAGCTTCACAAACGTAAACAGTCATGAGTAGTAACCACTGTTATTAATAGCAATGCAACTCCTTAAAAAAAGTCTGTCTGTCTGTAAGGTAATTAGGTAACTACACTTCTATATGGTAATATTTATTTTATTTATTAAGGATCTCCGGCAGAGAATGTACACAAAATTGCGCGAACATATACACTTAAGTCCTGCCCATTCGCGCTATTACACTCTCAATAATTGAATTTACATTAGCTTAAATTATACTCAATCGCAGCGGTGAATGAATTTATGTTTCAGTAGGCAATTTGAATTCATCTGCTTGATGTGATTTGTACGTGATTTAATATTCTATTTGCCTGCTAATATTATCATTGTAAAAGTTTGTAAACTTGTTTTGCTGTTTAGATGTTTCTTACTCAACAGTTAGCGTAAGGGTAATCAGGCGTAAGCGGTTGAACGAATTTAGTTGCAACTCGGTAAACTGTGGTATACAAACAGAGGATGTCGTTTACACATAATTTTTATACCTATAGTGTTGTTAGTTCTCGTGAAATTCACGTGGCCGAAGCCTAACGTAACTTCTTCTCCCTTAGCCTTTTATTATTCCCAGGTCACTTGGGGTCGGCTTTTCTAGTCTAACCGGATTTGACTGGATATCAGTTTTTACACGGAGCGGCTGCCACCTGACCTCCGCAACCCGAAGGCTAACGATACCCTAAGACTAGACCAGTGTCAGGATATTAGAGGGTACTGACTTTCCCAATAACGACTGCCATAGATGTTCATGGCAGCCGGGACCGAGGGCTTAACGTGCTCTCCGAGGCACGAAGGCCGAAGCCTAACGTAACAAGCAATAGATTAAAACAAAGTTACAAAAGTATTATACAGCCAATTTGTAACTCTGTAATATATTAATTGTAATTGGTAAGTCAATGCAATTAAATTTCGCTTAGTGAAAAGTCTGGAAAAGTCACCCAATTACCAGATAATTACAATTGCCTAACTTCAGTCTAAATTACTGACTAAATTATTTAATTAATCGCAAAGTCATTGTTGAAAGTAGATTGGTTTAGTTAGTGGTGAGGTTTTAAGTGGCCTGTTTTGTTATGTAATGTTCTGAATCTAATAGAGTTTCTGATTTCACGTATTTCATAGCAGTTTGAAGTGAGTCTTAAAGTTATATGAACGATACTTGGATTATTTTTAACTTGCTAAATATTTATTAGACGAAAGACTATATGTACCATGCGCTAACAGTTTGGCGTTATGTAGCCAAAACTGCAACAATTTTTAAGGATTGACCTAGTATAATTATTACACGATTAGCACATCTTGCTGCCAAAAGTACCTCCCTACCTATCGTTTGTAGTTGTAGTCTATTGGCACCCCTTTTGAAATTTAGGTAGGATTAAATGTGGTATAATTGGCGAAAGTTGGGTGTGATGTATATCCGCCTATTTAACTATGCAATTTCACGTAATATCGTAATAAGGAGTATTGAAAATATAGCCGTCTGGTGTATAAGGATTTTACCGCAATTAGTTTGGTTCACAAATGTTTATTAGAGCTTACATTTTTTCTAAGGATTCAATCAGCCTTCGGTGTATATGATGACGTCCCATTGTGTCTATAGTAATAACATTCGTATTAATGTAAGCAATACAATATTGAGTGTATTTATCAACACTTTTATGTAACGAGGAAGCTTAATCATATTATGTGTAATACCTTATTGACTTACAAAATAAAGTGTTTTCTTTCTTACATTCTGTATTTTTTTTAAAAGAGTATTATTGATTTGGGTTTCACATTACTGTTATTCTTGTTCTTGCTATTTACTACGACTGCATAGATAGCGTAGTGGTTTCAGGGAACAGTTCACCGCTGCCGGTGCACCGAATCCTGTAAGTTCGATCCTCACACGAGTCGAACTCTATCTTCGCATCTGTTGTGGTTTGTGGTCTCCCGCGACACAGGCAATATTTCTAGTACGTGAAATGTATTTAAAAGAATTTATTTTTTATTTTTCTTCATGATGACCACACTCCGCCTGATGGTAAGCAGTCGTGTGGTCTAAGAGCAGTGGCCTCCACACCGTCCTCATAGCAGCCGAGGCGATGTTGAGGTCTCTACTTTGACGATTTTATAATATAATATAATAATAATAATAATAATAATATATTCTATCACATACACACAACACCATCTAGCCCAAACTAAGCAGAGCTTGTACTATGGGTACTAGACAATGGATAAACATACATATATACATTTTTTTTTGTAAATACGTACATATTATACATAGAAACACTTGTACATGAGAAGGTGCTCTTTCACGCCCCGCTTAAAGGACCCAGGATTGAAGGAAGAAGGAAACACGTGCCTTGGCAGAGAATTCCATGCCTTGATCGTTCGGCAGAGGTATGAGGATCCAAACTTGTTGGTACTTACTTATGTCCAATCTCATGAGCGACTACGTAGACGCTCTCGAAGTGCCTGCCCTCATTCACTGTACAACTACTGGTCACTGTGCACATGCCTGCTACTGGTGCTAAACCTGCAACAAAATTACAATGTACTTAGAAGCGGCTTGCTTAAGACAGATAATGACAGAGCTCGTGCGGCGCATATTGAAATCGGCACGCGGCCGCCATAATAAATTTGTATGGAGGATTTGAAGTGCTTTTTTGATAAATATGTATCTTTATTGTCAACCAATAACTTAAATATTTGGGACGGACAAATTCTAATATAACTATTTGTTTCGTTTAAGCTGTAGAATAGGATAGATTACTACTGTTATAATCTAAAAATCACGTAACACGAGCTTACGCTTTTGCATTTGCAAATTTACGTAATTTTGTGGACAAAAATATTAATTATTTTAAGTTTTTTTACACGGAGTAATTGTAAACACATTCATTGTTATGGTAAATGTGTATTTTATACTTGTATTAAACAAAAAGTGTTGATTTTATTCACTTTACATTAACCGCCTGTTTTGACACGTTTCGCTCGGCGCAGCCTTAATACAATGCGTGTACAAATTGATACATTTACGCATATATGCGTAAAGTGATTTCGGAAGAAGGCAGAATTGCGATGCAAATTTGGTATTATATTGTTGCCTCGGTGGCGAAATGATAATGTTCAATATCTGTTCGGTTTTCTGCCAACAAATTCTCAGTAGAAGCATAGAGTTTAGAGCTGTGCCTGGAAGACGATAATAAGATCACTCCTTTTTTACGCGTGGCGACAACTATAGCTTGCGAAATGAAGGTAATACGCCTCTTCCTAATAATTATTTTAAAGAAAAATTTCTTTCACCAAAATTAATATGGTGTCCAGATGCTGGGCATGGGCCACGTATCATTATAATATCCTCTATTTATTACTACTATCAAACATAAAGAATAATAATTATTTAGTATGATAGAGTAGTTGAGCTTGTCTTGAATCTTCGAAGGTTTCATTGTACAGCATCCGAATGCTGTAGGTTATTCATATTATTTATATTTCTATACAATTACTAGTCGTAATTTTGTTGTAAAATCGCACAGATGAAAGTCTTTTTAAACCAACACGCTGCTTTTTGGCCAAATCGGACTAAGTGCTGACTGCATAAATGGAGTAGTGCTTGCGAAGCCACTGCCATTGCGCTGAGTGTTGTGGGTTTGAACCCTAGACGAGCAGAAAATTGGGTGATCCATAAATTACTATTGCGAGTTTTTATGATCATTGTTTTAATGTTTTTTTTTACTTCTAATGTGGCAAACAGGCATACGGCCTACCTGATGGTAAGTGGTCACCGCAGCCTATGGACGCTTGCAACACCATAGGCATCACTTGCGCGTTGCCGACCCTTTAGGAAAAAAAGGAATTGGGAAGGAGAAAGAGCGGGAAGGGGGAAAGAGGGTCATTGAGCCTTCGGCACTCTCACACACCAAACGAAACACAACAGTAGGAATACTGCTATTTCACGTCGATATTCTGTGAGAGGGTAATTCTTCCCCGGTCGAGCCGGCCCATTCATGCTGAAAGCAGCGAGGCTTTACTACTAAAAAAGTTTGTTCAGTCCCCCGCTTAGGAATCTTACCAAGGGAGGTGTCTTCATAAATATACATATGGTGAATATTGATTATACATGCAAAACGGATGGATTGCAGTATAAACTGTATGTTTATTGATGCAACACGCACGCTATCTAGGTACGGCAGTATTGACAAATTGCTCTAATATGACCTACTTTTACTGCTTTAAATTAGTTAGATTTATTATAGTCGACTAAACTGCTTTATATCATTCATAGTTTAATTACGATATCATGTTTAATTCACTACTTATATCATGAAATTAGTCAAAAATTTTGATAAAATCACGCAAAATGTTTGTCTTGTGTGGCGATCGAACCCATAACACTAGGCAGAGGCAATGGGAGACGACAATTTACACCACGTCATTCACGCATCAACATTCACGTTATGGTCATTATAATTCGTCTCTCTTTCTCTTATAAGCAACATGTATCGCATATTAAGAACTACTTGAAGTATTCAAAAAGGTAATAAAACCTAAAAGCAAAGATGTAGTTTTTTTTGTATTACTAAGCTGGCAAACAAGCATACGGCCCACCTGAAGGTAAGTGGTCACCGTAGCCTATAGACGCCTGCAACACCAGAGGCATCACTTGCGGGTTGCCAACCCTTTAGGAAAGAGAGTGGGAAGGAGAAGGAGCTGGAAGGGGAAAGAGGGTGATTGGGCCTCCGGCACTCTCACTCACCGAGCGAAACAACAACCAAACGAGTAATTGAGTAGTGCTAGCTTTGGTATACTGTTGGACTGCCATGCAGAGATTCAAGGTCGTTCCAAGGCACGTCTGGCTGTTGTTTTTATATACGTATTAAATAGTTAATTATCGCTCACCTTTACGGTAAAGGAAAACATCGTGAGGAAACTTGCATGTCTGAAAGTTCTTAATAGTGTTCTCGAAGATATGTATATGAAGTCGGTCAGGCTGGCCCGGTGCAGGTTGCACTGGACCAGCTATGGTAGACTATAAGCCTAATGCTTCTCACTCTGAGAAGAGGTTCGTGTCCAGCAGTGGGACAGTTTATATACAGGGATGGTATTATTATTTAGCCCACGGTTACTGCTTACGCTACGCAAACGTAAATACGCCGAGCTCGGTTTGCCATCTATGTTGTACAAAATATTGCGTTATTATGAATACCCTCAACTCATACGTAAGTATTGTATTATTCTGCGCTTACTTTTTGCGTGAGATAACAATCAATGGATGCATGCCATATCTTTGTTTCCTCATCTGTTTTGAAATAAAATTATGCCAAGCGATTACCATCCTAGCCTTGTGTATGGTTACGACAACGATAGTCAGTGCTGCTACCCAACCTATATCCCTTCATCCTTCATCCTAACTTAACTAATAGTATAAACGCAGATGTAAGTTTGTTTGTTACGCTTTCACGCACTAACTATTCGATCGATCATCATGAAATGCCGATATATGTTGTCAGTGGTACAGAATAGGACATATTTAAAGGTACTACACCTTATTTAAAAACAAAGTACTGTTCTTGAGCGAGTTATCCGTGGGCAAACGCTAGTATAACTCATATAAATGCGAATATGAGTTTGTTTGTTTGTTACGCTTTAACGCCTTAACTACTTTACCGATCATCATAAAATTTCGCATACATGTTGTCAGGGGTACAGAAGGGAGATATGGTACCTTTTATCTAGAAAAAAGGGATTCTTATCGTGCAAGCGAAGCCGCAGGCAAAAGCTAAAACACATAAATAAGCTAACAGTATTCATATCTTTAATTGTTGCTGTCTCATAAATAGGCAAAATAAAGAGGAAACTTTTATTCAGCCGGAGTTATTACTTAACTTTAAATTATGAGACCTATCTTATTCTCTACTTACACAATATCGTATTAGCAATTAAAAATCAGGTGCAGCTGATTTGGTTCGCATGAATTTGGTTTTCTGCAAGTTTTAAAGGCTTCCGACTAATCTTGCCTTTCCATAATCATGTTTTAATTAGTTCATCAAATTTGCCGCGTGCAACGCTATTGGGTAATTTATGAAAGAAACTTGTTTGACACACTGTTGCATTGGTAAGTACTACAGGAAAAGATTTATACTGACTCGGTTGTGAGTTTAGTTGAGATTTGACAAAATTTAACGGTAGGCAACACACAGTGGTGAGACACAAGTGATGAGCATGTCAGACTTAGCCTTACATGGCCAATGGTTATTGCTGGACAAAAGTATAAGTATTTCTGTAAGAAGTATGGTCTCAGCAACTAAAGGGATACTTGCCCAGGAATATGAATATAAGTAGATGAATTCTGATCTACCTTTTATAATTTGTATTTTAGACTAAAGTAGCTCAGACTTTTCTATCGACACAGAGGTGATATCCTATCGTTTTCTTGGACCCAAAAGCTTAAGTAAGGAAATAAAACCAACAATCCACAAATGCATATCAAATACATATGTGTATTGCTAACAATAATGGAAATTCACAGACTGATGATAGATGGCTGTAATATCATGTCAAGAAAAGATATAACCATGTTGATAAATCGATTCGGTACAGAACATTAGGTACTAAATCTGTGGCATCACAATGAAAGCAAGACAAATGTTCTAATACAACAGATGTAATACGCTTGTTATAATCCACTTAAATCTATATTACTGTTGCAATAATAAGCTGAATTACCCATGGTTTTACTTTTTGTTATGATTCTAACACTTTTACTTTTGCTAGCCACAGTAAATTATTAATCACAGTGCTTGGCACAATAGTCTTATTCATTGGGATATTTTTTTTGCAAGGCACAATTCTTAACTTTCAGTATGATTCGCAATTCTAGGACTGCTTAAATGATTTGAATGATTAAAAAATACTATTTTACAGATGTGTTCATACCCAATCTCGAAATTAGGATTTCATTGATTATTGCTTTTAGCCGGATAGCATAACTCATTAATATTAAATACTAGTAATACTACTATATATAATTTTATACTACTTATGTTACTAATTATTTTTTAGACACAAAAGTGAAATTTTTGATGAACGAAAGCATGAAAGACTTAGGGTATCGTACTTATTGAAATAAAGTAAAAAATAAGTAAATATTAGATATATAGATTTCACTTACCCACAACTTGACTGCTAACCTTTCCATTCTTGTTGACCACATACAGATCCAGTCCAGTCAATATCAGAGCGTGATCCCAGTGCAATGGATCATTGTCCCCCGGTGGATTCTCCAGCCTTTGCCACGTGCAGAAATTACTCAGGAATCTATCAATGTCGTGAGGTCTCTTCAAGTTCGCAGGGTCTTCGTGCAAGATCTCTAATCTCTTAAGAATGAAATTAACTGGTCGACCCAATGAAGGATCGTGGTATAACAGTTGCACAGCGTTTATCATTGCTAGTACAAATCTGACTAATTCTCTTTCTGTATCTTTTGGGAAGTTTACTGTCATATGTTTGTATAGATCTCTATCGACAAATACTGCTGTTTCAACAAATACTGCCGGTAAAACTGCACGTCTTTGTCTGTTCGTTCCAGTCGATAGTTTCTGTATAAAATCTGTCAATGTTTTATTTCTATGTGCTAAATTTATTTTGAAACCTTCTAAATTATTATTATTATTTACATTAGCATCTATATCTCTTTTTCTTCGATGTTTCTTCCATGTTTTAATAGGTTCTGGTCCTATAGCTGTTTCTACGTTATTGCTTTCTATACATTTGTCTTCATCATTTATTTGGTCAATTTGTTTTTTGACTATAACATGTGGTTTAGCGTTGTCATCGTGAAATCTTTCTGGTAGTGGGTGTATTACATAGTAAGTGTCATTATTTTTGACTAAGCCCCGCTGAAAAGTTAATGAAAATGAAAGTGTAATAATCAAAAATTTCTCATGATTGTTTGAGATTAATTAGCAAGTGTAACTTTCTTTGGTCTAGATAATTAAAATGTTTATGCTTGCTTCATAAATAACTAATGCAGTAACACCTTTTAAAGTTTATGTTATTTTCATTATTTAAATTGAAGGTAGCTAACAAACATAAGACATGTTGAGTATTTAAGTAAAGTTAATATAAGATGTACATTTTTGTAAATGTCTTTGTATAGTATATCACAGTCTAATTTCTCGGGAATAGATAGTATTGAAAGTAATGGATTCATATTTGCCGTGTAAAGTATTACTGAGATATTCTAATTTTCATACAGCTTGATCTAAATAAAAATTTATCGACATTCAAATGCTTGTAAAAACATTGTTTCATATGATTATCATATATTAGACTTTTCGAAGTGGAGTTTTATGTTTTTATATTGATACTTACCACATCATCACAAACATAGAGAGCAGCATTCTCACTCCTATAATAACACAGATCTAACTCTTCATCTGCATGCTGGTCAAGCACAGCTGCAGTGCTGTTTGACCATCTCCTCATGAGTAGGAACTGGGGGTCTAGGAAACTGTTCCTAGGACTCAGCTGTATGTCTAGATGCTTCTTCAGCCCGACTAGGTCTTGGTCGTCGTAGAGTAGTGAGCGTTTACGACGTTTTGGCTGCTTGAGATGTGCGATTTCGAATTGTGCTTCTGTAACAGAAATACAACGATATTTGTTAAAGATCTATTAAGAGTGAAGACAAACATGGCACGTTACACATCGGGGTTAAAGATTTTGAAACCGCAGTATTAAATAGCATTTTAATAATTTTTCTCTAAGCTTTAAATACGCTAAGCGGGTTAAGTTTGGAATATCTTTAAGAGGTGCCCTGACATATTTATAATTAGAGTATTATGGTATAATATGACATCATTATTACATTAGTCTAATCAAAAGAATTTTAATAACAAAGCATTTTTTTAAATCTATTTATTAATAAATAAGTCTTTCGTATGTGGTAGATGTGATTCTCAATATATTGAAAAAGGAGGAATGTAGGTACTTGTGATTTTAACAATTAAGTGCAGGCTTGCGAGGGCAATAACAAGATAATCTGCTTGTATTTCTTTATATATGTACATAATCATATTTAAAATATTAACTGCTTCCTCTTTTCCAACAGACTAAAGAGTTGTTTTAACAATTCTAACACTGGCATCAACCGCACTTACAAAGCTTAAGGATTCATAAGCTCCATAACTTATATGCCTAAAGATATTCGTTAAGTACTTATTCGGTAAGTCGATTTAATGTCATATTTTAACGTTTCTATTTTGTCATTAAATATTTATTTTATATATTTTTCAGTGCACATAATTATTTTATTAAAGCCACATTATTATAATACTATCATCTTAATATTATATAATTGTAGGAAATACTTAACTTCAAGATGCTTATTCTTTACCAAGTCAAATTGTGGATTTCCATGTGCCTCACATATTACTGAAGAGATGAGTATTAAAAGAAATTATATGAGGGAATATTAAAGTCATAGTGTTAAGATATAAAATGCTTTTAAACTTGGAGCAGCGTTCCTAAGGAAAGTATCCATACCAGAACATTCCACCATGTCTTGAAGTATTATTGTTGCTTTGTGTTGCGCGGGAACGCAAGCAGAACCAATATTTTAAGGGATAGTGGATCGTAGTAGTGGCCTAGTGGGTAAGGAGAATTCCTTACTCCTAAGTGATATGGTAAACTTATAAAATTTAATGAAGCGGCCTTTTCCAAATATTAAATGAAGATTTACGGAATTTATTTAAAAATGCAAATCGTCGATGCATTGTGCAACTTCGACAATAGATGTCGCTACTTTGTTTATTAGATGTTACATTTTATTTTAACAAGGTTGAAAGATGCTGCTTTTTAGCAAATTATCACTAGTCTTTGGCCCTTGAGTGGTTGGCGTAGTAATTTATAATGTAGGGTCAGTAACAAGCGATGTACCCTTGATGTTGCAACCGTCCTTAAGTTACGGTTACTGATCATTATAAGGTGAGCTATATGTCTCACTGCCACCTTGACAATACAATAGGAAAGCATATGTTTAGCTGTGGATGATAGATATATGATGGCTTTTTTATTTTATACTAGATGAGTAAATGACGCAGTGAACTTCGTACCACCTAATTAAAATTGTCATACACAATTACCGATATAGATTTTTCGAGACTGCGGCTGTTGCTTCAGATTTTATCTAATTTTATATTTCTTAAGCCATCTCAGCATTAAGGCAAACAAAACAAATCGGTCAAGCTATTGCCGTGTTTTAGCGACACTAACGCACCGCAATTTATTTTTAAATATATGAATATCATTAATATCTGGACAAACTTATACTTCCCATATAAGTTTGCGCTGTTGCCGGCCGATTGCAAAGTTTTGGTATCAGTTTCAAAGATGAGCAAAATTCAATAGGGCGATTTTCTGTAAAGAAATTCTAAGTAGCATTCTAAGCATGGGACTTGTTTTAAATTGTCTACGAGTATTAACACACACCTATATCGTATATATACTCCCAAAGGAATATGTAAGGAAGGAAAGGAACCTTCCTTTTCTTTCTTCCCTATTCCTTCGGGATAGTAGTGAAAGGTGAGTACCCTCTCAATACCAATTCGGCAATAGGTATATAGACGGAAGAGATTGTTTGTTTTTATTTAATGTTAATATCAACTATATATATTATATATCAAACTCTAAGTAAAACTACCAAGCCTTAAATATCCATAGGTGAAAGTGAAACATGAATGGTTCTTAGACAATTTTAAGATTCGTGTAACTGTTATAAATACGTTTTCTTTCTAATAAAATTTATAGTGATAAGAAATTATTGACATAATATACAAGTTGTTATGGTAAGCGACAGCTATAGAAAAAAAAATTGCCTCCTCGCCAGAACGATGCCATGGGACCTGAAAGCGGCGCTCTTGGCGTCGCTCTATCGCTGGCGCCAGGAGGCGTTAGATCGGGGTGAAGGACCTGTTCTTTCTGCTGTCGAGGCGGCAAGGTCCGAGCTCTGCCAGGTCCTAGTGGAGAAGTGGAAGGAGCGACTTGTGTACCCTAGTGCCGGGTACGCCGCAGTCGTGGCAGTAAGTCACGTGTTTGAGGAGTGGCTGGAGAGGCGGCATGGCGCCCTCACCTTCCGGGTGACACTGGTAATGACTGGCCATGGTTGTTTTGGCCGGTTCTTGTGTCGTATACGACACATAGGCCTATAGGCCGGCAAGAGACGCCCGGTTGTCACCACTGCGGTGACTGCCGCGACATTGTTGAGGACACGGCGCTGCACACTTTGGCGGATTGCCCCGCCTGGGCATCGCAGCGCCGTGAGTTGATCGCGGCAGTCGGATTGGTTGCCCTCTCGTTCCCGGCTGTAGTTCAGTCTATAGTCCGGAGTGAGATGTCGTGGAACGCCGTCGCCTCCTTCTGTGAGGAAGTGATTTCCATCAAGGAGGTGGCGGAGCGGGAGAGGGAGCATTTAAACCATCTCCCCAACCGCAGAACCGGGCGCCGGAGAGCACGAGCGGTGGTGGGCTTCGTGGGCCTGCCCACCATCCAATCAACACCAGGTCCAAGAGGCGGCGTGCGTGTTCTCACGCGCGCCTCTGTGCCGTGTCCATCTCTCCTTTAGAGGGGGGGGGGGGGGGGGAGACAGGGCGTGCCGAAACCTCGCCGGGGTCGCGACCACATGTGCAAGTGATTCGCGCAGCCCCGTCGATAGCGGTTTTGTCGAGGAACACCGTTGCAGGTTCAGTCGGTATTCCGGGAGGTCCATTATCATCATTACAACATCTTTATTTCACCCCGGTTAGGCCGGTATAACCCCTTCGCGCGCCCCCGCGGAGGGGTATGCGTTTTGACGCATGGCTGGAATGGTGGCATGGAATGCTTCGGCATTCACCAAGGTTAAAAAAAAAAAACTATTGAAAATTTAATATTGTATATTTTTGATAATTATTTTTAATATTATTTTTATATTTTACTTTTATTAATATTAATATAAATTAAAATGTATATCAACACAAAACCTAAGTAGTCTACCTTTAGATCAACCCAAAACATGACCGTGGGATACGTATCTTTACGCTATCACTGCTCCTAATTATTATCTTAAAGTAACTATTTAATTATTTCGAGTCCAAGTTCATAAATATGAAACGTTATTGTTGTTATTGTTATATAAAGTTCACATGTTACAATTATATCACATAATGAACTATGTCACAACAGCAACACTGTTTTCAAGATCACTTTGTATGCACTTGAAAAGCGATTTTGTAATAAATTCATTACCCAGTTATCACTTATTATGTGAAGTTAAATTAAAAATAATTGTGTGAACTAGTCTTAAATCTAATTATTAAAAATTAGGTTACTCACTATTGTGGTTGGCACCGAATAGGAATATTTTTTCAGACTCTGTTAAATGCTCTAGTAGTTGGTTTGAATGTTCCTGAAACAAATAATATTTTAATTAGTACACTTTTTTAATATAACACAGGTTATATATTTGTATTCATCTGCTTTAGCCTAGTGGAAGACTGATTTCCTGCCAGACAGAGGTCTCGAGTTCGATGCCAAGACACTCCTGACTTTCCAAAGTTATGTGAGTATTAAATAATCAATTATCGCTCGCTTTAGCGGTGAAGTTCTCCATAATTCTCCAATGATTGCTTGTATTACCCGAGGTATCACTCGTCTGTTGCTGTAGGAACAGGAATTATAGATAGGACGAAAGGAAAGGAGAGAAATATAAATATTTGAATCTTTAATTTGTTTTATTTAAAAAAGACAATCCCATTGGCAATCAGTCTAATGTCGCGTGGAACTTAATAAACTTGAAACAACGGAGACAACAACACCTAGACTCGGTACAACCATTTGTAGGTAACACATGCAAATGCAGAGATAGAGCCTACAACACGCGGCGCACTGACAATTGGCTTCCTCTTACTACGCTATGAGTATGAGTAGTAGAGCCTCGCTGACTACCCTCTCACAGAATATCGACGTGAAATAGCAGTATTCCTACTGTTGTGTTTCGTTATGTGAGTGAGAGTACCGGAGGCCCAATCACTTTCTTTCCCCCTTCAAGCTCCTTCTTCTTCCCACTTCCTTTCCTAAAGGGTTGGCAACGCGCAAGTGATGCCTCTGGTGTTGCAGGCGTCCGTAGGCTACCACTTACAATAAGGTGGAGCGGAGCTTGTTTGCCATCAATGCAACCAAACGTTAAGTAAAACGTTATAAATACGCAACGGCATCGCTAGTTACTATGTCCCTTCAATATGGCGCATGGCTATGCCGATATACTACGGTTCAACCAGTCGTCAGTCTAAAACTATGACAGCAGTATTAGGAAGTTCAGATTCTCCACGGCAGAACCTTGCATTCAGAATAATATAAGTTAAAGGCTATTGTTCATCGTCATTGGGCTCGCGTAGCCTCGACACCTTATTTTCGACAATAGATGCTTTTCGCACACACCTCTGTGATTAAAGAGAACTTAATTACCGTTTAAGTTACAAGAGATTTACTGGTATCTATTTATCTAATCGGAAATAAAAATAATTATAAATAGGGCTATAGTATATAAGTATTCCATTTTAGAATAAAATATAATAAATTAAAAAACATTATTAGTCACAACATTAAACAATAATGTTTTATATTTTCATCATAGTAAACAGTAGGTATAAAGACATTGTAACCTATAACCTGCTCTTGTAAACTATATTGTTATTAAATATAATATTAATATATAAACTATTATTGATCGTTTTGTTAATATTGCCTTACGTTTACGCGAATGTTTCATGGAAATTTCATTTCATTACACCAGTGCACACGTTTCGAGGGACACCATGAATGACCTTTGATAAGACAGTGCGGCAAGAGAGGGCATGATCCATTTTCTCTTTATATTTTAAACAATTAATGTAAGTTATTGGATAATATAAAAGTTCTACATGTTAACATAATTATGTTTAACATGTAGAACTTTTATGGAACGAAAGTCCATTGTTACAATTGATAATTTTTATAAATTAATGACTAATTATCACCACAACAAATTTTTGAACTTCATGTATAAATTTATCTTCTTTGGGTATATGAGATTTATCTGCAAACTAGAGTTTATAAAATTAGTTAGAACTTAATTATCTTGTAGAATGTCCAATGTTGGTAAAAACGTACTGTTAATTTTGCCTATAATTTAAAATAAAATGTCTGCCCATCGCGTCTCGCTGATGTCTTAAACCACAATTTGAATAGTATTGTTTATTATACGATTAGATACTGTTTCTTTTGATGGATCAGCGTCTTTAAGTCTTTTATTTTTATTTTTATACATGTACATAATCATAATGTCGTAATTTTATTATTTAATGTTTAATGTTACTTACTGGCGCTGACATTTAAAAAAGGAAGGAAATAATAAAAGATGCAGCTATGATTACGAATTGAATATTGTTTTAACAATTGTATTGAAATATCCTTTAATTTATCAATTTAGTTTTTGGTATGACGGTGATGAAAAAGTGAATGATATATTAAACTTTCAAGGGCCAGATTTGAAATCGATAGCGAATCTGAAAGATTTACTATATTTCCCATTATATATATTTTTACTTATTATTATTATATCATTGAGAAGAGTTAACTGTGTATGTCACTGAACTCCTCAGCGGCTGGACCGATATTTATGTTTTTTTGTTCGTGTTTGAGTGGTTGCCTGGATGGTTTAGATTCACAATTGGACTCTAAAGGCGGTACTGCAATATGTTTGTTCAGGTAAGTCAGATGCGCTAGTTTTATATACATATAATGTAAATAACAAATTGCAAGCGAAACTAAGCTTAAAATTTATTTATTTAGTTTTACATAAGGCTTACGGACTAATTAAAACAATGAAATATAACAATTATAAACATTTTCAGTTTGCCAATTAAAAGCCTTCACATGTAGGTATATAAAAAAAAAGAATGACGATTTTTGTACTCGTTTTAAATATAACAAAAGAAAAAGTATTTTCATTCAGTCAATCCTGTGCTGATTCGGTATTAGTGCTCACATTAACAAAGTATGAATTGGCCAATTGCCGCCTCATGGTGGCAACACTAGTGCAAAACAGATCGATATTCAGGTCCCGTGCAAGCGCATTGAAACTTACAGCACTTCTTCTGGAAAAGGCATTACCCCTATAGTTTGTTGACATATCACCTAATATTTATCCGCCTACCCAACAAATACACATGTACAGTAATACTACTGAGAATTACCTAACAAACAGGTTCGAGAATCGAAGCTTCCGAACGAACATCACGGAACCAATGTGGTTACCAAAAACTATAACGGTGCTCTATGCTGAAGGTCATAGCAGAAAGCTTGTATCCATTGTTACATTCTCACTATCGTGTCAACGAGCCATCACCTGCCTGTTACACCGTTCAACTTTTACGCACATAATCTGATCCAATTTCTTCCACTTTCTTCGTTAATAATTTTCAAATTTTTCACTCATTCCACCGAGCGCGAAAGTTCGTAATTGTTTTGATGCGTTCAAAATATCTCTGAATACAATGAAAGCATCCGACATGCCCTGTTTCTCGCGTTTCTTTATTACGTAACTGTTGGATGCAAACGATCTTGTTTTGGAAGTTGGTACTTATTGTCTTGTGGTGTTGGTTACGGTGTAAATGTTGGGCGTGTTTGGAAATCATGATAAATTATGTATTGTGATGAATGAAAGTGAATGGAAGCAAATTAAAATGTACGGTATATTAATTTAGATTGATTTCAGTTCTAAATGGTTTTTTTTGTTTTTAGTTTTGACAATACTCACACTAGAAATTATGTCTGTGTCACGGAAATTTTAAGAAACATTTAAACAACTGACACAAAGAACATCTAGAACCGAAACAACCATTTGTGGATCACACAAATTTTTTTGTTCCGTGTGTGATTTGAACCCACTACATTCAGCGCATTGTCAGCGGCGAGGCGACCGCTTAAACGACTACGCCATCCGTGCAGTCTTGTTGGCTGAAGTAAGCAGTTACCTATTCGATCGTATTAAATTTAAGTTTACAATCCATATCGACGGTGAAGAAAATTTTCAGAAGCAGCATAGAGTCTGGCAATGTTAGGTAGACTTGCCACTCCCAGTGAAAGCTACCATTGACATTATCCTAACATTCAATAGTTTACCTTGACAATACATCAAGGATGCAGAACATGCCGCTCATTCACGATCAGACACGCTTGTCGTGATACCGCCCGACTTTGTGCGCAAACGTCAGTCGCGGTCACGACAGGACATAGAGTTTTTTATGCCAGCATTCTTTTAGACCCTCTGTTGTTATTCAGGCGATTAAAAGGCGTATAGTCTAATTCAGCTGTAGCTGGATTATAGTAGACCGGTAGCCAAATCTTCTTGAAATATTAGACTAGACAGCATTGACCGTTCTGTTCTGAATGCTCTCCATTGCCGCAGCGCTGCGTGGGTTCAGTCCCCACATGGGATTAAAATTGTGTTTTCTATAAATAGTTGTTCCGAGCCTGGGTATTTTTGTGTCTGTTGTCTCCCGGGACACAGAATGTGTCCCTAGTGAAGTAATCGTCTTTTTTAAGAAGATACGAACAATATTGGAAAAAATGTGTATATTCATTGCGTATCTGGTTTCATCCCCGTGTCTTATAATATAAAGCATGTAAATACTTAGGTCCTATAAATAATATATCTCTTTCCGGTTCTTTCTAATTACCGTGGACCATGATAGTGAGAGAATAGAGGACAGTTTGTTCATACTCTAATAATATCGCCTGCGAAAGGACTAGCCTATGTGAAAATTGGCTTAAGCGAAACCTGCCGTTAAGTAAAATTTATAATATGGGACATTGAGACAGCAGCGATAGACTAATGCGAGAACGTTGGACTGCTACACAGAGGTCTCAAGTTCGATCGCAAGGCGCGCACCTCTGACTTTTCAAAGGACTTATTTGTCAACTCGCGAGCGTGCAACTCGCGAGTGCGCGCGAGATTGCACCTTCCGATTTTTTTGTCAACTTGCTTGTTCGTGAAAATCTGACGTATTTATGTACAATCATGTACTACAACCTTATAATAAATTTAATATAGGTACCTGCTTTAAATAAAAAATGAAAAATATAGTTTTTGAGATAGTAGTACATATAAAAGAACATGATAATAGTATAAAACTTCGTATTTTCCTAATAAAAATCAATAATATCACAAATCAACAATATCACAATGACTCAATAATTTGGTTCATTACCTTACGTAAATATAACAAAAATAGTTATCAACAAGTATAGCATTTGACTAATTATTACTTACTAATAAAATTAATCATAGTCTTAGAAACTAAATATGTACTTAAATTACAGATCAGGGTTTATTATAATGTCCTTTTAATTATTCTGTGTCAGAATTATGTCATATTCAATCAATTCAAACCAACACATTATTTTTTAAATAGATTACGGAGGGTAGTGATGATAAAATGTGTGTTATGATTAGATTATATGATATTCTTTTTTGTTTTATTTGCTTAGTTTTGGACCATTTACATAATAGGTAATAAACCAAATTCTTGAGTAATTGTGACATTGTTGATAGTTATAAGGAAAATATGCAGTTTTACCTATATTTTGTCATGTTCTTTTATATTATATGGATATCTATAACAAAAACTATATTGTCTTTTATAAACCCAAATCGTATAGTGTCTTATACATTCACAGTAGCTTCCTGTACAAAATTTATTAAAACCATTTTGTAAATGACTGTACACGCGAGTTAACGACAAAAAAAAATGGAAGGTGCCAACTCGCGCGCACTCGCGAGTTGCACGCTCGCGAGTTGACGAATAAGTCTTTCAAAGTTATGTGCTTATTAAATTGTTCATTGTCACTCGTTTTAACGGTGAAGGTCATATCGTGAGGTAGCCCGCATGTCTGAGAGTTCCCAAAAATGTTCTCGAGGATATGTAAAATCTGCCAATCAGCACAGGGCTAGCGTGGTAGACTATGGCCTAACCCTTTTCACACTGAGAAGAGGCCCGTGCCCAGCAGTGGGACGCTTTAATACAGGGGTAATATTATTATACACTATTATTATATGCATTGCTATTATAACTCGCTGAATACAATGGTCACGTAAGTTGCTTTGGCTTCTGTATCGATTGCTTTCTTTTATCTATAAGTTTATAGATTCGGTGTATTTTTGTTAAATATCATTTGGATTGAAACCGTATTGACATTTAGGTGTTTGTTACAAACTAAATAGGTATATTATTTGGTATTAAGCTAACCTTTATACAATAGTAACATCACGATGGGTGTAATTTTTTTGTTATAAATATCACGGTCGAGTTAAAGTTTCTAAAATGTAGCAATTTATTCAAGTTTGCCTGCACGGAGGACGCAGCGGGGGACCGGTCGCTTTACTATTGCCCCGGCGCATCAAGTGCTTCAAATCCTGCGCGAGCAAATTATGTGTAAAGTGTAGCAAAAAGAGGAACAATCCCATCATACATTGTTTTGTTATATCTCAAAGGCATTCGGCAGATGCAGATAAATCCCAAGTACAAAATATGTCTTTAAAATATATTACAAGTAGGTATATAATGTTTTTATAAACCCTTTTAATCGAATTACTAAACAGGAAAAAAATATCTGAAGCGACATAGTGGACTACTTTAAATTAACAAAAATCTTGATGTTTGTGATAGGATCCAGTGCAATTTCTAGATCGTATCAGTTAAGAATTTTCTTTAGGTTAAGCGAAAGTCTTGTCTTATGAGTCTTATGACAGTTATGACAGCTGTAAGAAGATAAAGCGCAACTTGAGACAGGCATAATTTGTAAAAGTTATAAGTACGGTATAATTTTTGCAAGTAGTTTGGTTACCCAGAGCGTCTCACAATAAAGTCAATGTTATTTCAGACATTTTCCGCACGAGGGATTCCTGTACCTTGTATTACAAACATACGCAAAGAATTTTTGGTATTCAGAATTAAGGTATATTATAATACGAAGACAAATTTTTAAGGACGCATCTGTTAAATCCATATTTTATGTTTTTGATAGAGCTATTTCTATAAAACCATATTAAACTTAGAATTTCTGCTTTATAGATCACAACTTTTGTAATTCATAGTTAATAGTTTTAGGCCATTGGTACTGATTATGGAATATGCAAGTATTTACAAGTAACAGTCGCAGAGCTTCTTAGAATATCATCTGCCTACATTGGTAGGTGAAGTCAAGCCAACATTTTAGTTCTTCACTATCGAAAGCAAATAAATTTTCGTGGACCCCTGCTTACGAATTGCGGACTCCATTTTTTTTGTCACGCCGTCTTAGGCCCCCGTCGGGTCTCCTGTGGACCCCTGGGGGTCCACCTGGACCACTTTGGGAACTGATGCTCTATAGGAATAATGCCTGTGGCGCTGTAAAGAGCCTTGTAAGGTCCCTCACTTTGCAAGCATTTAAACAACGGACACAAAGAACACCCAGATTTGGAACTAATATTTGTGAATCACGCAATGTTTGTCCTGCGTAGGAATTGAACCCTTGGCGCCTGCAGTGACGAGACGACCACTTAAATGAATTTACCTCCTTTAGAGAAAAATAAAAAAAGATAAAGAGATACCCTCCGTTAAATCTCAGTACAGAGGTGCAATTAACGGACGGGTGGCGAGGCGAGACGAAAAATCCGAGATGTTTAACTCGCACACAATAATGTTGAAAACAAAGAGCGTACACACACGCACACAAGTACTAAGTGCGGTAGTTCAAATGCCAGTTCCGGGTTTTATGCTAATCTGTTGTATTTTTCGAAGGATACATATATCCATATATCAGGGTTGGGTATTAAGTCGTCAGATTGTTTTGATAGAGAGTTATTTTGTGTATTTTTAAGCGCTTTAAATGTGCTTTATTGTCTAGATTTTACTTACAGTTACTTCTGTAAATGATGTTTATATTTAAGAAATAATTGTTGTCTTTACGCAGTAACCACCAACATTTTTTTAAAGATTCACTCCTGCTATAGAATATATTTTCAAAGTTGCGAGATTATTTACAACAAAATTTTCACTTATAAACCATTCCAATATCCTACCACAAGACTATATGAGGATAGTAAGATACTTACTGTGCGCCAGTTGTTTTTATTAAGGACATTTCTCAAAGTACATCACTTCGTAATTACCTCTAAGGAATATAAAGAGATGCTCAAACGTAGAGTATACAGAATTACCATTCCAAAAATTAAAACATCTTTTGCTAGGCGTTCTAGTCCCTATATTGATCGCTATATCTATAATATAATAGCGAAATGCTCTGCAATTAAAGAAAGCTCTCTAAAAGAGGCAAAAGTAAAAGTTTTTAATTGGCTTAGTTCTTTAACATACGACGTCACCGAAAAACTACTAAATCATTTAAATTAAATATATATGTACCTATATAATAAATATCTTTTTATCTATTTTTACATACATTTTTAATAATAATGTGTATTATATTTCATTACCTAACATTAGAATTTAGCAACAATATTTTTCTTTCATACTATGCTTTTTTTTTTTTTTTGATCTAAAGTGTATTTAACTTTTGTTTATATAAGATAGTTTTGTAAAGTTAATAAAATAAATTAGTACAAGTCAATTAAGGTAACATAATGTCAACCGAGCAATGTAATCGTAAATGGTAATCGACACGGTACCCACAGGACAGGCTTGCCTAGTGTGGGGCCACTGTATATCTTTACATTGTTGTAATCTTTTTGGTAATAAACTATTTTTATATTTATATTTTATATTTTACTTTGCTAAAAGTAAGATTAACATTAAAAGAAGCGATTGTTGTCTTTGAAAAGTAACCATTAATATGTTTAAAAGGTCAACTCCTGATATGAAATATATATTTTCTAGGTTGCGTGGGTCTTTACAACCAATCAGTTAGTTAAGTATTACCTTAACATACTAAACGTGACTATAACATTTAAAAAAGCGAAAGTTTTCTTTACAAAGTAACCGCTATAATTTTTAAACAGTCACTCCCGCTTCTTCTTCTCTCTAGCCTTTATTATTCCCAAGTCACTTGGGGTCGGCTTTTCTGGTCTAACCGGATTTGAATGGATATCAGTTTTTACACGGAGCGGCTGCCACCTGACCTCCGCAACCCAAAGGCTAACAATACCCTAAGGCTAGACCAGTGTCAGGATATAATAGGGCACTGACTTCCCAATAACAACTGCCATAGATGTTAAGCTTAACGTGCTCTCCGAGGCACGGAAAACAGTCACTCCCGGTATGGGAAATATTTCCTGGGTAGCGAAGGGCTTTACGGCCAGTCAGTTTGTTAGCTGTTAAGCATAGATTTAGAATGCAGTAAATGGGTTGGTCAAAACTAAAGAAAATGTATTGCTATAAACTGTGAATTGTGAAATGGAATCGCTCGCAGGCTGTATAATTGGCATAACTAGCATAACTGGAACTAGTAACTGGAGCAGTGTGTTTAGAGGTTACATTTATATCGAAAACCCAAGTTTTTACTATTAGTAGTGTTATATACTTGGGACAGCTGTAATTTATAGCTGGAACCAAGAGTTTGATGTGGCTTTCAAGTTGTATTTATTTATTTACGAGCCTTTGCCCGCCGCTTCACTCGCATTAATCATCTACTCCGGGATCAGTACTTTTTTCTGGATGAACCCTGTGTTCTTTTATGTACTCCTGACAACGTGTATGCAAAATTTCATAGTGATCGGTCGAGTAGTTAAGGCGTGAAAGCGTTACAAACTAACAAATTCACATTTATAATATTAGTTAGTATTTTAAGGCTCGGCTACAAAGTGAATACTAACACTCATTGTTAACATTACTATTGCTTAAAATTTGTGTTTACATCTCTTACAGAAATGTACATAATTAAAAAAAGTATGACATAGTAACCACAATTAACAAATTAGGTGAATTAACAATAAATAAATACGTAACTATATAATTATGTCGATAGTAAAAAGTATTAAGATCCATAAATTGAAATAACATTTTCAACACATTGTATTGCCTATTGAGTTGCAATGGCCTGATTTATACATATAACCTGGTAAAGAGTTAGGGACGGTATTCAGCCAGACTCAATAATAGTACAAAATTTCGGGCATCCAACCCAGGAACTTTCGATTAGCACTTGCGCAAGCGCATTCTTACACCACTGGGGCAACAAGTGACCTTTACACGACTAGACTATACAATAGTATATTTTCTCAGTCCCACATAAATATTGACACCATGTGTTGATGAATAATACATATCAGTTATGAGTGCGATTGTAGCAATTTGTCTGCAATATTAGCCGGATAATATCTTTAACAGCCTTGCGATTCTTTGCGAATTTTACAATTACTATCATTGTGGTATAAGCGACATAAGATATAAAAGTAATGACTCTTTTGCGAGTTAGACAATTGCAGTTGCATGATAGTAGGTATGTATGTATCTTATGTGGGGGCCAGTCAGTGCAGACCGGCGACACTTCGACCTAGTGGGATCTTTTGTGTCGACACTCTCCCAATAACGACTGCCATAGATGTTCATGGCAGCCGGGACCGACGGCTTAACGTGCTCTCCGAGGCACAGAGCAAGCGATAATTGTCAATCAATACGCACATAATTTAGAAAAGTCATATAACTTCCGAAAGTCAGAGGTGCGCGACGTGGGTTCGAACCCGAGACCCTCTGCATTGCAGTCTGTTGGTCTCCCCACTGAGCTATCGCTGCTAATAGTAACGATAACTTAAAGGAGATCGTTGGACTGCTAAGCAAAGGTCTCGAGTTCATCACCAGGCACCTCTTACTTTTCGAAGTTATGTGCCTATTAATCTGTTAACCACTGGACTATCGCCGCTTCAAATTCAATAACTGATATGTCTTTAGTTTTCTTTACCAGCGATAAGATCTTTGGATAATTTGTAAGTACGAACTTATGTCAAACTAGATTTTGCCCGCGGTTTAGCTCGAGTAAATGTAGATTATGACAATTTTCTTTAACCGGGACCCTATGTCCTTTTCTGTAACCCTGACAGTGTGTAGGTATACGAAATTTTATCATGATCGGTCAAGTAGTTAAGGTGAGAAAGCGTCACAAACGAACACACATTCGTATTTATTATATTAGTTAGGATTCCTATTTAAATTATGGAGAGATCGCTTATAGCTTAATAGTTACAACTTATATTCTTCAACTGTACAACTCTTCAATATGTCGTATCTTTAACAAATAATTTTGTCACGCAATGTTTAAACGGAATGATTTTATAATTGCAGTGATTTATTGCACTCAACAGACAATTAAATACTTCGTGTTAATAGGTTTTTATTATGATAATCACTTGTGTTGTCATTAAATACGACTACCGACTGAAATTACACTACTGAAACAATTTTATTACGGACGTGGAGATAGGTTGCTTCTTTAAAACTAGATGTTTTACAGCAATAAATCACGCTCGTTTCCTGGGTAGAAATGAGTGAGTGCTATTTGCGACAAATGTGTGTTGAGAAAATTGTTTTAAAATAGGAGATATAATTATTAAATAATAAATATAATATGCTAGTCCTTAGCAGCAGAGCTACGTACTAGGGGTTTAAACAGTACTACCTCAGTAACTCAGCGGTAATGATTGCGACTCATCATCTCCCTTAGCCTTTATTATTCCCAAGTCACTTGGGGTTGGCTTTTCTAGTCTAACCGGATTTGGCTGGATATCAGTTTTTACACGGAGCGGTTGCCACCTGACCTCCGCAACCCGAAGGCTAACGTTACCCTAAGGCAAGACCAGTGTCAGGATATAAGAGGGTACTGACTTTCCCAATAACGACTGCCATAGTTGTTCATGGCAGCCGGGACCGACGGCTTAACGTGCTCACTGAGGCACGGAGCAGGCGATAATTGTCAATCAATACGCACATAATTTCGAAAAGTCATATAACTTCCGAAAGTCAGAAGTGCGCGACGTGGGTTCGAACCCGAGACCCTCGGCATTGCAGTCTGTTGGTCTCCCCACTGAGCTATCGCTGCTATCTAACATGCGGTAATGAATGCGGCTGCTATGCTTAAAGTCTCGGGGTTAAACCGGGTTGGGCAAACTGTTATAGTGTTTTTATGTCTATAAATTCTGAGTAGCAGCATGAAGATGCGGGTGGCCCAAGACCGGTCTGTGTGGCAAACCTTGGGGGAGGCCTATGTCCAGCAGTGGACGTCTTTCGGCTGAGATGATGATGATGAGCAGCATGAAGATTTTTTTTTTTTACTTGGGGGAATACTTTGACGCATACCCCTCCGCTGGGGCGGGCGGAGGGGTTATGTCGGACTCACCGGGGTAAAAGAGAAAAATGGTAATGAAGATAATGATGGACCTCCCGGAATACCGACTAAACCTACCACGGTGTTCCTCGACAAAACCACAATCGACGGGGCCGCGCGAATCATTTTCACATGCGGTCGCGACCCTGCCGAGGTTTCGGCCCGCCACTACAAGAAGTCAAAGTCAAATTTCCTATTACGTGGGACCTTTTTTTTTGGTTGTTATAACCGACAGTTGCGATAGCTCAGTGGGGAGACCAACAGACTGCAATGCAGAAGGTCTCGGGTTCGAACCCACGTCGCGCACCTCTGATTTTCGGAAGTTATATGACTTTTCGAAATTATGTGCGTATTGATTGACAATTATCGCCTGCTCCGTGCCTCGGAGAGCACGTTAAGCCGTCGGTCCTGGCTGCCATGAACATCTATGGCAGTCGTTATTGGAAAAGTCAGTACCCTCTAATATCCTGACACTGGTCTAGCCTTAGGGTATCTTTAGCCTTCGGGTTGCGGAGGTCAGGTGGCAGCCGCTCCGTGTAAAAACTGATATCCAGTCAAATCCGGTTAGACCAGAAAAGCCGACCCCAAGTGACTTGGGAATAATAAAGGCTAAGAGAGAAGATAACCGACAGTTGCGAAATATGACTGTAATTCAGTTCTTATTCGGGTATAGATAAACGAGAGTACGTATATGATAATAATATCATCACTTTACATAAAACGTTCCACTGCTGGGTGCAAGCCAATTCTCAGTGTGAGAAGCGTTAGGACATAGTCCACCACGCCGACCCAATGCGCGTAGACAAACTTCACACATCTTCGAAAACATTATGGAGAATTTTTATATAATGCTTCCTAACGATGTTTGCATTTACCGTTAAGACTGCGCCGAGCGAAATGTGCCAAAACAGGCGGTCACAGTCATGTGAATAAAATCAACACTTTTTACAAATATAAAATATATATTTAACATAACAATAAATGTGTTTACAATTAATCCGTGTAAAAAACTTAAAATAATTAATATTTTCGCCTACCAAAATTGCGTAAATTTCTATCCTATTTTACAGCCTAAACGAAACATAAATGCTTATATTACAATTTGTCCGTCCCAAATATTTAAGTTATTGGTTGACAATAAAGATACATATTTATCAAAAAAGCACTTCAAATCCTCCATACAATTTTACTATGGCGGCCGCGCGCCGATTTGAATATGCGCCGCACGAGCTCTGTCATTATCTGTCTTACGCTCGGTGCAGTCTTAAAGCAAGCAATAATTAAGGCATTGGACTAGCAATCGAGAGGCCGTAGGTTCAAATTCTACTCATTGCTCTACCGACGAAAACCCATTCCTAATACAACCATTCTAGCTAAGTTAGATAGCTAAATAAGATAAGTATACGAGTCGTTATATGAAGATTTTTAAATGTGTTCTTGGTCTGTAAATGTTAGAAAGAAGAAACTATCGACTCAATATCTTTTCAGAAACCCCTTGTTTAAACCTAATAATTAACATAAATGTTACTTCAGTAAACACACTGACGACTAGACGTTCAAATGTGTTACTTTTTGACCTAAATAAATTAACGTTTTAATTTTGACTTTGAGTAACAAAAACTTCAGTCATCACTTTTTTGCAAACATTACGAGTTTCAGTTCAAGTGGGTAGAAAATTACCATAAAATAATATTCATTAAGTTTTAATTTAGTTAACCGTCCTAATCTAAACAGGAAAATCTTTGAAAGTAGGGGAAGTCATATAATTACAAGGCTGAATAAATTATAAACAAAACGTTTTTAGTTTATGATTTCATAAATGTAAATGTCATTGTTTTATTAAATAATTAATCATATTATGTTCAATTAGTTTTGAGTGTTCTTGCGAAGTAATACATAGTTTGTTTTATTCACTATTCTTTATCTACTTTATGTGTCGTGCATTGATCACTTGCGACAGCCACAAAATGTCACTACCTAGTGCCGTGCTGTATTTGAACTCGTCGCATACGGTTATCGCCGTACGCTGCGAAATCATCTTCAAATGGTGCCGTTTCGCGTCTCAGTGGATATGTGAACATTGTTAACACTAATAAATCTGACTATAGACATAAAATCTATTGAATTTTATTTGTGTCTGTGAGAGAAAGGTCTGTATACTGTAGGTATAATGCACTAGAATCGATTTTTGCACGAAACAAATAGAGAAATTGCGACTTTCTTCCCCAAAAACAATTCTCACTTTATTTATTTTTTATTTATTTATTTGGAATTACAAACAGTTACACATTATGTTCTTATTACTTATACATTTTAAATAAAGTTTGATTAAATGTGCAACCCACATCGTTATTCACAGCTTACATAATTATAAATTTATGACAATTTTGCAAAGATCAAACAAAATATGAATTAAAATTTTGAATTTTACACAATGTTTCTTACATTTGTAACTCAGTTTCTTCAATGGCTCTTTTTAATGTATAGCGAAATTTACTAGCAGGCCTACTAAACACATCCAGTTTAGTGAAAAGCTCATTGTATTTTCTACATATACGTCGCATAGGTGCGCGGAATCCAGCATTAGTTTTACACGATGATACAGCAAAAAAGGGACGATATCGCACCTCTCGTGTGACAACAGTTCTGGGTACTAGATAACATATCTTGTTTATTAGGTCTCTACAGTCATATCTGTTACTGCATAAATCAAAAAGAAAAATAGTTTCTAAAAACAGTCGTCTAGACTTCAGGCTCATTATTTTAAATTTATTAAGTAAGTAGTCATATGAAGGGGAATTGTGGAAACACCGGTAATGCGTGGACTAGAGAAATTTTTTCACTTTAGAATATAATATGTAGATTGCTTTGCAATCAAGCCAAGAAAAGAGCAACCATCCCTTTAAAAGGTAGCGGTAATATTTATTCTCTTTTAGCAAATAAAGCTCTAGCACGATTATACTGTGCAGCGAGAATTCTGCATAAAAATTTATGCGTGAAAGAGTTTTGTTAATTATATAAGAGTCTCAAGTTTCGTCTTCGTTAGGAAGTACCATCCGGCACTAATAACCGGCGTAAGACTAGTAGCTCTGCTCTGATACTGCTGTAATTTAAGGGTAGCTGTTCCAGTAGTTTGTGTTCATTACATATTGAATAAGGGCAACAACGCGTGAATGATACGCCTTGTATTGCAAGCGATAATAGGTTATGTTAACTAACTCACAATTGCGCAGGCCGTAACCGTTCTTAATAGTATTAATCTAGCATACCTGCTGGTTTGCCAGTTTGATACTATAAAGAAACTTCAATCCCAGTGTATAATTAAATTCGATGGTGAAGAGGAATGGATGACCACAAAAGTCACTATGTAGTACTTAAAGTATTTGTAGATTTTTGTGCTCATCAGTTTAGAAGTTTCAGTGCATTACTTATCATCTTAATTTAAAACAATTGTTTATATTACTAAAAAACCTGTATGGCTCGTTGCACATCAACTAATTTCCTATAACTCTTAATAATGCTACGGTTTGTTATGACGGCCTTTGAGCAGAGGTCGCGACCGATTGTTATAGAATATTAAGTAGGAAACGGCTTAGAAGTTTGAGCTTCCTAATCTTTGTTCGTTGTAATTTATTGCTACTTAATTTAGTTTTCATGTTCCAGGACAAAGTAATGGTAAAAATTATATGTAAATTGGTATATGTGCTTATTGTGATGCTTAATGGTGGTTTGAAGAATTGAAGAAGTGTCTGGACGCTTGCACTGATATTTAGGTAACTTGAACTGACTGTGTGTTTAAGTATAGTAGGTATTGGCTATCATGAATACATAAATACTAAAATTTTGTTATTGACAGTCTTCTTTAAAAGAAACAAAAATAAAATAAAATGTTGCAAAGGTTCGCAGAGTTGGATACCTGTAGGCTGCAGTAGGCAAATTTTTATTAAATCAAATCTAATATAGTAACCAACACAATATAATATAATAATAATATAATATAATATTCTACTACATACACACAACACTGTCTAGCCCAAACTAAGCAGAGCTTGTACTATGGGTACTAGACAATGGATAAACATACAAATATACTTTTTTTTTTGTAAATATATACATATTATACATAGAAACACCCAGACCAAGACAAACATCCATGTTCATGCACACAAATGTTTGACTTGTGCGGGAATCGAACCCGCGACCTCAGGCGTGGCAGTCGGTTACACTAACCACTACGCCGCCGAAGCCGACAATTTAACTATGGTTATAATACGTACAAATATTTTGTATTCTTTCATTATATGAGTTTTCATATCTCTATTTATATGAAAGAATTTGATTTATGCAGGAGTCGTACATCAATCCTGCATTGCTTAAATTTATTGCTTATGAAGACATCTTAGTTAAACCTCACTCACGACTGGTATAATGGCGCACGATTTTAAGTTATTACATGTAAGTAGGTGCTTGTGTATTAAAGACAAATACTACTTCTTACATTAGAGATAAATTCCGTGAAAGTCACTAGAACCTATCTGTGAACTATAAAATAATATCTGTCCAGTATATAGACAGTTTTAGTGCTAGACATCGGCCTTTCCTCAGTGTAAAAAGGATTAGGTCATATTCCATTACGCCCAGTGCGGATTGCTTCTTAGTGAATGTTTGTGAACAAAATGAATTTAAATAATATTTATATTAATTTTTGTTGAGTTTTATAGTCTATATAACAAATCTTTCCAATTCCTTTCTATTTATATTTCTATTATCTTTACTATTATTTTAGAAGCTGAAGTAGCGGTCTACTTTTTTAAATATAAAACAGTAATAAGAAATACGTATAAAATCTTATCAGCAATAAAGATGCTAATTTTGTATTTATTAATTTTATTGTACCTCAACACTATATATAATAACAATCTGTTATTATATATAAAATCAGACATGTATATATGTATGTGTATTATTAACAGATGTACATATTTATAATCTATTGCACTTCAACGGAAAATTAAGATAAATAAAAAGTTAAAAGCAAGCCACATCTGAATACATCTATACTAATAATATAAAGCTGAAGAGTTTGTTTGTTTATTTGTTGGTTTGGTTGAACGCGCTAATCTCAGGAACTACTGTTTCAAATTGGAAAATTCTTTCAGTGTAGGATAGCCCATTTATCGAGGAAGGCTATAGGCTATATAATATCACGCTGCGACTAATAGGAGCAGAGCATAAATGAAAAATGTTGGAAAACGGAACAAAATCTCTTATGTGAAACTGACGAAGTTGCGCGGGTCAGCTAGTTTTAATATAAGGACAAATTACAAAAAAAAAATATAATATCACTTTCAAAAAGTGTTTAAATTATACTTCAAAATATTGTAATACACAACCTCTAAATATTATAATAAGACCATAAACTAATCGACCTTCCATGTTTGAAATCATTAAAAGCTTTGTACTGTCACCGCTGACAATGATTAGAGACACAGATGAGCATTGCGCATGCGCCGACAACTCAACGGGTTTCATGTTATAAAGCAATTATATGAATAACATCATTACGCGAACATTGTAATGATACAAGATGTTTTTAAATTGTAAAGATAACCTTAGGTTTCCTTGTGATTTTAACGGGATAAGTGTAATTACAGCTGCTAATGTCTTAGCACTAGGTTAAAAATAACAATCTGTCTAGTAATAAGTTTGTTCAACAATGTCTGTTGCTGTGGAACAGATAAAGAATTAAATATATGGGGAAAAAGGAATTCACTACGCATTGAGTTAACCAACCTAACTATTGCAATAGAAGAAGGTTGACTATACCGAAAGCATCTGATAAGGAATAGCTGAGTCATGGGATCCGGGTGTATTCCAACTTGAAGTATTCTTTAAATACAAAATATGCAATTATAGTTTGACCGAAACCGCTGTACCGCGCCTTAGGTATGTGCACGGCGAGTTGTCATTCGTCAATGCTCACGGCAATCCCCCCGTCTCGCCGCGCACATACCTAAGGCGCTGTACAGCGGTTTTGGTCAAACTATAGTTTATTACAGTGAATTGCCTAATTCGAATCTATAGATCAAAAAATATTTAATTATCGATGTTTCGATATGGTTAGACATATGTAGTCTCACGGCCATATCCGCCAAGAGATAGATAGAGGTGTTTTATGCCTAAGTTTCGCCAGTTTACGTATATGGTTGTAGGTGCTTCGTAATAGAAGACGACTCTATTTGTTCTACCGGGTACAGTTATAGACTCTTTGTTGCTACTAAGAATTTCTTGCCAGAAACAACCAAAAACATTCAACTTCGATCCGGAAATCGATTCGGAAATCTCATGAAAAGCAGTCCCATTCACTACCACTGCACCACCAAGGTAGTATTAACAACTGCAAACATATAAAATTCAAGCCAAGCCAAACTTATGGTGCTCCCACACTGCTGTTCAAAAATGTTTACAAACATTAGTAAACATTTTCTGAAAACATTTAATCACAAAGTTAGAAAATAATTTCATGTTTAGTAAACATTGCCTATGTTTACTAAAAATTTCTCAACAAATTGTAACAAAATAAAACATCTATTATCATTTGTTCGTAAACATCTATTTTTCTAGGTCTTTGTGTATGGCGCATCCAGTTAGAGTGCCTTTACTTTGGTTTTAAACGAATAATAAAAGCTAATCCAATGAGCAAATCTTCTTCCATTTTCGTATAGACGCTTCGGAACGTAAATCTAAACTGCGAGCCGATGTCATGTTGTCAAATGTTAAAAAATGTTTGCAAATATTTTCCGTCAATGTAGGAGCACTCAAAACATCTAACAGTTCCTAACATAATATAACAACTCTTAACATTTGTTGGTAAATGTTTAGTGTTAGATAATGTTTGTAAACATTTGTGAACAGCAGTATGGGAGCACCATTAAATTAGTTGAACGATCCTACCTTAAATCACGGGTGCATTACATTCCTACAAGTAGTTTGAATAAACCAAATTCTTGCCATAATATCGATAGAAACAAGAACTCGCGAAATATTTTCGACTGCCTAACACAGGTAACGTCGAACCTGCATAACCAGTACCTATTGAGCTTTAGGCTTTTGTATCTAGGCTCACTTTTGACAATGAACACAAGCACTTCACTTACACTGCTATACCTAAATTAGTTCAAGAATTCGGTTTGCGAAATTCGGTTTGTATAAGCTCTGAATAGTACACCTAGGACTAGTTAAATTATTACACATTAAACTACGAGTATGAAACAGCTTGGTTTGAATTTTAGAAGCGGTTTCAACCTAGATTTAATTTTGTAATATTATGAGCGTAACTTACCTATAGGTACTGATATTATAAAAACGAACGGATATCGGATATTAGGGCTCAGTACTTGAGTAGAGTGATATAAAGTTTGGTTATTCGTGTATGTAGTTCTAATATGAATTACTTACAACTTTATTTATAAATCAATCTCAAGTATTTAAGAGATAGTTAACTACCGCTTAAATACATATTTGAGATTGGTTTTAAAGTCGTTAGGTGTAGGTACTTAAGTATTACCTAGCGACTAATTAGAAAATGTCAAATGTTACTAAAATATGTGTATAGGTTTTTTTGTCTAGTGTATAATTCAACGAATACTCAACAGAGTATTTGTTAAATTATAGTTAAATAATAGCGGTGGGCCATAGGTCAAAGGTTTATCATTGATCAAGGTCTTGAAAGCTTAGATATTCTTATAGGTAAGACTGTTAGTGCCAACGTTGTACTAGTATATAAATATATATGGGTATGTAGCATTTAGCGGCTGTTTAGTGAATACCTACTTAACAGCCGCTAAATGCTAGGGTATATTAAAATGACAGTAATAAGTGAGAATATATAAATAAAGCGACAGCCTAATCATTGCTCTGTTCAATCAGAGGTCACGAGCTTTGACAAGCACCTTCGTCTTTTCAAAGCCATAAACTGGTTGATAATTAATTTATGTCATACTAACTTTTGACCGCGGTTTTGCGCAGTAACAGTATTTTTTTCTGGATAAAAATCTATGTCCTTTTCTGTACTTCCAACAACGTGTATGCGAAATTACATGATGATAGGTCATTTATAATATTAGTTAAGTATCAGAATCTGAATAATTTATTTGTTAAACTTTGGTAAATACAATTATTGAATAAATAAATAGTCCAATATGTTTTGCCATTAAGATATCTTCTCTCTTAGCCTTTATTATTCCCAAGTCACTTGGGGTCGGCTTTTCTGGTCTAACCAGATTTGACTGGATATCAGTTTTTACACGGAGCGGCTGCCACCTGACCTCCGCAATCCGAAGGCTAACGATACCCTAAGGCTAGACCAGTGTCAGGATATTAGTGGGTACTGACTTGCCCAATAACGACTGCCATAGATGTTGCCGGGACCAACGGCTTAATGTGTTCTCCGAGGCACGGAGCAGGCGATAATTGTCAATCAATACGCACATAATTTCGAAACGTCATATAACTTCCGAAAGTCAGAGGTGCGCGACGTAGGTTCGAACCCGAGACCCTCTGCATTGCAGTCTGTTGGTCTCCCCACTGAGCTATCGCTGCTACTCCATTTGCCATTAAGATATACAAATACAATATAAATAATAAGCATAAATAGTGAGGATTTTAGTGTTAGAGATAATAAGTACATACATACATCTGGAGGTTCTACATAATGTTCTCAAAGGTTTGTAAAAATGGCCAACCTGCATTTATTTAGTCCAGTAATCTTATCTGCTTTGATTTAAAGTAGAGCCTGGTGATAAGTACTACAAAATTTTAAAACAAGGATTGGTATTATTAAGTTTTTTTACGATTTCACGTTTGAGGATCTATATGAATACTGTGCTTGAAGAAGAAAATTGCTGTCGTATTAAATAATTCATCAATTAACATTATTGTGACAGACAAAAAGCAAATGGAATTCTTTAAATTCTGAGTACCACGCTAAGGAACAGGTGAATTGTATATAGGTTTGTATTAATTATACAATTGCAGGCGTGCCTGCGGTTCTTTCGCAATTGCAGGTTTGTAAAGGCGATAGTTAACAGTATACTGTACTTATACTGTATATATTACTGACAAGCAAGGTGCAAAGGAACCAGCTCCTTCGAATAGAGTGTGTCGGCCTTCACAGTTTCCTGTTTTCGTGATAGATGTCACTACTTGAGGTGCTCGGTCACTTGACACTATTTCACCCCAGAGCTGAGACGTGAATTTTTAGACTTAAATGTATTTTTAAAAATTAAATCTCATTATGCCCTCTTTCTTTAATATTTTGATCGCTACAGTCATGTATACATGACAAATCAAAATGTGTCCAACCCGCCATCCATGGTCACGACTACATGACAAATTAAAGGATAAAATCGTAGCGTCGGGATTTTTTTTTACTTTTTTGACGTGGAGGTCCAAGGATTAATTTCTCTTGCATGTCATAGATGGCTGCCTCTTAGGCGCAGCGGTAGTGTATGCGAGTGATGTGTTGAGTTTTTGGTTTGATTTCCGGATCCAGAAAATTGATATTGAGATTTCCTGTCAAAAATTGTCAGTAGTATAGGCTTGGCCTCTATGACGTGGGACATAAACCGTAGCTGGCAAAAATATGGGTGTAATACATGTCTGCCCACCCTTTTCGGGGATATAGCGTGACTGTATGTATGTTATGAGTGTTATGACTGATGTCACCATCCTTTCATATTAAAGGCATGCTCGTTAATAATAATATAATTATAATAATATTCTATCACATACACACAGCACCATCTAGCCCAAACTAAGCAGAGCTTGTACTACGGGTACCAGACAATGGAGAAACATATCTATACACTTTTTTTTTGTAAATACATACATATTATACATAGAAACACCCAGACCAAGACAAACATCCATGTTCATGCACACAAATGTTTGACTTGTGCGGGAATCGAACCCGCGACCACTACGCCACCGAGGCCGACAAGTTGCTGAATTGAACTAAATAAACTATAATATATTCTCGATCGAGCATTGTAAGAGCAAGCCAGTTCTTAAACAGGTTCTCTGTCCGATGAATCACATATGATACCTAACAATAGATTGTCTATTGTGTCTATCACGGGACAGCGAAGCTTAAGCTTACATGTGAATTGGTTTTTCATTAAACTATCTATATCTACATACAAGTCTAAAATGTTGCCTTGATAAAATTCGTGCCGACACTTCACACAGCGAATGGCCCAGTAAGTTACCTGTCATTAGTGTCAAGTAGACAGCTTACTAACCTTAGGTTAAGATACTTATTTACTTTAGGTATTTGAACCTAGTAATTGGACTGAAATAAAGATTTATTTATCATTTAAAAGGAGCGGACATGTAGCTTGCGATAATAAGAATAGTAAATAGTTGGTGACTTCGTGGTGTGTATTAACAAGACTGAGTTATACCTACTTTTGTTGTGTTTTATAAACGTCATTAACTTTCCTTTAAGAATAGTACTTTTCCTGGTTGAACCGTCTGTCCTTTTCTGCACCCAAGGCGACAAGCTGTACAGAAATGCAAAATTGCATGATGTCCGGTCGAGTAGTTAAGGCGTAAAAGTGTAACAAAGAACCAAACAAGCTATCATTCGTATTTATTATAACTAGCGGTCGCCGAGTGCTCGAAATTCGACCAAAGTTTGCTTGTAAGATATTGCTGATATAATATGTCTTTAAGACTGCGCCGAGCGTAAGATGCGGTTGGACTGAATGACAGCGCTCGAAATTCAAATCAGCGCGCGGCCGCCATAGTAAAATTGTATGAAGGATTTGAAGTGCTTTTTTGATAAATATGTCTCTTTATTATCAACCAATAACTTAAATATTTGGGACGGACAAATTGTAATATAACTATTTATGTTTCGTTTAAGCTGTAAAATATGATAGATTTCTACTGTTATAATCTAAAAGTCACGTAACACGAGCTTACGTTTTTGCATTTTTCGTGCAAATTTACATAATTTTGTAGGCGAAAACATTAATTATTTTAAGTCTTTTACACGGAGTAATTATAAACACATTCATTTTTATGGTAAATGTATAATTTATTTTTGTATTAAACAAAAAATGTTGATTTTATCCACTTAATTTTGACTGCCTGTTTTGGTACATTTCGCTCGGCGCAGTCTTAATCATTATATATTGATGTATGTAACCATAGTTACGCGCTTCGACTGCCTGTCAAATGCATGGTTGTGTGCGTGTAGCGTTTTTTCCATTAATTTAATGTATTTCTAATTCATATTTTATATAATTCACCCCTCCTTCTCCATATAAACTTTAACTGTGCCAAATTCCATACTTCACCGTCCGCGCAATTTCCGTAAAAAGGGCTATAAAGTTTTTGCTTTACGTATTAATATATAGATAATTAGGATTAGTAATTTGAGCTGCAAAAATAGGTAGAGCGGCTGCTCAATTCTAAGGTCAATACTTTACCTTAGACTTCTAATATAACTGTTACGACCTCTCATAACAGTTTTTATTATTATTCATTTAAAACATTAATTTGGATGTCATATCTTGAATGAATGGATTTCACCTCATTTGCTGTTAAAATGCATATAGAAAATGCCTTAATTTCATATTTTATCTACTTTACTACATATTTGTATGCTTATTTTCTATACAAGTATTAATTACAATTCTTCAAAAACGTTAGACAATATCTCAATTGATGAAGTGTTAAACGAAACTGCAATAATGAGTACCAGTAATGATCAATCATTATCATTATCTATTGATTAGTTACCTATCTTATTTGTGATTAAATCAAGTACATGTAAAATAATTAAAATTTTAAGTATTTGAGCATTAATTATTTTACACAACAGTCTTGTCATCATCAATCTTGCAACCGTCTGGCGGCGAACAGAAAGATTAGTCTATTGATATCTAAATAGAAAATCTACATAGAACGAATGACTTCAGTCTGGCTTTTATCTACCTAAATATATCCTAACTAATATTATAAATGCAAATGTGAATTTGTTTGCAACGCTTTCACACGTTAAGCACACGACCGATCATCATGAAATTTCGCATACACGTCGTCGGGGGTACTGAAATGTTCAAAAGGTACCATGGCCGGATTCTTGTATGTTATAATGCAAAAGGGTTTAATTCAAGATAAAAGGTCTCAGAAATCCTACATTAATGCAATTTATTTTTATAATCGGTCTTAGCAGTCAAATTTAAAAAATTATTTAGCCTTCGATGTCCCAACAAATTGTGGCGAGCTAAATACATATACAACATCACGCTAAAACATATCTCGTAGAGGAGAGACAGTAATAACGATAAATAACATTTAACACGAGTAAAACTACCTGGAACAGCTGGTTTGGACAATAAATTTTTCTTATCTTATCTTATGTGGGGGCCAGGCAGTGCAGACCGGCGATACTTCGACCCAGTGAGATCTTTTGTGTCGACTATCTCCCATCTCCCAATAACGATTACCATAGATGTTCATGGTAGCTGGGACAGACGGCTTAACGTGCTCTCCGAGGCACGGAGCAGGCGATAATTGTCGAACAATACGCACATAATTTCGAAAAGACCCTCTGCATTGCAGTCGGTTGGTTTCTGAAACTCTAAACTTTTACTAACAGATTAAAATTTAGTCTCGGTAGCGGTTAGATACTAATTATGGCTGAGCATAAACTATACTGTTACGTCGAGTGTCCGGAAGAATGAATAGTTGCTTCCACTTTTAGATTCCTGAGCAAATATTATAAACTAGTTTCGTTTAGCGTAAAAGCAGCAACAGCCTAGTGGGTGACCGTTGGACTGCCACGAAGAGGTCTCAAGTTCGATCCCAAGGCGCGTATCTCTGACTTTTCGCAGTTATGTGCGTAATAAATAGTGAATTGTCGCTTACTTTAACGGTGAAGGAAAACATCGTGAGGAAACCTGCATGTCTGACAGTTCTACATAATGTTCTCGAAGATAGATAAAGTTAGCCAACCCGCACTGGGCTAGCGTGGTGGACTATGGCCTAACCCTTCTCACACTGAGAAGAGGCCCGTGCCCAGCAGTGGGACAGTTTAATATAGAGCTGATATTATTATTTGTTCGGCGACTTAACGTATACTAGTAATGAGCATAATTGTATTCAATGTCATAGGAATACATTTTGCAAAGCGATACCTTTATTGCATGGTAAAGGACGAAGCGTACGTGTAAGTATAGTGTTCCTACCATCCTAAATAATATTATAAATGTGAATGTCAGTTTGTTACGCTTTCACGTCTTAACACTTTTTCATGTACAAAAAGCAGATAGGGTACTTTCATCCAGAAAAAAGTACTACTACTAAGGGATAGAAATGTATTGCCAAAATCTACATTAATGCCAGTGAAACCGCAGCCAAATTTAGTATTCGAATATTTAATTAAAATAAATTAGTGCACATCGCTGACGACTTGTCAGGATTGAAGTAATAATTGTTAATAGTTTAACACATAGGGTACGTTTGTCTTGGAGGATATGTTCTATCAATGTGCCAAGTAACATATAAATCCGTTCACGATGCGTAATAAAGAAGCAAACATCCAACCATGTTTACAAACTATTACATTATAAAATTGCTGCTAATTGCATATTTAATTTTGACTTAGGTTTAACAAGTTGCTTGTCCCTGCAAATGATAGTAAGATCACACAATCATACGCAGAAACTTGCGCAACTTACTCAACAACTTAGACAAGACACAGAATAATTGGCGTGATCGTCTGGAAATAATTTTTTATCACGACTTAACTCGCGTGAATTTTATTCGCTTGCGAATTTCATTTACGGTGTTTGCACTATTTATTGTCTGGTTTTAATGGAAAGCTTAGAATTTAAGAAGTTCATTATAAAATCACTGAACTGTAAAAATCTATTCAGAGGTTTTTCGTGACGCTGGCATAAACACACGAAAAAACAAATTCTAAAAATATATTTTTGAGGGACTCGAAAGCGTCTGATATCATTGATTGATATCAGACGCTTTCGAGTCCTTCAAAAATATATTTATTTATTTGTCCCTTTAAATGTCACCCACATTTATAATTACTGGGCCGCTTTGGTGGCTCATAGCAAGACGTTATAATATAATCTATGTTAATTCTGAATAAAGTATCTTTTTAATGGTTAAGAACTGCCAAAATCGATACAGTTGTTTCCGACTAAATTTATGACAAACAAACAGATCTCATAAGTGCAGACAGGGCCTTGTACTTACTGAAACCTGATAAAATCAAATTACGCATTTGATGTTAGGGTGTGAAGCCCAATTGAGCATATGGGCCAAGCAACTCCATTATATCACTACATATTGTACAACGGTATAATTACTTGAGTTGTTTAATTATACGACTTACTTATGTCAGAATGTATGTCATATACTAGTAAGACATCATTTACACACTTTTTATTTGATTGCTGTGTAGTTAAGAATGTAGGTGTTGAAAATGCGTTCTTCTGTAATTGGTAAAACTACAAATGTTTGTAATAATAATAATAATATTCTATCACATACACACAGCACCATCTAGCCCAATAGTACATATACACTTTTTTATAGAAATAAATAGAAACCACCAGACCAAGACAAACATCCATGTCCATGCGCACAAATGTTTGACTTGTGCGGGAATCGAACCCGCGACCTCGAATGTTTGTAATGTACCTAGACTGTACGGAAAGCGTAGTGGCTTCAGTGGTCACCTCGCTGCTTGCTACGCGCCGAGTAGATTCGATCCCCATGATAAAATATTGTAGGACTCACATATAATTAAAACGAGTCTGTGTGATCTTTGTGTGCTTTGTTTAAATGTTTGTAAGGTTCTCCGCGGAATGGGATTACAAATGCGAAAATTGTGTTTTATAATTTTTTTTAATGCAAATACATATTTATAATAACTAGCAGTCACCCAGTGGTAGAAGTAATAGTAGCAGCACGAGGTCTAGACTGTATGAGCTTGTTAGACGTCAAGACGCATGCCCACTATGACGTGGTAACTAAAAACATGGCTGCCAAAATGTGGATGAACTAAATCGCTACCTATGTTTGTTTTCTCACGTCTGGTTTCCGTAGGGATAAGCAGAGACTATAGATGACTTGCAATGATTCTGACCTAACTCGACCTTAAATACTTACTTCGCTGTCTCAGCGACCCAAAGTGGATCTTGGCCTCCGACATAAAAGTGCGCCATTCATTCCTTTTTGGTACCAAGTCAGACCAATCGAGCACATTTATCTCTTTTAGGTCTTTAGCTAGTTCATCTTTCCAGCGGTGCGTTCACCCGAGATATGCTCTTTTGGCAGCTCGATGCTCTCCCATTCTTTCCACATGTCCGAGCCAGCGAAGTCGGGCAGTTTTTATTTCCCCGATGTTGTTACGAAACCGACAAAGAAGTATAAATGATCCGATCCTGCCTTAAATACTCAGCATATTATTAATCGTAATAAGCACATGATTACAAAATCTTTTTAAAAGTTGATTAATTGAGGAAACGATCTTACTTATTAAGAGAAAATATAGATATGGAGATTAATAACTAATAAGTTTCACAAGTGAAAATTAACTGGTTAAGGTGAAACGGATATATGCTGCTAGTACGTACATCAATACTGCGTAGTAATTGTAGGCAAATGTAGTTATTATAACAAGGCACGAGTTATAAGACTTTAACGTATACATAATATGTATTTGTGAAATTTAATGATAAATATTCTTGCCTGGGATAAATAAAACAGGCAATAACCACATAGGAGAAGCAATAGCCTCGTGAGAGACCGTTATAAGACTGCCACGCAGAGCTAGAATCCGTGTTCTATCTCAATGCTCTGATTTTGCGAAGTTATTGGCGTATTTATTAGTCGCTAGCTTTACCGATAAAGTAAAACATTGTGAGAAAACGATTATGTTCTCGAAGATATGAAAAGTCAGCCAATCCGCACTGGGCCGTAGCGGACTTTGGATTAACCCTTCTCACACTAAGAGGAGGTCCTTTCCCAGCAGTGGGACAGTTCATATACAGGGTTGATATTATAATTTATACCTACATATATATGGTAAAGCTACTAGACTTCAATATTAATTTAAACGACGATTCTTTAAAATCTATATATTTGGTGCCGATTTCAAATTTCGAAAGTGTCTTGGCATAGACAAACGATCTAAGAAATGAGCATTCGTTGCCAAACAGCCTTGAGGGTGCTTCGTGCTGAGGAAAAACACGTGTCGACGCATATTTTGTGTTCGATACGCCATACTGCATGTTGGAGTACCCTCGGATCCCACGACGCGGCAATGCGACGCGGCTGTCAATGAAGTATTGTCAACCTTTTTCTATTGCAGTCTTCAAGTTGCAAGTTTGTTTAAGTAACCTTTATTTTATTATAAGTTATTGAAATGTTTGTCTTCATGCCATCATAAAGGATGTCGGTAATAGTATAGTCGAAAATAATTTACAATTTATATACGAAATTGTATGTAGGTGGACTTAATAATATCAATAAATTGTAGGGACGTCTTGTTTAATCCTGCAGAGAAGTCGCTTATGAATTAGACCAGTGTTGTATACGTTTGCGTGTTCTGTTTGAATTATAAGATAGCAGTTGTGTCAATGCTACCATTAAACCACACCCTTATCTTATCTTATGTGGGGGCCAGTCAGTGCAGACCGGCGACACTTCGACCCAGTGGGATCTTTTGTGTCGACACTCTTCCAATAACGACTACCATAGATGTTCATGGCAGCCGGGTCCGACAGCTTAACGTGCTCTCCGAGGCACGGAGCAGGCGATAATTGTCAATCAATACGCACATAATTTCGAAAAGTCATATAACTTCCGAAAGTCAGAGGTGCGTGACGTGGGTTCGAACCCTCTGCATTGCAGTCTGTTGGTCTACGCATTGAGCTATCGCTGCTTGATAAAAAAAACACACCCTTAGATTAGAGCTCAGAATCTAGCAAACTGCGATAGGAAAATATATCATAAACATGGCCAATTGAATAATATCAACTATAGTGTCTTTTAAATTTGTAAGTTAAGCTTAAAGCAAGCTTACTAGAGATCTGGTGAATTATAGATTTCTTATTAATTCCTCTAGTTAAGGTAAAATGCTTGTTTAAGAAGTGGGATCCGAAGTCATGACCTTTCGATCACAAGTCGAATCCCTTAAACATTGGGCCGCAGCTTAAATTAATGTACGGCACACTGGATTGTTTTTAGATTTAGATTATGCATTTATAACAGAGTAAGGGCAAAGCAAGGCCTTTATTTCAAGATTTATACAATTATAATAACCTATTAGGAATTACACAATACGGCAAGCTGAAGACAGGGCGCTATGGCGCTCATTAGGGGAGGGCTATGTCCAGCAGTGGACTCTTATAGCCTGATGATGATGATGATGATGATGATGATTAGGAATTGCAGAATAGCTTGAGAATATATAGAAATCACTTCGCCATTCTGTTGGAGGAAAGGTGATCATATTATGTAATATTTTAATTTTCTTTTGAAGTTCGTAGTGTTATCCTATTGCATAATGTAAGTTATCATTTTCGATCATACACATTTTACGTGTAGACTTATAAGAGAAACCGGCACATTATTTATATACTTACCTTACTTCTTAATGAGCTCGAACTCTAAGCTAACAGGTCGTTTATTATAAACAATATTTTATTTGTATAAACAACTGAACTATAAATAATCTTTTGCAAGATTAAGAAATAAAGAATATAAATTTTCTAACACCGAAATCATCTTTTCCGAAATAAAACTTAGCCTTTCATAACCTTATGGAAAACAACTTATGTTAATAAATCAACCTTGCAATCATGACTGGGTTACAATAACCATTAACCATTGCACACCGCCACGGTTTGATACACACGTGTAATTGTCTACGCGTATATGTAACGCAATGTGCTTTCTTCAATTAGACACTGCGCTGACAATTAAATATGTTGGTCATAACAGTTTTTTTACGACTATATTATGACAGTTTTGAGGTAATACGGTTTAATTCGCTACCTGGTTGGTTGAATGGCGTGATGATAGGAGCGACTGCCGGCTGTGATTTGAACTCGATTCTCAGTATGCGTAGAATGACCACATTCCGCCTGATGGTAAGCAGTCGTGTGGTCTAAGATTAGTGGCCTCCACACCATCCTCATAGCAGCCGAGGCGATGTTGAGGTCTCTACTTTGACGGCCTGAGAAGGTGCTTTTTCACGCCCCACTTAAAGGACCCAGGATTCAAGGAAGAAGTAAACACGTGCCTTGGCTTAGAATTCCATGCCTTGATCGTTCGGCAGAGGTATGAGGACCCAAACTTGTTGGTACGCACTCTAGTCGACTCTACCGTATAAGGATGGCATCTGAGCCCAGCACGCGTTGTTCTGGATAGGAAAGGGGAGAGCGGGATAAGGTGGAATAACTCTTCAGAGTGATATATCCCTCCCTGTGATATATTCTGTAAAAAATATGCCAATGATGCAATGTCCCTACCTTTATGTTACCTGGGTGTTTCTATGTATAATATATATGTATTTACAAAAAGAAATGTATACATGTATGTTTATCCATTGTCTAGTACCCATAGTACAAGCTCTGCTTATGTCGGCCTCGATGGCGTAGTGGTTAGTGTAACCGACTGCCACGCCCGAGGTCGCGGGTTCGATTCCCGCACAAGTCAAACATTTGTGTGCATGAACATGGATGTTTGTCTTGGTCTGGGTGTTTCTATGTATAATATGTATGTATTTACAAAAAAAAAAAAAGAAAACGTATACATGTATATCCATTGTCTAGAACCCATAGTACAAGCTCTGCTTAGTTTGGGCTAGATGGTGTTGTGTGTATGTGGTAGAATATTATTATTATTATTATTATTATTATAGTACAAGCTCTGCTTAGTTTGGGCTAGATGGTGTTGTGTGTATGTGGTAGAATATTATTATTATTTATAATACCTATGTTAATATATGGTTTGGCGTCTGTATATATCCAAAGTTGTAGGTATACAAATATCGTCAGATAGGTGTTCAGGTCCCTTTTAAAAAAGAACGAACCCATCATGCTCTATCGGGGAAGTTATAGACTCTGTGCTGCTACATAGAATTACCTTACAGAGAAAACAGGCAACACGTACCCGATTTTATCAAATGTCAAATAAAAAAAATGATTTTGTAATAAAGTGTAAAATAAATAACGCGATAAAATCCGTATATAGTAGTTTAATTTCAATAAATGTCAATTTTTAATTCCACGCTATCATAAGTATAAACTTATACCGATCAAAGATTTAATACAATGTCTAAGGGTCGGTTCGTACCTATATCAAGAAACGAGTCGTGTTACCAACGATTCTATTTTCGTAGAATATATGTCAAAAAGTCCTGTCCGTAGCTAAAACGTTCGTTGAAACCGGGTCTAAAATATAGAGCAAACCTGCGTGCGTTGCTAAGAACGTAACTGATATTGCTGGTACCAACTGTCATGACTGTCATTATCGTAAGAAAGTGGAGTTAGTAATAACAAACTAACATAACCATTGATGTTATAATTATAGGCAGTGGAAAGAAGTAACAAGAATGCACACACTTTGAGATCTATGATATTAAGTTAAAAGGTATGATTATAAATGAAAAATGCCGTGTGGAAGAAAGACAGATGGTTAAATGGATCATTTCATAATAGTCAAATCTATACTAATGTTATAAAACTACTGTTTCGAATTGAGAAATTCTTGTAGAGTTGGATAGCCCATTTATCGAGAAAGGCTATATTTATATAAGCTATATAACATCATTCTACAACCAATAGGAGCGGAGCGTCACTGAAAAATGTTGCAAAAACAAGGAAAATTCTCTTACGTGACGCAAACGAAATTGCGCGGGTCAGCTAGTTCTGTATAAGTGACTGTTGTTCGAAAGCCTTACTTTGACCATCCCTAATCAAAGCGTTGCACGCTTAATATGCTAGATATCATGGTGGTCTTTGATAATCGATATGGCGTCTCAGTGCACTCATATTGTAATATCATCCTTGTGTTAATGACGCTTCAGAATATCTTGTTTTGTATGTAGCGACGAATAGCTTTATCACTTATCACGTTTCCGAACATACCCTGTATACTATATTAAACATACAATATTTAATATAGTATACAGGGTGATTTTGAAATCATGTAATTCCTTTTAACCACGCATTGTACTGGTGATATAGAATAAAACCTGACCATATTTTTTTATATGAATTACTTTTTGGAAAAATGTATGTACCGTTTCTTTCATGAAATGATTTCAGATAGTCATAAGTTAACCACACGAGGCAATTTAAATTTTTTAGCAATAAAAAAAAAATTCAGTAATTAATATCGTAAATAATAACGGGCGGTACTTTTTTTTGCCCCTTATTATTTACGACATCAGTTATTGCTACGTAACTTTTTTAAATTAGTAAAATATAAAATTGTGACGGGTGGTTAACATATGACTATCTGAAACGATTACACGAAAAAAATTTGTACATTAATTTCTCCAAAAACATAACTCTAATAAAAATATATGTTCAGGGTTATTCTATATCACCAGTAGAATGCGTGGTTAAAAGGAATTACACGATTTCAAAATCACTTTGTATATTTAATATATAATAAATAATTTACTAATATGATTTTTAGGGGCAATTACGGCAAAGTCTGACGTTAAAATATTCTTACAGTCTGAAAGAGTTATTAGTTTTAATATTTGCTAGCGTTGGAAGAAATAGTATTCATTACCATCAGTTTTACGACTAATCATGCCAACCTGAAGGCATGGCATATATGAAAAATAGATGACGATTATGATGAATGTTCGCTATAATCACTCATAGCCATGTATGGATGAATTACCAGTCAATGCTTAAACATGTATGGTTATGACACTGATACTAATGTGTACCTCTTATTTTTTAAAATGAAGTCTGTCGTCACAGGGGATCATTGTAAGAAGTGGATTAGATTTTCGATCGAATGACAAATGCCCTCACTACAAATATATCCTGTGTTGTGGTTTAATATAACATCATAAGCAAATAAAGTTTTTAAACGTAGCTGTTTCAAAATGGAGGCAACTTTGTACCCGGGATATAATTTTATCGACTTATGTTTACGCGACTGAGTACTACTACTATATATATTTCAAGTTCTAACGCGGTTTATTTTTGATAAACATTTAGTTACAGTCACGGCAGGATAGTAATAATCTATCACTTAAAGCGTTCCTTAAAAATCAAGTGCGTTAAATCCGTACAAAGTATTTTAAATCCCTAATAATCTATCACTCTAAAGCGTTCCTTAGAAATCAAGTGCGATAAATCCGTACAAAGTATTTTAAATCCCTAATCATCTATCACTCTAAAGCGTTCCTTAGAAATCAAGTGCGATAAATCCGTACAAAGTATTTTAAATCCCTAATAATCTATCACTCTAAAGCGTTCCTTAGAAATCAAGTGCGATAAATCCATACAAAGTATTTTAAATCCCTAATCATCTATCACTCTAAAGCGTTCCTTAGAAATCAAGTGCGATAAATCCGTACAAAGTATTTTAAATCCCGTGCTATTATTTTCTTTAAATACAATTCTCATATAAACATTCTACCTTACCCACAAAACAATTAACACCAAGATTTGGACGAAATATCTTTCCATCGTACTAATTTTTATTCGCGACCGGGGTTCAAACACATGTAGTTCGATAGAACTGTACTTAGTAATATAATTACTAATTTAATCGCTACCCTACTATGCAGGTCAGATTCGACGCCTAGCTTAGAAGTGCAAATATACATAATTATCTCGTTACATACGAACGGAAAGGAAAAGCTAATACTTGCCGCTGGTTCGTAGTTTCCAATGACTGCAATAAATAATATTTCTATATCCTTCGTTTGGCATTAACTACTCATAATCAAAAAACTTTGGCTTCCAGTAAATTAGTAATAAATATTGTACTGATACCTAAATTGCATAGTCCTGTAGTACATCGATATGTATAAATAAACAATAAAACTTTAAAAACATGCTGAATAGCCTACCTTATTGCTAAAGGTTGTCACTTCTAGGCAACTTAAGGATGGATAAAAATGGTAAGTTATGAAAACATGTACAATGGGAGACATTGCCAATGGCTATATTTGCCAGGCTACTTCAGGATGAATAAAAATGGTTACTTATATACAGTAGGTAACGAAATAAATTAGATTTCTACTCATAAATACAAGCTTTCCCAAAGTGGTCCAGGTGGACCCCTAGGATTCCACGGGAGACTCGAAAGGGGACTACGTCGACGTGACAAAAAAATGGGGGTTCACAATTCGTAAGCGGGGGTCCACGAAAATTTATTTGCTTTCGATAGTGAAGAACTAAAATGGCTTGACTTCAGTTATAAACGTTGATCGACGGATATTTTGATGAATACGCTAAAAACCCCGATAACTACAAAAAAATGTCAGCCCGTGGAGATATGATCAAATTTTATAATTTTAGCCTAAGAATATGGTAGAAATGTAGCAGCAGGGGGTCCACCGTAACCAGCAAAATTTTAAAAGTGGTCTATGAGAAAAAGTGTCTGGGAGCCTCTGGTCTATAGTCTCATCTAGTGGAGGATTATATTTTTGACCTATGGTGATGTTGGTACCACCTAGTTCGTCACGTGGCATAAGTGGGCGGCATGTTTGCAGCTGATCGTGAGATCCCATGCTCGATTTCTGTTCTGATTTGTATCAGATTTTCTGTTAAGCTATTAGTTAAACAAAAATGTACTGCAATTAATGCTGTAGATACCCTCCATTGGATTGTTTATTTTTTTGAGACGACACCCTGTTATTAATAACTTGTATTACAGGATACTTTACAAACATTTAAATAACGAACAAAGAGCACCTTATATTATTTGAGACTTATAACATACTTGGCAAATTGAGGGTACACCTTCATTTGGAGTACCTCACCCCTTCGGACATATGTATAGTATATACATATAGTCTATGATTGATTATACAGTTATCTATTTCTTTTAATAAATAACTTTTATTTGCATAAAATGATTACATAAGAATATTTGAAGTCTCTGAATTCTAGATATGAGCTACCTATGTTACAGAAGTCGGCACCTTCTCACAATTTATTCCGACGTAAATATTTTATGCTAGCGGTACATTAAATATGATTAGTTCACATGATATTCTGTTATGTATCTATTGTATGTTCCTTACATTTAGCAGGATAACTTTCCACACAACTAGTCTGTAATCAAATCTATTAAGTTACCACTGGGGTGTTCCAGTGAAAGTTGTTTAGCTCTGTATCAATGGTATGTAGGAATAGGTTATTGTATGCAGCCTTGGCAGACATACTTGTTAAATCCAGTACTACAACGTAACCCAACACCGCACCTGTATATTCTCAATGCGGCAGCCATGTTGCACGCAGAGGAACGTCTATACTACGCGCCTATTAAGATTTTTATAAAAACCTTAATATTTGCGACGTCAATACCTCAAAACTCAATTGTATATTCGAAGCATAAAGTGTTGGGTTTACTATTTAATAATATCAAAAACATACTCGTACTTTTTATATTTAATATTGTAAAAATTTGTTCTATGAATATTATTAACTTATTCCTAAAATATTATGAAACTGAAATAAAAAGAAAAAGGGAAGCTAAAACTAAAACTCTCTAATAGGCGTCATAGAATTCCTCCGCATCACAGTCGACTGGTAATGTACCCAGAAGACCGGCAGCATTGTCATTTCATTACCAAAAAAAGAAAAATATCGAGATTATTCATGTTAATATTGTGATAATCCTGTACCTTATCTTCTTACTAATATAATAAATGTGATAGGGTTTAAAAACCATTATCGAACCAATTTTATTGTTAAGAGTGCGCCGAGCGTAAGACAGATATTAATGACAGAGCTCGTGCGGCGCATATTCAAATCGGCGCGCGGCCGCCATAGTAAAATTGTATAGAGGATTTGAAATGCTTTTTTAATAAATATGTATCTTTATTGTCAATCAATAACTTAAAGATTTGGGACGGGAAAATTGATGTTTCGTGTAAGCTGTAAAATAGGATAGATTTCTACTGTTATAATCTAAAAATCACGTAACACGTGCTTACGTTTTTGTATTTTTCGTACAAATTTACGTAATTTTGTAGGCGAAAATATTAATTATTATAAGTTTTTTACCCGGAGTAATTGTAAACACATTCATTGTTATGGTAAATGTATATATTTTATTTGTATTAAACAAAAAGTATTGATTTTATTCACTTAACTTTGACCGCCTGTTTTAGCACATTTCGCTCGGCGCAATCTTAAATACTACAGCCTCACAGGGATAACGTGTCGCGGGGACTTTACAAACATTGTATATGTTTGTTTGTAATTGTAAGTGTATACACCTGTAAAGGCATTGCACTTCGTACCATTCCCTATTTTATATTATAATATAGTGTACTGTACAGTGACGTGTAACTTGAAATAAAAAAATAAACAACGCCCGCAAACTTGTATTGCCACAATTAAAAGCAAACGTATTCTATGCTAATACTGTTTTAAATTTATTAGGTACTAAAAAAAGAAGTTCTAAGTAGTTGTGTTGTTAGAAAGCAGTGGTCACTCAGCGGTAAGTCACGACCCCTTAACACGGGAGGTGGGCGTTCCGCTGCTTTGCCATCGGTGTTGTATTACTAAAAATGAAAACTGAAAAGGCAATCGGATAGTTACGTCACTATTGGTGTTTTTAAATGGCCGTATTGGTCTGTCGTTTTTAAATGAGATTACATTTGATAAAATCACGGGGAAAATGTAATATTACTAATTTGACAAGCATTTGGCCCGCTCGTTAGTAAGCACTTATTGTAGTAGGACGTATATAGATGAGGTGTAATTCCCCTCTAACACAAAGAAATCCTCCAACTAGTCTGGGAGATCTGTCTGGTGGGTCGCGGCCCAACGGCATAAAACATATGTATTTGTTTTATTAACGGCAGATGTCGGGAACTTGTACGTAAGAAACTCGTACTGCAAACTTAGACTGCATCATTAGGACTTTATGGAAAAGTGTGTAATTGAGAACAGCGCTATCTCTTGAAGTAAATAATAAGTTTTGTTGCTAAAAATGCTTGCGATACCAATGGAATCATTGATACGTCACCGAGTTTGTAAAATCAATTTAAAATAACTTTATTTGTTGGGAGTCTCTTTTTTTTGACAACTGGAATAATGCACTAGGAATAATTCCTGTGTCGCGAGGTACTTTACATACGTTCAAACAACGGACATAAAACACCCAGACTTGGAACAAACATTTGTTGACCTCACAAATTTTTGTCCCGTGTGTGATTCGAATCCGTGCCTCGGAGAGCACGTTAAGCCGTCGGTCCCGGCTGCCATGAACATCTATGGCAGTCGTTATTGGGAAAGTCAGTACCCTCTAATATCCTGACACTGGTCTAGCCTTAGGGTATCGTTAGCCTTCGGGTTGCGGAGGTCAGGTGGCAGCCGCTCCGTGTAAAAACTGTTATCCAGTCAAATCCGGTTAGACTAGAAAAGCCGACCCCAAGTGACTTGGGAATAATAAAGGCTAAGAGAGAAGAGAAGTGTGATTCGAATCCACAATACTTGGTGCAGCGGCAGCGGCAAGACGACCACTTAAACCACTACGCCATGCATGCAGTCAAACGACTTAAAGAACGCCAGACGACTTATGGAGACGTTGACGGAAATCTCCAACAAATAACGATCTACTTGCATTTCATTATGTCACTCTACTATCTCAACTCGCAACAAGCTGGACTCTTGGCTATCTATACTCGTATTCATTAGCCAGCAACATTCACATCTCGTTAGTAGTACTAGAGCGTAACTCGACTTTCATCCTCAAATCAGATGAAACAAACAAACTGTGGAGCAGGCTTTATTCCGTGCAACCTCATGAATATTAACAATGCTCGTTCCGCAATGTTTCGACACAACGTGTGCATTGTATTTTGTTTAGTTTGGTCAAATACTAGTGAAATTAATTGTTCTAACATATGTTTCACTTTCCTCAAATATGTGAACAATGTTTGGTTATGATTAATTACTGACAGGAAACGGCAGTTGAAAATAGAACATGAAAATCAAAATAGATACTTTTTGACGCAAGGCTATAATTTAGGACCATTTCTCGTATTATCGATATAGGTAATGACATACTTGCTTCATATGTACATTATGTTCAAAAGAGCAGCGATAGCTCAGTGGGCAGACCAACAGACTGCAATGCAGAGGGTCTCGGGATCGAACCCACGTCGCGCACCTCTGACTTTCGGAAGTTATATGACTTTTAGAAATTATGTGCGTATTGATTGACAATTATCGCCTGCTCCGTGCCTCGGAGAGCACGTTAAGCGGTCGGTCCCGGCTGCCATGAACTTCTATGGCAGTCGTTACTGGGAGAGCGTCGACACAAAAGATCCCACTGGGTAGATGTGTCGCCGGTCTGCACTGACTGGCCCCCACATAAGATACATACATACATGTTCAATATGTTAAAACTTCTCTCTGATAGGTTTCAATTCAATATTGAAAAACTTTCATTTTCATTTTTATATTTTCTTTAACTTCTTACTACTTCTTAATCACGTCTATTTTTGAGAATTCGTATTGTATGTAATGACAAATCTACATTATTTAATCTTTATGTTCAGATTTATCAGTTTAGTTTTATCATACCTCATCCTCATCATCATCCTCACCCCTTTGGATAATAGGCGTGATACTCTATATATGTATGTATATGTATAATCCTAAATTTATCTGAATCATTATATCTCGACTTCGATCTACAAACGTTAGCCTCCTTCCATCTAACACTATAATGTTTCATTCAAGTCGGTTCAGATAAATATTTTAAAATAAAGATAATGATCTAGAAGCCGTAGACCAACTAGCTTTGACTTGATTAATGATGTTTTCCTGTATATATTTTATATTGTCTAGTTCTAGACGCTTGCTACATTTGTAGTAGAATAAGTTAGTTTCAGCTTAAATTATTTATTACATTTGTATTAAGACATGATGACATTGTATTTCAAAGACTATGTGCAATAAAATACTAACACTATCTGTTGGCGAAGGCGTAACAAATATAATAAAAATGATAGCACAGATTACACTTTATTCCTTTTGGTAAATATAAGTAAGGCAGTAACTATTTCACTGACAAATCTTCAAACCAAACAAAATACATAAAAGTACAAATATATTTTAGACATACTTTTTCATAGCATAATTAGTCAACGCGCATTGGGCCAGCATGGTAAACTATAGCCTAATCCGTCTCACACTGAGAAGGGCCCACGCCCAGCAATGGGACAGCAGTTTCAGTGGTCAGTACTAAGTTCACTACATACTTCAATAAGACATTGCGAGTTCCAAGATAGTCTAATCTATCTTTGGTACCTCCCGAGTGTGTGGAAATCAAGACAAGTCCTAAATGATGCAATTCAAGTTTGCAGTACGAGTTACTTATGTACAAGTTCCCGACATGCGCTGTTAGTAAAACAAATATGTTTTATGCCATTGGACCGCGACCCACCAGACACGATCTCCCAGACTAGTTAGAGGATTTCTTTGTGTTAGAGGGGAATTACACCACCTTGTCTATATACGTCCTTCTACAATAAGTGCTTACTAACGAGCGGGCCAAATGCTTGTCAAATCAATCTTGGTGCCTTCGCAAGTTAGTATGGTAAAAGCAGTTATTAGAATTACACAAGACAGTGTTACAAGAGTGGAAGAGATAAGTTCTCGTAGTTAATAATAACATCATATTTTAAATCTCGTGCCTCTACAGCCTATATCCAATTACTTTAAAGAGATCTCATAAAAATGTAATGTGAAATACGACTCCATCCCACATCTAATTCAAAACCAGAAGCCATACAAAATAGCTACCGAGTTAAACAAAGAAAGACAAGACATGACACCAACAAAAACAGTTTCTTGTACGACCGCAGCTTTCAAATGATTAAAATCAAAACATGACAATTGTTACGTCGTGTACGAAACGTGGAATACATATTTTGTTTTTGGTCGCCGTGGACAGTTGTGAGTCATTAACTGTGAGAGTTTGTCTAAATGATCCGTAGGGTTGTCACGAAGATTAGATTTAATTGGCGAGGTCGATGACTGGCCATAATGGTAATTTCTTCACAATACGAGGATTTATATTTGTTTATGGAATTCTCACAGGGAGATAGAACGTTCTGTGTTGGGTTTGATTTTCTAGTAGAATGATTATCATTGTGATGTCTTTTCAAAATGTTTGCAGATTTGTAGCGTGGTGGACCCATACTTTAATAATTGAACTTTATTCTCTTCTTTTCGTGTGGTCAACCTGTTGTCAAGAGTTGTTCAAGGCGCCTCTGACATGGCTTAACGACTGCTGTCAATTCGACAACAACTGGGACCGACTTTTTACGTGCCCTCCGAAGCACGGAGACGCGCAGATGAAATACCACTAAGCGGTCACCCATCTATTTTTTTTTTTTTTTTTTTTTTTACGTGGGGGAATGCTTTGACGCATACCTCTCCGCGGGGCGACGGAGAGGTTATGTCGGGCTCACCGGGGAAAAGATACCCCGGTAATACCGACTAAACCTACCACGGTGTTCCTCGACATAACCATAGACGGCGAGGCCGCGCGAATCGCTTTCACATGCAATCGCGACCCTGCCGTGGTTTCGGCCCGCCGTGTGAAACGGCAGGCCACTGCGCGAAGTGTATTTCCTCCATCCATCTATAGACCAACCGCACCCAACGTTGCTTAACCTCGCTAATCGTTTAGCAATCAGTAAGTGCAACTGGCTATGAGCGCCTCAAATTGAACTAAGAATATTATATTATAGAATCTCTAAAATAAAAAAAACATCATCGAAAAGATACATACATAGCCTCACGCTTATATCTTAAAAGAGAAGGCAGGGATATTTTCTCCAACATACATTTCACCAACCATAGTTGTAGGTCACTCTAGTAGTACTAGGGTAACGAGACAAACACATCGTTACAAATACTATACCTACATTCCGTTCTGTATACGGTAAGATCACAATAACACTTCCACAAAGCTGGTAGTACGAACCCAGGGTGAACGGCCAGACCACAGTTAATGATCTAAAACCATTCCTAATCGTATTAAATCATACATATAACTATTAGGTAGGTACTAGATAATAGGTACAAAACATTACAATGGAAGTACATCCACACAGATGACGGAAACACAGCACTCCGCAATTTGCTTGTCAACCTGGCTAAAATTAACCAAAGATTGAAGGCCATTGGAAATGATTGATGTTATATATTTTAACATATTTTATTGTGGCTGTCATTGGCACTGGACAACACATATCACGATTATGATATTTTAAAAGGCATTTGTCAAATATAACATGTCAAGGTTCAGTTAGTAACAGTTTTGGTTAGATTGTTTATTTGTTTGCGTTCGTTATTATGTATTGTTATGCGATTGGTTAGTGCTTGATATCTAAACGTGGCACGTGTCGGAGCATATTTTCACCGGATTATACCTATATATATTGTTTTACGATTACATACATACGCTTTGAAATTAATAGATTAAAATATATTATATACATTGAAATTATAGATAGCTCATTGGGGAAACCAACAGACTGCAATGCAGAGGGTCTCGTGTTCGAATCCACGCGCACCTCTGACTTTCGGAAGTTATATGACTTTTAGAAATGATGTGCGTATCGATTGACAATTATCGCCTGCTCCGTGCCTCGGAGAGCACGTTAAGCCGTCGGTCCAGGCTGCCATGAACATCTATGGCAGTCGTTATTGGGTAGTCAGTGCCCTATAATATCCTGAGACTGGTCTAGCCTTAGGGTATTGTTAGCCTTCGGGTTGCGGAGGTCAGGTGGCAGCCGCTCCGAGTAAAAACTGACATCCAGTCAAACACGGTTAGACCAAAAAAGCCGACCCCAAGTGACTTGGGAATAATAAAAGCTAGGGAGATGATATACATTGAAATTGAAATACAGATTTTAACGCGTTGTTTACTTTTAAAAACACTATTATTAGATAATTTTAAAACTTTAAATTACTTTGTTAAACATAGGTACTAGTTGCTGTTTAGTTTTATTAAAGCTATTTAAATTATAAAACTATTTTGATTTAATTTTACACTGTTCCCATCGTTTTGGTTAGTATTCAGCAGCCACGTTTACGCGAACATGGCTGCTGAAAGGCGTTATATCGCGTAAGCCATAAATTCCGTATAAACTAAGTAGTTTAACTTCAAGGGATTATTCTATATTGCATAGTCTCACATCTCTAGCCTCGGAGGGTAGGCAGCGGTGTAATATATTTACAATTCGCTATGTACCTACGATTTTAGGTCTCAAGTTATAGAGAGGTCCCTATTGGCGACGCTATTGGCGACTACTTGGCACATTCCAGCAACTCTGTCATGCTACCGATAATTTTCTCAGAAAAACCCAATTACACTTTCTACGGTAATCAAATCCGAGACATCATGTCAGTTGCATTTACCATTGCTATGCCGGGAGCAATCATCAGCGTATTACGTAGGTCTGTGTTACAGAATAATAATGTTTTTTATGTTGCTCGTCATTATGACCACACTCCACCTGATGGTAAGCAGTTATGTGGTCTAAGAGCAGTGGCCTCCACACCGTCCTCATAGCAGCTGAGGCGATGTTGAGGTCTCTACTTTGACGGCCTGAGAAGGTGCTTTTTCACGCCCCGCTTAAAGGACCGAGGATCTAAGGAAGAAGGAAGCTCGTGCCTTGGCAGAGAATTCAATGCCTTGATCGTTCGGTAGGGGTATGAGGACCCAATCTTGTTGGTGCGCGCTCTAATTGACTCTACCGTGTAAGGATGGCATCTGAGCCCAGCACGCGATGTTCTGGATAGGAAAGGGGAGGGCGGGATAAGGTGGAACTGTATTATTTTGAGCATTCATTCATAACTACAAACATAAGCGCAAAGCGTGCTAAAGTTATTTAAAACTAGATTAAGAAACCGGCTTCGCTCGCTTTTATATAGACTTTGTCGATAATATACTATCTCTCAATATCTCTTTTTTCTGGATGAAAGGTAACCTATGTCCTGCTCAGCTGCATGAGAATGTGTATGCGAAATTTCATGATGATCGGTCGAGTAGTTAATGCGTGAAAGCGTAACAAACAAACAAACTCACTTTCGCATTCATATTTGTTAGGATGTGATAATATACATAGTATAGTCTCGAGAAACCTACAGTTGGCCGGTAAATAATGCTTTTGACATTAAATCCATTGCTGTACAATTTTCTGTAGGTATATAGTTCTAAATTAATAAAATAATTAAGGAGAGGCTGTTGAAATGCCATTCAGAGACATTGATATTCATATAATTATGTTACTATAGTAACCGCATGGTTCAATTCTAAGGCACGCCTGACTTTTCAAAGTTATGAGCGTATGAAATAGTTAATTACAGTTTGCGTCGACGGTAAAGATAGAACTTTAGGATACCTGCATATCTAACAGTTTAATATAACATTAGCTTTTGCGCGCGGCTCCGTCCGCGTGGTGCCTACATCAATAAAAACTCTATGTCCTTCCCCAGGTTTTAAACTAGCTCTGCACCAAATTTCATCAAAATCAATTTCATAAAAATAGTTTGATTGGCTTAGCCTTGAAGAGGTAACAGACAGACAGAGTCACTTCCGAATTTTAGCGTTAGTAAGGATAATATTCTAGATATGTGAAGTCTGCCAGTTAGCACTGGTCCATGAAGGACTATGACCTATCCTTTTTTCTACTGGGAATATGAGAGTAGAGTAATAGAGAATATATTATAATAGTTAGAATATATCATAGTTATATATAGCTGCTGATTTTATAGCAGCGGCGATAGCTCAGTGGGGAGACCAACAGACTGCAATGCAGAGGGTCTCGGGTTCGAACCCACGTCGCGCACTTCTGACTTTCGGAAGTTATATGAATTTTCAAAATTATGTGCGTATTGATTGAAAATTGTCGCCTGCTCCGTGCCTCGGAGAGCACGTTAAGCCGTCGGTCCAGGCTGCCATGAAGATCTATGGCAATCGTTATTGGGAAGTCAGTGCCCTATAATATCCTGAGACTGGTCTAGCCCTAGGGTATTGTTAGCCTTCGGGTTGCGGAGGTCAGGTGGCAGCCGCTCCGTGTAAAAACTGATATCGAGTCAAATCCGGTTAGACCAGAAAAGCCGACCCCAAGTGACTAGGGAATAATAAAGGCTAGGGAACGTTAAAGCAAGCGATAATTAACTATTTAATACGCACATAACTTCGAAAAGTCAGAGATGCGAGCCTTGGGATCAAACTCGAGACCTCTGCGTGGCAGTGCAACGGGTTTCCCACTAGGCTATATGTGATTCACAAATAGTTGTGCCGAGTTCCTGGGAAGTCTTTGTGACCGTTGTTTGAATGTTGGTAAAAGATCCCTGAAACCCAGGACTAAATTCCAGAGCAGGCGGTGTTATAAAAAAAAGAAAAGAAAATAGGGGTGTGTTATAGATGTACCTAACTCTTTATGATGAGGCAGCCTTGTTCTTTTTATTGAAAGAAATAAAGGACTCATCATAATCGTAACTTTGACCTCAACGTCGAGGTCTTATTAGCCGCATTTTGAACATATCAATAGTAACTAACAGCTATGTAATTAAAATCGTGATACCTTGGGACGAGGTACTACTGTAAGCGAAGAATATATTTTTAACAACTATTTATTTTGCTTTTTAACAGCCATGGTCACCCACGGGGAGACTCTGGGTCTCCCTGTGACAATAGCTACTTAAATACGTATGTAATAGTTTATTTATAATGTACTACATTTTCCCATTTGCCCGCGTCTCCACTCGCGTAAATGTAGGTTATTTTAGTAACAGTACTTTTTAGAGTTCGATAAAACCTTTATACAACAGCTTTGTCCGTCCGTCCGTCCGTCTGTCTGTTATACAATTTTCAACTCAACAACCGTAAGAGCTAGAGACTCGCGGTCAACGCCATTCGACTCAGCATAGTCGGTATACCCCTGAAATGACTATGACCTTTGACCTCAAGGTCACGTGGTATCACGTGACCTTTGCATATTGCTTGAACCATTTTTTCGAACTCTAAGATTTACGGCAATTCATTGCCGATTCTCACTTGTTTCTGGATGAAAGGTACCCTATGTCCTTTTCTATATATGCGTTGCTATGCGAAACTTTATGATGATTAGTCGAGTAGTTAAGGAGTTAAAGCGTAATGAACAAACTCACATACACATTCATAAGGACAGTTAGCGTTTAAATATTTAAAAAAAAGTCATGAATATTACTATAGTATTACTATTTGGTTTACACACTACTATTACTTATATTCTTGTTAACCCTTCCAGCTAAGCTAGAATGCTTATGTTAGGAGTGCGTTCACGTCACTTGACGTGATTCGAACCTGCAACCTCTTGATTGCAACATGGAGCCTTATCCATTGGGCTACCGTTTATAAGAAAGGTAACGCAGTGCCAAAACTAAAAGATTGCTCTTTTAAATTAATTGTATTTGCTGTTTAATTGGTAATTAAGATCAATGCTATGCGAAATACTGTTGTAATAAAAAAAATATAAAAAGCGTAATAATTGCTTACTTGACGTTGCTAATCGGAGCTGTCACGGCTCTCTAAGTTCACGTAATGCAAAGTAGATTATTAAAGATTAGATAAATGGTGAAACAGTTTTTATGACTGTTTGGTTAGTATATTTTCTTGGTTTTAATGTGTTTATATAAAGTTTTAGTTAATTTATTAGTACTATCTGTTTCCTGCAGTTTCACCCTTGTTTATTGCTGCTGCATTGCCGTAGCTTGTAGCGTAGTGTTATATAAAAAGTAGCATTCTAATGGTGAAAGAATCATTAAAATCGGTTCAGTAGTTTCAAAGTTAATTGATTACAAACTAAAACACGAATCTTATAATAAATCAGTATACATTTCTACTTGAATTTAGTGACATATCTAACTTTTACTCTTTACCTACCTTTTACTCTAGATTTTGTTAAATCTGATCTAGTAAGTACATATATGTATGTTATGACTTTTCGAAATTATGTGCGTATTGATTGACAATTATCGCCTGCTCCGTGCCTCGGAGATCACGTTAAGCCGTCGGTCCCGGCTGCCATGAACATCTATGGTAGTCGTTATTGGGAGAGTGTCGACACAAAAGATCCCACTGGGTTGAAGTGTCGCCGGTCTGCACTGACTGGCTCCTACATAAGATAAGTACATATATGTATAATACGCTTATTTTGCTGCGGGAATATGAGATGCAGCAGCCAAAACAAAAACGTTCAAGCTGGAACTAAGTGGACTCCTATGGCTTGCAGCTCAAATTCTTAAGCTATAAGGCTACAGTATTCCATGGATTTAACCTATTAAGTCGCGGCTGCACATGGGTGCCCTGACACAATAGGTTTTTAATTAAGTTTCGCATTTTAAAACTTGATTGGTTAATACGCTTACGGTGTTACGTATTTCAGTGAATAGTGAGCAGCGATAGCTCAGTGGGGAGACCAAGAGACTGCAATGCAGAGGGTCTCGGATTCGAACCCACGTCGCGCACCTCTGACTTTCAGAAGTTATATGACTTTTCGAAATTATGTGCGTATTGATTGACAATTATCGCCTGCTCCGTGCCTCGGAGAGCACGTTAAGCCATCGGTCCCGGCTGCCATGAACATCTATGGCTGTCGTTATTGGGAGAGTGTCGATACAAAATATCCCACTTGGTCGAAGTGTCGCCGGTCTGCACTGACTGGCCCCCACATAAGATACATAATACATAATACGTATTTCAGTTATTTACTTGGTAGGTAATGATTAATTTAAAACGTAGGATAATATTATACCAAACAAAAATCTAATTTGGATCAACGGCAGCGGTTCATAAGAAAATATATTTATTCCGCTAACACTCATACCTCGCTTAAATATGTAGGTACTGTGCATAATTACAACAGATAGATATGAATTCCATTTTGCAGTCACTAATTGCCGATGTGCCGCGATTGCAATTAAAATAACTTCAAATTACCAACTAAATGATTGCTTAATTGATTCAGTCAATTTCATGAGTAATATGATGCAAGCTTGGGTAAGGATTATTGTCTCGATAAAAATTTGAAATGTTTAGCTTATATTTGCAGGTGTGCGTGAGGTCTTGGGTTTCATTCCCGAGTCGAACAGAGTATTATTAGGTTACTCTGTAAGTAACTCTCAGTTGTAGCATGTAGTCTGAAAGACAGCAATAGTATTATAGACGGCAATAGCTACCGAGCCAGTCTTAAACTTGATAAACAAGTACAAAACGTTATCCCAACTAATATTATAGAAGCGAATATGAGTTTGTTTGTTTGTAACACTATCACGTCAAAACTACTAGACCGTACATCATGAAATGTTGTATACATGTTGAAAGGGGTACACACAAGGACTATGGTACTTTTCATCCAGAAAAAAGGACTGTTCCCGTGGGATGGATAGTCAAAAACAAATGATGATTTATTGTAAATGAGTCTGTGTTTGTTTGTCTTATACTATGACACAAAAAACACAACTATGAAACAAAAATCCAAAATGAATAACATAATAGCGTGTTTTATTTACGGTTATTGTTAAGCCACGCTGCGATGAAGTGGCAGCGATAGCTCAGTGGGGAGACCAACAGACTGCAATGCAGAGGGTCTCGGGTTCGAACCCACGTCGCGCACCTCTCACTTTCGGAAGTTATATGACTTTTCGAAATTATGTACGTATTGATTGACAATTATCGCCTGCTCCGTGCCTCGGAGAGCACGTTAAGCCGTTGGTCCCGGCTGCCATGAACATCTATGGCAGTCGTTATTGGGAAAGTCAGTACCCTCTAATATCCTGACACTGGTCTAGCCTTAGGGTATCGTTGGACTTCGGGTTGTGGAAGTCAGGTGGCAGCCGGTCCGTGTAAAAACTGATATCCAGTCAAATCCGGTTAGACCAGAAAAGCCGACCCCAAGTGACTTGGGAATAATAAAGGCTAAGAAAGAAGTTAAGCCACGCTGAGACATTTATCTAGTCTTTTGTCAGGCACAGTATAAGCAGATTGACATAAATCAATTAAAAAAAAAAACTACTTAGCTTTGACTAACTAGGGTATCGTATCTGGAACCTCAAACTCGGTTGATGGGCATTAGTTCAAATTAAAGCCATTGATTATAAATGTCAGCGAAAACTTTGCCACAGTTAAAAACAATGACTCTACGCTAAATGGCGTTGCATGTTGTCGCGAGCGGCAGTAATTAAGATAATTCCTACAATTAAAACAAAAAATGTGAGTTATAGGATTTATGTGCCGACATTTTTCTAACAGTATTTCATGTCATACTTTTTAAAACTATTTACAGCGTCGCGAAACCGGAATCGAGTCTTAAAGGAGTCTGCCCACAACCCCATTTCATACCATGACCGTATATTTGTAAGGAAATGTATAATACTATGCCCACTAGACCGTTCCGTCACCGACCAGCAGTTCCTATAGCAGGGCGTATCGTGTTGCTTTTCGTGTCTGATACGTTCCTAGCACGGTCATGGTATGAGACGGTGTAGTGGGCAGACTCCTTTAACGGTGAAGGAAAACATCGTGAGGTCACATAATATCTGAGAGTTCACCATAATGTTCTCGATGATATTTAAAGTCTGCTAAACCGCACTGAGCTAGCGTGGTGGACCATGGCCTAATACTTCTCACACTGACACTCTTCTCAGTGTGAGAAGTGTTAGGTCATGGTCTATCATTGTATTAAACTGTCCCACTGCTGGGCACGGGCCGCCTCTTCCCGTGCTCAGCAGTGGGATAGTTTAATACAAGTCTGGTATTATTATATAATCCGGAAAAAGAGGGCCGGCATACTTTTTTGGTACTTTAGTTAATAATCACATAAGAATCTATTGTCGATACTATCAAGGTGGTAAACAAATATATGTGTCTACTTTCAGAAGCCGAAGAAGATGTTACGTATTAGGCGGTTCAGCTTAAGAAAATTAAGAAAGTCACAGACATTGCAACTTGCTTGTAAGTCTCTGGAAGCTTAGGCAGACATGATTGTCCATATTGTACTAGTTATGTTATTAGATTGCACGTAATATAGGATGACCATTTTACCAAATCATCACGGCTGTAGTAGACGTCTTTCATCCAATGCTGGACATAGGCCTCCCTCAAGGCTTTCCACATAGACCGGTCTTGGACGACCCTTTTTTTCTTTCCTTTTACCACCTACCGGACAAATTTCCAAATAAAAATACCAACAAAGCATAGCAATTGTGCGCCACGCATGTCGACGCGAAATGAAAACGTTTGTTTCTTTGTAGAATAGCACTCAATCCGATCATGTCATATAATATTCAGACATTTAATAACTTGCACAAAATACAACACAAAGAGACGCCTCAAAAGCTCGAGCCGATATTTTACACTTATATCGCCTTGATACATGAATAGACAAGTCACGATTGATCTTAATATTACGACATCGTTGCCGACCGGTATGCAATGTGACTGAACTGTTACTTATTCTTTGTTGTGTAGAATATGAGCGGTATAACGTTCTAGGTCTTGGCCATTGAAAGGTGGTGTCGAAAAGTTCAACATAATTATAATAGGTCTATAAATTGACCTATATTAGTGATTTGATTTTTAATTGTTAACTGATAGGGTCTTTTGTTGTGATGAATATAATTGTTATTTTATGATTGATAATTTTAGATTTATTGGTTTGGTCTATTGTCATAGCTCGTTGTGGTCGTGTTCAAATTGATCTAGGCAAAATTAGCCATTAAAACGTATGGCTAGAGAAGATACAATCTATGTCTGTAGCTAGTTGAAATTACACAAATTCTAACATTTAAATCTAGTAAGCTTATAGTTTCGTGCATTTCGCATTAAAAGAGTCAAAATTAATCCACGTTTATTGTTTAAAAATTCTATTAATATCCTTGGATTTTATTACATATAACTGCACTGCTCAAGCTTGAAAATTGTGCTAAACAAATCCTGTTATTAGAATTCAAAATTATTTATCTGCTGTTTCCGTAATTAACGATTTTTATATACGTTTCTTATTTACTGTATGTTGTCATTAATAAAGCAAGCTTTGCGAAAACCCAGAGTTCTGAACAGGGTGAGGCGGTTCTTCGCGGCTGGGCAGATGTGCCTATTGTATAAGGCGCAAGTGCACCCTTGCGTGGAGTACTGCTTTTATCTTTGGGATGGCTCCGCGCAGTACTTGACTTGCTCTCGACAAATTACAGCGGCAGGCTGTCTGTATCATTAGAGATCTCTGGAGGTCACAAGTTCACTGGAACCGCTGCAACTCCGTAGGGACATTGCCTCATTGGCATATTACTACAGAATATACCACGGGAAGTGCTCTGAAGAGTTATTCCACCTTATCCCGCCCTCACCTTTCCTATCCAGAAAAACGCGTGCTGGGCTCAAATGCCATCCTTACACGGTAGAGTCGATTAGAGCACGCGCCAACAAGTTTGGGTCCTCATACCTCTGCCAAACGATCAAGGCATGTAATTATCTGCCAAGGCACGTGTTTCTTTCTTCTTTCAATCCTGGGTCCTTTAAGCGGGATGTGAAAAAAAGCACCCTTTCAGGAAGTCGAAGTAGAGACCGCAACATCGCCTCAGCTGCTATGAGGACAGTTTGGAGGCCACTGCTCTTAGACCACATGACTGCTTACCATCAGGCGGAGCGTAGTTATTTTGACGAAAACCATAAAAAAAAAGAATAATGTGGCTTACGCTATTATGTTCAAACAGATATAATACATAATTATTACAAATAACACACGAATAAATAATTGTTACGTATGGAATTCGAACCCACAACACGCACGTAACAGTCGTAGCGAGACCGCTAGCCTGCTACTCCATCCATGCTGTAAAATTATTAATGGTACGTACTACGGCTTACGTATGACCATACTTATCTCGTATAGTCTTGTATAAGTGTTCTATTAGACAGACATTTCCTATAATATATAAAAAGTTGCAAAATCAGCTAATACGTGGCGCTATACTATCCATTTCCCCAATAAAATGTGTGTTTCCAGTCGTGTGCGCACTTGTTATCCGGTGCTCCACCATGCGTGGCACTTATCTTAACAAGTGCACAAGAAAATGCGACGTTATCTACATTCCCAACTCCATTGAACAGATGGCATCGACTATGCAAAAGGTTTCTTAGGAACATTAGAATATCACATGGTCTACTTCGGCACACACACATTTTTTTTACATTAGAAAGTTAATGTAACGTAGAGCCTATGGGTGTTTTCAATAGCAAAAGTATTAGCACATATATCCTTAAAACAATTCGTTCCCTGCCTGTTTAAGGGAGAAGTTTTTTTTTTATAGTTTGTCACGTCTTAGAGTACCAGGCATAATTAAAAATTTATTGTGCCTGGTCACTCTCTCACTACTCATTCAATTGGCTTAAAAAGACAACTCCCGTACTGTAATTCATTCCTGTGTCACGCGGGTTCAAATAACGGACACAAAGTACACCCAGACTCAGAACAAGTATTTGTGGATCACATAAATTCGTCCCGCATGAGGATCGGACCCACAACATTCAGCTCAGCGGCGAGACGATCATTTATACTACTATCTATATATTAATACGTGAAGCAAGATCTTTGTACCCCTTTTTTCGAAAATTGTGTCACAACGGAGTCACTATAATAGAGAAGTTGGAATCCCACCAATTGCAGTACCGACGTGAACCCACTACTAAATCAAACATATTACATTACCTTCCTAAAAGGCAAACTAGTAATTTGCTATCCAAATTGTTAATAATCTTTGTAAAGATAAAAAAATGTACCCCTTTTTACGAAAATGCGCGGACGGAGGAGTATGAAATTTGGCACAGTTAAAGTTTATATGGAGAAGGAGGGGAGAATCCCAATATTTTTATAAAATATGCATTAGAAACACATTCAATTAAAGAAAAAACACAACACGCACACAACCATACATTTGACACACGCAGTCAAATTGCTTTCGAAGTATTTCGACATTGTTCGTTTGACGTCGTACAATTCTTTGTAACTATGGTTAATTATACCTTATTTATATGTAATAGAGAAAAACAGAAAACAAAGTAGCAAGCTCAGGAATTTTGGTCGAATTTTGATCACTAGGCTATCGCTAGTGCGTTTAGATATACTATTAGTGGTCCTCTAATAAAAGCACAGCAAGCAGCAATAGCTCAGTGGGGAGACCAACAGACTACAATGCAGAGGGGCTCGGGTTCGAACCCACGTCGCGCACCTCTGACTTTCGGAAGTTATAAAACTTTTCGAAATTATGTGCGTATTGATTGACAATTATCGCCTGTTCCGTGCATCGGAAAGCACGTTAAGCCGTCGGTCCCGGCTGCCATGAACATCTATGGCAGTCATAATTGGGAGAGTGTCGACACAAAAGATCCCACTGGGTCGAAGTGTCGCCGGTCTGCACTGACTGGCCTCCACATAAGATAAGATAAGAAAGCACAGCACTATATAAAGGAAAATCTTAAACAATGAGTAATGCAGGCAAGTCAAAGTCAAAAATCGAACCGTCCGTCCGGACCTCGGTAACAATTATTACACTTTCATTCTAGTAACAATTTGGTGTAATATCCTTTATAAGTGCACCGTACTCAAAGGGTGCCAACGTTACCTTATTATAAGGCCTCCGCTATCTGTCCGTCTGTCTGTCTGACAGTGGGCTGTACCTTATGAACCGTAATAGATAGAGTTGAGAATGAGAGAATGTGTGTCTATTACCGCTATAATAACAAATAAAAAAAAGCAACCTCCGTGTGCGTGTCCGACTTGCACTTTACAGTGGTTTCTATTAGACGGTGCGAATGAGTCGGTTGGCGCTTGATCTCCTACTGGAAACCTAAAAGTAACTAGTAAAGATGTTCCCGCTTTTGACCCTGTAGTTCAAATTCCCTAATGCTCACATGCCTGCCTTCCTAATGCCTTTCCTTTTATGTTATCTTTAATTAATTTTCTTGAGGTCGGTAGTACCACTAATATTGCTAGCCATCATATGCTATTTTAACTTACTAGTACCGGAGATCGTTATGGTTTACTACCGCCTTCATAATATTAGAAATTAAAAAAACCATCATAGGTTTAATACTCAAGGCATTCAACGCACATCTGACATCAATCAACTATAAAGGAATAACGCCGACTTGAGCATTTATACTCGCATGTTTACATTTAACGATTTCACATATGCATATGACTCAATAATCGCATGCAAGATCAAGTATGGACATTGGCCAAGTGTGGCCTAGGTAATGGCATTGAGTGGGCGTGCGCTTGCGCATCTGGTCAACGCACCCGCTCAGCTGTAAACTTGTTTGTTTACCCTTACACTATAAAGTGCATGATTATGTAGATGCGAGAGATCGGGAGAAAGGGATGCTTGTTATGTTGGAATGGAAAGTAATTTTCTAATTGTAATGTAATTACAACAATGGTATAGTGGTTTTAGTAGTCACTGTCAGAAAGGATAAAAGTTTGTGTAATCCATAAATTATTGTTTCAAATCTGGGTGTTTTTTATGTCTGTTGTCTGAATGCTTGTCAAGCCCTTCAATTCTCCTCGATTCGGGAATTATTTGTAGTGCGGGCGTAGTCTTAAAGGAAAAAGAAAAAAAAGCAAGGTACTGCAAGTGCGATGATTCGCAATTTATTAACTCTAAAGCTCCGTACTCACATACGGTTTTACTCGATCGAGTAAACACGTCGAGTAAAAATCACGGCATCATCTTTCGTCCACACATTCAGCATTTATATAAGGAGGTACCAGTACCTCCTTATATAAATGCTGAATGTGTGGACTGGTTAGTACGCCGAATGTGTGGACTGGTAAAAGATTGGTTAGTACGCCGCTGTTTAATTATTTAAGGATGCCTGTAGTGCTCTTTATTATATATATATATATATATTCCTCGATAACCCCCTCTGGAATAAACTCTTAAATCCATTTTTTTATTATGCATGTGTTTTAAATACGTACGTCAACGGCGTCAGACACGAACATACCGTCGAATAGGTGTGAAGGAAATTACATTTATTTGATTCCATCGAGCCGGCTCGATGCGAGCCTTCGCGAGGTTTGCTGTCCACACGTTAATTTTACTAGTTTTGGAGTAAATCTATCGAGCAATACTGACTGTGGGTACGGAGCTTAACGTGCATCTGCGAGATAGGGATGTACTAGTGCGAGAATAGTCTTCAAAAATGTAGGCATGTAGAGAAATAGTAAAAAAGTATGTTCTCAAAAAAGTCATGTTTATTTATTTCTCGACATCAATGTGACCTGTAATAAAACTGGTTGGCGTGGTTATTTTTAAAAACAAATAATTGTAGTTTTCTTTTTGACAGTTACAATAATTTATGACACTAATTAATATGTGTATATTTATTATCTATATATATAAAACTCTTCCGTTACTGAGTGACTGACAGACAACGCACAGACAAAACTACTGAACGCAAGAAGCTGAAATTTGGCATGTATGTTCCTTGGAGAGTGTAGGGGAGCACTAAGAGAGGATTTTTGGAAATTCCACTGAAAGGGGTGGAACCCGATATTCATGCGGGAACGGGACTTACGCGGGTGAAACCGCGGGAAAACTACTAGTTTTGTATAAAAATACTTACAAACTTATACACGCCTGTATAACCCAGGTAGAAGTATGTATATTTACTATGTATATATATGTATGTGGAGGAATGGAGTGTGATGTCCCTCCAACACAAAGGGAGGATCCTCCGACCAGGCTGGTTGATCGTGCCTGGCGGGCCGCGGCCCGACGGTTGATGTCGGGAGCTTGTATATATAGTTAGTCGCTGTGTAAACTCCGCTTATGCGATGCAGGATTGTGACGTCATTTGAGCGTATTTAGCGCTATCTGTTAGATGTAGGCGGAACTTCTTCATCAGTGCGGAGTCGCCACATGTACATTTATTATGGCATGCTACTACTGACGTCAATTTCGTTACATCGTCTGGGAATCAAACCGGGATCATACGAGCAGCTGTAAACTTTTAATTATTTGGCACGTAAATACAAAGGTTATGTGAGTATTACACATCTCTGCCTACTGAGGTATATAGGCATGAGTCTATTTATGTAAGTATGTAGGTAAATTATAGAAATACATCTAAGCTCACCAGTATCGGAACAGGAATGTTCTACATCAGATCTATATTATTTCTACCAGCTTAGTCGAGCCCTTTTCCTGCTACAAAACAACAACGCTTGTCACAAAAATCTGAATGAACTCGCAACTTAATTCCTTTTACTTAATAAGACAAACATTGCAACTTGTTTTGCAATGCGGACTGGTTCAGTGGTTTTGCTATAAAAAGCAGATAATAGCTTCCGACTCGGTCAGCCGTTACCGGTAAAAAATACTTTTCTCTTAATACTTGTATTGCAGCCGCGTGCCAAGCTTATGTAATATTTATAACTCCGTTTAAAGACTTCGTTTGATAGAATCATTGATCAAGACTTTTGTTATGTAAAAAAGTTTCTTGTTATGCTTGTGTTAGGACTGGTTGCATGTCGAAAGTGCAATTTGATTGCACGAATGACGTAGTGGTTTGCAACTGCCACGGCACTGAGCGCTGTGGACACGAGACAATAAATTTTGTGAGCCTCAATTAGTTGTTCCGAGTCTGGTTTGTAACTAAAAAGACTACGTGGGGAGGCTTTAGGAGCTGACCCCTAAACGAACATGGGCTCGTAGAAAATTGATTGATGATTTAGTAATGGGTTAGGGTAAGATAGTCTGGATGGGTCTGATGGGGTTGGCATATCCGAACCCTGAAGACTTCAGGCTTCTCCCTCTGAAGTGTACGCTGCGATTGATGCAGTACATTCATAGGGAGATAGCTAAGGGATAGATCTCGGGGCCGACACAAAAGATCCCACTGGGTCGAAGTGTCGCCGGTCTACACTGACTGGTCCCCGTAACAAGACAAGATAAGATAAGATAGTCTGGATAGTAAAAAATCTCAGAAAACAAAATGACTACATTGCAGAATGATTGGGTAGGCAAAACGTTATTGTTGCAAAATGTCTGGATTGTATAATGACAAGAAGAAGAAGTATACATGTATGTCACCGTAAGATACTAAAGATGCTTATTTTGTAATAAAATAATAATTCGCCACCTCGCCCCTATCTAAAGAGGCTGGAGTTAAAAGGGTCACTCCTTTTGCATGACCTGAATCAAGTCCATAATGAGGAAGGCTTACTGCATAACGCGGCAGGTATCATGAGGAGAGGAACCTTCGGATGTAAGCAGTATTAGTAATTATAATGGCTGCGACAATTAGCGTCTGCGGCATCTATCGCCTGACCCCTTCTCTCTAAAGCCCTACTAACCACTGGTGAGTTGGACTCGGTTTCTGATAGCGGTAGGTCTTAATAATTTTTACTTCTAAAATGGAGTTTTTGAACTCGGCAATGGAATAACAATTCAACTGTACAATAAAAAAAGGAATAAGAAAGAAATACCAGGCGCTAGATTAAAAGTACGGCAAATAATAATAATATCAGCTCTATATTGAACTATCCAACTGCCGGGCACGGCTCTGCTCTTCTTAGTGTGAGAAAGGTTAGGCTGAACTATGCCACCCTGCTAGCCCAGTCCAAATTTCCAGACTTCACATATCGGTCTCCCACTAGGCTAATGGAATTAAATAGCAAGAGTTATCATTTCTAAAGCTTTACTTTCTATAGGTGTTTTGTAATCCCTGATGGCAGGTCCTTATCGCTATCAAGGTATTTAGTTTAAACAGACTCTCACGTCACTAAAAATTTGCGTCTGTACTATTATTCTGCAACCAAGACGTTGTACAACTAAGATGTTTTATATACGTAGTCATTCTGCAATCTGGACCTTTTGAATCGTAGACGTTTTGTCTACATGGTCATTCTGTAATTCAGTCTTTTAGCATCTTAGAGGTTTTGCCTACACAGTCATTCTGCAATGTAATAATTTTGTTTACTCAAACTTTTTACTATCCAGACTATCTGACCCTAACCCTTATCTTATCTTATGTGGGAGCCAGTCAGTGCAGACTGGCGACACTTCGACCCAGTGGGATCTTTTGTGTCGACACTCTCCCAATAACGACTGCCATTACATAGATGTTCATGGCAGCTGGGACCGACGGCTTAACGTGCTCTCCGAGGCACGGAGCAGGCGATAATTGTCAATCAATACGCACATAATTTCGAAAAGTCATATAACTTCCGAAAGTCAGAGGTGCGCGACGTGGGTTCGAACCCGAGACCCTCTGCATTGCAGTCTGTTGGTCTCCCCACTGAGCTATCACTGCTTTTGACCCCAACCCTTGGTAATTAGAAGAAACATAGGTGTTCATTTAACACAATATAATTAAAATTATTATTTACTGAATCAAATTACAAATGTTACAATACCGGGCATGGCTTCCCGGCGATACGAAGATTCAGGCTGGATCAGAAAATAGGGAGCGATTTTTGTGTTTGAATATTTGCAAAGTCCTCCGGAACACAGGAATTGTATCTAGTACGAAAACTAGACAGTCGCCGCATATGGTATAATTCCTGTATTCCATGCTAAACTGGAGTAGTTAATAATGGTAATTTGCATCCTAATTACCGTCGTACTATAAAGTGGATCGACGGCTCGCCTGTCATCAAAAGCAATGAAAAGGAATAGTCAAGTAACTACTTCTATTGATCAATATGGATGGATACTCCATGAGAAAATATACCTATATCTACAGGTCAGTCAAGAAAGTGACGTTATTTAGGTCAGATTTTATTTGCGAAATGGTTAATACAGATTACTAGTCTAAGGTTTGAAAACTATCTCTTTCCGTTATCCGTATCCGATCAAACGTGTCAATCAATTTGCACGGTACAACCAACTACAGTTTCCTCTTTGTATAATAAGTATATGTTATTAGGTACATACTCATACATGCGAATAACGTTTGAATAAATTTATGCACGATACTAATTATGATGATAATAATTAGTTTACCCAACTAAAATGAGTTTTTTAACTATTAATACGTAATTAATTTGAAAGTCTCTTTGTTACATTTTCACGTTATAATCCCTGAGATAATTTTATTAAATTTAACCGATATTGTCTTACGTTTACGCGCATGCTATACATTGAAATTAAACTGTTTGTGTTTGTGCTTTATACGGAGTTAATCGCGTTGTTTATTAACACTTATATTACAAAATATTTAAAATATTACACTGCTACTGAATCTGTAATAATATTTTAGCTGTTTAAAATTATTAAACCTATTTGGATTTAAATTTACATTTGCCCCGACGATTCGCTTGCATTTAGGAGGATAAAATCCTTATAATCAGTTTAATTTCAATAAATTTGAATGCTTGGCTTGAATACTAAAAATGACACAACCTGAAAATGCGAGAGATCAACAACTAGTAAGTACTTAATCAATGCGCTAAATGTTGAGTTACATACAACGGACGCAAAAAACACACAGACTCAGATCATAGATCACACAACTTCTTATTGCGTAGTATTCTTGTCAACCTCTTCAACTAAGCTAATGCATGTATTAGCTTATTTAGGATCTAACCAGATCGGAGACATTCTAGAAAAAGGCCAGATTAAGTGTACCCTAGAATGACGAGCGTGCTTTATAGACATGACAAGAGAGGAGCAAGAAAAATTTGCTAGGATCGGAGCAAGTGGAAATGCATAGTCTTTACCTACTCCTCCGGGAAATAAGCATAAGTCGGTGCATTCGGGCATGCAGTCGGTTCAAACGAGACAGATGCCGGTGAAATTCGTTTTTCTAGTGTCGGCCACGTGTGAGTGACACTCTTGGCATCGCAAGCGATTATAGTCTACTATAATCGCTTACCGTAAGGCTTGACTATGCTTGCATCTGCATTCCATAACTAAAAAAAAAAAAATCCTGAAGCCAGAGAAGTGTGTCCAGGATCGTAGCAAATGTAAATCCGTAGTCTCTACCTACCCCTCTGGGAAACAAGTGTGGATATATTTATGTATGTATAAAAAAAGCCCAGTTTGTATATTCGCGAAGGGTTACGCATAGATTATATTTAACTAGTTATATTTCAGCACTTATCGAATACAGAAATAATAAAGAAAGAATTGTTTAATTGTACAAAAACTGTAACACGATAAGTTTTATTAAAATGATTTGCATTATATTTAACCTAATTTGGTGTACAAGGCAACCTACTTATAACATATGTAAATTTTATTGTTGATTTGTCTTTAGAAATCAGGGGTGTTGGATGAAAAACAGAGCGTAGCTATTGTCATACATTTCAAGATTTCGTGCAGCTGCTAAGAATTTCAAATTAACACGAACAATCTACAATATTATTATGCACCAAATATACATTATATTGTTCGAGATACAAACTTTCTAGAGCCACGCATGTGTTGCAGAGGGAAGTAAATGAACACTATCTACATCTCATCAGCGATCTAGCAAGTGTTGCGTATCGATGAAAGTGGCGTAAGAGCAATTTCTCATTTCGCTATTTCTGTGTTGATGCGACGTTGCACGGTGATGTGTAAGAAAGCGATTCTTAATTACTCTTACCTTTAAGGTGAACGGGTTTAGTGATTAGATGGCAGTTTTGAACGTAATATTTCTTGTTAGTAGTGAAAATGGTGTTTTCATACGATGTAAGTGAGGTTATTATATCAGAGGCTGTTTTCTCTAGAGGTATCGATATTATCTTGCTTCATCAATCAGTTTTGTTTACAGTAAGTTGTGATTGCTTTATGAATTCCTTATTGCTTTCTATCTGTGTGTATTTTGTTGTGCTGCTTGTAATTATATAATTTTAACATTTTACCCTTGTTATAACTGACATTTCTTGTTTTATTTTCCTTCACTATGTGTACGATCTTCTATAGGGCAAAGGTATGTTTTCAGTTTGAGTAAAAGCCTGTGACGTAAGAAAATAGTTTTTATTTATAAACGTAATATTTATATATACTTGAATTAAAACCTTGTATTTCTTTTTAGTCATATTGCGCGCACATGGTGATGTGAGATTTAGCATTTATTTCAGTTTATGCAGAAGTAATGCAGAAAGCGAAAATGTATATAATACATATGAACTACGTTTGAATTTTAACCATTGGGCGACCACTAGTAATGTTAAACCTATGACTAGTGACATTATGAGAGCGATACCCAGAACGGCTTTAATATTGAGTAAAATAATTGTTCAATATCTTAACAGTCTATTCAGGATTTATATTAAGTACTAATCTTCTCTCTTAGCCCTTATTATTCCCAAGTCACTTGGGGTCGGCTTTTCTGGTCTAACCGGATTTGACTGGATATCAGTTTTTACACGGAGTGGCTGCCACCTGACCTCCGCTACCCGAAGGCTAACGATACCCTAAGGCTAGACCAGTGTCAGGATATTAGAGGGTACTGAATTTCCCAATAACGACTGCCATAGATGTTCATGGCAGCCGGGACTAACGGCTTAACGTACTCTCCGAGCCACGGAGCAGGCGATAATTGTCAATCAATCAATACGCATATAATTTCGAAACGAATTTATATTAAGTACTAATAATGCCAAAAATATATTTTAATTTTGTCGAAGTAATAAATCTTCTTCATGTTCGTACATGACGTTACAAGGTTATAAAATATTCATATATAATGGGTTTTATACATTGGCCAATCAATATTGCTAAACAAATACAAGTTATGCGTATGTGCTTATTATGCAGAGCCCAAATATTTAATGAATGCCAATTCTAATGCCGGTTTTATGCATACATACATAGATTCACGCCTGTTTCCCAGAGGGGTAGGCAGAGACTACGGATTTCCATTTGCTACGATCCTGACACACTTCTCTTTATTCACTTTCATCACATTCCTCATACACGCCCGTCGGTTCAAGGTGCTCTTAACCTGGCCTTTGTCCAGAACACCTCCGATCTGATCAAGAAACGTTCGCCTAGGTCTTCCTCTTGCGACTGTTCCATTCACACTAGCCTTATAAACTTTCTTAGTCAGTCTTTCCTCGTCCATTCTTTCTACATGCCCAAACCAGTTTAACATACCCTTTTCTATTCTTGTCACTATATCCACTTTCATGCCGCATCTCTCTCTAATCACACTATTCCTTATTCTATCTTTCAGAGTTTACGCGAATTCCAATAAAACTTCTCACGTGCTTTATTGTGAGATATATTTTTTTTAATAATAAGTTCTTTTATTTCTCTCAAAAGGTGCACACATAGTTTTAAACACAAAAAGAGAATAGTAGCAGCTACAAAATCAACCTTTGTGGGAGCTGGAGTCTGTAATAGGTTTGAAACCTGTGTGACAAATCTCCAGGCTCTCTCTCTATCGAAATCACATATGGTAAAATTATAAGTATGTACGGTAAAGTCTAGAAATTAACCTAAATTAAATAATGAACAAACTAAGCATACAACTAAAGTAATTAAATATAATATAATAACAAGACATAAATATAACATGTGTGTGCATGTGTGTGTGTGTGTGTGTATTAATTGCTCCAATCGGTTAATTTATTTATAGATACACGCTTACATTTTTGCAGGTATAAGTAGAAGTGTATTACGGCCACATTTCACCAGTAATTATGTCAGATCCCGGTAATAGAGGGCGAGTAATAACACTATGCAACGAGGGAAACAATAAGAATATTGCTTAAGTTATACGTAGATATCCTAACTAATTTTATAAATGCGAATGTCAGTTTGTTTGTTACGATTTGACGCCTTGAACTACTCGACCGATCATTAAGAAATTGCTACGTTTCCGTGGCTCGTAACGTGATTCTATATAGCCTATAATCCTTCGTCAAGAATTGGGCTACCAAAAGCAAAAATTTTTTGAATTTAATCTGCTAGTTCCATTGTAAGTGCGTTCAAACAAAAAACAAGCAAACTCTTCAACTTCAGCTTTATTATACGAGTATAAGTATAGATATATGTAGAGCAGCGATAGCTCAGTGGGAGACTAACAGACTGCAATGCAGAGGGTCTCGGGTTCGAACCCACGTCGCGCACCTCTGACTTTCGGAAGTTATATGACTTTTCGAAATTATGTGCGTATTAATTGACAATTATCGTCTGCTCCGTGCCTCGGAGAGCACGTTAAGTCGTCGGTCCCGGCTGCCATGAACATCTATGGCAGTCGTTATTGGGGGAGTGTCGACACAAAAGATCCCACTGGGTCGAAGTGTCGCCGGTCTGCACTGACTGGCCCCCACATAAGATACATACATACAGATACATATAGATATATGTATACTTTAAGTCTAAATATAATTATTTCTCCGATCCACCATACGGTACTCACTTGTTAACGAAATCACCCACTTTGTCACTATTGTACACTTCACATCTTGTACAAAAATGTGCCGCTGCAGAAGGTACCAGCGCTAATTGCGTGCGCTCAGTGCGCAAACCGTTCAATGTCAACGCACGGCCGCAAACCTGTGACTAATTGACCAACCGGCGCAAATCAGAGGCAAGCGCGGGCGCAAGTTTTGCTAACATCCGACTAATGGTGCTAGTGTTTGAATGCGAGTATAGAGACAGCGCAAACGGAAATAGGTTAATATCCTATTACGTTGGACTTAAAAACATAGCTGGCATAATTAAAGTGTAATACATCTCCTTTTACAGCCACGGGGATTTAGGCGTGAGAGACTATGTATGTATTAATTTATTTAATTTTAAGTACACGACAGACACGTGAAGCTTTACTACAGATGAAAGGTATAAGGTTAGAAGACGCGCTTGTAAACGATAAAGTAGTTCATAGTGTAAGAAATCAATTACGAATACGATGCCAAGACATAGAATAGGTAGTTGAATTTTGAAAAGGCCACGACTGTTGATAAGTTTAAAAAGAATAACATATATAGCCTGTACTTCCCCGAAGAGGTAGGCAGAGAATTACACCCACATTTCGCCAGCTTACTTTTAGGCCTCTCATACCGTGCAAGCCTATTCATGTGACCCGGGCACATTTCCAGGCTCCAATATTTCCAAACGGGAACCGACTATAACTGTTATCCGATCTAGAAATCAAAGACTGCCCCTTATTATCGTACGCAAACATAAACACGTATTTTTGACACGAGACTAACGAAATACTCTGCCGAAGAATGATAGCCATCACGTTGGAGTTGGGAATAAAACACATATTTCTTTCATATCCTGCAGAATTAACTCATTCACAGAACCAGGTGCGGTCAATGATTTGTCCATGCCGTCAATGACAATCATACATTCGGTCAACTGGAATATGCTTTTGCAACTGCACGGATGGCGTAGTGTTAAGTAAGTGGTTGCCTCGCAACGCCTACTGCACCGAGTATTGTGGGTTCGATCCCTACACGGAATAAACATTTGAGTGATCCACAAATAGTTGTTCCGAGCCCGAGTGTTCTTTGTGTCCTTTGTTTGAATGTTTGTGAAGCCTCCCGCGACGCAAGATTTATTCTTAATGCAGGAGCAGTATTCAAAGAACAAAGTAAGAAGGCGAATTTTATCGTGTTTGGCACTTGTGCTTAGAAAGTTTAATGTCAACGTACGACTGTAAGCCTTAGATTAATTGAGAACTCGGCACAAGTCACAAGATTCCGTTAAAAGAAGCTTATAAAAAGTAGGCTTATAAATAGTGATATAAAGCTAAGGAGAAAGGCTAGCTATCTTTTTTTAAATATTATTGGTAAACAAGGTTACGAATTACTAGTTTTCTTGTTAACCCCTTTAACTAAGCTAAGTGCTTGTGTTAGAAATGGTTTCATGTCGGTAGTACAATAGGTAGGATTCGAAGTCACGACCTCTAGATCGCAAGAAAGTATGGTTAGGTAGGCTTCCTGAAGATATTGTCTTTCACAAGTAAGGTCTGCTATAATTTATAATTTAATATGCACATTATACCAACTGAATTTATGATATGTACCCTTGGCACAATAATAGTAAGTTGCAAAAATTTAAGCTTTACGAAAGAAATAACTTTTTTTATACCTATATTTTAACAAGTTTTGCATTAGTCTTTAGTTGAATTTACATACGTTGATAGACGGCACAATAACTATTTGTGAACCACACAAATTTTGTGTGTGGATCGAGGCCGTGGGGGATCGAACTCAGAACACTCAGCGCGGTGGCATTGACCAGGCAAGCACTTAAACACCTACGCCACCCGTCCGTTAACATAATCCCTCAGGATTGATCAGTTCGGCATCTTAGTTGAGGCATTGGCAAGTTTGACAGCCGTGAAATCGAACTGGAAACCTCTGCGTTGTATTCCAACGGCCTCCCAACTAGGCTATCGCCGTTTATACGAAGAGATTAGGTCAATCAAAAATATCTTAACACGATGAATGAAAAGGTCAGTAGAACAGCCAACAATACTAAAATAACATATAGCACATTCACATGTATTGAAAAACATTTCAATAAAGCCGTTTAGCTATAGAAATTACAACAAAAGTGTAGCCTTGACATTATGACGAGTTAACGTTGATCACGGCTGAACAAAATCTGTTTGGTATAAAAAATTATTTTACATAAATGTAGAATTTTATTTAAGTTCAAAGCAATTATAGATCAATAAAATTTAAAGTGTTTGTGTTATGAAGGTTGTTAATACAAGTAATCATCAATGTTAGATGGTTTTACCTTTATACGTTAGTGATTAGTGATATACAGCTATTAAAGTTTTCTCTGCATTATATTTCAGTCTTTTTAGAGGTATTTATAAACGAGAAAAAATAATGTCAATTCCCGAAGTATTTCTTGCAAGTTAATACTTCGGGAATTGAGGCTTCTGCTTCCTGCTGGGGATCTGTAAGGGTGTTACAAGATCGATCGTTCGTCGATCGACGGCATCGATCAATGGTAGAATGGACTAGTCGACGTCGATCGATAGTTTCTACCAGAACAATCGACGTCGACAACGTTGATCGACATCGACCGATACTGTCGATCGACGATCGATCGATTGGTCTGGTAACCTCCTAAAGAAGGAAAGATGGCAAAGAGCCACTATAAGAAACTCTAATACTAACAGCAGAAATATTAGACTAACAAGATTACTTTAAAAATCTACGGAGACCAGACGCGATGTTTAGTTGAAATTAAAAAAATCGATACATATCTAAAAATACAACATTTTAAATATTTCTACACCGAGGAAGTCTTAAATGACAAACAAGGTATAAGCTAACTAGAAATTACAAATTTCATCGAGTATTCACGTAGGCACACTGGTACAATAGCTATGCGTCGCATAAAACAATCTCATATAAAAGAGTATACTGCAGTGGCCGCACTCGTGTACATGTTCAAATGTCACCGTACTACCTTGGTCTTATAGCGCTTATACACAGTGTAAGTACTTGGGTCATTTTGTAGCCATAATGTCTTCTTCTCTCTTAGCCTTTATTATTCCCAAGTCACTTGGGGTCGGCTTTTCTGGTGTAACCGGATTTAACTGGATATCAGTTTTTACACGGAGCGGCTGCCACCTGACCGCTGCAACCCGAAGGCTAACGATACCCTAAGGCTAGACCAGTATCAGGATATTAGAGGGTACTGACTTTCCCAATAACGACTGCCATATATGTTCATGGCAGCCGGGACCGACGGCTTAACGTGCTCTCCGAGGCACGGAGCAGGCGATAATTGTCAATCAATACGCACATCATTTTGAAAAGTCATATAACTTCCGGAAGTTATAGGTGCGCGACGTGGGTTCGAACCCAAGACCCTCTGCATTGCAGTCTGTTGATCTCCCCACTGAGCTATCGCTGCTTTTGTAGCCATAATGTAATGCTTTAAAATACTAAATAGATTTGTATTACTTACAACTAAAAACTAATACTATTACACGAACGCGATACTACAATTTTAAGTCATTGAAATTATCGAATTGCGAAATCAATAATCTGTTATTCAGTAAATCAAGCAATCAATATAAACAGTTCAAACCGCGAAATAAACGTTTATAATAGGCCCTACAGGCCTTTATACCCAAATAAGGCGAAAACGGCCACTGGAACTTTAGACCAGTATTTCAATCGCTAAACTGACCTACAGGCGTCACGATATTTTGTAAACGGAACGACCGTATTTGTAATCAAAACTCATTGAAGTGCATCAAAACCAGGTTAATAGAAACAAATTGCTCTGAATATTTTCGGTTACAAAATTAAACGGTTACTTATAGAAGCGTGACCGAGTATGCGTGACAGTTTGTTGCATGCAATATATTATCTAACAAAGATTTAATGAAAATGTGACAATGTCTGTAAGTTAAACGGTTCATTCGAGAATTGAATTATATAGAGAGTCTTTAAGCACTATGATATAAAAGTGTTCCGACAATACGATGACAAGTCACTACAATTTTAAGCAAGCGTGTTACACTTGTGTGTTGCAAAAAGGGAGTCAGTATTCTGGCAGCACAAGAAACTACGCTTATTAGAACACCTCTTGATAGTACGACTCTTGATACGACTCTGAAAAAACTACTCATCGCAACAATATAACTTTGTTATTTCCCTACGATCTTCTGTAGGTAATAACTGACAATATTGCAATCGTCGTGCTTTTCGTTTAAACAGAGATATAGCTGTGTCATCACTTGCTAAAGATGTTACTCCACATACAAATTATAAAAATATTGTTACACTTCTTAAATTGAGAACGAAACCACCGTATCTCTGACTTCACAATATCTAACAATCTACACAACTTGAAGCTAACAAGCCCTTCTTTCAACACTCACATGATTATCAATTCATTTCGAAACGCCCCACATTTTGACACAGCACAGTGCTTCGTTTGTCGCCTCCATAAAATAAAATATCAGTGCAACACACAAGCCTATTGTTCGTGTTGATAATTCACTGGCTGAATGCTCCGGTTGTCATGTGGGTTTTGCTTAAGCTTTTCATATTAAAGTCTCAAGTGTGATGTTAGAGGAGGGTAGACGAACCAGCTTCATACGGAAGTTTTTTGCCACAAAGGTACGACGGTCGCGACAGTTTTGCTCAAATCTATAGCTTGAATATGTTGTGTGTCTTTAAAAGATGGAAGGCGTATTATTTTGTTGCTGTGTTCCTGCGGTTAGTAGGGCTTCCTTCCCCTTTAAGAAGGTACTGTAGTTACGGCAGAAAAACCAGTACTTTTATTTACTTACGCTGGCAAACTGGGTATGATGCAAATTATAGTCGTTGTAGTAGTACGCCCGGATCCCATGTCGTGGCTGTCCCTATCCAGAGGAGTTCTGTATTGTCAACCTTTTTCTATTGGAATAGTTGGGGTGGGCAATTCGAGGGTGCATGGCGGGTTCCTCTCTTCCCAATAATTTTATCACGACGCAAGCGTTCATAAGCGACGATAAGCATTTAGCATTAGGGGACCGATATGATTGTTGGATGAATGTTACAGGAATTTGGCAGTTATTTTTTATTTAAATGCGAACACGAGTGTATAACATCTCTTTGGCACACATAAACACGCTATATAAATTTTGAGATATTATCATTTTGTTATGTCATATGTTATGTCATAATAATAATATCTCAAAATTTATAATTATGATCAGGATTTTTGTAATATAAATTATACATATTATATTAATTGGTATCCTAAGAATTATTAAATTAGATATACTTTCTTTAGCTCGAGAAGAAAATCTTATATGGCTTTCATTTCAAGCGAAGTGTTGTTTTCTCATTATTTATTACTGGTATGGCGGTAGTATTATCGTCAGCCTCAGTAATTCATGCATTAAGCAGATTCTTTCAACATTTATCTTTAAATATCTTATAATTTTTTTATACTAACAAAGTGGCTAGCTTTTAAACGGCCGGCCTTATCGTCAACAGTAAACGTAAGTTGGTTTGTATTATCAGAGGTATCTCAATTTGCTCCCATGTTGTCATCTCTTTAAAAGAACAAATGCGCTGTTGGCGCAAGGGTTAAAATCATACTGGTCTGCTTTGCTCAAGGCACAGATCAAGGACTAAGGATCCTAAATCCCTATTCATCAAGAAAACACATCTAGGATCATTTTATTGATTACTAGATTTTACCCGCGCGATTTGCTCACGCTAATCTAGATTTTGTTAATATATTTCTATCTCGAGAACAGTACTTTTTCTAGCTAAAATCAGAGGACCTGTAAAAATGCATACTCATTTCAAAACTAAAATGGTATGAGCCGGTAATTGATGCCATCTAACGGAATCGATACAAGAACTGTTAAGTAGTTTATTTATATCATAATAGATGGCGGTGCATTACTATAAAGTAAAAAGAAGTAGATTTCTTAATAACTTAATTTTGATAAATTTACATTAAATAATTTTTAAAAATCTGTTACATTTCTCACTCTCTACAATCTAATACTATTTACTTAAAAAAAGAACACAATTTAGGGTAAAACAAGAAGCAAAGAATTACAAATGAATTTATAAATTTATAGTGGGTATATATATATATCCTATATTTTATAGATACTTTCGATGACTCGCCATTTTGTTCGTAGGCAAATATTATTCTGTCTCTGTCCCTGTGTTCAAGTGCCTTTTCGTTTGAGATTATAATTTCTTATAAATTTCACCTATTTGCTAAAATGAGTACGCGTTGCAATATTCCTAAAACAACGCCATCTAGTTCACTCATATTCATTCTATTTCGAGTGTTCACAGGATTTTGGACCTTAAGATATCCATGCACTATTACAGGTGACTGTACAGAATAGGATATAGGGTATCTTTGTCCTAAAACAGCGATAGCTCAGTGGGGAGACCAACAGACTGCAACGCAGAGGGTCTCGGGTTCGAACCCACGTCGCGCACCTCTGACTTTCGGAAGTTATATGACTTTTCGAAATTATGTGCGTATTGATTGACAATTATCGCCTGCTCCGTGCCTCAGAGAGCACGTTAAGCCGTCGGTCCTGGCTGCCATGAACATCTATGGCAGTCGTTATTGGGAGAGTGTCGACACAAAAGATCCCACTGGGTCGAAGTGTCACCGGTCTGCACTGACTGGCCCCCACATAAGATAAGATAAGATAAGATAAGATAAGATCTTTGTCCTAGTTTGGACCTCTGATAACGTGTATGCAAAATTGCATGACGATCCGTTGAGTAGTTAAGGCGTTAAGGCGTAATAAACAAACTCACATTCTTCGCACTTACAATAATTAGTTAGGATCACAACTTTACTATCTATCTGCATTTATTTACTCATATGCCATTTGCTTTATGCTTAAAAAGACACTACAACAAAACCCCGTGCTCCAATTCTCATGTCTCGTCTCATTCAGCACTTACTTCAGTTGACAAACAATTATGATGGCTGTCTAGGGCGAAGCGTGTTGTATACGCAATTTTCCATTTCATGGCATCGTGACAGGTCTGTGAATAGGGAAATTAATAAACAACTGCGATTTTTGTGTGTAGCGACACAGATGTGGACCGTTTATTTAATTTTCGGCTTTTTTAACGGTGCTTCTTTTTCTTTGTGTGAAGAAAATTGGATCTGATATGAGCATGAATCATGCCGTTGTTTCTAGTATAAAATATGCTATGACAGATGAGTTGAAATGATAATGCCAGTAAACAATGGATTCTCAGACCAGATAGTAAATAGGTTTTAAGTTTTTTATACTACCACCTGGTAATATAAAAAACTTACACACATATCTGAATGTAACGGCACACAAGTATCTGGATGGTAATACAAGGCTCGCATCGCTTGTAATATCTGAAGTATTATTATACCGATTTTACCGATATTTTATTGCCGATCCAAGGGAAAAGGATTTAAAGATGGTAGGAAAGGAAGCTAATTGGTTCATAATTAGGTATTGGACCTCCAGATAAATGTCTGGAGTACGAGACTCCGGGTAATTTTAGCACGAATTTAGTACAGTACCGGCCTAGTCGGCTCATTCATGCCATTATCAAATAATTGGCAACGACTGGCTGTTTCACTTGAAGAAGTTGAAGTTGATGTTCCATTATTTAATTTTGATGCTCCAGCTCAACAGCCAGCCCTTTTTTCTTTGTCAGCCTATTTAAATTGTTAGGGTGGGCAATTCGAGGAGAGTCGCGAGTTCTTCGCTCGGACCCATTATTCTACAACAACGGATTTCCGTGCAGTAACGCCTAATTTAGTTCGTCACAGATAAATTATTCAGGACAGGAATAATATAGAACAATTTTAGATAATGGCGATTAAAATGTCGGTGACCTAGCATTAATTTGGCACACGCTTGGTCATTGACTTTAGGAGATAATTTGATAAGGAAATAAGTCCATTTAAAAATATAATAATAATTTTAATTTTTTTAAAGCTTTTTTTACATTCAATTCATCATAAGTGATAGTCAGTGTTTATTATTAGTATTGCCAACCCAAAAACAAGCCACGGTATTTAGTATTTTAAGTGCTGTAATGGAGAAAGACTTGATTCCCTTGCTGACATAGCAACACTTCAAGAAACTCTGGCATTTAACTCCACTTATAGGAGGGGAAAACTTATTGATACTATATCATCTTTTATGAATATTGCATTCAATTCAGAAATATAACATACTATTATAGTTGTTCACGATCTGAATCCTAATTACCAAAATGAAGTTCTATGCACAGAAATTCTACCATAACACCCATTTCTCCTTTTTATTACTAAACATATACAGTTAACTTATCACACATATACATAGGCGCTCATAGCCAGTTCCACTCACTGATCGGTAAACGATTAGCGAGGTTACCCAACGTTGGGTGCAGTCAGTCTATAGATGGGTGACCGCTTAGTGGTATTTCATCTGAGCGTCTCCATGCTTCGGCGGGCACGTAAAAAGTTGGTCCCGGTTGTTGTCAAATTGACAACAGTCGTTAAGCCATGTCAGAGGCCTACGGGGGGCTTGAACAACTCTTGACAACAGGTTGGCCACTAACCACACGAAAAAATAAAAGAAAAGAAGACAGTTAACTTTCAGAAGGGTTTACACCGTGACTAAAATATAGCTCTTTCTACTTCTAATTAAAAGTAAAAAAGTGTAGTTAATGCCAGAACAGTGCTAAATTGGTCATGAACCGTATCATAGCAGAATTAACATAGAAACGCAGTTAAAAGTGTTTGACGCTACATTATTTAGCTATTACCTTAACTGCTTTCATAGTTAGTTTGAAAGTATAGGATTTAGTATCTCAGGTGTAGTTGATAATGTTAGCTTGTTTGTTTTTAAAGTAGTTTGTGGATTGAAACCTAAACGCATATTAAGATAACATTATCTTCCCTGGTAGAGTTTTAAAAATAGATCCTGTCCAATTTCGCCTGGTGAAAAATAATTGTTTTTTTGTTGAAAACCCAAAAACTTGCCTTGTTCGATGGTATGCGATCAATATAATAATATATATTAGTATAATAATCATCTAAGTACAATAATTTTGATGTGTGAAAGAGACGAGATTGATTTTAAAATAATGAACAAAACCAAAGCTCGGGAAAGTAAATTATGAAGTTTGGGTTTTACATGCTACTGCCTAACCTTTAGAGATTGTACAAGCTCATTGCACGGATAGTTTCGTATCAGAAAAACCCAGCTGAGGAAATTAGACTCATGTTGGCATTTGCACAACCTTCGCTTAAAATAGTCTCTAAGGATATAACATTATTTAACAATTCTTCTTATGTAACGTTATTGACCAAGTCGAAATACCTACGTCGTGTATAAATACAAAGTATTTTAACACTTAGCGGGTATATTATGCCAATTATATGATATAATTAGAATAATAAACCCATAAAGGTACTGAATCGAGACCATGAACGCTCTTGAGTTTTTGATACTAACTTTTGCCAGTGGAAATCATAACATCATAACCAGCTTTAATATTAATAAAAATCATTATTTAGTATATTATTTCTAAGTAGATAGAACAGTAATAATCTAGTGGAAGAATGTTCGATTGTCACGCAGAGGTATTGAGTTTTACCTCACGGCAAGCACTTCTAACAGTTTTTAATTATGTGGTTATTAAAAAGTTAATTCTTCTTCTTCTTCTTTTCGTGTGGTTAGTGGCCAACCTGTTGTCAAGAGTTGTTCAAACCACCCGTAGGCCTCTGACATGGCTTAACGACTGCTGTCAATTTGACAACAACCGGGACCAACTTTTTACGTGCCCGCCGAAGCACGGAGACGCTCAGATGAAATACCACTAAACGGTCACCCATCTATAGACTGACTGCACCCAACGTTGGGTAACCTCGCTAATCGTTTACCGATCAGTGAGTGGAACTGGCTATGAGCGCCTCACATTATAAAGTTAATTATTACTCGCTTTAAAGATTAGGGAAATATCGTGAGAAAACCTGCTTGTCTGAGAGATCTCCATTTTTTCGACGAGAAGTCTGCTCATTTGCACTCGGATGAGTTAGGCCTCATTTCAGTAAGAGATCATACTGAGTAGAGGTTCTAATAGTGGGACAGTTTATATACAGGGTTGATATTTTTATATAAAATGATATTCTAATCCTACTAAATATAGGTTCGTCCGCTTAAATTAGCAAAACGTTAACCGGTATAATAAGTATCTTATGTGTCACGAAATAAATGCCTTTATTGAGTGTAGCCAACGCGCGAGTGATACCCCTGTACTTGCGAGCAATCAAAGGATAAGGTAATGGGCATGATTACACACCTATTTTTTGTTTTAACAAAACAATAAAAAATTGCTAACGTATGACGCATTAAAGTTGGGGAGAGGGGCTTGTGACGTCACGTGTTTGTAAAATTTACCTACAAGTGACGTAACACAAAATTTAAACGCGTTGTATTTTCGTTGTTATTAGTTTGCGGGACAAAGGAAAATGTCGTTTTTAACATTTTTTGCTAATCTAATAGACGGACTTAAATTTTTTTTAGTTATCATTCCTATTGCTTGCTATCTATCCCTATGCTTTGCCACCTTTGTTCAAGTAAAACAAACATTCAAACAGACCTGTGAAACATATAAGCGACATACTCGTAACCTCCTAGAAATGGACACAGCGCATAGTAATTTGTAAATGTAAGCGGTTCAAATAGGCGAGGCCTTCAACTCTTAACACTTAGAGGTATAAAACGAGGAAAACCGAGTATTCTATGAATGTAATTATGTATAGAATAAATGAAGTTATTCGCATAGCATCACGATTCTGATCCCGTATAGGATAATTATTCAGAACATTCAATTATATTAGCTTCGCGTATCGTAACCAACATAAATTTCAAAAATATTTAATTATAATAATAATATTCTATCACATACACACAAAACCATCTAGCCCAAACTAAGCAGAGCTTGTACTATGGGTACTAGACAAACATACATATATAATTTGTATTTTGTAAATTCATACATATTATTATAGAAAAACCTAGAACAAGACAAACATCGATGTCCATGCACACAAATGTTTGACTTGTGTGGGAATCGAACCCGCGACTTCAGGAGTGGCAGTCGGTTACACTAAACACTACGCCGCGCCATCGAAGCCGCCTCATCATTTAATTCAATATTATTTGTGAAAGTCTTCCTTAGATTTTTAATGCCAGGGGTTTCGAATCTGAGAATCAAATGACACACATAGACTCACGTCTATATCTCCGAAGGGGTAAGCAGAGATCTATTACACCCACATTTGGCTAACTGCGATTTTAGGTCTCATGTAATGGAGGGCAAGGTTATTACCGTTTTGTAGGCACACTAAGAATTTCTTGACAGAAAAGCCCAATAATTCTTTGTCCGACGCGGGAATCAAATAGGCAACCCCACAGCAGTCGCATACATTACTGCTGCGTCGCCGAAGCAGTTGTATAAAGGGATTTGAACCCACAACTTCTCGATTGCAAGTCCAAAGCTTAGAGCTGCCGCCGCGTTATTTTGATTAAATCTTCATTGCTGCTTCTTTACCCAATTCCTCAATACTTATAGATTAACAGACAAACACATAATTACTTTTACAATATTAGCTACGATTTGTTATCAAATTCAATGCCAGGTAATCAATTTTGAGTCATGTAATTTGCTATTACGCAATTGCATATTATTTCTGATTTATTATACGTTTATTTAATATCTATTGCTAATGCAAACATAACACAGATACATCAATTATTTTTTCAACGAGCAGATTAGTTTTGCATGAGGTTTCGAGTTTGATTCCCGAGTTAGGCAAAGTGTTATTGATCTTTTTTAGTAAAATCTGTAATTGTAATGTAACTTTTTCGCTTTCTATAAATGGAATACTATATATGTATGTAGCAGCGATAGCTCAGTGGGGAGATCAACAGACTGCAATGCAGAGGGTCTCGGATTCGAACCCACGTCGCGCACCTCTAGCTTTCGGAAGTTATATGATATTTCGAATTTATGTGCGTATTGATTGACAATTATCGCCTGCTCCGTGCTTCGGAGAGCACGTTAAGCCGTCGGTCCCGGCTGCCATGAACATCTATGGCAGTCGTTATTGGGAGAGTGTTGATACAAAAGATCCCACTGGGTCGAAGTGTCGCCGGTCTGCACTGACTGGCCCCCACATAAGATAATAATATATACATACATATATGTATGTAGGAAACTATCCATAATATGATAGTCAGAAATATTCAATTACCATTCAACTGTCTCATTCGGATTACGGTCACAGCTAACTCGCTTAGTGAACTTCTTGACAATAAATTCTGAACTGAACCATTAAAAGAAGCAGAATTGATTTTGTTTTGCCATAAAATATTAAATGTCTGACGTTCTTATAACTCCGAGAATGTCCAGAACTCTCAGTCTTATTAAAAATAAGTATTATGTTCCAAATATCATGCCTAGATGTCAATGCTAAGAATAAATAATGAACTGTTGACTTCAGACAACTCTGCTTAATTCGTTACGAATATAAACGTAATGTCTTTTATTATAAATCTCGTGAATATGCCGTAGATTCATTGTATTCTCTGCGTGTCTTAAATTACAATTATGCAATATGCATAATATATACATATACATACATTATTGTCTGACTTAAACGTACTTTTGCTATCACGAATTACAGATTCGCAAATGATATTCGCCATAATTTGAATTGATGATATACTAATGAGATTACAATATTGCAAGATTTCTAATCGCAGTTTCTATTGTTTTAAGTTGACATGCCAATATCGCCAATACCTGTTAATTAGCCAAATTGCATAAAGCATTTTTTTTGTTTCGATTTCTGTGCCTGTTGAAGTATAATTGGGCATTACTGACAAGAAATTCTTTAATCATGCAAATGTTTTGAAGCTTGCTTAAATATTCAGCAAACTGTCAAAACCAAAATAAGAATATATTTAACCATAACTAGTTCACAACCCTTGTAAATGTTGGAAAATATCTAACATTTTGTAACCTAGTGCTAGCAAGAAGAATCTGAAGGTGAATAAAGCAAGACCGGTCTGCGAGAATCGTAGTAAATTGATTTCTGTAGTCTCTGCCTACCTTTTGTGGAAACAGACAGTGAGGTTAGATATGTATGCAGCCTAATCTGCATCCGAATTATAACATACAATACGAATTACTGTAACAAGCCTAAAAAAGCTTGATCCGTACTATTCCTCTTTCCCCTTTTTACCTTGTGGCCTCTCCATTGGATTTCCTTATGACTCTATTCTTAATCTATTGTCTACCAGTTCCTTTCAAAGACCTCTAACTCCTCCCGCCATCTCCACATAGTTCTGAACTCTAATTACCTTAATAACACCACCAACCAAAACGTAAGCGAAACAAAAAGCAAGCTTTACCAAGATAACCATCTAGCCTCGAAACTATAACAGAATGATGTGATAACAGAATGAATGGGTTCCCATTAATTAAGACAATCATGTCTGAAAGATAGCACGTGTAATTGAATTTGTTAAAAGAATACAGCTTTAAATAGATCGAAATGTTCTTGGGTGGTGTAACAACGTTCGACTTATTGTTACCGCCTCCTGTTACATTGTCAATGATCATCAATTGATTGCCTTGGTGGCGCAGTGGTAGTGAATGGAGTCTCGTGTTTGCTGCCAGGTTCAAGCGAAGAACAAGTGTGTCCTTCTTTAAAAAATCTAAGTAGCAGCAGAGAGTTTGGAACTGTGCTCAAGAAACGAAAATAGGCTCGCACACGTTCGAAATGTGGCTGTATAATACACATACCTATCACTTCGGAGAAGTATGAATGATTATCAATAGAGGTGAAAGACAATGAAGTCTCAACAGAGTAAATCCTGTACATTAATATTAGACCGCTTTGTTTGCAGAGAAATCAATAAAAAGCGTTTACTTGTCATTCTAGCAATATAGCTGTTCATTGATTTAGAGGAACACCAAATTGCTGGTAAAACTCTGGTGTTATTATCTGACCTTAAGAAGGCAGGCAGAGAAGTTAATGTATGTACAATGCGCTAAAATAACATTAATAATAATGTCTAGCAGTATCATAACCATAATAATATCTGAACAGATACTAAGCTTCGTTTTTTTATTCAGAATGGTGATAACTTAAAATTAACGCTAGTTTTAAATGATTTCGGTTGCAAACAAGTAAAATGTTCGCAGTAACAGGTGCTGTGAATTGACGACTCGAATGCATTCGCTATAGCTAAATTCAAAAATACATTAATTACAGTACTTCAAGGCATATTCGAATGTGCGACCTTTAGCACTTCGAGTGCTATTGTCTTTTAACAATAATCGGTGATCAGCCACGCAAAAATTCGCGACGGCGTGACATTTTTTGCGGAAGACTTGCTTACGAATTCCCATGGTAGGTGTTATGTAATTGTAACTAATTGATAGAAAGGTTTCGTTTGATCGTTTAAAAGATGAATAATAAGAAGCTGTAGATAAAATCAGGAATCTGTCTACCACTGGTGTTAACAAACTCTAGCATACTCATTCCAATTCTACATAAAGAGTTGTAAGAGAATCGTTTGTATTAGTATGGAAACGTTAAGGTAAGATATGAAATGTTTTTGTTTATGTTGTACTTTATTTTAAAAGAAGGCATTCCTTTACCATGCAGCATTCCTGTGTCACGCGGGACTTTACAAATATTTAAACAAACGCAACAGTTATTTGTGGATCACACCAATTTTTGTTCGGTTTGGAGATCAAAAACACAACCTCAAAGCAGTGGCAAACCGACCACTTAAAACCAATACGCTATCCGTGCATTCAAAGCGTAAAAGTGTTATTATTCATAACACTTTGAAGGCGTATTAAAAGCAGCGATAGCTCAGTGGGGAGACCAACAGACGGCACTGCAGAGGGTCTCGGGTTCGAACCCACGTCGCGCACTTCTGACTTTTCGAAACTAAGTGCGTATTGATTGACAATTATCGCCTGCTCCGTGCCTCGGAGAGCACGTTAATCCGTCGGTCCCGGCTGCCATGAACATCTATGGCAGTCGTTATTGGGAAGTCAGTACCCTCTAATATTCTGACACTGGTCTAGCCTTAGGGTATCGTTAGCCTTCGGGTTGCGGAGGTCAGGTGGCAGCCGCTCTGTGTAAAAACTGATATCCAGTCAAAGCCGGTTAGACCAGAAAAGCCGACCTCAAGTGACTTGGAACTGGACTTGGAAGATGGAGGAAAGCCAAAGAAAATATGAATGGAGTGCTTGATGACTGGTATGAAAGAATAAGTTGGCAATGATAAAGTGACGTCAAATAGGAATATCTGGCAGAAAAAGCCATACTGCGCCTGCTAATTGTGCTGAAATTTGTAAAGGTATGTCCACCTCTGTGCTAAATTTAATTAAATTCGGTTCAGTGGTCTCTACATGAAAGCGCAACAGACTGTCAGTGTTACGCATTTTGCTATTGCATTTATAATATTAGTATGGAAGTATGGATAAACCACATTAGTGCCATCTGCTTCAACATTTGCATTCAATTTTGAACCAAACGTAAACATGAAAATACGCACTCAAATAATGCGACCGAGCCATCCTAACACAAGTTCATCCATTTGAAGCGTCTCATCATAACCAAGTACAGCCAACTATTCACACACATTACTTATGCAATACTTATCACGAATATGACAAGTATTTAGACCATGGCATGTCAAGGTGCGCGGCAAGACAACTTCATATAGAATGACCATGACCCCGGATAGACTACTTTAGGTCACTTTAGGTGACAAATGCTGTCTACCTACATGATCAGGAGAATAAATAATTTAAAATTGCTTGTGATGTAGTAATTTGGATGTTTAGTGTATCCAAGTGCCGCCTACAAGGAGTTTATTGACACAAGGTTATCAGACTAGCGAAAATTAGAGATTTAGTCAATTGGCTGGGTAAAAATTTGGCTTGTCTCATGCGTCGAGTTAGATGTATGTTGTAAAATTGCACAGGTTTGAGAGTTCAATTATCCGGTTGGGTTAAGTATTATTTATTCATTTGTCCACATGTTCTTAGTTTTATGAACAGTTGCCTACTCCTTTGGGGATATACGCGTGAGCCAATATATCTGTTAATCATCATTTTGCCATCTATATTTTTATCTCTCACATAGTAAGGGGCGAGCCAGGTGTCGTCAACCGGGGCCACTGACAGATTCCGTATCTCTACTATCAATTTTCAAACAATCAATCAATCATCATCAATCAATTTTAAAAACATTTCATCGTTTTTAGAAATTTTAGGGTTGCAAACAAACTTTCGTGTAAGTGCAAGTGACCCTGAACCAATGAAACAGTCTAGCTAGGATGATAATGACTATTTCAGTGCAAACTTTCTATAACAGCTATACAATAATTGGCGTATTTGTCGGTGCGGTTATCATAATTATACTTGTGACTATTCAGGGAAAGCAGGCCTGTAAAACGTTATTATGATTAAGCCTATTGTGACGTAAGACTAATACATATAATGTGCAATAATGGCTTTTCTAAGTGACCATTAATGTGTAATCGTTGTTGGTAACAAAGAAACCGTATTATGTAATATTATTATTGCAACCACAATAACCAGAAGCTGTTCGCAAGCTCTGGACATCTAAATAAGAAAACTGTACATTTTTGTTTAAAGGCAACTGCTTAACTGGGAATCCTTCCTGTGTTGTGATACATAGAGACTTACAAATATTCAAAGAATACCTAGACTCGGAACAACTATTAGCGAATCCCACGAATGTTTTTTCATATGTAGCGATCAAACCCACAGCACTAGGTACCAGGGATGTTGCAGATTCTTTGACATTCGCATCTGCGGATGCGGATACGGATATTTTAAGACTCACATCCGCGGATGCGGATACGGATGCGGATATCCAAATCTATGCCGAAGTTCCGTAATTGCGGATGCGGATGTTGATGAAATTGTTCATCTTATTTAATAAAAAGTATCTAACATCACCGCCTTCGCAAGTTCAAGCCTGTTTTGCAAAGGTTCATAAACTAAACACGTTCTACTAAACAACTGATTTCTTCTTATCGTAACCTACGCTATATCTGGATCCGCATTAACATCCGCGTTAATTATTGTGGATGCGGATGCGGATGCAGATGTCCAAATCGATGCGGAAGCTCCGCAATTGCGGTATTGCATCCCTGCTAGGTGCACTGGCAAAAAATAGCAAGGGAACTGCTTAAACCATTCATTTCATTCCATTAAGTCCATTGAAGGTAACAGTACGTTTACACATTTTGATTTCTCTAAACGGTTAGCTTATACGACTATTACTTGTGCAAAAAAAAACAGTTTATCGTTATAAGTTTCCAAATGTCAACCTCAGTATGTTTTCAACTATCATCACTCTCATGTATCTGCAGGATATGGAATAAATTAGCCTCGATTATTCCTAAGCACTATGAAATAACTTAACTTGTATTAAAGTTTAGAGAATAATTAGTACTACCAAAGTGGTTACCGGCTTGCCTTACCTACCTGCCTGCCTACCTTTGACATTCCTAAAGTCGGTAGGCTACTAGCTCGTCTGCTGCAAAAGGCAATAAAAAACCGATCAACGTTTTTACTATAAGGGTACTCGAATAACAGTTGTAACACGTTTTTGAAAAACGTAAGCCGATTAGAAAACCGTAAAGTTGTAAAGGTAGTGCAACTATATGATTATAATTGTTTGTTATAATTTTAAGTGTACTGCTAATTGTATTTTATGCTAACTGTGTCGACAATTATAAAACATTAATAAAATTAGAATTGGCGCCATTATAATTTTATAGTCATAATTTCTAACAACTAGGGCAATGAAAACTGGGAACTATTGAAATAACTAACTAGTATATTAATTGACTATGCACAGCGACTAACACAAAAATGTGGTCATATTAAGGTTCGTAATCAGTACCTGATAAACAGTCATGTCAATTTAAATCGTTATTTTAAAATTAAATGCCTAAGCTTAAGCTTAAAGTTACGCAGTGTAAGATCAATGGATAAGGCATTGTCTTTGCGATCTAGAGGTCGCAGATTTGCATCCTATCCCTTGCATCACCGACGTGAGCCCATTCCTTTTTTTTACGTCGGGGATTGCTTTGACGCATACCCCTCCGTGAAGGCGGGCGGCGGGCAGAGGGGTTATGTCAGACTCGCCGGGGTAAAAGAGGAAGATGGCATAAGAATAATGTACCCCACGAAATACCGACTAAACGTATCACGGTGTTCCTCGACAAAACCGCTATCGACACGGCCGCGCGAATCACTTGCACATGCGGTCGCGACCCCGCCGAGGTTTCGGCCCGCCGTATGAAACGGCAGGCCACTACACGAAGAGGCCTACCTTTTAGGCAAAACCCCTCCCCAAACCCTACTGTCTCCCCCCTATAGGAGAGACGGACTTGACACATAGGCGCGCGTGGGAACACGCACGCCGCCTCTCGGACCTACGTGGGCCTATTCCTAAAACAAGCATTCGAGCTTAACTTAACAAAAATACTAGTCATTTGTAAGCTAAACAGGTAGAAATTTTATAAAAAAGAAAATGCGCTCAATCACGACAATTCAACGAGCACCTAAAATGATTTTGGATGTTAAATGTATGAACCTCATTCATAACATACATTATACGACCTAAATATGAACATGTCTTAATGTTATACCGCAAAAAAGAAACTGCGTTTCCTGTACCTGAAAAAATTGCAATATGTTATCGATTGAACAAGTCAAGTCAAATTATTAAGTTAAATATTTGTGCTAGGAAAAGTTGAAGTAATTGCAGTCTTGGCAATTCACGTATGCCAAAAGTATGTTGTATTGTTGTCGATAGACCTGTTCTGTCTGGGACAGCCTCGTCTAAAGCGCATGTATAAAGTAACATAAAAATACATAGTTTCATGTCAATGTGCTGTTTAGCTTTCACACTAATAAAATGGCCATCGCAGTTCTATAATTAATATATCCATCCGTACAGTTTGAAGACTTTCCCAAATGCCTCAAACGTGCATTCAAAAATGGAAGACGAGTATGACCAAATTTAGAATCTTTTGTTTTTTACCAATTTGTTACCGGAACTTCTTTAAAAGTATTCTATTTCGCTTTTAACAAAAGGCTGGCAATTTACTAACGAATAGGGTTTTAAGCATGCTTGGCTTTGGAGCGGTGAAAGAAGCATCATAAACAGCCTGTTATGTCAGAATGGTACGTGACTTGACTATGAATAATGTTGCAATTATTTCGTGAAAGTCTGGCCATGTCATCATACCGCCCTTCTAACATAAGCTTACAGGTGCTTTATAATGTCAAGAGATAATATCTTAATCCCGTCTATTTCACAAAGTTTATGTATTTTGGTAGAACTTTGGGACTGATCAGTGGGATGCCGCGTCGAGGTAAGTGTTATGAAATGTTTCTATTAGGAAATATTCTGTATTCCTAGCATAAGGTCTGGCAATCTGTCCGACAGGCTGCCGATTATCTGCAGACGGTATAGGTGCTCTAACAAGAGGTTAGGGCACGGGGATACATATCTATAAATGGAATCAGTCTAAAAGGTTTAGGGTTAAAACCACCATAGACTAAAACCTGGTTTCAAAATCAAACTCAAATTAAGGGATTGCATTGGATATTACTAATTCAGACAGCATACCACAGCAGTTACCCACCTGACTGTCAGTTAACCATTTTTATTGTTCTTTGTTGACTGCCAGAAACAGGAGTATGTATTTTCAATGTGCTCTCATAAATGTTTACGTAAGAAAAACATTACAAAATGTTACAAAAGTTAAAATACTAACCTAAGATCATTTTGTATTCCAAAGTTCTAGTCTAAGCTTTCGGCAGGTTACATTATTCAATCCGAAACAGGATGTCTATTAAGTAACCTGCTACTACACGTATGAACCTAACGTGTTCTTAACATAATACTGTACAATTTTACGGTCCGTTTTACGATTGCTGAATGCAAAGTAGCTGGCGAGTTTATCTGATAGATTTTTACGATTACATGCTGTAAGAGAGCAATAAAATACTAATCTCTCGCTTAAGACTGCGAAACTAGTGACCGTGTTTTTTATTTTCCATGTGAATTTAAGCTTTTGAAGCTTTAGGTTGTTTGTGTGAATACTGTATATGTGTTAATTTAATAGATGTATTTTTATTGATATTGTTGGCAAAGAGAGATACACAAGTTAATAATAAGTAATTAAATCTTTTAAACTTAGACTAGTTGTTGAAAAGTAACCGAGATATTAAAAAAGTATACATATAAATGGAAAAACGGCTCAGATAAATTTTGCTTGATACTTTATCATAATAATAAGTTATTAGATCTTTTAAACTTAGACTAGTTGTTGAAAAGTAACCGAGATATTAAAAAAGTATATATATAAATGGAAAAAACGGCTCAGATGAATTTTGCTTGATACTTTATCATAATAATAAGTTATTAGATCTTTTAAACTTAGACTAGTTGTTGAAAAGTAACCGAGATATTAAAAAAGTATATATATAAATGGGAAAAACGGCTCAGATGAATTTTGCTTGATACTTTATCATAATAATAAGTTATTAGGTCTTTTAAACTTAGACTAGTTGTTGAAAAGTAACCGAGATATTAAAAAAGTATACATATAAATGGGAAAAACGGCTCAGATAAATTTTGCTTGATACTTTATCGTAACTTTTTTGCATAACGAGACTTAAAAGTCGTGTGTTAAGAAACGATAAATTAGTTTCCTTGGCTCTTACACTACATAATCTATCCGATAGATACAGACAAGCTACGATCAGCATGGAAAAACAATTGCTCCTAAGCAGCACAGAATGTTGATCCATTTGACAGAAATGATATAAAGACCAGAATAATATTGACGCGCGTTTACGCGAATGCATAAATGCTCGTAAGATTGTTTTAGTTAATTTAAAATACACATTGAAATAGAACTACCTTACGAGGAGACTTCGCGTCTCGTGCGCTAACATTTTGATTTGAAGACGTTGCTTTTCAGCAACCGAAACATCAGGCAAAGTTGATTGTAAATTTTAATCGTTCATAAATTAGACGTCTACCATAAAGTGGTTTACGTAAAAATAAACACAAACTAAAGATTATGCACAGCAGACAAGTTTCGGATAAAGACAATAAAAACAAAACAATTCGTAAACAAACTTAGCTCACAAAAAAACTAGATCAAAAAACTTGAATGGTAATAAATGTGGTTTATGGTCTATTCCGGTCGTTGTTATATCATATTACTGCAGATTTATTTCTTTTTATGCACCGCCAACATTTTGTGGACTTAAACGTGATTTCATAAACAAATATTAAACTAGAAATTTGTGACAAAGACTGCTTGCTGAATACTTGACTGACTCTATAATAATAATAATATAATAATAATAATAATTTATTTCACAAACACACGTACCATAAGTTACACATGAATACATGAGCAGTGATAGGTTAGTGGGGAGACCAACAGACTGCAATGCAGAGGGTCTCGGGTTCGAACCCACGTCGCGCACCTCTGACTTTCGGCAGTTATATGAGTTTTCGAAATTATGTGCTTATTGATTGACAATTATCGCCTGCTCCGTGCCTCGGAGAGCACGTTAAGCCGTCGGTCCCGGCTGCCAAGAACATCTATGGCAGTCGTTATTAGGAGAGTGTCGACACAAAAGATCCCACTGGGTCGAAGTGTCGCCGGTCTGCACTGACTGGCCCCCACATAAGATACATACATACACATGAAATGTTACAGTTTTCTATAAGTACACTATATATTTGAACACCGGTACCCATGCTAAGATTTAACTTGTGTTATACCCATAACACAAGTTAAATCTTAGCATGGGTACCATGCTATGGGTTGTGAGGGAGAGAGCTCTGGTACCCACCAGAGCTCTCTCCCTCACAAAATAAACAGCAACAAAACAAAAGTCAAGACTTTTGTTGTCCTCGAGAATGGGCACAGGTATTATTTATTTTAAAACAAAATAACCTGTCAATTGTTGGAATGCCAGATAGAACTGAAAACCTATTGTGTCTGACCTGCGGTGTGCCACTGCCAATCAATAAGGTAATCCAGTGTCATAAGTGTAAGCGCATACCCAACAGCTGATTTGAAGGACCTGGCTTCCATCCCATATCGGACACGCAAAATGGAATAAATTAATTTTCTATGTAAAGAAGTCAATTTACATATAATTTCACACTGCGTTACGTTAAGTCTGTATAACAAACCGATTTTAAATTGATGGCGAAATTTATTATTATTTACTCAATAGATCACCTCGCCACTTGCCACTTGCACTGCCTTGCAACTAATTGTTGTTGGTTCGATATCCACACCGGAACATAAAATTGTGTGATCCAAAAATATTTGTTTCGAGTCTGAGTGTGATTGTGTGTGTGAAGTTTCCCGCGACACAGGTGTTATTACTCGGCCTCGACGGCGTAGTGGTTTGAGTAACCAACTGCCACGCCTGAGGTCGCGGATTCGATTCCAGCACAAGTCAAACATTTGTGTGCAAGAACACAACAATTTGTCTTAGTCTGGGTGTTTCTATGTATTATATGTACGTATTTACAAAAAAATATATATATGTATGTTTATCCATTGTCTAGTACCCGTAGTACAAGCTCTGCTTAGTTTGGACTAGATGGTGTTGTGTGGATGTGATAGAATATTATTATTACTATTACTATTGCGCATGTTGCCTTTTTTGATACCATCCTTCAGCGGATAAAATATTATCCCCTGAAGGATGGTAGTAACCTTAAAATAAACTATTAAATTGTTACTCATAAGCCGTAATTGTACAGTGATTAATAGATGTGCCACGAGCCAATATTCTAGTCTCATTTACATTGGAGAAGATATTTAATTTAAGTACAATTTTATTTATGTTTTTAAGTGGTCTATGGTATAGTCTATCCCAATAGAATTTGAGAAAAAGGTAAACAACTTTTTGTTACTATTATCATAAAATATTTTTCTGTAAAATAAATTTATGGTTAATTATCAAAAGAAGGACTTTTATAAGGCTTATTGTATTCATTAACTACTTTTAAAAGAGAGTTTGAATTTTCTTAATTACTTTATATTTAATTAGGCATGAAACGATTGTTTACATAAAATATTAATTCTATTGGGATAGAGTATAGTTTAAGGTAACGGACCTACGTAACAATGAGTGACCTTTTGTCGTTTATCAGGGTCAGATCAGTTCAAACTTCGTGCTGCTATTGAAAGTTTCTAGTTAGAAAATCCCTATGAAATTTTGCCTGACCCAGAAATCGAACCCGAGATCTTTTGCACAGCTATAGCATTCACTACTGCATTACCAACGACGTAGTCCAAAGTGTAAATATTACTACGTAAACATATATTGTATTAGCAGGTACATGCAGCTTAAAGGCATCACGATTAAAACAAGTGAGAAACGGCAATGAATTGCTGTAAATCTTAGATTTCGAAAAAATGGTTCATGTAATAATAATATATAATAATAATATAATAATAATATTCTATCACATACACACAACACCATCTAGCCCAAACTAAGCAGAGCTTGTACTATGGGTACTAGACAGTGGATAAACATACATATACACTTTTTTTTTTTTTGTAAATACATACATATTATACATAGAAATATAATAATACTATAATATACAAAGGTCACGTGATACGACGTGACCTTGAGGTCAGAGGTCAAATGTCATAGTCATTTCGGGGGTATATCTACTATGCTGAGTCGAATGGCGCTGACGGCGAGTCCCTAGCTCTTACGGTTCTTGAGTTGAAAGTTGTATAACAGACAGACGGACGGACGGAGGGACAAAGCTCTTGTATAAGAGTTTTTTCGAACTCTAAAACTATTTAGTGAATGGAATGTAAGCATCGTTACATATAAACCGGCTCACTGAGCAATACCTATGCGTCTAGTTTTCCATTTAGTTACAGTGTTAACTTGCTCTAATTATAATATTATATTTTTATATTTTTTGTATGTGGTAGTATGAGAATAGGTCGTAAAGTATATTTCATGCCACTAAGAAATAATTTACATGGCAGAACAATGTTTGCCGGGTCTACCAGGTAGATAAAAAAACATATCTACATTAAATGTCTTTGCCAATTTGATTAGAGTAGTTGATTTGTGATTGATCAACGGTGACTTGTTTTGTTTATAAAATACAGGATTTTTAAAACAAAACAATAAAGTTACGATTATTAAATGTGAAAGAACTTAAGACTGCGCCGAGCGTAAGACAGATAATGACAGAGCTCGTATGGCGCATATTCAAATCGGCGCGCGGCCGCCATAGTAGCATTGTATGGAAAATTTGAAGTGCTTTTTTGATAAATATGTATCTTTATTGTCAACCAATAACTTAAATATTTGCGATGGGAAAATTGTAAAATAACTAATTATGTTTCGTTTAAGCTGTAAAATAGGATAGATTTCTACTGTTATAATCTAAAATTCACGTAACACGAGCTTACGTTATTGAATTTTTCGTGCAAATTTACGTAATTTTGAAGGCGAAGATATTAACAATTTTAAGTTTTTTACACAGAGTTATTGTAAACACATTCATTGTTATGGTAAATGTATATTTTATAGATATTTGTATTAAACAAAAAGTGTTAATTTTATTCACTTAACTGTGACCGCCTGTTTTGGCACATTTCGGTCGGCGCAGTCTTAAGTATACCAATAAAAGAACTTAAGTCAATAAATATACATAGGTACTTAATAATATTTGAAAGTTTACTTACATCATTCCCAAAAGGTTCGCTACTGACATCCAAAACAGACGACAAGGCGGCCGCCAAAATCACTTTCCTCCAGTACAGCACCATATTTACATAAATGCACTAACTAATATAAAAAATAACATTCACATTTGACAATAACCAAAAGTACAAATATAAAATATTTTATAAATTACCGCCATTTTTCGCGCACGCGTTATAGTGACAGTTGTCATTTAATAAAAATAGGCAAAGGAAATTACATGCTTAGAGCCTAGACGAAATATTTTTTTTAATTATTTGTTTCGTGTTAGTTTGCGCGTGTTACCGCGTCGTTGCGAGCGGCAGTTCGCGCGGTTTCGCGGCATGCGACTGCGTGGATTAGTGCAACAGATAGAGAGCAAAGTGTTAGACAGTGTTGTGACGCTATCGATACCGTTGTTTATTTATTATGGCTTGTGTTATCATATCGTTTCGGTTTTTTGTTGGCGGTTATGCTTGTTGAATAGCGTTTTGTTGTTGAGAAAAGTGAATTGGTGTTGTAAGTTATTTATGAAAAATATAAATGAGGATAATGTTTATTGAATCGGTATTTGTGTGTCACATTTACAGATCTGTATCAATAATTTTGTTTGCATGCAATATTGAAAGAAGGGCAAGTAACTGGCATTTACGTCGTATTGTGTAAAACATTTTTTACATTTTAAAGCTCAAAGTTTAACAAAAATAAATACTTTCACCGAAAATAGGCTACACTATACAACGCCTAACAACAGCCAATAAATCAATATATTGAAAGCTAAACAACAAAATTATATTTCATCGACAGAAATCCCCACACTAGTCTATTGCAGTTCGGAATAGTAAAAACCATTTTCCCAAACTGTGTCAGCTGTTTGTTTTAACGCGGATTTTACTTTCATTTCAATTAAAATGGTAATGTTGCACTTAAAACAAAAACTGTCTGTCTGTCGGTTGTATTCTCGTGGGATCGAGCTCACGCGTCCTGCCGCGCTCTATACTCAATCATAAATTATATTAGCATAGACAATGCAATGTTGTGTTACGGATTTATTTTAATTTTGGAACTATGCGATATGGTTTTTATGTAACCATAATTTTTATACTATACTAGTTTTAGCTTGCGTCTCCATCCATAAGGTTATTAAGTTATGTAGTCTATGGATGTTTGCAACATCAGGGGCGTTAGTCATTACACGAACACAGTGGTTACTTAGGATTTTGCATTCTAGAGAGAAAAGTCCTTGGCAACTTTGCCAATATTTTGGTGAGTGCAGTTCTGTGTAAAAACTTCTCTTATAATAGTATCGCGAGGGAATTTAAAAACATCAATCATATGTTGATCACAAAAGTTCTTGATCTGTGTGGGATTGAAACCAGTAGCGACAGTGGCGGGGTGAAACTTAAACCACTGCGCCATACGTATAGTCAAAATTTAACACAACACGGCTATTCATCTTACATAGGTATTATTATATTTTGTGAAACATTCGAGTTTTGATCATTTTAAAACATCTGTTACTGTAAAAGTAACATATAAAAGGTAGGGGAAAAAGAAAATATATCGAATTTCTTCATTAAATTCACTCATTTTGACAGAAAGAAAAACAAATGAAAACCAGCGTGAAACAATATTTTACTAAAATGTTTCTTTTTTTGAAATGTAACCTTTTTAATGGGATCAAAACCAGCCAGATACAACTAGTACAGCCAAAGAGATTTTATAAAAAATTTATACAGATTATATGCGTAAAGATCAAAAGATAAAAAATAAAACACAAAAGATCCCACTGGGTCGAAGTGTCGCCGGTTTACACTGACTGGCCCCCAGATAAGATAAGATATGCGAAAAGACTTTTTCCCCGACCTATTACCTAATAAAAGATATTATATAAAAAGCCGCAGAAACTGAAATGTTGTGAATTAAATTCGTTTTAACTTAGGTTGTTGACTTGTTACTTTACTAGCCTATACTGTATTTGCCTCTTAAGCAAAATTATTATTGGCGGCGTGTGGCTTGTTTGATATGTCCTTCTTCAAACGAGGTTTAAAGAGAGTTCTTCTTTCACGGTAGGCAGCGACTTCGTCGTGTCCCGACATTGCTAAAGTCTATGAGCAGCGGTTACCACTTTCCATCAGATGGACCACTTGCTCGTCTGCCACCAAAGGCAATAAAAAAAATACATGCTGTAGTAACAGGTAACCTAAGATAAACTCATAGCCTGCAAATTCTCGAAGAGAAAATGTTCACCAGGAATGTCTTTAGGTCCGACAGAATGGAAGTCGAACTTATTGTTGTCTAGCGAGCACAATTCCAGACGCTGTCGTACTGCTAGTAAGAATTTCATCACAGAAAAACTAAAAACGCGTCCGGGAATCAAACCCGAGTCTTTATAATCGCACACAAATTTAGGCCACGGGATCAACAAGCAACTAAAATTGCAATTAAATAATGAACTGTGTGTGTGATATCTCTCAACTTAAACTTTAGGAACACAAGCGTGATATTAAGTATGTATACCCACGTCGCGCACCTATGACTTTCGGAAGTTATATGACTTTTCGAAATTATGTGCGTATTGATTGACAATTATCGCCTGCTCCGTGCCTCTGAGAGCACGTTAAGCCGTCGGTCCCGGCTGCCATGAACATCTATGGCAGTCGTTATTGGGAGAGTGTCGATACAAAAGATCCCACTGGGTCGAAGTGTCGCCAGTCTGCACTGACTGGCCCCCACGGCCCCCACATAAGATATAAGATACAAGTATGTATAATTCCATCAATTTCTAAATAGTTATTATTGTAATAGTACTGGTAATTAAAGTGTATGAAATAGTGAAAATATTGCTCCATGAGGCAATAGTTCCGCTTCGGTTGTAACTCCGCTGCAATTCCGAACAGATGAAATAGAACTCGATTACTGTGGAGTAGTTATTCAAACTAATTAATTTTGCTTTGGAGTTAATTCTGCTGTTGTGAATAGTAAGTCGTGTTAGAACTCTCTCATCTTATTTTTTTTTATTCTACTACGGTGGCAAACAGGTATACGGCCCACCTGATGTTAAGTGGTCACCGTGGCCTATGGACGCCCGCAACACCAGAGGCATCACTTGCGCGTTGCCGACCCTTTAGGAATAAAAGGAAGTGGGAAGGAGAAGGAGCAGAAAGGAGAAAGTAGGGTGATTGGGCCTCCGGCACTCTCTCTCACCGAACGAAACACAACAGTAGGAATACTGCTATTTCACGTCGATATTCTGTGAGAGGGTAGTCCTTTTCCGGTCGAGCCGGCCCATTCATGCTGAAATCAGCGAGGCTCTACTACCTACTAACTAACCTAAAATCTATTACTGTTTCAATAAATTTTATCAATTCTTACATTTCCTTTTCGTCCTACAAAATATTTTTACATTTATGTCACAAAGCCAATACCATTTAGGTCACTTATAAACAGCAAAGCTTAAGAGTTAGTTGGTTTAGTGAAGTTAATACATTTAGGTTTATGTTAGATGCTAGCCTATGAGAAGATATCTCACAGGCTAGCATTTAACATAAAACCTTTACGTGGGTGGGCTGTTGTAGCTCAAGACAAACAATAATAATTGCACTACTGACGTGAACCCACTCCTTACACAAGCATTCTCGCTTAGCTGGAGGGGTTAACGAGATTTACTAGTAATTTAAGACCCAAATTGCTAGTAAACTACACATTTTTTTTATACAAAATTTACCAAAAATATATAATACATACACTAATTAAAAATGGAAGTTGATAATTCTAAACAGCAACTGACATTTTTCTCTGTATATGTACATAATCACATAAATACATACAACCATGCCGTGATAGAAACACAATTCAAAACCCATTCTCTCACAAAATTAAATCCTTTTCAATAAAGACTCTAAATCTCTAAATCTAGTTGTAATTAAAATTGTTGCTAAAGCGACTCCATGCCTCCACCCATCCGTTACAGATTCGTTTCGATATGTCAACCCGCGTGCTATTGTTGCGTGCTTTCTCTGCATACGTTCATACGTCTCGATAGCATTAGCATTGTGTACCGCGGAAACCAAAAGAGAAAGGGTGGTTTATTACCTTCAATCCATTTGAGTTGGGAAATCTGAGCCAGGTGGGATGAACATTACAAAGGACGATTTGTACTGTGATTTACGTTTACCCGTTAGTCGTAAAGGAGATCACATACATATACTAGTAATGTAACGAATATTCGCATTCGCATTCGCGTATATTCGCATATTTCTTAACATTCGTATTCGCATTCGCATTCGCAAATCTTATGCGAATGTGTTGACAATTGTCAACACCAGCGCGGCGGCGGCCAGAGCGGGACAACGACATCGGTCATCGCGAGGAACATGCGCCGGCGCCGTCGGGCAGTCACCTGATAGGAATCGTCAGTAAAACCCGCGCTCGCGCTTCTTATTATATTGTTATTTATACAATCGTTGTAATATATCCTTTTATACAGGCCACTGCTTATTTTTTCACCACGAGCTAGCGTCGCAACAAATGTTTTGCGAATATGAACGTAAGAAAAATAAATAAGATGTCAATAACGAATAATTTAACTCTAAACCAAAACGAACCCTTGACGCGCAGATTGACACGCTGTTTTTTATTTTATTTTGCCTAAAGATGATATATTATTATGTGCTATACATCGCTAGAAAGGTATTGTTTTCTACTTATAGAAACAATATAACTAATAGTAAATTGTATTATTTCTAGATATACAAAACAAAGAGAAAAATACTGGTGATTTTGTCATGATTATTTGCCGATTTTCATAAAATGCCTTTTTAGATAGAATATAAGCTGTAATTCTTTATTTATTTATTTGATTATCATAATTGAATTAACATAACGTAGGCACCGGGTCGGCTCGGCAATGCTCGGAATGAGATGCAAACGATGACAAATGTGTGCGTGTGACTCGCGCGCTGAGTAAGCTGTCAAAATAAAGCCATAGATAAATGGCGCCATATTCAAAAGTGAATAATTCGCATTCGCATTCGCGATAATCAACGGCAGATATACGCATCCATAAAAATTGACGTTCGTTACATCACTAACATATACTGTACCACGCTTGTATCCTGATGCTGTGGGAAGTGGATACACATTTTTACAACGATGGGTGTAGCATCAAAAATACACCAACTTGGTTTTTAGGTTAGGGTAGGATAATAATAACAGCAGCGACCCACCCATCACACAAAGCAACGAGTTGGCACACTGTAATGGTTTCGGTAGGCCCGAAGTCTCACTAGAGCCCGGCACAACTCACTCGCCTCCCCATGTGGCGAGAGGGTATGAATGAGGAGCATTTCCCCACGTAAAGAAAAGAATAATAACAGAAGGTGAGTTCTTTATAAGGCTAATTTATAGACTTCATACTACGAAAAGAACACTTTGCCTTGACTTGAGACCTCATGCAGAGGCATCTTCATTACCGCTGTGCTACTGAGGTAGACCAGATATAGAATGCAATATGCAAGTAAATCTTCTTCTTCTTCTTTTCGTGTGGTTAGTGGCCAACCTGTTGTCAAGAGTTGTTCAAGCCACCTCTGACATGGCTTAACGACTGTTGTCAATTTGACAACAACCGGGACCGACTTTTCACGTGCCCTCCGAAGCACGGAGACGCTCAGATGAAATACCACTAAGCGGTCACCCATCTATAGACTGACTGCACCCAACGTTACTTAACCTCGCTTATTGTTTACGGATCAGTAAGTGCAACTAGCTATGAGCACCTCAATATGAGTGCCTCAAGTAAAGCTAACCTTTGGTAAGAAGTCCGTATAGTATACTACTAGAGAGAGAAATCTCCAAATTATGGTAACACTGACTATATAGTCGCACAAGGGACGAGCTACCTACATATCTACAAGTGCGAGCAATTTCCCACAAGTCAACACTTTGGCAAATAATACGAATAAATAACAAAAAATATCGATGCATGTTCACACGTTTGCGACTAGTTCAAACTGGTTTCATATAGCAATGCACCCGTTTCTGATGCTTCACAGTAGGCCGTAAATAGCTGTCGCTGAAGTAATTTTAGTTCCAGTGACTAACCCAGTGGTAGATTTAGTCAGTAGTACCCGGGGCATTATTCAGAATAAATATATCAGATTTATATATCTTAAACAGTATGGAGTATACCCCGGGTATCCATTGTTATATCCGTCATTATTTGTCCTCGGTATGGTAGGATATCATAAATTAGAATTAAGGCGTGAAGCTGCACTAGTCATTTATTTGTTTAAGGTATTACGTGGTGGGATACAATATCCACCTATTTTATCTCAGATTAACCTATGTGTTCCGAATGATTACGTGCGACGACGACGGAGGCCCGAGCTCCTTGCTGTGCCTCGCGCGCGCACCAACCTGCTTCAAAGGGCGCCGCTCACGCGTGCGTTGCGGGCGCTCAACGCGGTGTCTGATGTTGTCGACATATTTACATGTTCATTGAGCGAACTCTCTAAGGTTACTTGTCATGTGCTTAGTTATAGGTAGTAATAGTTATAATAATTAGTTTTGTACATTTAAGCATAAAATTATTGTCTGCGTATACCGTATTGGTAAATCTGTAATGGTATATGTGAGTATGTTATAAATAAATAAATATATCTAATAACTTAAAATATATATATCTAATCTTTCTCCGGGTGAGCCCGACATAACCTCTCCCCTTTACCTGCGGAGAGTTATGCGTAAATGCATTCTCCCATGTTGAAAAAGGCTTTAGATAATTGGTTGAAATGGAAGAGTAGATTTGAATTTATTTAATTTTACTATTTAAATTTAATTTCGAATAGAATAACGTTTTTATTATTTTAGAGGTTTTCGGCAATAGTAAGACTTTTGCAATTCCTTTCTTGCAGAAACATGGTTACAGTGCTCACATGCCTGAATCTTAATAGACTGGTGAAACCCAACTATCGACCCTTGCAGCCAACAAATCCACGTGTGTGACCTTGTGAAGATGAGTGGCTGAGTTTGTAAATGGGATATTCAAACGACTTTAAGCTGTTTCGGCAGGAATATTTAAATGCAGCTTCCACTCATCTCATGCTGGACTTTAAAATTGCAGCAGCGTTAATAAATAGATTACGCCCATTAATCAGGGATAACTTTTACGTTGAACAAATACTAGTAATTGCTCAAGCTAGGAGAAATATCCCAAACGATCTGGCGTCTTTTGTTGAAATGCACAATTTTAACAGAGTGAGGGTGAGATATACTAACATAGATCTCCACGAATTAAAAAATTTTCAAGATTGATGTTTGAGGATCTAATTCTCTTTCCTCTTGGCATATATCAAATTAAACAGGCGCGGCTGTACTACGGAGAGCATGTTAGAGCCTCTGGAGTGTAGTTAATAGGGGTATACTGGGAACCTGTCCATGAATTTGGTCTTAATAATTACCTTCGATCGTAGGACACAATCAAGACACACAAGTCGAAAAACATATTATACACATATTTTAGTTAACACTAATCCATCAGTTGCTAACTCTAGGGCTGCACAATTGTTTGGTAGGCAGACGCACTGTTGGCTGCTGTGAACACGTAATGTCCATTGTCTGGTTTTTATCTTGGGCTCGCACCAGGAAAATATAATAATATAAATAAAGTTTTAAGTTGATTGTTTTTTTCAGGTTTTAATTAATTTCTCAATATTTCGGTGAGACATTAAGAAGCTTATATTACCACTGTTATCTAGAGAGTTTAAGGAAGGATTTGATATATATTTTATTAGTAAACGCTAACTACTGCTTTGCCATATTTTTGCATGTTGCAGGGTGTGAAATACCGATTTACCACATTTAATAATATCTCAATGTGACCTTTGTGACCGAGTTACTGCGCCATCCATCAAGTAAGACCTGCTTCGGACTAAAGCACATATATGTGAACTTGTAAGAAATTTAACGTACACGTTCTGGTAATCGGTAAATACAGACCTGTTTGAGACGCACATGTATGTTAACTTGTAAGAAATTCGACTTTAATGATCTACCTGGCTACCGGTAGGTTATCTTTATGTATTGATGCTCACTAAGTAAACAAGTATAAAAATAAGTTCTAAGAAAGTCATCCTCGCCAATGCAAGGATGGTCATGTGATGATGGCGTCATGCTATTCCTAGATTAAAGCTATGTAATCTATGTATTAATTAGAATTAAGAGAGTAATAAATCATACTTCAAGTTATCAAGTTATATTTATTAATTCAGCCGAATCGAATCCTTATACAAGAATGACTTTCTTTCAATAAACTTTTAACTATAAGTATGTATGTCTTCTCTCTTAGCCTTTATTATTCCCAAGTCACTTGGGGTCGGCTTTTCTGGTCTAACCGGGTTTGACTGGATATAAGTTTTTACACGGAGCGGCTTGCACCTGACCTCCGCAACCCGAAGGCTAACGATACCCTAAGGCTAGACCAGTGTCAGGATATTAGAGGGTACTGACTTTCCCAATAACGTCTGCCATAGATGTTCATGGTAGCCGGGACCGACGGCTTAACGTGCTCTTCGAGGCACGGAGCAGGCGATAATTGTCAATCAATACGCACATAATTTAGAAAAGTCATATAACTTCCGAAAGTCAGAGGTGCACGACGTGGGTTCGAACCCGAGACACTCTGCATTGCAGTCTGTTGGTCTCCCCACTGAGCTATCGCTGCATGTACTATATATATAACTATAAGTATGTATGTATTATACATAAAATAATTTATAAACTTAGGAACTGCCGACTTCAGTAAAAACTGTTTAATATATAAAAAAGTGAAAATCGGCAACGAATTGCCGTAAATCTTAGAGTTCGAAAAAGTGATTCAAGTAATATGCAAAGGTCACGTGATACCACGTGACCTTGAGGTCAGAGGTCAAAGGTCATAGTCATTTCAGGGATATATCGACTATGCTAAGTCGAATGGCGTTGACCGCGAGTCCCTAGCTCTTACGGTTCTTGAGTTGAAAGTTGTATAACAGACGGACGGACGGACGGACGGACAAAGCTGTTGTATAAGAGTTTTTTCGAACTCTAAAAAACAGTTTTTGGATACTACAATGAGATAAAAAAATCTTATAGAATTTCTTGAGTGATCACTTCACCATTATCTCAGGTCGCTAATAGTGGGAATTAAAGGAACACAATTTTTTTAAAATTAATTTAGCTTTAAGGTACATATCACATATTTCATCGGCTATCATTAGTTCTACGTAAGAGAGAGGAGAGAGAGAGAGAAAGAGAGAGAGTACGCCGGGCATAGCTTATCCCTTGCTGCTATTGAATTTTAGCGGCGCAATGGTAGACTTCCTCTGTGTCGCAGTAACAATGAATGCTACAGCTGTACATGAGGTCTCGGGGTCGAGTTCCAGGTAGGTAAAGTAATAAATAATTATAATAATATAATAATATTCTATCACATACACACAACACCATCTAGCCCAAACTAAGCAGAGCTTGTTTTGGTATTATGGGTTTTAGAATTTAATATTGTCTTCTGTTTACGCGAATATTATTCATTGAAATTAAACTACTATATACACGATAAAATCCGTATATAGTAGTTTAATTTCAATGGTATTAGAATTGTCTAATACCCATAATACAAGCTCTGTTTTATCCATTAGGATAAATACATAAATATACTTTTTTTTATATATATTTTATATATATTATACATTGAAACACCCAGAACAAGACAAACATACATGTTCATGCACACAAATGTTTAACTTTTGCGGGAATCGAACCCGCGACCTCAGGCGTGGCAGTCGGTTACACTAACAACTACGCCATTGAGGCCGACATACGGTCATCAGTAGCGGCTTGAAGTCTGGAAATGTGTGAGACCTAAATCTAAGCTGGCGAAATGTGGGTGTTTTGCCCTTTGCCTTTTGCACTTTTGCCTACCCCTTCAGGGTTATTCCCTTTGGACGTGAAACCATACTTATATAAGATTAATTGTCTAAAATTCCAGCACAAACTGTGTAAAAATGTCGCATCTAAAACCTTTCATACACCCACGAAGGCAGTCATCCGTGGCCGCTTACCGTTACCACTTACCGCTCCTTTGTCTCAATAACGTATCAGCTAAAACACGGTGGTAATGAATAACCTAACTGTGTCTGTCTGTATGTCACTGGGTCACGAACAAAGCGTATTGTATAATCGTTATCTTTACAATTGTAATTTATTAAATTCACTTTAATTGGAGAAATCGGAGCGAGGTAATAAGGGCAGAACAGCATATAAAATTATGGCTTTTAATAGTTTTACTGCTTGGAAAGTAGAGTGTTCTTTGTTAATTTAATTAAGCCGTGTGCACGGACATAACTCTTTGCGGCATACATTTTTATTTAAAGGGAATAATAAATATTTTTGTGTCATCATCATCATCAGGCTATAATAGTCCATTCCTGGATATAGCCTGCACCTAATGAGCGCCATAGCGCCCTATCTTCAGCTTGCCGCATCCAGCATCTGCATGCAGTCTTTCGCAGATCGTCATCCCACCTGGTCGGAGGGCGTTTGTTAATTTAATTAAGCCGTGTGCACGGACTTAACTCTTTGCGGTATACATTTTTATTTAAAGGGAATAATAAATATTTTTGTGTCATCATCATCATCAGGCTATAATAGTCCACTCCTGGATATAGCCTTCACCTAATGAGTGCCATAGCGCCCTATCTTCAGCTTGCCGCATCCAGCATCTGCATGCAGTCTTTCGCAGATCGTCATCCCACCTGGTCGGAGGGCGTTTGTTAATTTAATTAAGCCGTGTGCACAGACTTAACTCTTTGCGGCATACATTTTTATTTAAAGGGAATAATACATATTTTTGTGTCATCATCATCATCAGGCTATAATAGTCCACTCCTGGATATAGCCTGCACCTAATGAGCGCCATAACACCCTATCTTCAGCTTGCCGCATCCAGCATCTGCATGCAGTCTTTCGCAGATCGTGATCCTACCTGGTCAGAGGGCGTCCTACACTACTTTTGACTACTAATTTTACTATTTTTGTGTAGGTATTCTTAATTGATTAGATTTAGTTATACGCAATTATGTCAGTTTTTCATATGTTGGTTGATGAGGGGGTCAAATATAGAATGGTTACTATCGGTGACCACTATTAAGAAAATGGCTAAATGTACTAAGGAAATGTTTGCTAAGTTATATGACTTTTCGAAATTATGTGCGTATTGATTGACAATTATCGCCTGCTATAATATCCTGACCCTGGTCTAGCCTTAGGATATCGTTAGCCTTCGGGTTGCGGAGTTCAGGTGGCAGCAGCTCCGTGTAAAAACTGATATCCAGTCAAATCCAGAAGATTTGCGATTGCATGCAATTTATACACACCTTTGCTAGTTAGTTTATTTTTCAATGAATGAATCTATATATTTTACCACTTACTACTACATAAAAATAATAATAATAAGCATACATATTTAATAAGTAGCGATAGCTCAGTGGGGAGACCAACAGACTACAATGCAGAGGGTCTCGGGTTCGAACCCACGTCGCGCACCTCTGACTTTCGGAAATTATATGAGTTTTCGAAATTATGTGCGTATTGATTGACAATTATCGCCTGCCCCGTGCCTCGGAGAGCACGTTAGACCGTCGGTCCCGGCTGCCATGAACATCTATGGCAGTCGTTATTGGGAGAGTGTCGACACAAAATATCCCACTGGGTCGAAGTGTCGCCGGTCTGCACTGACTGGCCCCCACATAAGATACATAAAATAGTAGATACTTATATTTAAAATTTTATTTTTGCGAGGTTCCCTCGGGCACCGTACTTTTTTTTAAATGTAAGGTACCTTATGTCGTTTTCTGTACACCTGGCAACGTTTATGCGAAATTTCATGATGATCAGACACTTCTGATACACTTAGCTGATGCATGAAAGAGTATCAAATAAACAAAGTCGCATTCGCATTTATACTTAATATTTATAAGGATCAGCTAAACCCGGCCTCGTTGTGGCTCATGTTGATATTAATTTCCATATACAATGGGAATATTGGGATAAAAATTAAAATACAATTTTGTGTAAAAATTTCAAGTCAATTAGTGGACTACTTATCAAATTCTGTGAACATAATTTTGCTGATACCGCTTTAGAATTTTTATACAGGATGTCCGGTAATTAATGGATAACCTTGAAATGTCTTATGGTAGAACTGACGGCCGTTCAGGAAAAAATATGACAAAAATCTATCCTAACTACTACCTGAGATATGATTTTTTTAAATTACCACTTGTAACTTTCTTGTACACTACGACCATAAATGAATGAATTCCATCGGTTTTTTGTTGTTTTATTATCAAACACTAATTATGCTAATGGATAGACAGTCAAAAGTATGACTAGCTACTGCAATTTATTTTTAAATAATTATAACCCTTTTTTTTCTGAACCACCATCTTTTCTACTATAAGACATTTCGAGGTTATATATTAATTACCGGACACCCTGTATATCAAGAAGCACGAAGTTGTGGTTTAAATGGTTGCCTCACCACTGCCACTGGGTCGAGAGAGTTCCATCCCCCCACGGCACAATGATTTGTGTGATCCACAATCGAAATCTGGATGTTTTTGTGAACGTTGGTTGATGGTTTGTAAAAGCGCCCTTGACACAGGCATTATTTCTTGTGCGAAAATAGTCACTCTGAAAATAATAAATCTATACTAATATTATAAAACTGAAGAGTTTGTTTGTTTGTTTGAACGCGCTAAAAATTATAAAAAAATACTGGCTTGAATTGAACATTTCTTTCAGTGTTGGATAGCCCATTTATCGAGGAAGGCTATAGGCTATATAACATCACGATACAACCCACGGGGGCGGCGCAGTAACGATAAACGCAGATGAAACCGCGGGAACATCTAGTAATATATACTAGGGAATTGCGTCGTTAGATTCGCGCTGTAAGTATGTGGTTATAGTAAATTATAACCTAATGCCGGATTCAATTCTCGTCAGTAAAGGGTCTAGAATTATGTATGGCAAACAAAAATACCTTCCTGCAACTTAACAGGCTTAGCAAAAAGCATCTGTAATACTGCTTTGGGGACACATAGACTTGGGCTAATGTATTTATAGGTGTGACAACTGGTTGGAACCAATGTTGTTATTTATACGTTTTTTATAAACTATTAAGGTACAAGCATATTATGGTCCGTTTGGTGATAGCAGTTATCATAGCCTACGAACGCTTGCAACACCGCAAGCATGTTGTAAAAATGGCGTGTTGTTGCCAAAGATAAAGATCGATAGTTATTTAAGAAGTGCGAACAACTTGCCTACTATTGGAGGTATGGGTATTGTGGTCTGCCGGGCACATAAGTTTAAGTCTTCCTACTGCTGCAGCTGAGAATGTCCTAAGATCAGAACCCAGTAACACTTTGTATTACCCAAAAAAGGGTAAAATTTGGCAGCTAGTCTAACGAAAAAGAATATAATTTATTTTAGTAACTGTTGATTACATGATTAAGCATAATTGCTGAAGCATCCGTTTAATTGTTGAAATAAAGGATTCAAGAGACTCTGCTCTTCTTTAAATTACAATTCAATTACCAATTTATAGCAATAACAGTTCAGCATTATATTAAGTTTACAAAGTTAATTGGGAAATTAAGATAACAATTATCTAGTACTTCTGTGTATGTCTGTATGTTGAAATGTATATGTGTGTCAATGTCAGTATTTGTGTGTGTATGTGCCAGGTAAGTGTGTGTTAATATTGTCTGCGTTCAATCTCCAGCCCTAAGTAACTATATTTGGAATCGGTTACTCGGAAAAGCCAAAACAAACCACTGTTCTTGCATTTAAAAGATGAATGTCAAGAGACACTTGATTTAATCATAATCATTTTAAGCCAATCTGTAAAAGATTTCAAGTGTGACCTGTCCGTTTTAAGAGAAAAAGCTATATTTAAGATCTTATTTAATTGATTGTATAAAAAAGAGTACCAGGTAACTTATCTTTGACTGTCAGTAGATAGATATTAAAGGTTTAATTTTATTTTTTGTAGAAAAAGAACGACGCCCAGGTAATTTTTTTATAAGAATACGATCTTTTGACACGGTTATCACGGGACACCATAATTATGTTTTCATTTTGTTTTTAGTACATTATAATCATAATTAATTATGGCAGCTTACGAGCCAGATGTAATGACAAATTTAACGCAGGTCATAAATGTCTTCTAAATGGCTTTCAATGTATTACGGATAAGACGCGTATTATCAATAAACAAAACAGTTTATGTTCTTGTTAAATTTCTCCCGATCTCACTTTCTATAAGTGTAACTTTCAGTTTTGTGTTGACCACGAATACTAATATAGCGTTTTCGAGATACGCGTTCGCATACAAACGTACGTGTCCCGAATTTTATATCGATCAACATGTACGTGCTATAAAATCGACACGTCATCGGTAATAATATAAATAAATAAAATTGTATGTTTGTAATGTCAAAATAATAGCTTTTTACTAAATGCATATGAAAGTACATACCGCATTCATAAAAATAAAAAACAGCGGACTGAACCAGATAGCTGATGTTATAAGGAGTAACTTTAATTTTAGATCAAAAATTGGGTTCCGCGAAAAAGAAAAACTAATTGTTAAATTCTACTCAAACGAAGTCGCGGGTAACAGCTGGTACTTTATGTACATATATGGAGTATCAGTATTGTCTGTCTATTAGAAAGTCGAGTTTCAATAATTTTACCCGACTGCGGCAAAAGAAGGGTATGTTTTTAGGGAGCATGTATAGTATGTATGTAGGTATGTATGTTTAATTCTTTAGCACGCTATGTTGCCTACCATTTATTACTTATAGAGGCTGCATCAATTTAAATGGTTTGTAGTGATGTATTGATAAAGGCTTGCCTAAGTTATTATTATTGTTTTTAATTAAAATCATTTGACAAATAAGAGATATACCTATGTTAGTTTTAAAGAGCATTAGGATAACTGGGTAAATATATGTAAACTTTATTACATATAAGGACATACAGAAAAGGACGTAAGGTACCATGCATCCAGAAACAAGTACTGTTTCTAATGGTTTATTCTGCATTCGATTCTCATGTTTCGTCCCGAATGTAAAAATACGCATTCGCCCCAAAAATTGTTCCTCATATGCCCCGAAATTTAGATACACATTAATTTCTTAACGTAATTTCTATTTCGTCCCAAATTATGTTCCTTATTGACCCTGTTTTTTTTGTATAACCGATTTTGATGTACCGTCAGCCGAAAAATATTTTAAAATACCTCCTTGATCTCTAGGCGGATCTTTGGGCTTATAATTGCATGACATCACGAGCCCGACATTGAAAAGACTTAAAATATTTTTTTAACATGTTTTGTTTTACTAACCATATGCTCAAAAATGTATTTGACGACTCGATGGCGTAGTGGTTAGTGTAACCGACTGCCACGCCTAAGGTCGCGGGTTCGATTCCCGCACAAGTGAAACATTTGTGTGCGTGAACATGGATGTTTGTCTTGGTCTGGGTGTTTCTATGTATAATATGTATGTATTTACAAAAAAAAAAAGTATATATGTATGTTTATCCATTGTCTAGTACTCATAGTACAAGTTCTGCTTAGTTTGGGCTAGATGGTGTTGTGTGTATGTGATAGAATATTATTACTATTATTATTACTATTACTATGACGTAAAAGGGATAATTAAAAAAAAGGGGCGAATGAGGGACATTTTGGAATGTGGGACGTAATGTAGTGGCGAATGCGGAACAAACTTTTCTAATCTCACCTAACCTATCCTACATTTATGCGAGCAAAACCGTGGGCAAAATCTAGTATGTTTATACGTTTATTGTAATTTTACTAAAACACCTAATACTTATATAAATTGTATTGCAAGTGAACCCGCGTATAAAACATAAAGAATAAAAGAAGATGCATTCACAAAAGTATTGTTACGGAGAAAGTGTTTTAAATTGTCGCAAATGAGAGATCTCATAATAAATTTTATCGGAGCCAAGGAAAAAGTGAAGCGGCCATTTTGAGAATGTAGGTCACGTGGTGCTATTGTTTTGGCGCCAAATTTGTCAGTAATACGTTATTAGTCTGTCTGTATAAATGTTAAGATATCGTTATTTTGACAGCATGTTGTTTTTTTATACATGAGGCATTACATAATGACGCATTCCTCACGATGTTTGCCTTCACCGTAAAAGCGAGCGATAATTAATTAGCATATACCTTCAAAAAGTTAGAGTTGCGTGCCTTGGGATCGAACTCGAGACCTCTGCGTGGTAGTCCAACACTCTCCCACTAAGCTACCGCTTTATTTTACGTTGACGCATTATCTTTTGTATTTTTATTTGATAACCTTCTACGGCGAAGCAGAAAATGAGGGTTATGGTTTGACCACTTAAATGTATGTATGTTCATCTGTTCCCTCATAACTTTTAACCTACACATCATTTTTTTTTTATGCTACTGAGGTGGCAAACTAGCGTGCGGCCCACCTGATGGTAAGTGGTCACCGCAGCCTATGGACGCCTGCAATACCAGAGGCATCACTTGCGCGTTGTCGACCCTTTAGGAAAAAAAGGAAGTGGGAAGGAGAAGGAGCGAGAAGGGGGAAAGAGGGTGTTTGGGCCTCCGGCACTCTCACTCACCAAACGAAACACAACAATAGGAACACTGCTATCTCACGTCAATATTCTGTGAGAGGGTAGTACTTCCCCGGTCGAGCCGCCCATTCATGCTGAAATCACGAATAAAGAAGGCAATCTTTGAAAAGATAATAATAAAAAAACCTCTATCCTTAGAGTTCGAAAAATCTCTTATACAGTAGCTTTGTCCGTCCGTCCGTCCGTCTGTCTGTTATACAACTTTGAACTCAAGAACCGTAAGAGCTAGAGACTCGCGGTCAACGACATTCGACTCAACATAGTCCATATAGCCCGAAATAACTATGACATTTGACTTCTGACCTCAAGGTCACGTGGTATCCCGTGACTATCGCATATTGCTTGAACCATTTTTTCGAACTCTTAAGATTTATGGCAATTCATTGCCGATTCTAACTTGTTTATTTGTGGCTAGCTTTTGCTCGCGGCTTCGCTCGCGTAAAAGTAGGTTAGGCTAACCTAAATTTCGTATAAAAGTACCTACTGTTACGTCTAAGTGTAACAGTACTTTTCAAATAAAATGTAACCATAGGATTTGTTACTTTTAAAATCGGTTAAGTACTTTTCGTGTTAAATCCTTACAAACAAACAAAAATTAAATCTTCTTCTCCCTTAGCCTTTTTTATTCCCAAGACACTTGGGGTCGGCTTTTCTAGTCTAACCGGATTTGACTGGATATCAGTTTTTACACGGAGTGCCACCTGACCACCGCAACCCGAAGGATAACGATACCCTAAGGCTAGACCAGTGTCAGGATATTACAGGGTACTGACTTTCCCAATAACGACTGCCATAGATGTTCATGGCAGCCGGGACCGAAGGCTTAACGTGCTCTCCGAGGCACAGAGCAGGCGATAATTGTCAAACCATGTAGCAGCGGAGACAATGATTCGCTTGATTAGAGATGTTATAGATTCCAACTCAAAAATAATTACACTCTCGAATCGTAAGCAAACCTTAAAGCCTTGGATTACGCCTGGCTTGCTGCGATGTATCAGGCACAGAGATAGATTGCACAGACAATTTAAGCAGGCGCCTACTAATGATACATTAAAAATAACTTTTACAAGATATAGAAACTTTTGCTGTAAACTATTAAAAAATGTTAAAATAGAATATGAAAAGAATTTTATTAGTAAGGCAGGTAGTAACACTAAACAAATATGGGCAGCTATAAATAATATTACAGGCAGATCCAGCATTAATGAAAACTTTTCTTCACACTTATTAACGTCTCAAGTGACACCTGAAAGCTCAGTAGACTTCGTCAACGACTTCTTTGTCGAGTTAGGTGAAAAACTAGCCAAAAATTTCAACAGTAGTAGTAAAGACACACCTAAGACTATCGTTACTAGTAACAGTATACATTCTATGGCAATGCTACCGACCGATGAGCAAGAGGTAGCCTCCTTAATTAAGACACTACGAAATGATTGTGCTGTGGGTTGGGATAGAATACCTAACAGTCTCTTAAAAAGACATGAGTTAGCAATAGTACCACCTCTAACATACATATGTAATCTCTCCCTCTCCACTGGCGAATTTCCCAGTGCCTTTAAAAGAGCTACCGTGCATCCGATCTATAAGAATGGGGACAGAAATCGTGTCGAAAATTATAGGCCCATTGCAGTACTTCCAGCCTTCTCTAAAATACTAGAGCGGGTTATGAATCGTAGACTTGTTAGTTATTTGGAAAATAATAATCTTTTATCGCCTTCACAGTTCGGTTTTCGTACGTGTAAATCAACTTCAGACGCGGTCCATGAACTGACAAATCACGTGGTTACAAAACTGGATAGTGGGCAGAAAGCTCTAGGAATATTTTTAGATCTCGCAAAAGCTTTCGATACGGTTTCTGTACCGATTCTAGTGAAAAAGATGGAAAGCTTGGGTATCAGAGGAGTACCATTGGAATTGCTTAAGGATTATTTGAGTGAGAGAACCCAAAGGGTGAAGATAGGTCGGTTTCTCAGTAAGGAGCGCACGCTTACTTACGGTACCCCTCAAGGTAGCGTGATCGGTCCGACACTATTCCTTATATATATTAACGACCTGGGTGCGCTCTCACTTCCTAAAGGGAAGGTCATAACCTTTGCTGATGATACTGTACTTCTATTCAGCGCTAGTACATGGAAGGAAGTATACGAACATGCACAATCAGGTCTCAATATTGTGTGCAATTGGTTGCGTAATAACTTATTGACCTTAAATACAAAGAAAACCAACTACATGACTTTCTCTTTAAAACCGCCAACTCAAAACAATATTATATCTGGCACTCTCACTGCTCATTCGTGTAAGGAGCAACGAAGTATGTGCTCTTGTGAACCTATCTTAAAAACAGATACAGTAAAATACCTAGGTATAATAATTGACAGTCAACTGAGATTCCGGGAACACATAGAGATCCTTAGTAATAGATTACGCAAGCTGATATACGTCTTTAAAACTCTGAGACATGTAGGTGATAAAAATTTAATAAGATCGGTATATTTTGCTCTAGCTCTTTCCTTAATTTGCTATTGCATCAGCTCTTGGGGTGGCGCTCCAAAAACGACACTAGGACTGCTAGAGCGCGCACAAAGGGCCATCCTAAAAGTGTCATCTTTTCGACCTCACTACTATCCTACGGAACAATTATATAAGGATCATAAAGTTCTCACAGTGCGACAATTATTTATACTTAGTACCGTTTTAAAACAACATTCTCTCCTGATTTTCAACCCCTCTCTGTCTGAAGGTAGAAGACGATTCAACCCAGTAGATCGACGCCGTATACACCTATTTACTACTTTCTCAAAACGCTTCTTTTGCCACTTAGGCGGCTACCTTTACAATAAAATAAACAAGGAACTACAGATATACAATCTTACTAAGATCAGATGCAAAACTCAATTAACAGTTTGCCTACAAAAATTAAACTATGATGATACGGAAAAACTACTGACAAACCCAGTTTAAAGTTATTACTACTGCCGTTTTACATACCCATACAACAAAACACACACACATACATCCAAACACATACAAACACACGTACACGCACGCACACACACACACACACACACACACACACACACACACACACACACGCACACACACACACACACACACACACGCACACACACACACACACACGCACACACACACACACGCAAGCACGCGCGCGCATAAATACATACATAACCAAAACAGACAAAATCACCACTATTGTTATTATCATACAACAATGTGTTTAATGTACCAGTACATAATAAAAGTGTATTTTATGTAGGATTGGGGTCCTGGTGTCCTGAAATACAGGCGTCAAGCCTAGCTTAGGCACCAGTCTCCCACAATATAATAAATGTGAAATAATAATTGTATTATGTGCCTTCTATATGTTGGACTATGTAAATATCGTATGTAAATATTGTGGTGAGAAAATAAATATATTATTATTATTATACGCACATAATTTCGAAAAGTCATATATCTTCCGAAAGTCAGAGGTGCGCGACGTGGGTTCTAACCCGAGATCCTCTGCATTGCAGTCTGTTGGTCTCCCCACTGAGCTATCGCCCCTAAACAAACAAAATTCAAATCTTTCCTCTTTATACTCGTAATATTAGTATAGAAAAGTCTTGATACGTTTTCCCCCTATAGACTTTTGTTTACGTCGCTAACAGAAACTTGGTGATTAAACAATTTTGGTATTGATTTCTCAGGCAGAAGTTATTATGTAGATTGAAAGTAGTTTAGCCTAAGTGAGAAGCGTAGTAAATCAGTGGTAAATGACTTTACAATTATGGTTATATGGTTGCACGTTTCTACATACATGCATCGACTTTCGCTTGTATATTCTTGAAGGGGCAGATAGAAGATTATAATATCATACTAGCTTTCCGACCGCGGCTTTGCCCGCGTGAAAATCCAAATTTTCAAGTCACTAATTTCAACGGTGTAAAACTTTCAAATAAAAGATTTTCACCCCCTTTGGGGTGGAATTTCCAAAAATCCTCTCTTAGTGCTCCCCTACACTCTTCAAGGAACGTATGTTAACTACTGATCGCAAGAAGCTGAAATTTAGCATGTATATGCTAAATTTCAGCTGCTTGCGTTCAGTAGTTTCGGCTGTTCGTTGTCTGTCAGTCACTCAGTAACGGAAGAGTTTTATAGATATAGATTTTCATGTATATGCTAAATTTCAGCTGCTTGCGTTCAGTAGTTTCGGCTGTTCGTTGTCTGTCAGTCACTCAGTAGGTAACGGAAGAGTTTTATATATATAGATTTTTGTCAGCTATGGTTTTGAGTTTCCTTATACGAGTGGGTAAGTCTATAGCCGACTTATTGGCCCATCATTAAGTTCTATGGTATTAATAATAAACATCTTAATAACACTGCCTGACCTAAGAATCGTACCTGAGCCCGAACGATCATATTACCATACACAATGTGTTACCGTCCGTTTTAAAGGTAAAAGAAAACATCGTGAGGAAACCTGCATGTCTGAGAGATCTTTATATGAAGTCTGGCGACCCGCACTTTGCCAGTGTGGTGAATTATTGCCTAACCCTTCTCCCACTGGGAAAAATATATATATATCTAATATGTATAAGGCTGTTTTTTATCAATAACGTATTTATCAGTGCTTAACAATAAAAAGTTATAAGCAAAATAAACGACTTTAGAATCAAATCCAGGATCTCACGCTCCTAAGCGACCGTTCAACCTTACACCAATGAAAGGCCAGTTTAAATAATCAGTATAACATGAATTCTCTCATTACACAAGTGTTAGTATCGCACAACCCTACATAGATCTAGTTTTCGGGGCGTGCGTGAGAATTGTAAGTTGCGGCTGCGCAACATTGCTGGTCGTTTTAGATAAAAAATATACTTCACATCGTGGACCGGGTTACCTTGTTGTGTTATGTAACTTACCGGATATTGACCCGGGTGAATTGTATATAGTTTATTTGTACAAATGAAAGGAAAAATTGCGCAGTGTATGAACATTAAGGTGCAGGGATGGAGTAGCGGTTTAAGTGGTCGCTTCGCAACTGCTACAGCGTTGTGAGTTCGCATCCCACACGGGACAAAACTTTGTGTGATCCACAAATGGTTGTTCCGAGTCCGGGTGTTCTTTGTGTCCGTTATTTGATTGTGAATTACACCAAGTGAGGGAGTTGTCTTTTTTAAAATAAGAAATAATATAAGATTTAGTGGCTTATCTTCGGAAGGCTTATATGGGCCCTTGTTTCTTCGGTTAAGTCTCTGATTCGAATCATGGATTAGTTAAAGTGTCAATGGGTTTTCAGTATCATCACTTAGTTACAACGATGAGCCGGTTGAAGTGTAATCTCGCCGCTTTAGGTACGTACCTGCAAAAAAGGTGATAATATGAAAGTTGAACTTCTGTTGAAATCTTAACTACAAAGTTATTACTTTTCCTTATTTTGTGTTTAAGTTGGCATATATGCTTAAGAATGAAGACCGGATGTTATGGCATAAAATGGGGGAGGCCTATGTCCAGCAGTGGACTGCGGTGGGCTGATTGATTGATTGATTTATATGCTTAAGAATCAGGCAATGTAGTTGAGTTTTTTTTTGTTTATACTACTCTTGTGGCTAACAAGCATACGGCCCACCTGATGGTAAGTGGTCACCGTAGCCTATGGACGCCTGCAACATCAGAGGCATCACTTGCGCGTTGCCAACCCTTTAGGAAGGCCAACCCTTTAGAAGGAGGAAGTGAGAAAATTAGGCCTCCGGCACTCGCACTCACCGAACGAAACACAACGGTAGGAATACTGCTATTTCACGTCGATATTCTGTGAGAGGGTAGTTCTTCTCCGGTCGAGTCGGCCCATTCATGCTGAAATCAGCGAGGCTCTACTACTCAAAAACTTTTTATTAGGAATTTCTCAGTAGCAATACAGTGTCTACTAATGTTTCAGGCAATAGGTTGCAGCGTCTTGGTAATCTTCTTGGCTTTCACTTTATTTAATTTAAAAAAGACAAGTCTTGCACTAGAAATAATTCCTGTGTTGTGGAGGTCTTTACGAACATTCAAACGATTGACACAAAGAACACAGACACACGGGATGCATGGACTTGGTAGCTTACTCAATTTCTCTCTCCACGTGACGCAGTGGTGGTGGTGTGGCTGCGCCATGCCGCCATCCGTACGAAGCACGAAGCGCTTTTCATCCAGTTTTATAATGCGTTCCGCAAAGGAGTTCGACTTATTACCTAAGTCTGTGATTACCGTTGAGTATAATCTAGGTGTCTTTAAGTCACTAGTGAATAGGTATCTTCTAGGCAATAGGCTATAGTGAGCAACTCAACTACTGCGCCATCTGTGCTGTCCTATTGTCTATTAGGTTCTCACTTACTGCTAACGATAATTGTAAACTTAATAGATTTCTAACAAAGAGCTAATAAATTTGAGAGAAAGTACATAGTATTGTATGTGTGCCAATGTTAAGTTTAAATACATTTTGTAATCTCACCGCGTATAAGTATTAACGGTGAAAATAGACGCTCTCTTTTATGAGAATTCACTTAGTTTGAAAGCTTGTAGATATTTATATGCTATCAACGATGAATAGGAGAGCAATAGATTGCCACGCAGATATCTCAGGTTCGATCCCAAGGCCTATGAGTTTTCGAAGTATAAATAAGAAGGTACTCACTTTGTAGGGAGACATTTTTGTTTTAGATAAATTATTTAATGAATGAATAAAGATCAGTGCAGCCTATGTCTAGCAGTGGACGTTTTTCAGCTCAGATGATGAGATGATGAATAAAAACCTTGATGGTGAGTTATTCTGAAATGCCTGTGTTATGCAGTGGTTATTTATGCTGTAAAATTTACAAAGCTATTAAATCTAGATATGGTAATTATCACTAACTTTAAGGAAACATTGTGATGAAACCTGCATGTTTAAGAGTTCATCATAATTTTGATTATTAATGATTAATGTTCTTAATGACGTGTGAAGATGATGTGCACCGGCCAGCATGGTGGACTATGGCCTAAACCTTCTGACATGGAGAGGAGATGTCCAGTAGTGGGGCAGCTTTTAAACAGGGCTGATATTATTATAAATATTAGATTTTGCTCGCGACTCCGATCGCATTAATCTACAATTTATCAATGAACTTCTATGCCTTGGCAATAGTACTTTTATCTAGATGAAAACCGATAGCCTATGCACTTTTTTAGTACCTACCCGTGGCATCGTGAATGCAAAATTTTAACATGATCGGTCAAGTAGTTAATGCGTGAAAGTCTAATAAAAAACCAACAAACAAACTCACATTCGTATTCATAATATTAATTAGGATTTATAGAATTGGCAGTGCTCGTGGTCAGGTGGCAGTCAGATATTGCTACATTTTTTTGTAGAGTCTAGATTAATAGGCCAGCTTGAATAGGGAGGTCCCCTCCCTCAAAAAATGGTTACAAAGTAGTAGTATTTATATTGAGCGCCTAACTAAATAAAATAGCAATGTTTATAGAAAGCGTAGCGCGCTGAGATATTAACAACAGGCACTTTTAAAACTAAGGTACCTATAAAATCACACAATGACATTTCGCCCAGAAGTAAGCACTTACTTATGCTCTATGAGCAGCGATAGCTCAGTGGGGAGACCAACATACTGCAATGCAGAGGGTCTCGGGTTCGAACCCACGTCGCGCACCTCTGGCTTTCGGAAGTTATATGACTTTTCGAAATTATGTGCGTATTGATTGAAAATTAAAGCCTGCTCCGTGCCTCGAAGAGCACGTTAAGCCGTCGGTCCCGGCTGCCATGAACATCGATGGCAGTCGTTATTGGGAGAGTGTCGACACAAAAGATCCCACTGGGTCGAAGTGTCGCCGGTCTGCACTGACTGCCCCCACATAAGATACATACATACTTATATTCTGCTATATAATATCGTAAAACGAAGGTTATAGTGCTAATAAACTTGTACTTACTTATTGTCTTTCGTCAATTCCAAGTTACAATCAATGAACTCGAGACCTCAGACATATCAATCGTAGTCATGCGTAGTAAGTGGAAATGGATTAACTGCTCATAGAGTGCAGTGATTTACGCCAATACAATGCTACTACGTCGACTGTTGTAGGTTCGAGTCCCAAATTGGAAAGAAATTTGGAGATTACCAAATCGTTGATCCGAAATCTGAGTGGTCACCGTTTTTCAGCGTTTGTATACTTCCTCGCTACACATGATTTACAAATAGAGTGGAAGATACCTATAAAAAAAATCTCTTGAAGTAAAGATAACCATGACTATCACGTACCCTAAAGTATTTACTTGGATGGCCCACCAGTGAGCTGCGTAGAGTTCAATGTATCATATTTCAAAAAAAACTCATCTAGAGTTTAGGAATTGTCTGTAGATTGGAACAAATTTGTTTTTATATAAAATCTTTAGGTACAGCCTCTTCTACGTATAAGAAGGCTTAGACCATAATCTACCATGTTGGTCAAATTCTGGTGGGGTGACGTCTTCGTAAACACAAAAGAGCTCGTCATGCCGATTTTCTTACGCTGTTTTACTTACGCCGTTACAGCAAGCGATGGCAAGTTATTGCACTACCCCCATAACTTTAAAATGTCTAACGCGTGCCTTTGGCTCAAGCTCGATTCGCACGTAATGGGGTTAAAATAAAATACAAATTCAATGATATTGACGTTTAATTAACTAAATATAATTAGATATTAACATTACAATTATTGTACCATAACAGTCTTATATATCTTCGGAAAACATTTCAGGAATTACTTTTCAGCAAGAAATATATACATAAACTCAGATGATATCATATACGACTTTTATTTATGATGTCTCCTTTGAGACTTTCTAAAAGGTTTCACGAGATCTAACTACGACTTTTTATTGTATAGGCTTATCGTTGACTTTTGTAAACACCATGCATGCTTGCTCCTGTAACAGATAAAACATGAAATCTATATATATAAAACTCTTCCGTTACTGAGTGACGGACAGACAACGCACAGCCGAAACTACTGAACACGAAAATCTGAAATTTGGCATGTATGTTCCTTGGAGAGTGTAGGGGAGCACTAAGAGAGGATTTTTGGAAATTCTACCCAGAAGTTGGTGATAGGCGTGAAACCCGATATTCACACGGAAACAGGACTTACGCGCGTGAAACCGCGTGAAAACTACTAGTCAAATATAAGATAAAGAACGAAAATATAAAATTGCGTCCAAGAGAAAAGTTCTGCATGTTGGATTATGAATTAGACCTGCAAACTGTCTTTGGCAGTGCTTTTTTAAATGATGTAAATAATTAGGAACGTGATATTATGTACCTCATGAAACCAAATAAAAAAATTGATTGATTCTCTCAAAACAAATTCGGCTGGCCACTTATTACGTGGTATATAAAAAAACTAATTGTGGGTGCAGCTGCCTTCTCCTTCGGGAATTATACAGTCGTGAGTCTAAGTGCCTATGTACATATGTACCTATTTTTATTTGTTGAATATAAGATCTTGCTGTTATTATATTCTCAGGTGCGAAATGGTAATACAGTAACCTTCACCACATAGACAGCGGAGGCGGCGCGGTAGCGTTGACGTATATTTATATTATTCCAGTGGCGTAGCGTAGTGGGGGCGGCAGGGGCGGGCACCCCGAGCGGCACTATTAGGGGGCGGCAAAATTTCATTATACCTATGTATATAATAATGCTGTAGAAATGAGAGCGCTGAGAAATATATGTGGTGTGACTCTGAAAGATAGAATAAGGAATAGTGTGATTAGTTAGAGATGCGGCATGAAAGTTGATATAGTGACAAGAATAGAAAAGGGTATGTTAAGCTGGTTTGGGCATGTAGAAAGAATGGATGAGGAAAGACTGACTAAGAAAGTTTATAGGGCTAGTGTGAATGAAACAGTCGCAAGAGGAAGACCTAGGCGAATGTTTCTTGATCTGGCGTTCTGGATAAAGGCCAGGTTAAGAGCACCTTGAACCGACGGGCGTGTATGAGGAATGTGATGAAAGTGAATGAAGCCAGAAAAGTGTGTCAGGATCGTAGCAAATGGAAATCCGTAGTCTCTGCCTATCCCTCTGGGAAACAGGCGTGAATCTATGTATGTATGTATGTACCTATATAATATTTTTGAAATATTTCAACCATTTCACAACGAACGAGAGGAATGGGCAGGTGTACAATACACATTAATGATGACTGTTTAAATACCTAAATACGAGGGCGGCAAAATTTTCTTCTGCCCCGTCCGGCTGACACTCACGCTACGCCACTGTATTATTCGAATTAGTATGAAACATTACACACACGATCGCTTCGGATCGGCTTTTAAGATAGGCTATCGTTTATACTGCTTGCTTATAGAGGATCTATTAAATACTAAAGATAAATCTATTAAATACTACTAATATTATAATTGTAAAAGTTAGGTATAAATGTGACAGTTTGTCAACGTGTTAGGGTGTTTTTTACTTCTATTTATTCAACGGTTTACGTGAATACGCCGCTGTATGGATTGGATTGAGATGAAAGTTGGCTTGCAGATAGACCATGTCTTTAGTTAAAATATTATAGGATACTTTTATTCCGATATAAAATAGCAGCGATAGCTCAGTGGGGAGACCAATAGACTGCAATGCAGAGGGTCTCGGGTTCGAACCCACGTCGCGCACCTCTGACTTTCGGAAGTAATATGACTTTTCGAAATTATGTGCGTATTGGTTGACAATTATCGCCTGCTCCGTGCCTCGGAGAGCACGTTAAGCCGTTGGTCCCGGCTGCCATGAACATCTATGGCAGTCGTTATTGGGAAAGTCAGTACCCTCTAATATCCTGACACTGGTCTAGCCTTAGGGTATCGTTAGCCTTCGGGTTGCGGAGGTCAGGTGGCAGCCACTCCGTGTAAAAACTGATATCCAGTCAAATCCGGTTAGACCAGAAAAGCCGACCCCAAGTGACTTGGGAATAATAAAGGCTAAGAGAGAAGAAGAAGATTAGAACTATTGTTATTCCTTTTAATTTCTTCTTTTGCTATATCATGTATGTTTGTTTTTAATCGTAAGTGTTGTATACACTTGGAAATTCACTTTGTACCATTCCCTAACTGTTCTAAATTATAATTGTATAGTGTATAATATATAATATAATATTCTACCACATCCACACAACACCATCTAGCCCAAACTAAGCAGAGCTTGTACTATGGGTACTAGACAATGGATAAACATACATATATACTTTTTTTTTGTAAATACATACATATTATACATAGAAACACCCAGATCAAGACAAACATCCATGTTCATGCACACAAATGTTTGACTTGTGCGGGAATCGAACCCGCGACCTCAGGCGTGGCAGTCGGTTACACTAACCACTACGCCGTAGAGGCCGACAAAGAGTGATGTGTCAATGGTGTAACTTTAAATAAATAAATCTTTCAGAAGTAACATAGACTACATAACATCACGCTACGAGTCACGGGAGCGGAGCAGTAATCATTAAAATGAGTGAAACCGCGGTAACTAGTTGCTCAGCTAGTAAAATATGAAAACATACTTACTCAAGATATTGATTTAACTGTCTCTTGTTACACGGAGACCAGGACTTGGCTGGGTGTTTGGGGTTGTATTTAGCGTCCATGATGTGTCGCTGACCCCGGCACTCGTTGTACGGAGGTCCGTCGTGGGATATACCGAGGCTGAAATTAAAATTCATAGATACATATGTAGTTTGATACCTACATACATCTCTAAGAGGATTGGCTGCGGGGTATTACACCCAAATTTCACCAACTAAGGCGTTGATCCCACGTAATAGTGATAAAGCCAATTTATTACTCAGCACAGCCTCAACCACAGTCCTGTTATTGAGAAATTCTTGATAAAAAACACCGAAGAACACTTTGGTCAATCAAGGAACTGTACCCGAATTCTATCGCTATGATACCGAGGCAGTCAAGAATTAATTAAAACTAGCGGTCGCCTAGTGCACGAAATTCAACCAAAGTTTGCCTGTAAGATATTGCTGATATTATATGTCATTATATATTTATAGTCTATCCCAATAGAATTTGAGAAAAAGGTAAACAACTTTTAGTAACTATTATCATAAACTATTTTTCTGTAAAATAAATTTATGGTTATTTATCAAGAGAAGGACTTTCATACGGCTTATTGTATTCATTAACTCTTTTTCAAAGAGAGTTTGAAATTTCTAAATGACTTTATATTTAATTAGGCATGAAACGATTGTTTACATAAAATATTAATTCTATTGGAACAGAGTATATGTATATAATTATGTAACCATAGTTACGCGATAGACAGCGATAGCTCAGTGGGGAGACCAACAGACTGCAATGCAGAGGGTCTTGGGTTCGAACCCACGTCGCCCACCTCTGACTTTCGGATGTTACCTATATGACTTTTCAAAATTATGTGCGTATTGATTGACAATTATCGCCTGCTCCGTGCCTCGGAAAGCACGTTAAGCCGTCGGTCCCGGCTGCCATGAACATCTATGGCAGTCGTTATTGGGAAAGTAAGTACCCTCTAATATTCTGACACTGGTCTAGCCTTAGGGTATCGTTAACCTTCGGGTTGCGGAGATCAGGTGGCAGCCGCTCCGTGTAAAAACTGATATCCAGTCAAATCCGGTTAGACCAGAAAAGCCGACCCCAAGTGATTTGGGAATAATAAAGACTAAGAGAGAAGAAGAAGTTACGCGCTTCGTTGTGTGCGTGTAGTGTTTTTTCATTAATTTAATGTATTTCTAATGCATATTTTATATAAATATTAGGATTCGCCGTCCTTCTCCATATAAACTTTAACTGTGCCAAATTTCATACTCCGCCGTCCGCGCAATTTTCGTAAAAAGCGAGAATAATTTTTGCTTTACGTATTAATATTTAGATTATCACTCGCTTTAACGGTGAAGGAAAAACATCGTGAGGAAACGTCCTGCGTGTCTGAGAGTTCTCCATAATGTTCTCGAAGATATGTGAATTCTGCCAATCCGCACTAGGCCAGCGTGATGGACTATGGCCTAACCCTTCCCACACTGAGAAGAGGCCCGTGTTCAGCAGTAGGACAGTTTAATACAGGGCTGATATTATTATATATGTATGTATGTATCTTATGTGGGGGTCAGTCAGTGCAGACTGGCGACACTTCGACCCAGTGGGATCTTGTGTATCGACACTCTCCCAATAACGACTGCCATAGATGTTCATGGCAGCCGGCACCGACGGCTTAACGTGCTCTCCGAGGTACGGAGCAGGCGATAATTGTCAATCAATACGCACATAATTTCGAAAAGTCACATAACTTCCGAAAGTCAGAAGTGCGCGACGTGGGTTCGAACCCGAGACCCTCTGCATTGCAGTCTGTTGGTCTCCCCACTGAGCTAACGCTGCTATAAATTATTATGTTAGTATTTACCTATGTGCGAGTTCGTGTGCTAGTACATAGGCGATATCCTGTGGGTGCCACTCTAGTAGTGTGCAGCTGTTCTTTCGACTGCACAAGCCCTTCATGTAACCTCGTCCTGAAACATAATAATGCATATGATAACGTTCCAATCTTACCTAAAATAAAATAATTATAAATATTAAAGGTTGTGAAGATGTTTAGATATTGGTTACTTTTAGAGGTTGAAAAAACTCTTCTACAATAGCTTTGTCCGTCCGTCTGTTATACAACTTTCAGCTCATGAACCGTAAGAGCTAGAGACTCGCGGTCAACGTCATTCGACTTAGCATAGTCGATATACCCCCGAAATGACTATGACCTTTGACCTCTGACCTCAAGGTCACGTGGTATCACGTGACATTTGCATATTACTTAAACCATTTATTCAATTTACGGCAATTCATTGCCGTTTCTCAGTTGTTTTTTATTAAACCACCCACCGCTTTAAGAATAATTTCTGTGTCGCAGAAGACTTTTCAAATATTTAAACAACGGACACAAAGAATACCCAGACTCGGAACAACTGTTTGTGGATCATATAATTTATTATCTCGTATGGGAATTAAAGCCCTAACTCTCGGCGGGGTGGCAGTGCTAAGGCGATCATTTAAACCAGAGGATCCCAGACTTTTTTTCTCATAGACCACTTTCAAAATTTAGCATGTTCCGGTGGACCCACTGCAGCTAAATTTCTACCATATTCCTTGGCATCCGTATTTATATTTGGAGGCTTGGTGAACAATCAAAGAGGGCTAATCTTTTTTGTTTTTAGGCACGATGCCTTTTTTTTCAGAAATTCTCTACCGGGAGGTCAGTAAATTCGATACCACTGGTACTCAATATGGAATATGCAAGTTTTAACAAGTAACAGTCGCTGAGCTTCTTAAAATATTATTTGCCTACATTGATAGGTGAAGTCAAGCCAACATTTTAGTTCTTCACTATCGAAAGCAAATAAATTTTCGTGGACGCTTACGAATTGTGGACCCCAATTTTTTTGTCACGCCAACGTAGACTCCCGTCGAGTCTCCTGTGGACCCCTGGGGGTCCACCTGGACCACTTTGGGAACTAATGATTTAAACCAATACGCCATCCGTGCGGTTAAAATCACGACAACTTAATCATGCGTAAACATTGAAATAAAAGACGTTACAATGTTACAATACAACTATGTTTCGCAAGCTAGTAGCTAGTAATAATAAAGGGCTTCTGATAATACAAATTTCATCACTGAATACCCAATAAATCTCAGCTCAACCCGACAATCAGATTCGGGTACCTACTTTTGATCGCCCGCAAAATTACGCCACGGAACCAACGAGCATAACTCAGAATAAGCATAATTCAGTAATGACACCATTCTATCACATACACACAACACCATCAAGCCCAAACTAAGCAGAGCTTGTACTATGGGTACTAGACAATGGATAAACATACATATATACTTATTTTTTGTAAATACTTACATATTATACATAGAAATACCCAGACCAGGTCAAATATCCATGTTCACGCACATGAATGTACATGATATACATGAATTGCCATTGTCTACAGTATAGTGGCAATTCACAAAGAACATTTACTAAAACTCTAAATACTTTACAAGAAACCTTTGCATGAAATCTATACTAATATTACAAAGCTGAAGTTTGTTTGTATGTTTGGTTGAACGCGCTAATCTCAGGAACTACTGGTTTGAATTGAAAAATTATTTTAGTGTTGGATAGCCTATTTATCGAGAAAGGCTATATAACATTACGCTACGACCCACGGAGGTGGCGCAGTAACCATAAACGCGAGTGAAACCGCAGGCACAGCTAGTCATGAATAAAACAACCTTGTACGAATATACCTACGGCAGAATTACTTTTCGAATTTTAATAATAAGGATATACATAATACAAAAGATGCGAAGCTTTTTACATCGGCTTTACATAATTTGAAGTCAATTTTATCATTTGCTTTTAGAGGATAGCTAAACACTTAACGTTATCATGAAATGTAGGCACCTAAATAAAATATACTATGTGTATTTATATACGTCTTAACATTGCAGATCTTGTGAATAATAGGTTTGCATATAATTAGATCCTTAAATATATCGTATTTCAAAAGACCGTTGTAATTATATCTAATAACTAGATGTGCCCGCGGTTTAACCCTCGTTTATAGTTACTGCGCCGCCCCCGTGGGTCGTAGCGTGATGTTATATAGCCTATAGCCTTCCTCGATAAATAGGCTATCCAACACTAAAATAATTTTTCAATTCGAACCAGTAGTGCCTGAGATTAGCGCGTTCAACCAAACAAACAAACTCTTCAGCTTTATAATATGAGTATAGATATTTAGGCATCATAGTAAAATTTATGAATGAATCTTTTTCTCTCTTAGCCTTTATTATTCCCAAGTCACTTAGGGTCGGCTTTTCTGGTCTTACCGGATTTGACTGGATATCAGGTTATTACACGGAGCGGCTGCCACCTGACCTCCGAAACCCAAAGGCTAACGATACCCTAAGGCTAGACCAGTGTCAGGATATTAGAGGGTACTGGCTTTCCCAATAACGACTGCCATAGATGTTCTTGGCAGCCGGGAACAACGGCTTAACGTGCTCTCCGAGGCACGGAGCAGGCGATAATTGTCTATCAATACGCACATAATTTCGAAAAGTCATATAACTTCCGAAAGTCAGAGGTGCGCGACGTGGGTTCGAACCCGAGACCCTCTGCATTGCAGTCTGTTGGTCTCCCCACTGAGCTATCGCTGCTTTAATTTATGAATGAATATTTATATAAATATGTTCAAACTGAAATTGTTAATAGCTGTTAATATTTCCAGAAAGATTAAGCGAGCTGGAACAATAATATTCCGATTATAAGAATATTAATATTTAAATATTCCTGATTTAAAACGACAACTTCTGCACTGGGAATAATACCTGCTTTGGGATCTTTACAGACATTAAAAGGTATTAAAATATCACCATAAACTACCAACTTGTTTCGTGTGACAATGGCACCAATAATATTCGACGCGCAGCTAGTAACAATCGATCTATTGCTGCATCCGAATTGAGATAATATACCTAGATGTAACATTCTACTATATTTTAACTAAACACTCAAGATCATACCTGTACTGCTTCTCACTTCAGCGCCACGCTTATCCAAATAAAACAAGTCCAGTCCAGTAAACAGCACCGAATAATACCACTTCTTTTTAGCTTCCTTCTTTTCCCCTTGCCATTCGCAGTAGCTCTTCAAATACTTCGACACGTTTTCATTCATTATCACCTTTTTTGTATGATTTCTTATTATTTTTACGTCAAGCAGTTCAAACTTTATCTTTTGATGGAGATTTGGACGAGTAAATAAGTCTTCTACGTCTTTTAATATGTCTTCTGCGAGTAATTTAAATTTTCCTCTTATTTTATGTTTGGATTCCTTTGATAGAGTTTTCGTCAGCGTTTGGTCTAAATGCATCATGACTGGTATCGTGATGTCATTCTGTTGTGAGTAGTATTTTAGTGTTGTGTTCTTGTGGTGATTCTGCTCTGCAGGTTTGAGCTGAAAAAGTAATTTATTGGCAAATTAAATGTAGAATCAAGATTTGGACATTTGTAATTTCGGCAATAAATGTTAAAGCTGTGACGCAGATTTAAAAAAACAAAATGGCTCATGTTTTACCAAATAAGTGTATCTTCCAGAAATACATCGTATGATTACCCAAGATAATTTTCAACAGATTCTGCCTGTGGTTTTGCGCGCGTGTATACTACGAAAATATGGTTAATTCAAAACATGATCTAGTTGTGTGCCAAGTTACATACATATGTACAAATGTATAAACGTTTAACGTTTTACTAGTGATCGTGAAACGCTCGTAGCTAACCTTTTTAGAAAAAAATCGCTGAGCTATAAGGTCAAGTGACAAGGATTACCAATGCCTGATGTATGAAAATACTGACAACTTGGTGCCTCCTCAAAGAGCCAGAAACCCATTCAACCTTAAACCACATAGGATAATGTGCATACAGTATGAGTGGGTTTTATGGTGTAATTAAGGTGAGTAGAATTGCAGGTGTATGGCATTATTCTATAGCGTGCAGACATGTTTATACTCGGTCATTCTGAATTTTAGCAAAGTTCAAGGTTTTAATAGGATCTCTCCGCGCCCTTGAAAATGATGAGAGAAATATAGCGTTAATTATTTCAAAATTACATAAACAGAGGCCGTTTAGGGCCTGAGATCTGTAACCATTTTACAAGTATTACCAAGCGTATTTCTTGCTTATGCTCTAGGAAGTAAAAAAACATAATGACGTAATATAATCAACATGCACAAGAAAGTATTTCTGTAATTACATCTCGTTTACAACACGGGTCATTGACACTGAGCAATTAATTTAAAGCCCTAAGGACTGGTAATTAGCAAGGCGGACGTAAAAAATACGCGAGGACTTATAAATTATACCTATTGCCTGAGGTCGTTTGAATGAAGAATAGAAAACTATTTACAAATGTAAATTTGCGTTCATATATTAGTGATGCACGGATGGCGTAGTGGTATATGTGGTCGCCTTGCCACTGCCGTCGCGCCGCGTGTTGTGGGTTCGATTCCCATACGGGACAAAAATTGTGTGGTCCATAAATAGTTGTTTCAAGTCTGGGTGTTCTTTTTCTATTTGAATGTTTTTTTTGGAAAAGAGGAATTATTCTAAGTGCGGGAGTTGTCATTTTTAAAAAGAGCAGAGTGGAAAGAGCATTAAGTATAGTTGTCTTCTTATTATTACTAAAGAAGTAAATTAATTTAGAATTATTATAGAAGCCAATGAATGTATTGAGATTCATCAGCATAAGTAGTCTAATGGCAGCCAATTTCTTTATTCTGTTATATTCTTGTTAGTTGTATAATTTATTTTAATTTCTTACATTTTTGTTTTTACCTTACTTAGTAATAATTCGTTTTAGTATTTTCTATTGTGCTTTGTTTTAAGTCTTCATTAGGCTTAAGACTGCGCCGAGCGTAAGACAGATAATGCCAGAGCTCGTGCGGCGCATATTCAAATCGGCGCGCGGCCGCCATAGTAAAACTGTATGGAGGATTTGAAGTGCTTTTTTGATAAATATGTATCTTTATTGTCAACCAATAACTTAAATATTTGGGACGGACAAATTGTAATATAACTATTTATGTTTTGTTTAAGCTGTAAAATAGGATAGATTTCTACTGTTATAATCTAAAAATCAAGTAACACGAGCTTACGTTTTTTAATTTTTCGTGCCTATTTACGTAATTTTGTACGTGAAAATACTAATTATTTTAAGTTTTTTACACGGAGTAATTGTAAACACATTCATTGTTATGGTAAATGTATATTTTATATTTGTATTAAACAAAAAGTGTTAATTTTATTCACTTAACTGTGACCGCCTGTTTTAGCACATTTCGCTCGGCGTGGTCTTAAGTTGCTACATATCATTTTTAGATTTACGCTTATCTATTACAAGCTGTTTGTTTCCTAAAGAGTAATTGATCCAATAGGTATATAATTTTGGATGAATTCCCTAATTATATAGGTAGGTCATAAAAAATCATAATGAAAGAAGAAAAACACAAAAACAAACATATTTTAGTGTTACCTTTCTTTACAGATATTTTTTAAATCTTAAAAGTAGTAGAGCTTCGCTTATTTCAGCATAAATGGGCCGGCTCGAACGGGGAAGGACTACTCTCTCACAGAATATCGACGTGAAATAGCAGTATTCCCACTGTTGTGTTTCGTTCGGTGAGTGTTCCCGCCCTTTCTCCTTCCCACCTCCTTTTTTCCTAAAGGGTCGGCAACGCGCAAGTGAAGCCTCTGGAGTCCATAGGTACGATGACCACTTACAATCAGGTGGACCGTATGCCGGTATGTCAACTGAGTGGTATGAAAAAAAATATTTTTTGACAAACTTTCAGAATCTTCGAGAAACTTTGAAAGTTTGAGAATCATCTTCATTATAATGTTAGTGAAGACAGTTACCGCGCTAATTATATGCGAATCCGGTTTACAGCTTTACCCACGAGATATCTTGATTTATGACACATTAAACTACTTTAAGTGGTTTCACCTGAACTACTACAATATAGAGATGTAAGTTGCATTAGTATATACTAAAATATTAAAATATAAAATATTACTAATTTGTTAGTTAGATTTGTATGCCTAAATTACTCGACCGATCATTATGAAATTTTGCATACACGTTGTCGGGTGTACAGAAAAGGACATGGGGGTTATTTTAATCCAGAAACAGTACTATTCCTGAGCGAGCGAAGCCGCGGGCAAAAGCTAAAATTGTAACATTGTATTATTTGCATAGTATATCTGCATTATCACTGTAAAGTTTATTTAGCTTAATAATTTAAAATTCTAAATCCAGAATGAATGAGTGATGTCCGCTATAAAGTTAATGAAAGCATGCACAAATGCTCAATAACGATAATAAAACGATGGCTATATATATAATGATAATATAACAGATATATTGCAGCGATTAAAAAAAGCCTTATTGGAATCGACCATTTAGGCGGGTCTGACCCCAAAACTATGGTATATAGAATTTTTGCTTATCTGTTTCGGTGTCACACAAAACACTGAAGAGATTTTGATACAGTTTTCAGCTTACGAATTGACAACTAAGCGGTGTATATAAAACGGTAGTAGCGCAATGGTTAAGGCAACGGAGTCACAATAATAGAGAAGTTCGAATCCCATAAATTGCAATACCGACGTGAACCCACTACTAAATCAAACATATTACCTTACCTTCATAAAAGGAACACTAGTAATTTGGTATCCAAATTGTTATAATCTTTGTAAAGATAAAAAAATAAAGTTATCTATATGTTAATACGTGAAGCAAAAACTTTGTACCCCTTTTTACGAAAATTGCGCGGATGGAGGAGTATGAAATTTGGCACAGTTAAAGTTTATATGGAGAAGAAGTGGCGAATACTAAACGCTTTATAAAATATGCATTATAAATATATTAAATTAATGAAAAAACGCTACACGCACACAAACATGTTTTTTTGACACACGCAGTCGAATCGCGTTCGTAGTATTTCGGCATGTTTCGGCATTGTTCGTCTGACGTCGTACAATTCTTTGTAAATATGGTTACATATATTATAATAAAGAAAAAAGAAAACAAAGCAGCAGGAATATCGTTAATGAAAGAGTATAGTTAAGAAAATAATAATTTGTTTGAAAAAGCTAGGTAAATTAACCTGTATAGCCTTGGCAAAATCTAAATGAAATGTGATTATAAGGGTAAAGTTATAGACAATAAAACCTTAGTAACGATTAGTTTCGAAGAACCAAAGATATGGTATATTTCGCGCGAATTCACAGCCAAATGCTAGTTACTCGTTCTAATAAACAAGGAAGGAAAAGGATAAAATATCTAAACTTTCAAATTAGCGGACTGGCGTAAATTTGCACACCACCATATCAAGAGATTTCTTCCAAAGGTAATTTGCCAGCAGTAAGTGTTTAATGACGTGTGTTATCGAGTAATTAGGTGTAGAAAGCGCTGGGTATAAGACTGAACACAAATAATATTATTATTTTTTAATACTACTCTTACTATAGAATTAAATAGTTAATTATCCCTTGCCTTATCGCGGGCCTAGTGTGGGTTGGCGGACTTCATATATCTCCGAAAACATCTTCGAGAATATTATGTAGAACTAAAGTAAAGGAGAAACGGAGAAATATTAACCAATAAGATTGCACTTATGTATGGAAGTGAAAGTTGGGTATGGCAAAAGAAGCATGAGAGCAGAATAAATGCTGTAGAAATGAGAGCGCTGAGAAATATATGTGGTGTGACTCTGAAAGATAGAATAAGGAATAGTGTGATTAGAGAGAGATGCGGCATGAAAGTGGATATAGTGACAAGAATAGAAAAGGGTATGTTAAGCTGGTTTGGGCATGTAGAAAGAATGGACGAGGAAAGACTGACTAAGAAAGTTTATAAGGCTAGTGTGAATGGAACAGTCGCAAGAGGAAGACCTAGGCGAACGTTTCTTGATCAGATCGGAGGCGTTCTGAACAAAGGCCAGGTTAAGAGCACCTTGAACCGACGGGCGTGTATGAGGAATGTGATGAAAGTGAATGAAGCCAGAGAAGTGTGTCAGGATCGTAGCAAATGGAAATCCGTAGTCTCTGCCTACCCCTCTGGGAAACAGGCGTGAATCTATGTATGTATGTATGTATGTCTCGCGACCTAGGATTACATTCTGCATCGAGGAAGCCATAATGGATAGAGAGAACACTCACACTCTGAACAGCTAGTTGTGAATCATACAATTTTTTGTCCAGCGAGAATATCGAACCGAGAACCTTCGGTGCGTTGCAAGTGGCACTGACCACTTAAACCACTATAGTCGTAAATTGAGAACACCTTGGCTCTACCAGCCTATTCTATAAAAGTTGTTAATTTGAACTCGAATTTCACTTCGACATTATTACTATTCATAGATGGAGTCAGAAATCAGCATTACTTCTGGGGTATAACCGAATTTAAATTAGAGCAGTCAGATTTATTTAGGCATATTTACAGGGTAAACACAGACATTTTCATAAAATTAACAATTATCAAAGTGTATGTGCTACCCCAATTAAAAATATGCACAGCACTGGCAGGTAAACTGTTGAATTATATACATTTATACATGCAAAAATGAATTATTTATTTTATTTAACTATTTACAATTATTGCACCTTAGTAATTGTATAATATAACTTCATACAATGTAAGTAGGTAGTAGTCAAATACTTTACAGTTTGATTAGCTATAAAAGACGTAGCAATACTGCTGTCTATCACTTCTTGTTGTGAGCTGTAAGTGAACGGACATATAAAACTTCCCTGTGTCAAAGTATAAAATAAATAGCTAAAGTATTTATACAGTGTGTTATTTTATCCATAACCTCTAATATAAACAACATGCAAAAATTTGGTAAAAAAATTAGATAATAATTTTTAACAAAAATTAGGTAATAAAATTAGATAATAAAATTTAACAAAAGAAAAATATAACAAATAAAAACAATATTTGTATGAAAATTACCAACTTATAATACGTTATTGCTATTAGATATTTTATATTCGACTAACTTTCCTCCCGTGGATTGCCCGCGTGAAAATCCAAATTTTCAAGTCACTAACTTCAACGTTGTTGAACTTTCATATAAAAGTTTTGCACCCCTTTCATCCACTTCGGGGTGGAATTTCCAAAAATCCTCTCTTAGTGCTCCCCTACACTCTCCAAGGAACATACATGCCAAATTTCAGCTTCTTGCGTTTAGTAGTTTCGGCTGTGCGTTGTCTGTCAGTCACTCAGTAACGGAAGAGTTTTATATATATATAGATAAAGTACTTCTATAGTTAATTAAAGATCGTCACTAAATAACCCAGAGCCAATAAATTTAAAGCTTCCTAATAAATATGGTATTGGATTTGTGATCAAGAGGGTGCACTACCGAAAAGACTAATTCCTTTTTTTTACCGAGGGATATGCTCCCGTTGCATGTACCCACACACCACAAGGGGAAGTAAGAGGGTTATGTCAGGCTCGACTAGACGAGACTTCGAGCCCATTGCCTAAAGCCCTCACGGTGTGCCAACTCGCTGCTTTGTATTATGGGCGATTCGCTGGAACTGAAACTACATCAAATACCCACCCAGCAGTGCCCAATGCAGAGAATATGTAAAGGACTCACTCCTACTACAAGCATTAGCTGGAAGGGTTAACAATATTACTATAAAGTTATTACTTATTTCTCAAACTGCTAGCATCTTTAACTTATCGGTATGCTGCCATTGTTCCTCATTAATACGCTTTTATTAGCTTGGTATGTATCTATGAATCTATGTAACGGAATCTTTGAACGTGATTTTCACTCCATTCAAACCGACTGATTGATTTGAAACTTTGCGCACTTATCGAGGACCGATGATAATACAATAATTTAGAAAAAAACATTGAAATATATAATAATTTATAAAAATAAAAAACTCGCTTTAAAAAGTAGAAAATTATTTTATAGTTTCAATGTAAAAAAGCGTGGGGTGGAGGTTATCAAAATATCTTAGAAAGCACCCCACGCTTTTTTAACTATTATTTATCTTTTAAGCATATTGGGCGCATGTAGATTTTGATATTAAATAAATGCCAGTTGCATTTACTTAATTAATATCAACACTCTTTGGGGCATGTCGGGCATGTTATTGATTATATTTGTTACTTTATGACAAGAACTTCTCAGCAGTACGGTATACGGCAAAATACTTATTACGTGGAATCTAAGCCGCACCTGGCGAAATGTGGGTAATGCACTTCTGCTTACCTAGTCGTGGATATAAGCATGCGAATATAAATTAATTAAGCAAATGCCTATTTTTAATTTTATACGTTAATTGTACAAACATCCTATATAGAGAATGGCAGCCTTCAGACAGTAACAAAACATTTATAAATAGAAATATCGTACACTATTTTTAACCTATTGCGCAAGAGTGTCGTTCATTCATACAATTCGCGAGCAAAAGGTCCCGGGTTCATTGCTTGATTGGTTAGCATATTCGTACACAGACATATATTTCACACTATATATGTTGAAGTTAAGAGGTAAGGCAGAGGTGTTTTACAGCCAAATTACGCCAGAAATTTTTAGTTACAAAAGCGTTAGTAAAGAATTGTCAGTAGCCTGTATTCATGCTACATCTAATATTACCTACACACCAGCATGGAGTCTGGAGCTGCGTTTGGAAGACGGTAATAAAGCAGCGATTACTGAGTGGAGACCGTTTTACTGCCACACAGAGGTCTTGAGTTCGATTCCAAGTCAATCTCTGACTTCCGATTTAATTATTTTTCGATTTAACGGTGAAGACAAACATCGTAAGGAAACCTGCATGTCTTAAAGATTAGAAACCTGCATTGAGCTTTTGATAATTTTCTCGCAGATATGTGAGATCTGCCACACCGTGGGCTAGCGTGGTGGACTATGGTATACCTTCTCACACTGAGAAGAGACCCGTGCCCATCAGTGGGACAGTTTGATATAGGGCTGATATTATAGGCGGTAATAGACTCACCATTGCCACGTGGGACATAAAATCATAGTTGGCGAAATGTGGATATTATACCTACAGATCTGCCTACCCCTTCGGGCAATAGGCGTAAGGCTATGTATGGCTGTATATTGTTGTATAGTTTGTTTGTTTGTTACGCTTTCACGTCAATTAACTGCTCGACCGATCATCATGAAATTTCGCATACACGTTGTCAGGTGTACACAAAAGAACATAGGGTACCTTTCAATCAGTAAATGTACTGTTACTAACATGACCTTTCCTGCATTTACGCGAGCGAATCTGCGGGTAAAATCTAGTATAATATTATAAAGTTACGATAATATTCTCTGATTACAAACGCTTAAACAAGGGTTGTTGAACCTCGCTTATCGTTTATCGAATCAATGAGTAATTCTGTGAAATTGATAATGACAACATTACTTACAAAATAATAGTGATGTGCGTAATCGTATTCGAATTATTCGAATGCGTTAACAACATTATAGGTACATAAATACGTGCGCTCTTGACCACGCGTTGTGCAGAACTGTATTCGAATATCATTCGAGACAAATATAAAAATAATAGTAATAATATCAGTCTTGCTTATAAACTCTCCGATTACTGAGCACGGGCTCGCTCTTCTGAGTATGAGAAAGGCTATGCCATTATCAATCACACTTTGAGGTTTGACCTGAGGGTGGTGTGCTTCGTGGGCCTGCCCACCATCCGATCAGCACCAGGTTCGAGAGGCGGCGTGCGTGTTCGTACGCGCGTCTCTGTGTCAAGTCCATCTCCCCTCTAGGGGGGGATAGTAGAGTAGTACCGAAACCTCGGCGGGGTCCCGACCGCAGGTACAAGTGATTCGCGCGGCCCCGTCGATAGCGGTTTTGTCGAGGAACACCGTGATAGGTTTAGTTGGTATTCCGGGTGGTCCATTATCATCATTGCAACATCTTTCTTTTACCCCGGTGAGTCCGACATAAACCCTCCGCCCGACTCCGCGGAGAGGTAAGCGTTAATGCATTCCCAATGTAAAAAAAAATATCAATCACGCTTGCACAGTGCGGGTTGGTAGATCTTCAAGAACAATATAGAGAACCCGCAAGTTTCCTCTCTGTGTTTTCCTTCACCATTAAAGCAAGCGATAAGGTGCGTACCTTGGGATTTAACTCGGGACCTCTGCGTTGCAGTCCAACGGTCTCTCATTGGGTTATCGGTGCTCATCCCTAATCTAGTTTATTATAATAGGGTAAAGGCGAGTACACTCTTACGAAATGTAACATGCAACGTAACAGAGTTCCCATAGCGTGGACGCCTTGCACACACGAACCGTGCACACTACGCGCACGAACAGAGCATTTCAATTCGTGCGCGCCACGACCCACCATTTGTCGGTTTTTTCGCCAAACACAAAGGGTCGCGCAGTGTGCATGGAGCGCCAGTGTGGACGGCTTGTGTGTGTCTGTACTGCAGAACGCGGGTGAAAAATGGAGGAAGAAGACACAGCAACAGCTACGCGCGCATGCCGGAAACAGATGCGAGTAGGTACATGCTTGGTTCGTGCGCGCGCTGCGTCCACACTTATGAAATGCTCCTTTCATGTTTCATTGCATGTTACGTTACAGCAGTCTCTTCTCTCTTAGCCTTTATAGTCTAACCGGATTTGACTGGATATCAGTTTTTACACGGAGCGGCTGCCACCTGCCCTCCGCAACCCGAAGGCTAACAATACCCTAAGGCTAGACCAATGTCAGGATATTAGAGGGTACTGACTTTCCCAATAACGACTGCCATAGATGTTCATGGCAGCCGGGACCGACGGCTTAACGTGCTCTACGAGGCACGGAGCAGGCGATAATTGTACTGCTGTAACGTATGTAGAGGGTCGCGGGTTCGATTCCCGCACAAGTCAAACATTTGTGTGCATGGACATGGATGTTTGTCTTGGTCTGGGTGTTTCTATGTATAATATGTATGTATTTACAAAAAAAAAAAAGTATTTATGTATGTTTATCCATTGTCTAGTATCCATAGTACAAGCTCTGCTTAGTTTGGGCTAGATGATGTTGCGTGTATGTGAAAGAATATTATTATTATTATTATTATTGTCAATCAAATACGCACATAATTTCGAAAAGTCATATAACTTCCGAAAGTCAGAGGTGCGCGACGTGGGTTCGAACCCGAGACCCTCTACATACGTTACAGCAGTCTGTACCCGCCTTAATAGAGGGCAAGGAAGCCAACTGCCATTGATCGGGCATGGTTTCAAACTCCGTGCTACTAGTGAAAGATTTGTGGCAGAAAATCCAATAGCGGTTTGTCCACCTCGCAAATCAAATCCGAGACCTATTCACAATAGTTGCATAGACTACAGCTGCGTCATCGAACCTGAATTTTATATACGTATAATAGACAATATACATATAGTGCAATACGTTTTATTTGTATCACTCTTCAACTACTGATAATCGCAGTTTGCTAACGTTTTTGTTCGGTCCAAATTCAGGATATCCGATGTCATTTTTATATTCAACATAGTGTGCATTTAAACCTAAACTGAAGCTAAAGAGGATGTTAAGGAATTAATTTATTGACTGCACGAAAGGGGTCGTGGTTTAATTGGACGCCTCGCTACTGTGTCCAATGTTGTGAGGATGATCCCGACACGGATCGAAAATTCGTGTGACCCACAAATAATAATATCAGCCCTGTTAAACTGTCCCATTGCTTCTGAGCGATAATTAACGTTAAGCGAGTTAGAGCGTGCCTTGGGATCGAACTCGAGACCTCTGCGTGGCAGTCCAACGGTCAACGATACCTATCGCTGATCTCACAATGTTTCCCTCATGCAGCTATGTTAAGGGTTCTACGTAATAAGGGGTGTAGTCATCGTCGGGCAAATATTCAAACTCCATGATGCTACTAAGAGTTAAGAAACCCAGTAACTCTTTACCGGGTGTAGACATCGAAATCAAGATCCTCGATTATTCACAAAAACGAAAATAAAACTTATACCACGTGGCTAAGAAACAGTTTTATACAACCCTGACAAACAGAGAGTATAAAGTGGTTACGTAACCTAGTCACACATTCGTTAGTAGATTTAAATATAGGTGTACTGTGCTTTTATAGGCAATTACAATTTATTATTGTATTCATGGTCAAAATATTGTAATATTATGTTATCTTACGTTTACGCCAATGTTATAGATGTATGTCGGCCTCGATGGTGTAATGGTTAGTGTAACCAGCTGCCACGCCTGAGGTTCGATTTTCGCACAAGTCAAACATTTGTGTGCATGAATATGGATGTTTGTTTTGGTCTGGGTGTTTCTATGTATAATATGTAAGCATTTACAAAAAAAAAGTATATATGTATGTTTATCCATTGTCTAGTACCCATAGTACAAGCTCTGCTTAGTTTGGGCTAGATGGTGTTGTGTGTATGTGGTAGAATATTATTATTATAATAATATGTATATTAAACTTTATAGTTAAGTCTATTGAACTTACACATTAATCTAACATTATAATATTTAAAAGTCACATTGAAATATAATAAAATGTAACTTTAACAAATATGATTTATGATGGTATGCCCGAAACAAAAATCATATTTTATCGTGATTAATTAAGTATTATAAGTTTGAATCCTTACTAATATTATAAACGCGAAAGTTTGTATAGATGTATGGATCTTTGTTACACTTTCACGCAAAAACTACTAGACCGATTGCGATGAAATTTGGTATGTAGATAGCTGGAGACTAGGATTCACACATAAGCTACTTTTTATTCCCATATTCCCACGGGAACGGCACTTACGCGGGTGAAACCGCGGGGAAAAACTAGTTATTCATATTTCCACTTTTCAAAAAGTTTATTTGCGTTTTAGCTGCCATTGTCACGGAGAGACCTAGGTAGTATAAATCTCGATGTTTTGAAGTGTATTTATTTAAAGCACCCCATAAATTATTAATTATTGCTGTTTCTATTTACGCAGAATGTGCTCACTGTATCTTGGAATCTAGCTATTCACATTGAGTTAAGTAACGTCATAATTAAAAGATATTAGAATTTCTGATTACACTGTTATTAAACTTTTACTTGGTTTAATTTATTGCCGCAATTTAAGTATAAAGCTTACCAGATATTCCTGCCACTTTCCAACAACCATAATAACAAGAAGACATCACGATAAAACCGTAAAAGTAGACCGATGCGCAACATCCGCGTAAACGTAAAACAAATGAACACAAATAAAAAAATCAATATTTAAAAACAATTGTTCTACTCACAGATTTACACGTGCCTGTATCAAGAACAAACCAAAGTAGAACAAAAACAGAACACCGCATCGTGAACCGCAACTGTGCAAACGCTAAGTAATACTAAGCTTCGCTGTAAGCACTATCCGACGAAGTACACAACACAACTAAAACAGAAGTACCAACTAAATATAAACGTAAAATGTTTTGAGTCACCACGAAATACGTATGAGTTTTAGGGTGACTCAATAGCGGGTGATCTGGTCCATTGGTGACAAACTAATAAACAGCGGGCTCTTCCAGTCATAAAAACGGGAAACTACTTCTTACAGGAAAGCGACGTACGAGTATTAATAATATTACTGCGTTTAGCTCGGTATGTAAGAGTGCCAGAGGCTCGCATAATTATCACCCTCATTCCTTTTATTTCATGCGAACTATAATTCCTTGTGCACCGAGTTGCCAACGCGCGAGGTTTATTATTGGTAATATAAGCGATCATAAGCTGCCGTATTATCTGACTGGACGTAAGCATCTTTGCCATTTTGAAAGTTGGAAACAAAAATGCAAAAACAATTCACCAGGTGTGTTTTAGGCCCAATGTGATACACTTTTGAAGATAGTAGTAGACACTCTTGAAGTGTTATTAATGATCAGTTTCTAACAAAAATGCTTCACCGATACCAGCGACGTTTATTTAAGTGTCCATCGTCGACTGCATCTTCACTTAAGATCAGGTGAGATCGCGGACAAACGCAAGTCTATCACAGTATAAAAAAAACACTACCAAGTTTACAGTAGTTTGTGGAAGTCTGCTTTTGATTTCCTGGTTGTCTTGTCAGGCAGCGTCATTCGAATATGCAGACACACATGATAAAAATAAATAAGGATGGTGGATTTGTACACAATTTAATAATTTTATATGAGTCTTGATAGCGGGCGAAATGTCCGACTCTACTGTTAGACGTTACTAGACAAATCACTTTTAAATTCTTGTGTTACATGGTATATATATCATTTGTAACAGGCAGTAACGCGATAATGCATATTGCTTACTATTAGGTCCTGATCATTTCAACCAGATTACACCGGCCGTGGTCACAAGCTAACGTCACTTGTGATCAAAATCAGTACAATTTAGCCAAAGCGTTTAACGTTCTAAAAAGGTATCTACATACATGTATAGTAATCACAGCGAATCCCGTTACCTGTTACTTTAAATTTAAGATAATAACTTGTTATGGAAACGGGTTTAAACCTGAAGCTATTGAATAGGAATAATAATTATAAATTCTGTCCGAAATACGACGATCGGATGTGCGATTTCAGCTACGATTTTAAAGTCAATCAGAAAGTAATTAAACCTTTTTTATAATACGATTGATTGACAATTATCGCCTGCTCCGTGCCTCGGAGAGCACGTTAAGCCGTCGGTCCCGCCTGCCGTGAACATCTATAATGGCAGTCGTTATTGGGAAGTCAGTGCCCTATAATATCCTGACCCTGGTCTAGCCTTAGGATATCGTTAGCCTTCGGGTTGCGGAGTTCAGGTGGCAGCAGCTCCGTGTAAAAACTGATATCCAGTCAAATCCAGAAGATTTGCGATTGCATGCAATTTATACACACCTTTGCTAGTTAGTTTATTTTTCAATGAACGAATCTATATATTTTACCACTTACTAATACATAAAAATAATAATAATAAGCATACATATTTAATAAGTAGCGATAGCTCAGTGGGGAGACCAACAGACTACAATGCAGAGGGTCTCGGGTTCGAACCCACGTCGCGCACCTCTCACTTTCAGAAGTTATATGACTTTTCGAAATTATGTGCGTATTGATTGACAATTATCGCCTGCTCCGTGCCTCGGAGAGCACGTTAAGCAGTCGGTCCCGGCTGCCATGAACATCTATGGCAGTCGTTATAGAGAGAGTGTCGACACAAAAGATCCCACTGGATCGAAGTGTCGCCGGTCTGCACTGACTGGCTCCCACATAAGATACAAACATACTCGACTGATTATCATGGCATTTTGCATACCTTCACGTTGTCAGGGATACCTACCAAAAAGGGCATAGGTTTATTCAGAAAAAATACTGTTCCTGAGGGTAAGAAATTTATTATCAAAATCTAGATTAACGCCATCGAATTCGCGAGTAGTGTCTATTTTATAAATTCAAAAGGCAATACTGAGTAAAACTTCTGCTACTAATCTGTACATTGTACACGCATGTCGGTCATATAACTGTGGTATATGTTATTACTAAGTAAATTATCTGCCGCTAGCGACATTAACAATTAAGTCTTACATTATTGTTTATCACACATTTTGTTGGAGATGCGTTGTGACTACCATACTTATAACACACATAGACTCACGTCTGTTTATGCCCCAAAGAATAAGCAGAGGTATAGCCTATATAGACGTAGAAGTATTTACAAAAAAAGTATATATGTATGTTTATCCATTGTCTAGTACCCATAGTACAAGCTCTGCTTAGTTTGGGCTAAATGGTGTTGTGTGTATGTGGTAGAATATATTATTATTATATTATATATATATTAATATAATAATAATATATTCTACCTAAGCAGAGCTTGTACTATGGTTACTAGTCAATGGATAAACATACATATATACTTTTTTGTAAATACTTACATATTATACATAGTAACACCCAGACCAAGACAAACATCCATGTTCATGCACACAAATGTTTGACGTGTGCAGGAATCGAACCCGCGACCTCAAGCGTGGCAGTCGGTTACACTAATACTACGCCATCGAGGTCGACATATGTATACCTTACTTTCTTTCATTTCATTCTTGTACACCTTTGCTGGCGTATGAGACTCTCAATTTGCCAGTATATATTTTAGATGCAACAGTATAGAAAATCATCCTTTTGACTTTTATGTAGCATATTAATAGACTCAGTGCTGCTACTGAGTATTCTCTAACAGCCAAATCTAAAAGCACTATATGCCCGACCCGGTAATCAATCTTAGATGTCTGGTTTGGGCTCTAAAACTTATTTTGTTGAGGCACATTTACATTGAATTCTAAGAAGTTAACAGTACAAGGCTACAGTTTTGTACCGGATTTATTAGGTAATACGGTCTTAAGAAATTCCAGACAAACTATACAACACCTTGCGAGATCCGGGCGTCAAACCAAAAAAATAGCGATATGTTGATATTTTCTAGAAAATACTTGTTCGAACCCGATACAACGAATGGCCGTTCCAATAGAAGACTTTTCGAGCTAGCTGGGTATAGTTAGTACAATGCAGTCACACACTGTATTAAAATATTGCTTGTTTAAGAACCTTAGCTTTTACGTTTTGGCCACGTCGTAGTGGCCGTGATTACAAGTGGTGCAACCATTCAACGCGAAAGTCTATAAGAGTGATTACCCTACTTATTACAAATCGTTGTAGGTATTAATCGGGGCTTTCATCTGAAAGGTTGTAATTAAAGCGACAAATTATAGTTGTAGATGCAGCAGGTTGTTAGACCTGCTTATTTAGTCATACTTGTGGGTTCTCGGATACAGCGATGTCGTCCATTTTTATTTTTCCATTAAATAGTCATTTTCTAGACTAGATAGGCACTACGATTTAATACATTCAGTCGGCTCCGATTTCCGTGAGGCTAGGTGTAATTATTAGGTATTTCTGCCAATAAATGTTTAGCAGCCATGCAGTTTGGTACTGTGACCAGTAGATGGAAGCAGGCACCCTCTATATTACTACCTAAAATGCAGCTGGCCAAATGCGGGTGACAACGTCGAACTTATATGCCCGAACACTCATTTATCGAACAAACTATAATTTTTGGGACTACGTTCACGAGCCTATTGTCGTTTACAAATCCTGTTGCCGTACTACTGATAGCATTTTGAACAAAAATCTCGATAACAATTTGTCGGATCTGGAATCGAGTGCGGGCCCTAACACACTGCAGTCGCAGTACCGCTGTGCCAACAAGATCTCTACTAATTTTCAAATATAAAAATACATTGGCTTAGTTACTAATTAAATGATGTGTCTAGACGCTATGCTAATCGTTTAAATTGATAAACCGACAGAACCGATAAATTGATACCGACCGCAGAAATATTTGGGTTTGCGATAATATAATATAATATAATATTCTATTTTTGATGCTGGTTTCACTAAAAGAGTTCTTTTTAATGCTATATATTTTTGCGTATAAAATATAAAATATCGGTAAATTCAAACATTGACAACTATCTTATTAAGTAAAGATTATTATTATTATATAATATTGTCTTCTATTTACGCGAATATTATTCATTGAAATTAAACTGCTATATACGGATTTTATCGCGTTGCTCATTTGACACTTTATTACAAAATTTTGAAAATTTTTACACTACTAAGTACTACTATTAAACTTTACTAATTTTTAAGCTAATTAAATTATTATTAAACTATTTAGATTTAATTTATTTTTACACTTTCCCCGACGTCTCGGTTGCTTTTCAGCAGCCATGGTCACGGGGAGACTAAGATGGCAGTTGTCTCAATGTTCCAGTGTAGTTATTTCAAAGTACCCGAACATAATTTAATCATTAGTGTTTCTATTTACGCAGAAAAGCAACGCGATAAAATCCGTATATAGCAGTTTAATTTCAATTATTATTATTGCCAGCAAGATCGCTTATTTCTATACACTAATATTATGTAAAGAATTACACTATTCAACAAGATGCAGGCGACGTACCTGGTGTGGGAGAATTTTATTGAAGTAAGCAAATACAGGAAAACCCTTTATTAGAAAATAGACGGATTTCTCGTGAAACATAAGTGTAATGTGTCATAGTTCATATGAATTGGAGTGTTTGTTCTTTTGTAACTTGTTCATAGTTTTACGTAATATTGGCTTACACATACGCGAATATTACTTACATATTAAAATTAAACTACTATGTTTATAAGTTCGGACTTTTTCGCGGTTTATTTAAAATACAACTTTTAACTATTAGAGATTATTAAATAATTTATATTTTTACTTTTCGCGATGCTTCCGTTACCTTTCATTTGCCATGGTTACTAAGAAGACTAAGATTGATTATTTTGAGAAAAGTCGTCGAAATGTCTTGAAATTAAGTTATTATAAAATACCCAAACATAATTACTGTTTTTGGGTTTTCTATTTACGCATAATTAACTCAAAGCAACATAAATTCTTGCTGTGTTTTGCATCTTCTTGGTTTTGACTAAAGGAATTATTGGATTTAAATAAAACTACTTTATAAGCCTCGCTATGCATCTTCTATCGCTTTTACTATGGGAAGTGCTCCGAGGAATTGTTCGGATTTCTGCCGCCTCTTTTCGCCATCGTCCTACGCGACAGAATTTCCATCCCCATCATTTAGATGGTTGGCAGTCCACTACTGTGCATTTTTCTAGAAATTTTCTGCCTCGCACAACTAAACTGTCGAATGAACTGTCGCCTGCGGTATTTCCGGACCAATACGACCTACAAACCTTCAAGAAAAGCGCGTACTCCTTTTTAAAAGTCCGACAACGCACTTGTAACTCCTCTTGTGTTGCGGGTGTCTATGGGTGGCGGTAATCCCTTACCATCAGGCGATCCGTCTGCTCGTTTGCCTCCTATCACATAAAAAAAAGTATTTTACTGCGTTGTATTTTCAAAACACTACTCTTACATCATTTGAAATTATTCAAGTATTTACAGCGTTAAAATCTGTATATAGTCGTTTATTTTCAATGTATAACATTGAGTAAACGTAATACAATATTTTAATAATCAGATAGTTCGATTCTTTAAAGAATACTTCACTTATCATATCATGAAAAGGCATCAAAACAGAAAATCTTGTTAAGGCATTTTATAAAATCTTGTTATTGACAGTTCCTCTATGTTTATGGCGTTGCAAAGAGCGGCGTCTATGTGTCTTTGGTTAGCGATCATCTCTGATAATGATAAGCTTACATGAGCATCTGTAGGATATAATGTTAAGTGGTATAACTCCTTACGAGGCTTATTACACTTTATTGAAAATAATTATAGCAGTTATTTTCCAATGTTTTAAAGGAAATTAAATTAAATTCAAGGAATGTTTTAAACGCATCTTTACAATGAATGTCTATATAAAGATAGATAAATAATTGGAGTTTAATCAAATTTAGGGCAGCTCTATTGCATTGCTTCTTGTTTGTACAAGTAAACAATGATGTAAAACCTTTATAGGTGAAAAAGTATTGCCACGTACTTTATTTTCCTCATAAAGTATAAAGTACTTTCACCCGAAATAACGTACAATGCTTTATTTAATTATAAAGTACGGGTGGCAGCCCTACATATATCAGTCAGTCGCGTTCCACGGCGCAGTTACAAACGCCGTACTGCTAAAGATAATTTCTAGACAGACAAACAACCTAACAACCTAACCTAACAACCCCTTGCCCAACCCTGGGTTCGAACCCGAGACATCATGCACAGCAGTCGCATCTATTACCGAGCTTAGCAAGCTAGCTTTGCTTTGCTTTTAATATCAAATGATTCTGTAGCATATTTATTGGAAAATTGAAATTGCCAATATTTTTTATATAACACATACACCGTGTAACACATTAGGCAGGACATATTTAAAATAATTGTACCATCGACTCGAGAAGAAAAATAAGAAGAATTAATATAACAGGATAGTTATAGAAAAGTATTTATTACCAACTATTGTGAGTGGTGAGCAGCGATAGCTCAGTGGGGAGACCTCAGACTGCAATGCAGAAGGTCTCGGGTACGAACCCACGTCGCGCACCTCTGACTTTCGGAAATTATATGACTTTTCGAAATTATGTGCGTATTGATTGACAATTATCGCCTGCTCCGTGCCTCGGAGAGCACGTTAAGCCGTTGGTCCCGGCTGCCATGAACATCTATGGCAGTCGTTATTGGGAAAGTCAGTACCCTCTAATATCCTGACACTGGTCTAGCCTTAGGGTATCGTTAGCCTTCGGGTTGCGGAGGTCAGGTGGCAGCCGCTCCGTGTAAAAACTGATATCCAGTCAAATCCGGTTAGACTAGAAAAGCCGACCCCAAGTAACTTGGGCAAATTAAGGCTAAGAGAGAAGAAGATTACGTTATTTAATAGTAATAATAACATCAATACAAATGGCGTAACTACCTCGTGGTTTTAATGCCTAAGCTTGCGCATATTAGTAATAATTTGTATTAGTAGAAGGTTCCAAGGTAAATTCCTAGATTTCTCAGAACTTGATACTGGGACCCTGAAACTTTTAAATTGGCACCTAAAACCCGGGACCTAGCATCTGAAATCTAGAACTTGAAGCCTGCAACCTGGAACCTCCAGTCTCAAATCTGCAGCGTGGCACCTGCACCTGTAACCTGAAATTAGAATTTGCACTCTAGTACCTTGATCCTCGAATCTGGAGCCTGTAACTTGGATTCTGGAACCTAGCACCTTATGATGTTAGGTTTTGCTGCTTGGAAGTTTTTAGCAGCAGGGAGGACTCTACAAACGTACAAAGTTGACGGGTATAAACATACCCACGTATCTGGTACCCTAATATCTGGTAGTCTGTAATAGGCCAGCCCTCTAATACGTAGAACTTAAACCTCTGCATACCCCTTCTGTAATATGCAGGCGTGAGTAATAGTGTGATATAACTGTGCAAATACTAAATCATTTTATATAAAATTTATTTGGTCTTATCGTATTCGTTCGTTTTAGTTCACTGCATGGATGTCTAAAATTATTAAATAAATATTAGACAGAATGATAATGTATTTCCTGGATTTCGTGCTAATCTATGGTTAGACTTGAAAAATATGTTTAGTCATGGTTAGCCAAAACTATATTTAAATATGTACTAACTGTAAACGGAGCAAACCGACAAAATTTGGTGATGTATTTCACATGTTTAATATTTAAATAATTGCAAAATTGTGACTAGTCGATCTGTACATGAATTTATTTAAGAATTATGATTGCGGATATTTATAAGAGCATAGCATTACTATTATTTATATAGCATTTTTTTATAATTATGTCTGTCTGTATGTTTGTAAGCGCATCATGCAGAAATCACTGCACGTAATTAGATACCATTTTTACAGTTGTATTGCTAGAGATCTATCTTAAATCTTGGTGCATGTCACCGTGATACGACGCCTAAAAATCGAGTATTATCTCGCAAAGAAGCATCTTCTTACGAGCAAAGAAAGAAAATATAAATAATATAAAATTCTATCACATACACACAACACCATCTAGCCCAAACTAAGCAGAGCTTTTACTATGGGTACTAGACAATGGATAAACATACATATATTACATACTTTTGTTTTTTTGTAAATACGTACATATTATACATAGATACACCCAGACCAAGACAAACATCCATGTTCATGCACACAAATGTTTGACTTGTGCGGGAATCAAACCCGCGACCTCAGGCGTGGCAGTCGGTTACACTAACCACTACGCCACTAAGGCCGACAATAACCTAGTATGTGTTAATTAGTAATTATTTAGCTAAAATACTAACCTAAAGTATGTCCCAGCGGTATTGAATGCGATTGCTGTGTAGATATAAATTAATGCTAGTAATTTTAAAAAATCGATCACTGCCTGCCGTTGTTCAGTGCCTGCTGTAAGTAGGGTTTCTTTTACAGGCAACCAGTAAAGGTAACGCTGCAAATATTTTTAAAGACAAGGGCAAGTCAAGGTCTTTTTTTTTACATGGGGGAATGCATTGATGCATACCCATCCGCGAGGGCGGGCGGAGGGGTTATGTCGGACTCACCGGGGTAAAAGAAAGATGTTGAAATGATAATGTATTATTTTATTGGCATTTTATTTTCATATTTTTTTTACTATTAATTAGTACCTTCTTCTCCCTTAGCCTTTATTATTCCCAAGTCACTTGGGGTCGGCTTTTCTGGTCTACGCGGATTTGACTGGATATCAGTTTTTACACGGAGCGGCTGCCACCTGACCTCCGCAACCCGAAAGCTAACGATACCCTAAAGCTAGACCAGTGTCAGGATATTAGAGGGTACTGACTTTCCCAATAACGACTGCCATAGATGTTCATGGGAGCCAGGACCGACTGCTTAACGTGCTCTCCGAGGCACGGAGCAGGCGATAATTTTCAATCAATACGCACATAATTTCGAAAACTCATATAACTTCCGAAAGTCAGAGGTGCGCGACGTGGGTTCGAACCCGAGACCCTCTGCATTGCAGTCTGTTGGTCTCCCCACTGAGCTATCGCTGCTAATCTAATCTGATGTGATATTACTATTATTTTATTTTCTATTTATTGAAACATTGCTATAAACAAGAAACATAATCCTATTGTTTCATGAAGTACTGGGTATTACCAAATAGGTTAATGGGTAATAATTTTATTCTCAAGTGACAATAATAGTTCTGACCATAAGTAACTATGTACTATTGTTTACTTGTCTAATTAACTAGTGGGTTTTCATTTATTTTAATAAATTATCCGCATGTTCCGCTTCATCAGTATATATTTATTATTATCTAAATTATCATTGAAGGCATCTGCGGCAAAGCGGTAGTCAATAACTGCTCTGCGCCGATTCCTGGACCAGTAAAAGTGGTATTTAGTCTTTCTATCGGGTTTTCAATAACAAGCTAGAACTGTGCCAGGTAACTAAAGGATAAAAAAAAGACGCTTGCTGCTCCGTGAGATCTAAGAGGTGGCGAAAAGTGGCAAATTCTTGAGAAGGGATACAGAGAGCTAAAACAAAAAATATATATTATATTCTAAAATACAATCTAATTATAACGCCTAGTACACACGGCTACACATCAAGTTAGACACCCTATATACGCATAACTACGCTACATACAAAATAGAGAATTGTCGGCAAGGGACAGTGCATAGTGGTGTCGATGTAATGGTAAGGATAGAGAGTAACAAAAATATAACGCACTCTCTCACACGATTCGCAGCGTTCAACTTCTAATAGTTCAAAGTCCAAACAGTCTAGGCCAGTGGTCGGCAACCTTGTCGTCCAAAAGAGCCAAATATAGACAAGATTCACAAGTGAATTCACACGTGAGCCATTTTTTCAACTTAAGCTTTGCTTAAGACTGCGCCGAGCGAAATGTGCCAAAACAGGCGGTCACAGTTAAGTGAATAAAATCAACACTTCTTATTTAATACAAATATAAAATATACATTTACCATAACAATGAATGTATTTACAACTACTCCGTGTAAAAAACTTAAAATAATTAATAGTTTCGCCTACAAATATACGTAAATTTGCACGAGAAATGCAAAAACGTAAGCTCGTGTTACGTGATTTTTAGATTATATCAGTAGAAATCTATTCTATTTTACAGCTTAAACGAAACATAAATGGTTATATTACAATTTGTCCGTCCCAAATATTTAAGTTATTGGTTGACAATAAAGATACATATTTATCAAAAAAGCACTTCAAATCTTCCATACAATTTTACTAGGGCGGCCGCGCACCGATTTGAATATGCGCCGTACGAACTCTGTCATTATCTGTCTTACGCTCGGCGCAGTCTTAAGTAGGGGGCATCCGCATGCGGCTCGCGAGCCGCGGGTTACCGACCACTGGTCTAGGTTGATGCGTCGCTGTGTGTACTAGTAATATCAGAAAACCGCGTATTTGATTATTATAAACCAATGTAAATAGCGATGCACAGCTGGCGTGGTGATTTAGATGGTCAGCTAATACCACTGCGCCAAGTGTCGTGGGTTTATTGATAGCACCTAAGTAGTCATTTTTCAAGAATTTTGATCGCGCTTTCAAGTCCTTTCTGGATTAAGCGAATGAAAGAAACACAATTATTTTGGCAACTTTAAACTAAACTAAAATACCTATTTTTAGACGGACATAGTATTGGTATTTAGTTGGCACACAGGAAAATATTACTGCAACTAGAACCAAAAGAAGCCTAAATACCTAATAATATTGCCAGGATTTCAATAATAAGGAAAATTCGCGCAATGCAATTAGTAGGCAGAATTGTAAATATTTACCTAAATTTGAATACACTAATTAATAATATATTTACATTATTGTTATAGTGGTATGTGTATTATTAATTAAGGTATCATTAGGTTTAAGTATTTATAATATTTAGTACTTATCTCTTTTTTTTTCCTGAGTTGTTTTATAGTTCTTTTGTATTTTATTAAGTATGTTTGTTCGTTTTTCTTTTAAATCACAGTAATCATATAATCGACACACACGAATCGACCCAGATTGTTTTTTAACTAGCAACATCACTCAAGGACTCCACGAGACAGGCTCGACCTAGTGTGGATTCCGCAAGTAAAACAGATTTATGTTTCCAAACAATATATGTATTAGCTAGTATTTAATTAATTTGTGTAATAGTTTTTAAGGAAATGTAAAATAATCATGGTTTGTTAAATAAATGATTTATTATTATTAGCTGAACCTACATCAAAACCAGCTGTAGCTATTGATAACATGTTTTTGCACAAATGACTGATGATGGCCAAGTTAAGAGCACCTTGAACCGACGGGCGTGTATGAGGAATGTGATGAAAGTGAATGAAGCCAGAGAAGTGTGTCAGGATCGTAGCAAATGGAAATCCGTAGTCTCTGCCTACCCCTCTGGGAAACAGGCGTGAATCTATGTATGTATGTATGGTTTCTATTTCTGATAGTTAGATTAGTATAGGGAACGATGGGGCTGACATTTTATTGTGAAAATAAAAAAGCCCTAAAAAAAATTTTTTAGAAAGTGTTTATTACATATTCGTTAATTAATACCTATTTATATTACAATTTACTAAGCAGCCCAAACTAAATAAAACTGCACGGATGGCGTAGTGGTTTAAGTGGTCGCTTCTCCACTGCCACCGCGCAAAGTGTTGTGGGTTCGAATCCCACAAGGGACAAAAATTTGTGCGATCCACAAGCGGTTGTTCCGAGTCTGGATGTGCTTTGTGTCCGTGTTTGAATGTTTGTAAAATCCTCCATGACACAGGAATTATTCCTAGAGTGGGAGTTGTCTATTAACAAAAATAGTTATTTATGTAAATGTTTCATAATTAGTTTAAAAGTTGTAAAGGTGACATGTGAAGTTTACCATCTGATCAATTTTTTTAACATTTTAACGTCTACACGACATATACAAACAGATAAACAGCGTATCCAAAAAAATATTTTTTACTTCTATATCCGTCGTACTTTTAATTAATTACCAGCGCGATGAGGATCCGTTGATTAATACCTATTATAATCAGTATATATAATTTCTATATCGTTCGGTCTAGTTATCAATATGCCTACAACTTAGATAGTCGCCTGTCTACATAACCGAAGAGGAAGGAATATATGTATGTATGAAACTCACATTTCGCCAGCAATATTTTCACGAAATAATGAACCAATTTATTAATCTAACCTACTTAGGCACAGTTTTGGATTTAGTGGTGCCGCAGAGAATATATTGAAGGATAAATCTATATATTCATAAATCTATATATCTATCTGAGAATCGATCCTGAGATTTAATCCATAACAGTCGTATAATAATAATATTCTATCACATACACACAACACTACTGTCGGCCTCGATGGCGTAGTGGTTAGTGTAACTGACTGCCACGCCTGAGGTCGCGGGTTCGATTCCCGCGCAAGTCAAACATTTGTGTGCATGAACATGGATGTTTGTCTTGGTCTGGGTGTTTCTATGTATAATATGTATGTATTTACAAACAAAAAGTATCTATGTATGTTTATCCATTGTCTAGAACCCATAGTACAAGCTCTGCTTAGTTTGGGCTAGATGGTGTTGTGTGTATGTGGTAGAATATTATTATTATTAACACTATCTAGCCCAAACTAAGCAGAGCTTGTACTATGGGTACTAGACAATGGATAAACATACATATACCTATACTTTCGTTTTTGTAAATGCATACATATTATACATAGAAACACCCAGACCAAGACAAACATCCATGTTCATGCACACAAAATATTTGAATTGTGCGGGAATCAAACCCGCGACTTCAGGCGTGACAGTCGGTTACACTAACAACAACGCCATCGAGGCCGCCGAGTCGTATTAATTTGTTATTTAAAATAAATATCTTTAATTTCATGTAGGTACACACGGCTACACATCAAGTTAGACACTCTATATAAGCATAACTACGATACATACAAAATAGAGAATTGTCGGAAAGGGACAGTGCATAGTGGTGTCGATGTAATGGTAAGGATAGAGCGTAACAAAAATATAACGCACTCTCTCGCACGATTCGCAACGTTCAACTTCTAATAGTTATAATAATAATAATAATAATAATGGCGTGGCGTGTGGATTCGGCGATCATTGTGCCGATAGTCATTACAGTCAATGGTTTAATACCTAAGAGCCTCGACCACCACCTGCAGAGGCTCGCGTTAGATGGCTGGATCAAGTCCTTAATGCAAAAGGCAGTACTACTCGACACGGCGCGTATTGTGAGGAGATTCCTCTCTCTGGGGCCCTAACCACCGGCAGCTTGGACCCTGTTCCCGATGTCGGTGGGTCATTTCAGTTTTTATATATTTTTAAATATGTATGTTTTTATATTTAAAAATGTAATAATTAGAAAAATTTCAATAAAGACAATAATAATAATAATAATGTTTATTACGCAGTCCAAATTACAATTAACATTAACATTGATAGCCACACTAGGTAAAGCCTGCATCGAGGCTATCTCATAGGACAATAACACTTAGGACTAAACAGTTTTACATTAATTGTGTACTTATAACTAGTTATTCTATCTTACTTCTAAATCTAAATTTTACTGAAAGAAACAACTTGAAAAGGTGAAATATTAAATAGGCAACTTATTCAATTTATTTTAAATTATTATATATCAAAACATATTTTTCAAAGCATCAATAAAATTAGTTTATGAACTTTAATAATCAAACTAAACTGGTAATCAAAATTATTAGGTAAATTAAGAAGCAGAACCCTGTATAGTTATAAAATAAAGAATAAAATTAAAAACAAGAACAAAGTATAGACAAACTAGCCTATATATTATGCCCATATATATACTTCTTTTTACCATACTGCTGCTTTAGAGGCTACCATAAAAATTTATTAAATGCTTGAGTATGTTCAGTAATAGTTCATGGAGAAATGGTTGCAGCACCTTACAGCTCTTATGATTTGTAAACAAAAACTTGGCGATTAAAAAGAGTGACCATGAGTTTCTTGCCCGTTCTTCTCATGAGCCCTACACCCTTGCTTTGCTGAACGTGGCAGTAAATGTAAAAAATTAGCATTCGCTGAAAAAAATTGTGTAACTTTGACATTCATAAGTGTTACCTTGTAACCTAATCTGAATAAATTTATTTTGATTTTCATTTTAGCACATAAAAAAATATATGTATCTTTTGTGTATGTGTACATGTGTGTGTGTGTATGTGTTTAAATGTGTATATGTGTATATGTCTGTTCATATTCAAAGTCCAAACTGTCTAGGTTGATGTGTCGTTGTGTGTACAGGCACAAAATCCTTACAGCATTAACGCAACAAATATTGTAAATATAATAATAATAATAATAATATTCTACCACATACACACAACACCATCTAGCCCAAACTAAGCAGAGCTTGTACTATGGGTTCTAGACAATGGATAAACATACATATATACTTTTTTTTTGTAAATACACACATATTATACATAGAAACACCCAGACCAAGACAAACAGCCATGTTCATGCACACAAATGTTTGACTTGTGCGGGAATCGAACCCGCGACCTCAGGCGTGGCAGTCGGTTACACTAACCACTACGCCATCGAGGCCTACATGCATGTTATATTTTTTGTTTGTTACGCTTTCAAGCTTTAACAACTCGACTGATCATTATTAAATTTTAGAAAGTTATCAAAGTTACAGAAAAAGATATACGGTACATTTAATCCAGAAAAATGCTACTGTTCCCAAAGGATAGAAATTAATTGGCAGAATCTTCATAAACGCAAGTGAAGCCGCGGGCAAGATCTAATCTATACTAATATTATAAAGCTGAAGAGTTTGTTTGCTTGAACGCGCTAATCTTTTTAGTGTTGGATAGCCCATTTATCGAGGAAGGCTATAGGCTGTATAACATCACGCTACGACCAATACGAGCGGAGCAGCAATGAAAAATGTTGCAAAAACGGGGAAAATTCTCTTATGTAAAACAGACGAAGTTACGCGGGTCGGCTTGTCTCAGAAACTACTGGTCCGAACTGATAAATAATAAATATAGCCCATTTTCTTGCTTAGTTATTTAGTAAACAAAAATAGTTTATTAGAGACAATAGAGACTCGTCTTTTCGTCCGTCTTTTAGTCTTTCGTCCTTTTTGATGTCTCTATTTATTAAAGAACGGGTATAATCTGTACTAATATTATAAAGCTGAAGAGTTTGTTTGTTTGTTTGGTTGAACGCGCTAATCTCAGGAACTACTGGTTCGAATTGAAAAATTATTTTAGTGTTGGATAGCCTATTTATCGAAGAAGGCTATAGGCTATATAACATCACGCTACGACCCACGGGGGCGGCGCAGTAACGATAAACGCGAGTGAAACCGCGGGCATATCTAGTCTTATATATGATAAATGGTCTATAGTGGCTAGCAGGAAGCTGGCATTTTAGAGTTCGAAAACCTCTTAAACAACAGCTTTGTCCGTCCGTTCGTCTGTCCGTTTGTCTGTTATACAACTTTTAACTCAAGAACCGTAAGAGCTAGAAACTCGCGGTTAGCTCCATACGATTCAGTATAGTCGACATACCCCCAAAATGACTATGACCCTTGACCTCTGACCTCAAGGTCACGTGATACCATCTTTCAACTCAAGAACCGTAAGAGCTAGAGACGCGCGGTTAACGAAATTCGACTCAGCATAGTCGATATACCCTGAAATGACTATGACCTTTGACGTCTGACCTCAAAGTCACGTGATATCATCTTTCAACTCAAGAACCGTAAGAGCTAGAGACTCGCGGTCAATGCCATTCGACTCAACATAGTTGATATAACCCCGAAATTACTATGACCTTCGACCTCTGACCTCAAAGTCACGTGATACCATTTTTTCGATCTCTAAGATTTACGGCAAATCATGGCGGTTTCTCACTTGTTTTGGTTTGTAGTCTAACTAATTTTCCAACTAAACCTTGCTACTGAACTTGCTACTACTTTATATAAATCACAGCAATAACCTCAGTCAGTGTGTCATAACAATAAAATCATGAGGAGAACTACTGATTGTGCGTGACACTGCATCTGATCATCGTGTTTCTTCGTAAGCTGAGTAATCTTATATCATTGGTATAACATACTATGTCATGGTATTCTGATGAATGCAGTGATTGATTACTTACCTATATACTCTTGACTTCTGTGCTATAAAAAGGTATTGTATGGTTAGGCTGGACAGCAGTACCTTTCTTATCGCGCGTTACCTATACTTTAGAAAGGTCATACGTTAGATGAGCGATGTCCAATAGAATAAGCATATGCATTTAAAATAAAATCGAATAAACAAAATTTTAAAATTCCGCTTTCATATGTTCATCAATTATATATATATACGATTGCTGTGTATGAGGTCTCTTGTTTGAACTCTGGGGCCAGGCCAACAAAGAGTTTTTGGGTTGACAAGTAATTCTTAGTAGCCGCCCAGTGTTAGGAATTTCGCGGTGTTAAACACCCTCGTGCCTTAGAAAGCATATAAAACAGTTGGTCCTGCCTCTGATCTCACTCCAGTCGTGTCGGATTGTTGTCCCATGAATTTATTTTAAGCTTTAGTGGCTGACGAACCTGTTACCATCTAGTGGTAAGAAGTAACTACCAATTATAGACTTAAGACTGCGCAAAGCGAAATGTGCCAAAAAAGGCAGTCAATGTTAAGAGTTTTTTTAATACAAATGTAAAATATACATTTACCATAACAATGAATGTGTTTACAATTACTCCGTGTAAAAACTTAAAATACTTAATGTTTTCGCCTACAAAATTACGTAAATTTGCAAAAAAAATGCAAAAACGTAAGCTTGTCATAAGTGTTTTTAGATTATAACAGTAGAAATCAATCCTATTTTACAGCTTAAACGAAACATAAATAGTTATATTACAATTTGTCCGTTCTAAATATTTAAGTTATTGATTGATAATAAATATACATATTTATCAAAAAACCACTTCAAATCCTCCATACAGTTTTACTATGGCGGCCGCGCGCCGATTTGAATATTCGCCGCACAAGCTCTATCATTATCTGTCTTACGCTCGGCGCAGTCTTAAGCAATATCAAGAACCACAGCCATGATAGTAGTACTCTCTTTATACTTCTTTTAAAGAAGGACATGTCATAGCGCTCTGAAAACACTGCGGCAGGTAGATTATTCCAGAACCTGCACGAGGAAGAAATGACTACTAAAAGCACACCGTTCTGGATACCATTTCACCGTACGTGGGAGAAATGATCGATAAAAGCGCACCGTTCCGGACGAAAAAGTTTCCATGTGATATGGATAAATCTTGTTACGATGTCCCATCTGCGCTATTCAGAATTTCTTGGCAGGAAAATCAATAAGCGTTTGTTGGCCGACCCAGGATTCGTGACCACAATAGTCACATTCAATAGTGATGACTGTGACATTTGGCAAAGTAAAAGTTTCTATGTAGAATGAGTGCGGCAATCTAAAATTTATTGAAAAAGACTATATTTAAAAAAATTACGGTTTAATTTTGACCATTAATATTAGTTATTAATATAACAATCTCCGTACCAAATCCCCAAGTGTTTCGTTACAATAAATTTGCGTTGAACTGCAAACAAACATTAACAGCGAGATTGCAGCCGTGCATGTTATTATGTTATTTGCGAGAATGACATCATTCTACAGGAATAACCATTAAATACTAAGAATTAGTTTAATTCGAAATAGTGTCATTACGCGAATTGCGTCATTGATTGTTACGATCATTTTGTTTATTAGAATACAAAGTCTTACGCTTGTATCCATGATTGGGAAGGCAGGAGTACATTACATACACTTTTCGTTAGTTATAGTTTCAGGATATACGTTATAAAAGGCAAACCTGTTAACCTTTCCTGGCACAGATTCTGATTCCACACCACCTCTGAGAATATCCTAATGGAAAATAATAATAACGCTTTGTCCGATTAGGGAGTAGAGTCACTTTTATAGCTAATAAAAAGGTACATCATTAGGCAGAACTAATGGTAAGCAATTCCCGTAGCATATATGAAGGAAACGGGTGGAACGTGGTTAAAAGCAAGGGTCCCTTGCTTTTAACCATGAACATAAAGGCATAAATGGACTTCAGCGCTCTCACTCGCCGAATAAAATACAACAGTACGTATTCGACTAATTACATCCATGTTCTTTGAGAGGTTTATTCTTCTCTAGTCAAGCCGGCCCATTTACGCTGAAACTAGCAGGACAATACTCCTAAACTATTTCCCAATTCCTTTAGTCATGCTGCTAAGAATTCCTTAACGCAAACCCGAATAGTACATTGTCTTCTTCTCTCTTAGCCTTTATTATTCCCAAGTCACTTGGGGTCGGCTTTTCTGGTCTAACCGGATTTGACTGGATATCAGTTTTTACACGGAGCGGCTGCCACCTGACCTACGCAACCCGAAGGCTAACGATACCCTAAGGCTAGACCAGTGTCAGGATATTAAAGGTTACTAACTTTCCCAATAACGGTTGCCATAGATGTACATGGCAGCCGGGACCAACGGCTTAACGTGCTCTCCGAGGCACGGAGCAGGCGATAATTGTCAATCAATACGCACATAATTTCGAAAAGTCATATAACTTTTGAAAGTCAGACGTGCGTGACGTGGGTTCGAACCCGAGACCCTCTGCATTGCAGTCTGTTGGTCTCCCCACTGAGCTATCGCTGCTCTGCCGAATAGTACATTGTACAACCTGTTAATCGAACCCGGGCATCGAGCCCGGGTTTTTTACGATTAGCTGCAAACGTAAGCAAACCCATGCTACCAGACGAACAAGGCATCAGACAAAACATTGGTGTTTAATTTGATTAATTAGTATTTAATGGCTAATTTACAATGTTACTTGTATTATTTATCCCGTTTGATGATTCGGAGAATCGTATTCCTAGTCATACAGTATAATGAGTGGTAAATACGTATGTTTGTTCATCAACATTCAGTTTAACTTCTAACTGTAAACCGTGAAAATGTTAAATAACTGGTTAGGCTGTCGTGCGCTTACTATGCAAGTATAAAAAGCAACTGGTTGCTGATAGAATGTTATAAAATAGTGCTGTTTGTTGAAATGGTGTTCCTTAATATTGGCTTTCGTTTAAGATACGGGCGAATAACGTCAACATATGGCCCGGCGCATGACCTTTCTTTTGCCGACGTAGGCGCGGAACAGCAAGAGTTAAGATAAGATAGATAAGATAAGATAATTTATTTACACGAATGGTACATAGTGAAGTAAATTTACTTTTTACATCTTATTAAAATAAACTATAGTATCAGTTATGCACAGCAGCTCATATATGAAAAAGAATATATAATTAAATTGTATTGTTAATAAAAATTTTGTGATTGAAAAGTGTGGTCATGAGTTTCTTGCCTGCTTCTTCTCATGAAAGCTCTACACTCGAACACGCTTTTTTCAATGTAAATTTTTTACTTCCTGTTATTTATTTTAATTTTATATTTTTTTGACGTGTCCAAGAATTGTTTATATATTTTTATGGAAATAAAGATTTTTGACTTTGACTACAATTAGATAAATATTCTTTTTTTAAATAAAACGTATATAGTAGTTTTATTTTATTTGTATTTTTTAATTTAATTTAGGCTACGGACATCCGTGCCGAATGGTAAATATCTACCGTAGATAAATATTGTTTGTAATAAAAGAGGGCTGGCGATCGATCTTTCAAATAAAGGGTAGCAACTCATAGCGCTTTCTTAAGTCTGTAAATCCTAGTAGCTTAGGATTACGAATTGCGATATAAAACGATACAATAAGCAAAGCCGAAGTCCATAGACCGTAAAATGTCATAAGATGAACCACTTAGCTTTATAAGCAGAATTTTTTTTGAACAATATTATAAAATCAAACCTAGACTTCTTTATCTCATGCGCAATTATATCACTCGCAGTGATTGCATAACAATCTCTAAACAATCAGCATCGCAAATTACATGGTAAGTTCGAACACGATTTGCTTCACTAAATTATCATGTCATGTCTTCACTAAATTATTCGTGACGAATTTAGAGCCGATGGCTAAACAACAGTTATACTGTCAATTATATCCTCAGGTGTAACATTATGTTGTACTCATGTTTGATGGTCTAGTTTCAATGATTGATAACTGTTTTTAGGAATTGCAATTTCAATTGTTATTTATTGCAATCATCAATATTATTTTATTATTAAATTGTTGATTATTGCAATCATGTTTATAATAAATTAGCTTTTTTTGGCGTGCAAACGCAAGAAACAAACTTACATTCGCATTTATAGTATTGATTACAATGATATTTTATTAAGCATGTATGTAGGTACAGGATCTACAATGATTTTTCACAGCTCCCGTTGCAACCCAACACATTTGATTATAATCACCTTCTCTTGCCATACGTTTAATCTGATCAGTTCATAGAAATTACCGATGGGAGCAATTCTTTTTAAAGAAACTACGCTTGCTAAAGGTTTTTCTGTATTGCGGGGGAATTTATAAATATTGAATCAACGGATGCAAGAACACTGAGACTCGGAACAACTACTTTTGGATTGCACATATTTAAGTCCCATATCTCCATACGGGACTAACATTTTTTTGATCCACAGCCAATCCCAAGGCATTGGCAAGTCAACCACTTAACCCAATATGCCATTCGTTCAACAAATTAATGGCGTGCCGTCGTTCAAATACGCGGATTATAGTCCCTCAGCACTTTCTTGTGATATTTGTCTATACAATGCTTGTCTCATGTAATAGATATAAATTTAAAATTATAAAAACAATATCGCTGGTAAAAAGATCCTGTTTATTTAATGAGTTGAGTAATAATTTCAAACTAAAATACCTACTTATACATTAAAATTGAACTACTTTATTCAAATTTTAGAGTAAAGTTAAACAGAAGTAGTTTAATAGTTTCAAAATTATGTACTAATTGTGTTTTCTAAAGTAGAGCAGCGATAGCTCAGTGGGGAGACCAATAGACTGCAATGCAGAGGGTCTCGGGTTCGAACCCACGTCGCGCACCTCTGACTTTCGGAAGTTATATGACTTTTCGAAATTATGTGCGTATTGATTGACAATTATCGCCTGCTCCATGCCTCGGAGAGCACGTTAAGCCGTTGGTCCCGGCTGCCATAAACATCTATGGCAGTCGTTATTGGGAAAGTCAGTACCCTCTAATATCCTGACACTGGTCTAGCCTTAGGGTATCGTTAGCCTTCGGGTTGCGGAGGTCAGGTGGCAGCCGCTCCGTGTAAAAACTGATATCCAGTCAAATCCGGTTAGACCAGAAAAGCCGATCCCAAGTGACTTGGGAATAATAAAGGCTAAGAGAGAAGAAGAATGTGTTTTCTAAAGTAAACAACGTGATAAAATCCAAATACTTAAAGTAGTTTAAATTCAATGTTCACGTAAACGTAAGAAGACAATATTACCTACTAAAACAAACTATAATATTCAGCACTTTAAAAATGTTTTTAAATTGAAAGTTGAATGATAACAGTAGGATAGCAACTATTATTTAACCGACTTCTTTACTATCTAAAAGAAAATAAAATAATTCCACAAGTAAACGCCTGCAGAATATTGTTATATAGTTACACTTCAATATATTGCTTAGTAAAAATGATTAGGCGGTTATCGAATTTTATTAGATTTCTTGTTACTAAAAATCTTCTCTACTTCACATAAAGTAGACAAGTCCTCAGTGGGCGCATTGCTAGTTTTTTTCAAAAGTTATATTAATAAATACACATTATTACAGCTTTTATATGAAAAGATGTGCTTATTAAAATATATGTATCATTATTTTGTGTAGTAATACCTAGTTATTACATTTTTGAGTTTGTAATTGTCTTTTGTCTATCTTAAAGACTGGGAACAATGAGTTAAATAATTCTGAGAACAAATTATTGTGCAAGTAGATATTTATTAAGTTGTGTGATTCGGCTGGTATGATAAAACTGGAAGGATGTATTTCAACATCTTATAAAATATTCTGCATGATTGATAATAAAACAAATAAAATTATGTACAAAACGGCTTTATTATAAAAACTAACATTAACGACTAATTGAACACAGGTACTGGCCTCTACGTCCGATCACATTGGAGTTCTTATTAAAAATACTTATCCAATACATTTGCACACAAAACGTGCAATCCACAACCAAAGTTCCATTTTCGGTAGACATTCTGTTTGTTTTTTGCGGGCGAATGCGTATCAGAGTCAATTGATAGCAGTTTATTTTAAAAGTTTAACTGTGTATAGATTATAATAGACTAGGTTAGACACGGTTTCGAAATGTCAGTAGGTACCCCACAAAAAAGTCTTTATAGATAACCAAACAGTTGATACAACTGTTGGTCTTGGCTGAACGAATTGACAACAGCCAATTACATTACGTGACTTGATTTGATATTAGCATATAGTTTATTAGAGTTTCAGAAACGGGTTTTAGATTACAAATCTATGAGGGACTTTCTGTAGCTCTTACTAGAATGCCACATAACATATAGGTACTCTAAGCAAATATGTTCAGTGCCAAAGGAATTAGTTTCATACGTTGGGTAAGAAATAACAATTGTGTGACATCACGTGAGGCAATCAGGATTTTTTTTTACTTTTGTTCTGTGATCTACGGATAAAGGTGGCAAGCAAGAATAAAACCAGACTGCTGATAAGGAGCTTTCACAGCTGCGAAACTAGCTGAAAATACATTTGTTGAATCACACAGTTATAGCTTATGCCGACATGGCCACCAAAACTTCTGGGCCGTTACAGCATTGAAAATAATTTTACAGAAACCTTCACATGCATGCCTAATATGTTAACAGTTAAACTTTTACATAAGATGCATCAATCAACTACAATTCAGAGGTCAGGCCGTCTGGTGAGTTAATTGACGAGAACAAAATGTCTTCTGAAAACTTGAACTCAAGTTGATTGTATAACTTTTAGGTCGTTAGTTGTTTAGTTTATAACCCCGCGTCGGCATCGTAGCTGCTTTTATTGCTGTCGTACTGACCTGGAAACATTAAAACAAAAATTTGTACATGCATATTTATATGCCTCTTTCGTCGAAATGGCCACACGCCAAAGGCATGTGATGTGTGATGCGTGTGAGTATTTCTCCAACTATGGTTGTAAATTCCAAGTAATAGGGAACAAATTTATTGCCATCCAAAGGATATAGTTCCCAAATCCGTGCTGTTACTGAGAAAATCTTAAATAGATAATCTTAATAACTTTTTAGATAATCTTAATAACTTTTTTTTTGATTGGCGAGTCGAACTCGAAACCCCAGAGCAGCCTTGCAGAGCAACCTTGATAGCGCAGTAGTAGCGGTAAAACTAATTATTGTTTGTAATGCCGCTCGTGTGAAAATGTTAAGAGAAATTCTCAAATAAAAGATAATTTTAAGGCTCTGAACTTAAATAGCTTGATCGATCTAAATGGCCAGTCAGCCCCAGGACAAAATCGAAATAAAAAATTATCCCAGTTTCAAACTACCGAGTAGTACCGAGTACTACGTTGTTTATCTTCACATCTACTGTAATAAAATAAAATACATTATTCCTTCTCCTTTAGCCTTTATTATTCCCAAGTCACTTGGGGTCGGCTTTTCTAGTCTAACCGGATTTGACTGGATATGTTTTTACACGGAGCGGCTGCCACCTGACCTCCGCAACCCGAAGGCTAACGATACCCTAAGTCTAGACCAGTGTCAGGGATATTAGAGGGTACTGACTTTCCCAATAACGACTGCTATAGATGTTCATGGCAGCCGGGACCGACTGCTTAACGTGCTCTCCGAGGCACGGAGCAGGCGATAATTGTCAATCAATACGCACATAATTTCGAAAAGTCATATAACTTCCGAAAGTCAGAGGTGCGCGACGTGGGTTCGAACCTGAGACCCTCTGCATTGCAGTCTGTTGGTCTCCCCACTGAGCTATCGCTGCTAACATTATTAATTTGCTAAAATGATGTACTTAGATTCGGTGGTATTGGGTTCTTGAAACTTTTTATATCGTAGCACATCAAGTGATCTAAACTTATTGCCATACCTCTAGTTCTGTCAGTCAGCTGCAGGCTCTTCAAGATGGCAGCGGGGACAGGCGGTGGTGTAGGCAAGTGTGCTCCTTCAGCACGGTATCCGTTCTCATCAGCTGTGTACGTGACGGTATACTCCTGGCCATCATCACCTATGTACGAGTAAGATCCTGACACCGCGAGAGATCCTTCTTCAGGTTGAGCTCCGGGAAATACACGGCCTGAAATTATTGTATAAAAAATAGTAATTCACATGTCTTAGTTTGATAAGCAGCGATAGCCTAGTTGGATGCCATTGCCACGCAGATGTCTATAACCTAACCTTTCTCATAATGAGAAGAGTGCCTAACAGTGAAACTGTTTATAAATAAGGCTGATATTATTATATATATATTTTCCAAATATTACTGGCAGTTTGATTTACAAATTTATGGTATTCTTCTAACTCCTGTAGCCATTGAGTTATTAGTACTATGTACGTGGTGATATCTCAACTTTATTGTTTGTAACACGCTTTAGACTGCATGCTCACTAATTCCAGCAATTCTAAAAGCCATGCGATGACTGGAACAATATGATTGAGTGCGATACTAATATAGCAGTAGCGTAATACATATTATAGCCTATATGGCTTAATCATTGAATAACTGCTTTTTCCATTTAGGTCCTCTTCCTCTGTCGAGAATTTTTAAATCGGAGATGTCGTTAGAATAATAATTATTTTTTATTTTATTTTACGTTTTAAATAATATCAACTTAATAATTTGATATTAAAGATAATTGTATTTTGTTAGTTTGGCCATAAAATTGTACTTTGATAGAACTATTTTAAGGTGTTCACTAGCACACGTTAAACAGTATGTTTTTATAAGGTCAAATAATAAAGCTAATGATAGAAATTTAATGTGTCTGGTTCCCATAGTCAAAAATTATTTTAGTGTTGGTTAGCCTATTTATTGAGGAAGGCTATAGGCTATATAACATCACGCTACGACCCTAAGGGGCGGCGCAGTAACAATAAACGCGGGTGAAACCGCGGGCACATCTAGTTTTATGTATACTAGCGGGCGCCAAGTGGTCGAAATTCGGCCAAAATTTATTTTAATTTTAAGTTTGATCGTTATTAAGGTTTTATTTTCTATAACTATATCCTTATAATCACATTTCATTTAGTCACTTCCACATGCATATGTAACCATAGTTACGAAGAATTCTACGACATCAGCCGAACAATGCCGAAATACTACAAACTCGATTCGTCTGCGTGTGTCAAATGCATGATTGTGTGCGTGTAGTGGTTATTCATTAATTTAATATATTTATAATGCATATTTTATAAAAATATTAGGATTCGCCATTCCTTCTCCATATAAACTTTAACTGTGCCAAATTTCAAACTCCTTTGGCCGCGCAATTTTCGTATAAAGGTGTACAAAGTTTTTGCTTCACGTATTAATATATAGATATAAAGAAACAGAATCGTATGTGTTCGTGAATTTTGAAAAGTAGTTGCTGGATTGACTTGAAAATTTTACACAACGTTGCATTTAAGATTGTTTTAATATTACTTGTTATGCCTAAGTGGCCACAATTACCGATAATTAACTAATCAGACTGAGCAATAGCGAAGTGTGACTAGATTTTGCTAGTATAGTATAAAATCTAGTAATTTATTCACGTGCCTTGTACTAAACTGCAAAAACCTGAACATATAAATCACTTTCGAGCCGAAAAATACCTTTATGATTTACTAAATATATTATTATATATTACTAAATACTAAGAAAACAATACAATTTTCGCTTTCAACATAACGTAACACTCACTTTTAAACAACATAACGTCGTGTTATGGTCATCAAGAGGCTGGTAAACAATGCGGCATCAGTTTGATGGAGCAGTTTGTGTAAGTATTGACCTTTCATCTTCAACGCGAATATTAGGCAAAAACAACGGTGAATTACGGCGTACGTTGCAGTTGTTGCCTCTACAGTCGGTCACTGATTGCCAAGTGTCGTGTGTATGTAAGCTCACGCAGAATGCCATACTCATATTTTTCAACTAAGTATTAAGGTCGCAATCAAGAGTTTTTTTTATTAAAGAGACTGGTGGGCTCAGGTACACTTTTGACTTTTGACTGCCTCCGTGGCGCAGCGGTAGTGAACGCGACTGCTGTGCATGAGGTCTCGGGTTCGAATCCTGGGTCGGACCAACAATAAGTTATTGGGTTTTCCTGTTAAGAAATCTTAATACGAGCCCGGAGTTAGGAAGTTGGCGGTGTTAAACACCCCCGTGCCTCGGAAAGCACGTAAAGCCGTTGGTCCTGCGCCTGATCTCTCTCCGGTCGTGTCGGATTACCGTCCCATCGGATCATGAGAGTTAGGGAACAGAGAGTGCACTTGTGTTTGCGCACATACTTGTGCTCCTGCGTAGATGGCTAGTCTCCGTTAAGATTGGCCGCCATGACCGAAATTCGGTCTGGAGGGGACATTATTACATTTTTTTTATAAAGACACAATTAACGGAAACAGAGTTTTTTTGTAGGTAGCAAAAATAATTGTTCTGTGAGGAATTCGAATCCACAGTAGAAACTCTGCGCAGTGGCAGCGGCGAAACGTCTGTTAGCCCGCTACATGGTCTACCAGGCACAGTTTGAGATTTCTTACTACTTCTGAGAATGGTACTAATATAAACCTAATCAGGTTTTAGCCGAATTGGATGGAAATCGAATTTGGGTTCTCACGATTGTCGTTAATCATTAGCGTAAACTTTCGTTACAGGTATAACAAAACAGACAGTACCAAGCATTGTATTCATGACAAAATAAATAATCACTGAGAGGCACTGCAATATTTTCGACAGATTACCCATACGGCGTAGTAGTGACTGTGATTGCTGTACATGTCTCGGGTTCAATATCCGTTGGGGAAAGTGATTTTGGGATTTAATGTAAGAAATTTTATTTACAATTCATTGAATATTCGAGAGTTATCAAGTTACGAATATTGATCAATATTATTCGAATACAGATGCTGGATGCGGCAAGTTGAATACAGGGCGCTATGGCGCTCATTAGGGGAAGGCTATGTCCAGCAGTGGACTATTATAGCCTGATGATGATGATTCGAATACATTCAAATCATTCGATATTTCATCACCAAAAGATCGCACGTCGCTTGTATAACGTGCCACTTCATAACATTACATAATAATTCATTAAAGGTTTCTTAGAACTTCAATTAGCAGTTCGCCCTTTAATAATATTATACGTAAGTATGTACTAAAATGTATTTTATAGTATAACTCTACTAAGTATTTCAAGTAATTAAGTTTGAATACATCATTAACACCTAAATAATAATATCCTGATCATACTTAAATAGATTTTATAGATAATTAAACTTATGTTGCGTTCGGTAGCACCTTAATTGCAAATATGACGCCAGTATATAATCATTTATAGGTAAGTTCTACATTGTATAAAATAGTAATTACCTTGACATTTTGATTTTTTAAAAACATGATTCTTGTACTAGGAATAATTCTTGTGTCGCGGGGGACTGTAAAAACATTCAAACAATGGACACAAAGAATCCCTAGACGCGGTACAACTATTTGTGGACCGCACAATTTTTTGTCCCGTGTGGGTATCGAACCTGCCTCACTCGCTACGAAACAAGTGGCAAGGCGACAACTAAAAACACTACGCCCTCCAGATTGTCGCGGTGGCACAGCGGTAGTAAATGTAAATGTTGTACATGTCGTCTCGGATTTTATTCCCAGGTCATGCAAGTGTTATTTCGTTTTTCTGATAAGATATTTAAAAGCAATGTTAAGTCTGGAAATATAATAATATCTATACTAATTGAAATTAAACTACTATATACGGATTTTATCGCGTTGTTTATTTGACACTATATTACATAATTTTGAAAATTTGTTACGCTACTATTACCATAAACTTTACTAATTTTTAAGCTAATTATATTGTTATTAAAACTATTTAGATTTGATTTAATTTTACACTTTCCCCGACGTTTCGGTTGCTTTTCAGCAGCCATGGTCACGGGGAGACTAAGATGGTAGTTGTCTCAATTATTTAAAATTAATTTATCATCATTTTAATTCAAAAATTAGTAAAGTTTATGGTAATAGTAGCGTAACAAATTTTCAATATTATGTAATATAGTGTCAAATAAACAACGCGATATAATCCGTATATAGTAGTTTAATTTCAATGAATAATATTCGCGTAAACAGAAGACAATATTATCTATACTAATATTATAAAGCTGAAGAGGTTGTTTATATGTTTGTTTGGTTGAACGCGCTAATCTCAGGAACTACCGGTACAAATTGAAAAATCTTTTAGTGTTGGATAGCCCATTTATTGAGGAAAGATATAAGTTATATAACATACACTACAACCAATAAGAGCGGAGTTTCAATAGAAAATGTTGCAAAAACGGGGCAAATTCTCTTATGTGAAGCAGACTAAGTTGCGCGGGGCAGCTAGTTAAATAATAAGATAGACGTCGACAGACTCGCTTGACGCAAGTAAGTGGAATCTACAATCGTAGTTGGCGAAATGTAGGTGTGATAAATCTTTGCTTACTCCTTTGGGGATAAGACATGAGATTTGTATTTTAAGAAAAATATAAGCCGTCTACAAATGAAAAGATTATGATTTACGTTCCAAATTGTTCTTGTTAAACTAATATGTACTTATGTTAGGAGTGGGTTCACATCGTTAGTGCGATGAGTGGGATTTGAGCCCACGACCTCTATATCGCAATTTAATTTAATAACAACTAATAAATTATCTTAGTTTGCTGTTTATGGCATCAACTTCAAATTGTACTGGTTGACGACGACTCCTTTGATGAAGGGAATACATCTCACATCTCTATAGCTCTTTAAATTATGTTTTGTTTACGATGGAACTGGCATGGAATTTGCCTAAAAGGTAGGCCTCTTCATGTAGGGGCCTGCCGTTTCATACGGCGGGCCGAAACCTCGGTGGAGTCGCGACCGCACACGCAAGTGATTCGCGCGGCCCCGTCGATAGTGGTTTTGTCGAGGAACACCGTGGTAGGTTTAGTCGATATTCCGGGAGGTACATTATTCTTATTCCATCTTTCTCTTTTACCCCGGCGAGTCCGATATAACCCCTCCGCCCGCCCCCGCGGAGGGGTATGCGTCAATGCATTACACCAAGTTAAAAAATAAAAAGAAAGGTGTTGAACCTAAAAGAGTATAGCAAAAATAATATAGAGAGGTGTACATCCACATTTATCCTTTTTTGTTTTTTATACAACGAATGTGGCAAACAAGCATATGGCCCGTCTGATGGTAAGTGGTCACCGTAGCCTATGGACGCCTGCAACACTTGCACGTTGCCTTTAGGAAAGGAAGTAGAGAAAAAGGAAGTGGAAAGGAGAAGAAACGGGAAGGAGGGAAGATGGTGATTGGGTCTCCAGCACTCTCCCTTGTAATAGAAGCAGGTCTATTGCGGCTAAAGGGCACAGTTCCAAACTCTGTGCTGCCAGATTTTACCATCTACCGTTAAAGACTCCGTATTGAGAGTTCTTGACAGAAATCAAAGGCTACACCAACCCACATATCAGGGGACCCGTGTCTAATAGCCCATTCACCATATTAGTTGTAAAATCCTTTAGCAAGAAACATAAACTGCTTTAGTGACGTAGGAATAGTGAATGCAGCTGCTGCACATGAAAAAATCCTAACTCTTCTCTCTTAGCCTTTATTATTCCCAAGTCACTTGGGGTCGGCTTTTTCTGGTCTAACCGGATTTGACTGGATATCAGTTTTTACACGGAGCGGCTGCCACCTGACCTCCGCAACCTAAGGATAACGATACCCTAAGGCTAGACCAGTGTCAGGATATTAGAGGGTACTGACTTTTCCAATAACGACTGCCATAGATGTTCATGGCAGCCGGGACCAACGGCTTAACGTGCACTCCGAGGCACGGAGCAGGCGATAATTGTCAATCAATACGCACATAATTTCGAAAAGTCATATAACTTCCGAAAGTCAGAGGTGCGCGACGTGGGTTCAAAATAGGATGAAGAAATCCTAACTAATATTATAAATGCGAACAAGAGTTTCTTACGCCTCAACGCCTTACTACTCGACCGATCTTCATGAAATTTCGCATATACATTGTCAGGAGTACGGAAAAGAATATAGGGTACCAATAATCTAGAAAAATATTACATTTTCCGAGCAAAGCCGCGGGGAAAACTAGTATAATAAATAAACTTCTTTCTTTTTGTGTTAGAAAAGATTGTCACGCTGATTCCCATTAGATTTCCCTGTGTTATGAGAAGCAGGCTCATTTCAAACAAGTAGGTATAAAATAACAGAATTATTCTCAAATACTCATGAACTTGAAAACGAGATCTCATGGTCTCGGTTTCGATGGCCAGGTTGGGGCAAGTATTATTTAGGTTTTCTTGTCAAGACCTTTTTTGTAGCCGCATGGAGTCAGACACCATGTTTATAATAATAATAATGTCCTCCAGACCGAATTTCGGTCTCGGCGGCCAATTTTAACAGAGATCGGCCATTTGCGCAGACGATATTATAGTGCACAAGCGTGTGCGCAAACACAAGTGCACTCTCTGTTCCCTAACTCTCAAGATCCGATGGGATGGTAATCCGACACGACCGGTGAGAGATCAGGCGCAGGACCAACGGCTTTACGTGTTTTCCGAGGCACGGGGATAACTAACACCGGCAACTTCCTAACTCCGGGCTGCTATTGAGATTCCTTAATAGGAAAACCCAATAACTTTTTGTTGGCTCGACCCGGGATTCGAACCCGAGACCTCATGTACAGTAGTACATTCACTACCGCTGCGTCACTAAAGTAGTTTATGTTTCTTCGTTACATCAAAGTCTTTAAAGGCGCTAAATTTGATTTTATTTTTACTTATGACGTATGTTTGCAGAATTTAACGCAATACAGCAATTATACACAGCCATTTATTCGCAGAGGAGTAAGGTAAACAAGTATACTTTCCGATTTATAATTGTTATTATATCGATATTGGCAATTTATAGAACGGCGTACGTCGAAGTGAGCGCGAGTTGATCTCGATATATTAACGAGTTGCCGGCATTTACAGTTCAGCTTTAGTGTTAAGACTGCGCCGAACGAAATGTGCCAAAACAGGCGGTCACAGTTAAGTGAATAAAATCAACACTTTTTGTTTAATACAAATATATAATATACATTTACCATATCAATGAATGTGTTTACAATTACTCCGTGTAAAAAAATTGAAATAATTAATATTTTCACCTACAGAATTACGTAAATTGCACGAAAAATGCAAAAACTTAAACACATGTTACGTGATTTTTAGATTATAACAGTAGAAATCTATCCTATTTTACAGCTTAAACGAAACATAAATAGTTATATTACAATTTGTCCGTCCCAAATATTTAAGTTATTGGTTGACAATAAAGATACATATTTATCAAAAAAGCACTTCAAATCCTCCATACAATTTTACTATAGCGACCGCGCGCCGATTTGAATATCGAGCTCTGTCATTCAGTCTAACCGCGTCTTACGATCGGCGCAGTCTTAAGTGTTGCATTCCTTGCTTGAATATTAAGTTCTTCAAACATGATTGGATAAGTATTGAGTATAACAATATGGGTATCGAGAGAGCAAGGGTACAACTGTATTAACCTACAATTTGTAAGAATAAAGTTTATTTTAGCACATTGTATGTGAAAAAATTGTAAAATTTTAATAAAGATTATTATTATTATTACTTATAAATATTATATTAATTCAATTTGGTCAGGTATTATTTGTCACACAACACATTTGAAGTACTACATGATTTCTTTTTCCGACTCCAATTCCGATGTTTAATATAAAAAATTTGTATTATATAATAATGTTTATTGTAAGTATGTTTCATATAAGAGAATATTATTTAAAACAATAAAAAAAAATCGAAGGGACTGTATGCTCGTGCAATATGTCAGATTTTAAAGCTAGTTTCTTTATTTATATGTAGCCTCGCCATTGCAATTGTGCCGAGTTTTATGTGTTGGATCTTTAGAAGCAGAGATCGGATATTTGAGTGCATATTTAACTAAAGTTCAGGTGTTAGCTATTATGGCAAGCGCTTTTTATCGACAAATACTAAAGTATATATATATGTCTTTCATTTCTTTTCTATGTATTTTTGTATGTACAATAAAATAAATATTTTGTAAGATATTCTTAACAAAAAAATAATTAGTAACGAGCTAAATAAAAAAAATATTGTGTACCTTTTATGAAATTATACTACTATATACGGATTTTATCGCGTTATTTATTTTACACTTTATTACATAATTTAGAAACTGTTACACTACTACTACTAGATACTATTAAACTTTACAAATTTTTACTAAGTTTTATAGTTTTAATTATTTAATTATCTTAAAAATTAGTAAAGTTTAATAGTATCCAGTAGTGTAACAGTTTCTAAATTATGTAATAAAGTGTAAAATAAACAACGCGATAAAATCCATATATAGTAGTTTAATTTCAATGAATAACATTCGTGTAAACAGTTATGTAAATTGTATACCTATACATTATGTTTTTTTTTACCACATCACCCTTTCGTTTACACGCTACATACTTGAATGAATAAAGTTTAATGTAAAGAATTCACTTTCTAGCTAGCTAAGCAATCCTGGAATCCCGGGCTTTTATTTTAAATAAAATTATTCTGTGTAGTCACTTCCTTACGTTAGCTGAAAATTGACTTTAGGTAAATATGCATCCGAATCTCCGATCTCTGCTTATAAGGGACAAACATTTGTGTATTCCACAAATAGTTGTTTCGTCTGGGTGATCTTTGTATCCGTTGTTTGAATGTTTATGAAGTCGCCCGTAATACAGGAATTATTTGTAGTATGGGAAGGTCGAACACAGGCATTTAAGCCTCGATACTCTTAAAATCCGTTAGATCTTTAATAAGTTGTCTTGAGTCTGGAAGGTCTTCACGTTTTACAGAAATTAGGGATGATATCCAATTTAGGGGAGACATTAATTTCGCAGAATAAACAATTTTTTTTAATATATAGTTCACATAATAGGCTTCTACATATATCTTTTTTGAAGTGAAAAGTTCTTTAGGCGCGTTGAGCACTTTTTGGGTGAACAAAAATCATGGAACTCGCGTCATCATCACCGAACGCATTCAAAATTCAAAAATAATAATCTAATAGCTCGACGATACAATTCACAAGTTACTTAGTTTTCACTTTTATCGGCAGTCCCCAAAGACTGCCCCGCATTTTTTTAACTTGTTACGCCTTGGAATGCCGGACATAATTAAAAATCTATTAGTTCTGGCCATCAGCCATTTTATTCTTCTGTATTCAATTGGTTAATACGTCAACTACCGCACTAGTCCTAATACCTAATTCCTTTGTCGCGGGGGACTTTACAAACATAAATAATGAACACAAAGAACGAGTCAGTCACCAGAAGTATAAGTCACTAGTCTGGATTCGTGACAATTATTTGTAGATTACACACATTTTTATCCCGTCTGGAGACTGAACCCACAATATTCAGCGCAATGGCAATAGCGAAGCAATCAGCCAAATCACTACGCTATGCAATCATGCATCAATAATTAAATAACATTTTAAATTAATCAAAAAAGATGGATAGCATTGCAAGTTTATTATGCATTGGTTTGAGTTTTTTGACGCGTGAACTACTTAACCAATGGACCATGGCCGCTTCAAAACATCTTGTTAGAGTTCTTAATATCTAAAATTTTTATAACCTAGAATACAGATTTCCAAACAGACGACCTTTTATGTATTTCTAGATCAGATTGCATATTGCCGATACGGTCTAATTATTTTTGTACTCAATACTCTCTGAATTTCGTCTTTCTTTTTTTAAGACAAACCCCACTTTCTTCTCTCTTAGCCTTTATTATTCCCAAGTCACTTGGAGTCGGCTTTTCTGGTCTAACCAGATTTGACTGGATATCAGTTTTTACACGGAGCGGCTGCCACCTGACCTCCGCAACCCGAAGGCTAACGATACCCTAAGGCTAGACCAGTGTCAGGATATTAGAGGGTACTGACTTTCCCAATAACGACTGTCATAGATGTTCATGGCAGCCGGGACCGACGGCTTAACGTGCTCTCCGAGGCACGGAGCAGGCGATAATTGTCAATCAATACGCACATAATTTCGAAAAGTCATATAGGTAACTGCCGAAAGTCAGAGGTGCGCGACGTGGGCTTGAACCCGAGACCCTCTGCATTGCAGTCTGTTGGTCTCCCCACTGAGCTATCGCTGCTTAAGACAAACCCCACATTAGTATTAAATTCTATGTCGCGGAGGACTTTATAATAATTAAAATGACAGACATAAAAAACACCCAGACTAGAAACAGATATTTGAGGATAACGCTAATTGTTGTCCTTTGTGGGAATCAAAACCACTACACTCAGTGCAGAGGTAGTTGCGAGCGACCAGATAATCCACAACGCCATACGTGCCGAGTCTGGATAAGTATAGGTACTTATATTATAAGTACATAGCTTTAATTTTGGATTCTCGTGTCGGGCAAAGCTTTTTGGGCACCATTACAATAATATAATATAATATTGTACCACATACACACAACACCGTCTAGCCCAAACTAAGCAGAGCTTGTACTATGGGCACTAGGCAATGGATAAACATACATATATATACTTTTTTTTTGTAAATACATACATATTATACATAGAAACACCCAGACCAAGACAAACATCCATGTTCATGCACACAAATGTTTGACTTGTGCGGGAATCGAACCCGCGACCTTATGCGTGGCAGTCGGTTACACTGACCACTACGCCATCGAGGCCGACAATCCATATATAATACACCTCTGCTTATCCTTTTCGAGAAATATATAATAATAGATGTGCCGCCCCGCGTTTATGATTAATGTGGGTCGTAGCGTGATGTTAAATAGCCTATAGCCTTCCTCGATAAATGAGCTATCCAACATTAAAATAATTTTCGGTTCCGACCCATAGTTCCTGAGATTAGCGCGTTCAAACAAACAAACAAACTCTTCAGCTTTATAATATTAATATAGATATCAGCCCTGTATTGAACTGTCCCACTGCTGGGCACGGGCCTCTTCTCAGTGTGAGAAGGATTAGGCCATAGTCCACCACGCTGGTCTAGTGCGGGTTGACAGACTTCACATATCTTTGAGAATATTATTGAGATCTTTTAGACATGCAGGTTTCCTCACGATGTTTTCTTTCACCGTTAAAGCAAGCGATAATTAACCATGTAATACGCACATAACTTTGAAAAGTCAGAGATGCGCGCCTTGGGATCGAACTCGAGACCTCTGCGTGGCAGTCCAACGGTTTTCCACTAGGCTATTGCTGCTTGTTCTTGATTGGAGAAATATAGGCATTTTAAATATAAAAATCGCGTACCTCTTTGTTCAACCTTAGTCCCATCACTGGTCTCGTAAGCATAATGATATCCTTCCTCATTTTGCTCATTTTCGTATCTCAGTATCTCTGCCCGGGCGCTGGGATGACTGCCTCTGTGGCTTCCACCAGCTTGGAGCGCTGCGTGGTCATGGGGAGCTTCCAGGCCAGCGCTGGCACCGGCTGAGGATCCAGCGTGTGGTGGTAGAAGGAATGGGTGGTCTAAGCGGGCGGCTGCCGCTATGGACGCAAAAGCGAGGATGACGAACTGAAATATAGGTTAAAGATGTTATGTAAGGAATAGGTAAATATTATGTTTATGTTATATATGTATGTTTATTAGTAAAGTCTATGGTCCGGAGTGAGAGATCGTGGAACGCCGTCGCCTCCTTTTGTGAGGAAGTAATTTCCATCAAGGAGGCGGCGGAGCGGGAGAGGGAGCGCTTAAACCCTCTCTCCAACCGCAGAACCGGGCGCCGGAGGGTGCGAGATGACCTCCAGCCACCCTGAGGTTTGACCTGGGGGTGGTGAGCTGCGTGGGCCTGCTCGCCACCCGATCAGCACCAGGTCCGAGAGGCGGCGTGCGTGTTCCCACGTGCGCCTCTGTATCGTGTCTTTGTCCCTCCCAGGGGGACGGTGGAGGAAGTATTTCTGTGTAGTGGCCTGCCGTTTTACACGGCGGGCCGAAACCACGGCGGGGTCGCGATTGCATGTGCAAGCGATTCGCGCGGCCTCGCCGTCTATGGTTATGTCAAGGAACACCGTGGTAGGTTTAGTCGGTATTACCGGGGTATCAATTCCCTGGTGAGCCCGACATAAACTCTCCGTCGCCCCGCGGAGAGGTATGCGTCAAAGCATACCCCACGAAAAAAAAAAAAGTTATAGGTAAATTTAAAAGTGACTGCGGAAGATATTATGAATAATTTATGACGTAACAAAATAATAAAAAAAGCCTTTTTAACTTTTAAGGAATGTTTAAAAATTACTTGGATTGCTTATTACTAGTATTCTTTTGAACCCCTCCAGATGAGGTAATATGCTTGTGTTAGAAGTGGGATTACGTCTGTAATGCAATGGATGGGTTTCAAAGACAGTTTCGAAACTACGACCTCTCCATCGCGAGACCATTACCTTATCTATTAGGCTATATCCGTTATTATTGTTATTTATAATATATTCAAAGTACTTATTTCTTCTCTCTTAGCCTTTATTATGCCCAAGTCACTTGGGGTCGGCTTTTCTGGTCTAACCGGATTTGACTGGATATCAGTTTTTACACGGAGCGGCTGCCACCTGACCTCCGCAACCCGAAAGCTAACGATACCCTAAGGCTAGACCAGTGTCAGGATATTAGAGGGTACTGACTTTCCCAATAACGACTGCCATAGATGTTCTTAGCAGTCGGGACCGACGGCTTAAAGTGCTCTCCGAGGCACGGAGCAGGCGATAATTGTCAATCAATACGCACATAATTTCGAAAATTCATATAACTTCCGAAAGTCAGAGGTGCGCGACGTGGCCATAGGTTCGAACCCGAGACCCTCTGCATTGCAGTCTGTTGGTCTCCCCACTGGGCTATCGCTGCTCTTATTCAAAGTACTTATCTAATTATTCAAATATTAACTAACATAAAAATAATCACAAATGTCGAAACTAATTACGTTTTTGTCATTTGTTTTAATTAATTGTATATTCTATGTGGCTTGCTAACATAAAAATATTCAGAAGCACTAAAAAAACATTCGATTGTATCCTAAGTTTCTCAATCAATCGTGACAAAATTTAGGTACAAATTGGTTCAAGACCAAATCGAAAGGAAATGTCGAGAACCTTTAAACTTGTAAATATCAATGCGAGGAACCGAATGTACCTCATTAAAATAATACTTATTTACGTTCCAGTTTACAATACTTATATCCTATTTTAAGTTTACTTCATTTACTTAATAACCATCGTTCGGATACTAGCAGACACTATGCTTTTATTTTTATATGGATTGGTGATGCTTATAGGTAAATTATTGTTGATTATGTATCTAAACAGACTTACTGCTTGGCACAGACCTCTTCCTAATATGAGAAGGGTCGTAGTCTACCAAGCTGTTCAGTGTGGGTTGTCAGACTTCACACATCTTTGAGAACATTATAGAGAACTATCAGACTTGCAGGGTTCCTTAATATTCTATGCCACCGTTAAAACAAGTGATACATAGCTAATTAATGCGCACATAACTTAGAAAAGCAGCCGTGCGTGCCTTGGTATCAAACTTGAGACCGCTGAGACAGTGCGCAAATAAAACAGCTATAGACTAATGGAAGACTGTTGAGCTCTTATATATAAAACTATAATACCTATTTAAGTCAAATAATATAATAATAATATATAATATTCTATCACATACACACAACACCATCTAGCCCAAACTAAACAGAGCTTGTATTATGGGTCTTATCTTATGTGGGGGCCAGTCAGTGCAGACCGGCGACACTTCGACCCAGTGGGATCTTTTGTGTCGACACTCTCCCAATAACGACTGCCATAGATATCTATCTCATATATCACGTTAAGCCGTCGGTCCCGGCTGCCATGAACATCTGTTCATGGCAGCCGGGACCGACGGCTTAACGTGCTCTCCGAGGCACGGAGCAGGCGATAAAAAATTGTCAATCAATACGCACATAATTTCGATTTCGTTACTTGCGGTTCTACAATTTCATAATAAAGCTGTAACGTCTTCAACGCTATGATGATGCTTCGCAAAAGCGGTTGAAATACAAGCTTCAAACAGGAAAATAGCTCTCACTACATTGTATAAAGGATTTCATTAGCGAAACAAAGAAACAGCTGACGAAATCTTTCTTTAACAGGATCATAGTGAAAATTACTTGAGCAGAATTCAATTCGCTCTAAATACTCGTCAAAGCAAAACAGAATCTGTTTAAACAATACCGTATAATGAATCGGTCCTTTATTAAAAGCCTCTTATTAGATTATTTAACACTGTTGACAAATATTTGTTTCAACATTTACTGCTGTTTAATGTTGCTGAAATTTGTTAATGTTAATTATTCAAACTAAAGTAAGCATTAGGTATTGGAACGCCGTCGCCTCCCTCTGTGAGGAAGTGATTTCCATCAAGGAGGCGGCGGAGCGGGAGAGGGAGCGCTTAAACCCTCTCCCCAACCGCACAGCCGGGGGCGAGATGACCTCCAGCCACCCTGAGGTTTGACCTGGGGGTGGCGGGCTTCGTGGGCCTGCCCGCCATCCGATCAGCACTAGGTCCGAGAGGCGGCGCGCGGCGTGCGTATTCCCACGCGCGCCTCTGTGCCGAGTCCGTCTCCCCTCTAGGGGAGGACAGTAGGGTTGTGTAAGTGAGTGCCTATAGGGTAGGTCTCTTTGTGTAGTGGCCTGCCGTTTCATACGGTGGACTGAAACCTCGGCGGGGTCACGACCGCATGTGCAAGTGATTCGCGCTGCCCCGTCGATAGCGGTATTCTCGAAGAACACCGTGGTAGGTTTAGTCGGTATACCGGGAGGTCCATTTTCATCATTTCAACATCTTTCTTTTACACCGGTGAGTCCAATATAACCCCTCAGCCCGCCCCCGCGGAGGGGTACACGTCAATGGATTAACCAAGGAAAAAAAAATAATTCAATATCTTTCTTTTACCCCAGTAAGTCCGACATAACCCCTCTGCCCGCCCCCGTAGCGGGGTATGCGTCAATGAAATTAACCACGTAAAAAAAAAATATGGAACCAATTAATTTATATAAAATTTACTATTGGATAAAGTATACGATATTTACATTTGCGCGACGTAAAATATTGAACCAATTACCAAGCCTAACATTTAATAAATTTTGTCATTTTGTCATTTTGTCATGTTAATTGAATTAGATAATCTAAGAGATTTATACGTAATACATTTAGTATAGATTAAAAAATTAATTCTAATTGCATTTTCTTAAAAAGTCAACCTTTAAAAAAGTATTTCAACCGTATAATTGTTTTTAGGTTTTCACTCATTATTCCACAACACTTATAATATATAACATAATTAATTGATTAAGACATTAGCTAGTAATATTATGAGGCACGCGCATTCAGTTTCAAGGCCATAGTTCAAAGTTCTAACATCGACCTAAATATAAATATGACTAGTTAACTCACAACTGCACCTGTACGTAAATACAAATGCTAATCTAAATTAAATATATCATAATACCAAATACACAGCATCATAAAACTGGACTACAATAAATTCAATTCAAGGATTGCGCGTTCACCAATCAAAGAGACAAAACTGAAGAATCCATTCACAGCCTAACACGTCTTATTTACGACAACACAATTACAAATTCACTGATAACAACATAACACTACACACTACCGTGACACTTGGAATGGAAAGGTTTGCACTTATTGCATAAAAATATTCAATACTAACGAATTGCATAGTTGATGTTTCCTCGGAGGGAGATGCAAGTGAAATGTGACGTTGAAGAGAATCTGCCTCGTTTTATACTGATGCTTACTCTACTCAATATTTTGAGTGATATACATTCTGATACATTCGAAGACCTGCGCTTTATTTCTTCATCACAAACGATTTAGAATCCTACATCTTCATTAATAAAGTCGGTTTTATTATAACCGATATCTGTATCATCAATAAGGACTGGTAAAATTATTTTATTTATTTTAAAGTAAAATAAGTACTTCTATGTTATGTATGGCCTTGGTACACTCGTTAAGATTTTAAATTGTATTATGACAAATGAGGAATGCAATTCTAAATTGGGTTGAACTTACAAGTATGGCGTTCAGTCTTTTTGTATTCAGTCTTAAGAAATAAGAACATGCTTTTAAATAATGAAATGCGAAGGCTAGAGGTTATGATAATTTGTTTGGAATCCCAAGTTAATAATGTATTATTAATAACAAAATAGCATTGAATTAGTTTCAAAGAACGTTATTAAAAGCTCTTGCTGTAGTAATTTGTTAAGGTAACGTAATACATATTTATTAAATAGATGTTAAACCCTCTATAAGTGTACCTACACAATTGTTCGTAGGCTATTGTTTCTGCAATTATTTAAGTGTGTCATAATAATAAATTACTTAGATCGAAAATGTTTTATCACAAATAGTATATTATTATTGCTTTTGGCTGTATTATTTCCTTGTGTTTTCATAAAAATAATAATAAGAAAATTAAGATATACGAAAGCTCGTAAAGATATTTAAAGGTTCAGAATATGCATCACAAATTAGCTTTTAAATGGATTTGAATGAAATTTGATTTGTAGATAGACCAAACCCTGGATTAACATATAGGATATTTTTTTCGGGTCCAAACGGGTCCGGTGGATTAAGTCTTGAGCAGAAACTATGCTACATAAATCTGAGATTTCGATAAAATGGGGCAATTCGAGGGGGGAGTAGCCCAATCTACACAGCAGCCAAACAATCTTGTGCTATGTTCCAGTCTGTAGTGGGGTTTTCAGGTTCTCATATTGGAATAGTATACTGCAAGTAAAAGGCATTTTTTCATTGCTCCTAGCAATGATGTGACAGCAAATCCTTTTTTAAAAGGTGCATATACAAGCATGGTAAATTATATCTGCATTTCGCTAGATACATTTCTGATTGCACGGATGGGGTAGTGGTGCCACTGCCACCACGCCGAGTGTTGTGGGTTCGAATCTTAAGCGGCACAAAAATTTATGTGATCCACATATGGTTGTTCCGAGTCTGGATGTTTATTGTGTCCGTTGTTTGCATGTTTGTTAAGTCCGCCGCGACACAGTGCGGAAATGCTCTATTTTAAAAAGAAATAAAAATGTCGCTCGATGTATTTTAGGACCCATCGTAGTAAGAGGCGAGTTGAATACTTTTAATAAGCACATTTTCAAAGCCCATGGTCCATAGTTGGCGAGATGTGGTTACTATACCTCTGACTACCCCTTTAAGGATATAAGTGTAAATATATATACCTAAGAAATCTCTCGTTACAATTTTATTCACATATTCTGGGACATCCTGTATGTATCTTACTAAAGCTCTTATAACAATTTAGATTTCAACCGCGGCTTCAATAAATTTCTGGATGAAAGGTCTCTAGATAATATTTTAATGTCTTTTTCTGTAACCTGCATATGCGATATTTCGTGATGATCGGTCGAGTAGTAAATTCGTTAAAGCGTAACAAACAAACAAACTCACATATTTAGCATTTATAATATTAATTGGAATTTACATGAAAACCCTTAACCTTATCTTTATCTTCAGCTTAATAGATTATCTAAAATATAGGGTCTCAATACAGATGTTATATAGCCTATAGCCTTCCTACATATAAAACATACCATCTTTAGACCGTGATAATTAATGTCAGGACAATTTTAATTATTTTAACGGGGTTTCGAACTTTAAACCCTGAAATCATTAATGCCGTATATTTTAGTTTCATGTTTATGCATCAGACCTTATAAACACCTCTACACCTATTACATATAGAGCCTCCGCCGCTTAGCATTTGAGGATGCATAGTTTTAAGTGATGGTGCATGCAATGTAATAATAATGAGAAATAACACATGGTAATATTTATTTATTTACTTGACATATTTTAATTTTAATTATTGTTTGACATATAATATTATATTCTTAATTGACGTGTACCACAATAACATTGTCTGACATTTATTATTTTAATAGAGTTATTATTGTATTTAATTTATTGTCGGCCTCGGCGGCGTAGTGGTTAGCGTAACCGACTGCCACGCCTGAGGTCGCGGGTTCGATTCCCGCACAAGTTAAACATTTGTGTGCATGAACATGGATGTTTGTCTTGATCTGGGTCTTTCTTTGTATAATATGTATTTATTTACGAAAAAAATTAGTGTATATGTATGTTTATCCATTGTCTAGTACCCAGTACAAGGTCTGCTTAGTTTGGGCTAGATGGTGTTATGTGTATGTGATAGAATATTATTATTATATTATAACTTGTCTATACATTTGTTTTTAATGAAGATATACAATGCCAAGTCTATAAATGCAAGCAATTATATTTACAACTATTTGCAGTTTATCATATTGTCTATCAACAAAAATATGTCATGATCTTTATTCACGACGAAATTGTAATTTCATTGAAAAAGCATCGGCCTTCAAGTTTATACATCTTTTTGCTAACAATTTGTTTTAAGACACATTGTTTTGCTAGATTGGTTTTTAAACTCTCAAGACTTAGGTTATTTGTCAAATTACTGTGTTAATTTTATTTGCGCAATGGTTTTAGCGGTCACCTCATCAATTCGTCGCGCCGGGTGTTGAGATTGATTCCATTGATGGCATAAAAATGGTGTGATCAAATATTATTTTAGAGTCTGGGTATTATTTGTGTCGGTTTTGTGAATATTTGGTACCTTTTTTAAATGATTGTTAAGTCCCTCGTCACACAGAAATAATTCTTAATTCAATAGATCTTTTTAAAGGAGGAAAATCTCTAAAAATCATATATTAATTCTACTATAGGAGCTTCTCTGAAGGGGTATTATATTTAATGCAATATTTAGCTGCAATATACTGCTGACAATAAGACCCATAATGTAGAATACGCCGTAACATTTTACTGTTTGTAATAATTTGAAATAATTTCGAATGGCCGATGCATTCAATTGTTTTTGAGCTCGCCGAGATATAGTAAAACATTGCAGACGCATTGCAGTAAATATTCCCAGTTTAGAAACCCCTTGTCTAAAAAAGGGAGGAGGGTCGAATAAGGAATAGTGTGAAATCTCTGGTATAGCGCTGATAGGCTGCGGTAAGAGTTTACCATCAGACAGGCCATAGGCTTATTTGCTACTTGGACTCGAATTAAAACAAAATTTATAACCGCTTTTAAAATGAATTAATGCCTATTTTTGGTGTCTCATCGCTAGTGGCTGCCTTGGTGCTGCGCTTGTCAACAGGTTGCAAAAACCACTTACCATTATACTCACAGGCTCGTACGCTTTCATGCCACCGTGATCGTAAAAATGAACATCTACAACAGAATTTAGAACTAGTGCATAATTATATATTACTGCCCCATTGTAAATAATTCCCTTGTTGCCCGCGTACTCGGGTTGTATTAACCGCTTAGCATCTTACCACCAACGTAGTATACTTGCTTACAACATTGGTGGCATAAAAAACTACATCAACGACTGATTTAGAACTAATTAGTGCCTATTTATTGGAGCCTATTAATCATTTATTAGTTCGTATTCATTACTTAAATTATAGGTTCAGTGGATATGATTATTAGTAATTATGATGCATCAATGCGGATGTCACGACGTTTAATTACGGTTTCAAGATCAAAAGTGTGATTAAATTTGATAACTTCATAAGTGATGTGATGCAATTGGTGAAGCGTCTCTTTGCTTAGTTAATTAATAGCGCAGTACAGGTCTTCGATTCCAGGGTTCGACAAAGTGTTATTGGATTTTTCTGTCAAAATCTTAGAGTATAGACTGTGCCTGGAAGACGGCAATTACGCAGTACCTTAACTTAACGATGACGAAATATAGATGTAAGATATTGTGCCTACCCCTAATAATATACACGTGAGGCTATGTATTAAATTGTCAAACCAGCTGAAATTTTTCTGCCTCAGCTTATAAGCTTTTAATTGTGGTGACAATCGTAATAAACACTTCCTTACATATTTTAAGCAGATAACTCACCCACGGCGCGCACCTCCGACTTTCGGCAGTTATATGACTTTTCGAAATAATGTGCGTATTGATTGGCAATTATCGCCTGCTCCGTGCCTCGGAGAGCACGTTAAGCCGTCGGTCCCGGCTGCCATGAACATCTATGGCAGTCGTTATTGGGAGAGTATCGACACAAAATATCCCACTGGGTCGAAGTGTCGCCGGTCTGCACTGACTGGCCCCCACATAAGATACAAGATACATATTTTAAGATAGATAATTCAGAGTGTGTTTTCTTGAATACGCTGATACTGAAACCGTCAGGCTGGAGAAGAACCACTAGTTTACATAAGAAAACCAACTTGTCTTTTTCAACTTCCTTAAATTTAGGATTTCGCCTAAACTGGTACGGTTGTCGCAGTATTTCCATTCTGCGATTTTCTAAAAGCTGGAGATACTAGATGCTATCCTTCAGAAGATCGCTTGGCTTGGTAAGATCGATTGCTTGCGATATTTTAAAGGATGGAGAAGATCGTTTGGCTTGATTTAGTGGCTGCAGTCTTCATTGTATTCCTGTAGTAGGTAGGGCTTCTTACATATCTTATAATAATATCAGCCCTGTATTAAACTGTCCCACTGCCGGGCACGGGCCTCTTCTCATTGTGAGAAGGGTTAGGCGGTAGTCCACCACGCTGGCCTAGTGCGGGTTGGCAGACTTCACATATCTTCGAGAACATTATGGAGAACTCTCAGACATGCAGGTTTCCTCACGATGTTTTCCTTCACCGTTAAAGCAAGCGATAACTAATTATTAAATACGCATATAACTTCGAAAAGTCAGAGATGCGCGCCTTGGGTTCGAACTCGAGACCTCTGCGTGGCAGTCCAATGGTTTCCCACTAGGCTATCGCTGCTATCTATATCTCTATATCTCTATATCTATATCTACATATCTTACATATCGGCATTAAGATCTAATACTTTTATTTGAACCTTAGTAGATTAAAGTTGTAGTAGAAATTTGGTGACCTGCAATGCACAGTTGTTTTATTTCCTTTTTCTTTTATACAACTATCGTGGCAAACAAGCATACGGTCCACCTGGTGGTAAGTGGTCACCGTAGCCTATGGACGCCTGCAACACCAAAGGCATCGCTTGCACGTTGCTGACCCTTTAGGAAAGGAAGAAGAAAATAAGGAAGTGGGAAGGAGAAGGGGCGGGAAGGTGGAAAGAGGGTGATTGGGCCTCCGGCACTCTCACTCACCGAACGAAACATAACAATAGGAATACTGCTATTTCACGTCGATATTCTGTGAGAGGGTAGTCCTTCCCCGGTCGAATCAGCCCATTCATGCTGAAATCAGCGAGGCTCTACTACTCTGAAAATTTGTCTCATATAACGTCGTCATATATGTACTGTTACGTGGGTAAGTGAGAGCACCAAAGATCCTGTCGACCGCTTGACCTCTTCCTTACTTGCCTTCTCTTACCCACTCTTCCCTTAGACTACGGTAACAGCTAACCATCAAGCAGCAGACCGTTTGCTTGTTTTTAAGCGGTTTTCCAGTGGTTTGGTTTAGTTGTTTTGGAATCTATTCTGTGATCCTATCTTATCTTATGTGGGGGCCAGTCAGTGCAGAACGGCGACACTTCAACCCAGTGGGATCTTTTGTGTCGACACTCTCCCAATAACGACTGCCATAGATGTTCATGGTAGCCGGGACCGACGGCTTAACGTGCTCTCCGAGGCACGGAGCAGACGATAATTGTCAATCAATACGCACATCATTTCGAAAAGTCATTATAACTTCCAAAAGTCAGAGGTGCGCGACGTGGGTTCGAACCCGAGACCCTCTGGATTGCAGTCTGTTGGTTTCCTTACTGAGCAATCGCTGCTCTTTCTGTGATCCTAAGAAATCATAGCTATATCCTTGAGCGGCGGGTACCGCTTAGGTACCATCAGGTGAACTGTTGGTTGGTCTGCCACCAACAGCAATATAATTTGGTTATAGTTAGGCGAATGTAGTAATTGGAGGGAGTGAGGGAGGCTTATGTCCTGCAGTGGACTACAATAGGCTGAAATGATGATGATGGTGATGAATGTAGTAATTCGCATTTAGCGTACTAGTTCTTTAACTTAACTTCTTATCTAATATTATAAATGCGAATGTGAGTTTGTTTATTTGTTTATTTATGTTCCCAAGCGATCATCATGAAATTTCGCATACACGTTGTCAGGGGTACAGAAAAGCGTACGGTACCTTTTATCAAGAAAAAGTAGTTACTAACCTAACCTACATTTACGCAAGTGAAGCCGCGGGCAAAATCTAGTATATAAATCTATGTATTTTCTATTGCGATGTATTGATTGGACTATCTATATCTTGTCTATGTAAATTGTATATGTTGCGTGTGCGTGTAGCTGGATCATTATAATCGTAACACCTCTACACAAGGTTACTTTAGTACTGATGCGTCTACTTGTCAAGGATTTCCAAGCCATACATTAAAGTTATATATTATAGTAACTGGTTCATGTACCTCGCTGTTTGAAAGCCCTAAATTGACTACATTGAGAATATATTTATTTTAAAAAATATGTCTTTCCTAAAAGAAAATATAGAAATAGGAGGTCTGCAATAAATCGTGTGTATACAAAAATCCTTTTTCCGAGTCTAGACGTATTTTGTGCCCGGTGTTTCTATTTTTGTAAAGTCTTAACTATTAAGGTTTTTTTAGACAACTTCTGCTCTTGAATTTATTTTTATGTCATGAAGCCATGAGAAGATGTTCTTTATTTAGAATACATCCATATCTCCGAAGGCGTATACAGAAGGTTTATTACACCTATATGTTGCATTTCCACTTAATAGGGTGCGAGCATATTATTGATGGGCTACCTAGGCTTGAATACCGAAAAATATTTTGTCCGACCCGACAATCCAACCCGAAACTACATTCAAATCATTCGCCGTATCACTGAGACAGATGAAGGCATGTGTATGAAAATAATAATGACATGCAGGTGGTTGATTATTGTGTATAGAAAAATATACAGGTGTATGCTGGTGCCCTTTTCTTTCCGCATAGTTGACTGTGACACATGTAATCGGCGGTAAAGTGTGTGAACTAGACGCATGATGTAAATTGACATTCTCACTTATTAGAACTTAAAGCCTTGATGGTATGTCATTGGAAGATACTTATAGTTACTTACAAAAGTTTGCTTACTTTTGTGAGTAATCATCATCGAGGGCATCGATGGCGTAGTGGTTCATATAGTCGGCTCGCCACTGCCATTGTGCCGAGAGTTATGAGTTCGATCTCAATACCGAAAAATATTGTGTGATCTATAAATAGTTATTCCGGCGTTAGGTATTGTTTGTGTCAGTTGTTTAAATTATTGTGAAGTCACCTCGCACTAGATATAATTCCTATCGCGTAGTTATCATTTTGGCGAAAAAGAAAACTACGATTTAACCTATTAAGTAGCAGTGGCACACCGGCGGCCAGATACAACAGGTTTTCACTGTCTGGATTGGAAAACCTATAATTGACAGGCTAAATGTTTTGCAACGGATTTTGTTTTGAGACCAATAAAAAACGTTCTGATTGGGTGGCCAGTTTTGAATATTTATCTATTGAAATTAAACTGCTATATACGGATTTTATCGCGTTGTTTATTTGACACTTTATTACAGTCTCCCCGTGACCATGGCTGCTGAAAAGCAACCGAAACGTCGGGGAAAGTGTAAAATAAAAATAAATTAAATCTAAATAGTTTAATAATAATTTAATTAGCTTAAAAATTAGTAAAAGTTTAATAGTAGTAGTAGTGTAACAATTTTCAAAATTTTGTAATAAAGTGTCAAATAAACAACGCGATAAAATCCGTATATAGCAGTTTAATTTCAATGAATAATATTCGCGTAAATAGAAGACAATATTATATTTATCTATTTCCAATTTTTCTGTATTATCAATAGACGTTGTCTTATTATCACGTATCCGTCACATCATTGAATAAACGGACATTCAAAAGCAAAATATTGGCCATTAAATCGTACTTTTAGTTACCATGCAAAAGTTAGTGGAACAACGACCATATATATCGTATGTACGTAAATCAATTCGTTCTCAAATAAATCCTCAATTATGAATGTAAAGGCGAACTTGACATTTCAGTGTTAATGTTTATATAACTATGTGTTACGAATGGACGCTGACAGTGAGGAACTGTCTGATAAATGGCAGTCATCCTGGTTGACTGAGTCGTCTTTTCTTTAATGGCAGCGACCGAACTGTGGTTCAAACGCCGCGCTGTGCAGGAAACTTTACACAAATATAATTAACGGGCACTTACTGTACTTATATTTGTGGATCACAAATAATTACCTCATATGGAATTCGACCCCAAAATAGCGCAGTGGCAATGGTAAGGCGACTGCTTGCTTACTGTGCCATCCGTGTAGTTAAAACATCATTGCTGAGAACTGAATAATGTAATGTTATAAACCTGAATATAAATAATAACAAGTGAGAAACGGCCATAAATTTCCGTAAATTCTAGAGGCCGAAAAAATGGTATCACGTGACCTTGAGGTCAAAGTCAGAGGTCAAAGGTCATAGTCATTTCGAGTGTATATCGACTATGCTGAGTCGAAAGACGTTGACCGCGAGTCTCTAGCTCTTACGGTTCTTGAGTTGAAAGATGGTATCACGTGACCTTAAGATCAGAGGTCAAAGGTCATAGTCATTTCGGGCGTATATCGACTATGCTGAGTGAAATGGCATTGACCACGAGTCTTTAGCTCTTACGGTTCTTGAGTTGAAAGTTGTATAACAAACAGACAGACGGACTGACGGACGGACGGACAAAGCTGTTGTATAAGAGTTTTTACGAACTCTAAAAAGAACAATCGAGTATCCTTGATTGATATTTTTATTAACCTCTGAGCCTTCTTCGAAGAGGTTAATGAAAACACTATGTGGGTCTGTGTGTCTGTCTGTTAGTGACAGGCATAGCTCCGGAACCACTGGACCGATTGACTTGTAACTGGGTGTGCAGACACTTTGGGTCATCCCTTGGTCGAGTTTGAGTATGGGCCCGTGCCGTATGCCATATGCCTTAGGATTTAACTCTATTCGTTTATGTGGAAGTTTGACAGTCACCCCACTAGGCTATCACCACTCTTCTTAATGATTGTCGCGTATACAGTAGTGTGTATGTGGGTAGTCTTCCAAAGTAAACATTTATTTGCTCACATTATTGCTGTTTTAGTATCCATGCAAAACATAGTAGCTTGAACATAACCGTGCATGTATAACGTTGTATAAATCAATTCGTAACTGACATAAACAGTTCAATGTTTATATAAACGTTAAACTTGGCATTTGCAGTATTTACGTATCAATATACATTTATTACTGTGCTTCCGTTCGTATGTATGAGTTTTTTGCTGAGTATCCATATAATTGATGCTGTGTAAAGGATGTTAATAAACTTAGTGCGTATTAATACTTATTTTAATCGCAGGGTAAGATACAATGTATATAAATAGTATAAAATAATATACTTATAATATCAGCCCTGTATGTAATCTGTTCCACTGCTGGGCACGAGCCTCTTCTCAGAGTTAGATGGGTCAGACCATAGTCCATCATACAGGCCTAGTACGGGTTGGCAGACTACACATATCTTCGAGAATTATAGAGAATTCTTAGATATGCAGGTTTCCTTACGATGTTTTCCGTCATCGTTAAAGCAAGCGATAATTAACTACAAATTTGATATAACTTCTAAAAGTCAGAGGTGCGTACCTTGGCATCGAACTCGAGACTTCTGCGTACCATTAACGGTCTCCCAATGGGCTATCGCTGAAGAAAGATACAATGTAAATTATTAATAAACAGTGAATAGACAGTTCATGAAGCAAGAATTGAACCTGTGATTTGCAAAGGAAATAATAATAAAATATATATTAATAATAGGGGTTAAAGTATGAAGTTGCCATTGTATAGTAATAGATACTATGAATTGACATAAAACCTTCATGGTGTGAGATTTTCGAGTGAAACTTTTACACATGATACCTATAAGATGCTTCTTTTAAAAAATGTGCATTATTTGATTTTCCAACTCAATTTTTTTTATTTTATTTAGTCGGGAAAGATGGTTACTTCGAAATTCCGAGTCATTTTTGAATACGAGTTCCGACGCGGAACTAATGCGGCAGTAACGGCTCGCAATATTAACGCTGTTTGGAAAAGAGACTGCTAATGAACGCACCGCGCGTTTTTGGTTTAAATGCTTTCGTAATGGAAACTTCGACTTGAAGAACGAACCACGTGGAAGACCGTCCACACAGATGAATAACGCTGAATTGAAGGAGATGGTGGAAGTCGATCCGAGTCAAACTACCCAGGAATTAGCAGCATGGTTTAACGTTACCCTATCTACAATATTGGCCCATTTGCATCAAACCAATAAGAAAAAAAAAATTAAAAATGTGTGCCTCATGATTTGATTGATAAACCGTGACCGTAAGCGAAAAATGTTAATAAAACGGCAAAGGTAACTATTTGGTGATCTCTTCATGGTGATATTCACTATAGTTTTCTCAGGTCTGTTCAAGCAATAACAGTAGATGTTTAATGTACCTAACTTCAAACAATGATGGCGAAACTGGCAGTGAATCAGCCCCGACTCGTGAATCGATCTTCACCATTATTGCTCCATGATAACGCACGACCTCACACTGCACGAAAAACCGTTGTAACTCTACTAGAGCTGCAGCTAGAAACCAAACATCATCCTCCGTACTCGTCAGACCTTGCTCCAACGGACTACCATATTTTTCGTGATTTGGTCAATTATCTACGTCACAAAAAAATTTCCTTACAGGAGACAGTAAAAAATGCTTTCACACAGTTTGTCGAATCTTAATCCCCGGAGTTCTATCGTAAGAGCATAAATGAACTTCCGTTTAGATGGTAGCAATGTATAGATAATGAGGGTAAATATTTCGATTAAATAAAATTGGTACATCTTAGGGAAAAACGAGTTTCAATTTTTCAATATTATTCGGCGATTTTATACTTCATCCCCTAATACATATAATAATTATTAGGCCGCGTTATTCTTAAATAGTAATTCATTACATTCGTTATACGTACTTGCTGATTGCACAGTTTTATAATACATACATAGATTCACGCCTGTTTCGCAGAGGGGTAGGCAGAGACTACGGATTTCCATTTGCTACGATCCTGACACACTTCTCTGGCTTCATTCACTTTCATCACATTCCTCATACACGCCCGTCGGTTCAAGGTGCTCTTAACCTGGCCTTTGTCCAGAACGCCTCCGATCTGATCAAGAAACGATCAGTTTTATAACTATATAATTAATGGCATATAGCATCGTATTAGATGCAAAAAACAGAAGCAAATTTTAATCCCTGAACGACCATGAATATCTTAATTGGCAAACGACGACACAGCTTGTCGAGGTCGCCCGCCCTATATCATGGATTGTTTTCTGTTTTGTTTATAATTAGTACGTATTCATTAAATGAAAAACAAAAACAAATGTACCCATTTGGCATTTTTGTATATACCTATAATAATTAAAGTGAATTATCGGCTCCGCTGTTGGATTGACGTGAGGTTAAACAATGTTGCCGCAGGCATATTTTTAAATAGTAGGCTAATTAATGACTTAAGATCATGCGTGCTTATAGGAGTCAATCGCAGCTGTAAACACATAAACACACACGTTCACGTAAATACGGTTATTTGTGAATTTTACACATAACTGTTTTGAGACTGGATGTACTTTGTGTCCATTATTTCTACGTTAGTAAATTCCTACTTAATATACGACTCAATTTCTAGTGCTGGAGTTGTTCATAAAGTAAAAAAGAATATTGTACTGATTTTGAAGGTTTGCTGTTTTCAATTTATTTTCTTCTCTAATGATCAAAACGATATTTAATAAAAACGTTTTAATCTAAATTCTGTAGTTAGCTATTACAAATCAACAATTTTGATTAAAATAATCAAGACGCGTTAATTTTGACTGACATTTAACTTTTTTTAATCCATATAGGTAGACTTTATAATAACTTTAAATTATTAAAACGAAATAGTTTTGTTTTTTTCTTTGCTTAGCGAGTTTATTATGTAGAGTATGATGTTTTTTGTGAGTGATTGGCTGATTTAAATATAAACATACAGTGCACATAATAGGTTAATGTCGCAAAACACATGTGACTAAATAAAAGTTAAGAGATCAATCTTTCCTGTGTAAAACAAAATATAATTGTGATATACCTACACGATTTAAATACATATATGCAAATATATAATTGACTAACTGTCCCGCGGTCTCACCCAAATTTATTATCACTGCTCCGCTCCGGTGGCGCGTAGCGTGGATATTATATAGTCTGTAACGTTTCTCAAGAATTAAGCTATCAAATGCGATAATAATTTTTCAAATCCGACTTGTACTTTCAGAGATTAGCGCGGTCGAACAAAAAATAAAGTACCTATTCAGTTTTATTATCATAATATGTATATAAATAATTTTATTGTTAAGTGACTGACATCGATGAGAATTTATAAGAGTGTATATCGGCTAATCTCTTCTCTCTTAGCCTTTATTATTCTCAAGTCACTTGGGGTCGGCTTTTCTGGTCTAACCGGATTTGACTGGATATCAGTTTTTACACGGAGCGGCTGCCACCTGACCTCCGCAACCCGAAGGCTAACGATACCCTAAGGCTAGACCAGTGTCAGGATATTAGAGGGTACAGACTTTCCCAATAACGACTGCTATAGATGTTCATGGCAGCCGGGACCAACGGCTTAACGTGCTCTCCGAGGCACGGAGCAGGCGATAATTGTCAATCAATACGCACATAATTTCGAAAAGTCATATAACTTCCGAAAGTCAGAGGTGCGTGACGTGGGTTCGAACTCGAGACCCTCTGCATGGCAGTCTGTTGGTCTCCCCACTGAGCTATCGCTACTACTATTGGCCAATCTGCCCAGGAGATATTTGACAATATGCACAAGTGTTTGCGCAAACACAAGTGCATTCTTTGGTACCTTACTCTTATAGTCATTAGTCATTTATTCAATACTTAAAAACCTTTGTGTAGAATTTTAAACTTACATACTAAATATGAACATATACAAATAATATTAAAAGCATACAATTAAATCAAAATGAATAATACAATATAAATAGCATATTATTATATGAGTAATAAAAAAAATCACTAATTCGTATTATGTTATGTCAGCAGTATAATCCAAAAGCATTTCTTCTTCTTTTCGTGTGTTTAGTGGCCAACCTCTTGTCAAGAGTTGTTCAAGCCGCCCGTAGGCCTCTGACATGGCTTAACGACTGCTGTCAAATTTACAACAACCGGGACCGACTTTTTACGTGCCCTCCCAAGCACGGAGACGCTCAGATGAAATACCGCTAAGCGGTCACCCATCTATAGACTGACTGCACTCAACGTTGCTTAACCTCGCTAATCGTTTATCTGTTTGTGATTGCAACTGGCTATGAGCCAAAAAGCATTATCCAAAGAGACAGCATTCCGACACGACTCGAGAGAGATTAAGCGGAGGCAGCAACTTTAAGTGCGTTCTAATGCATTTGTGTCCGTAACACCACCATCATCCTAACTCTGAGCTTAAGAATTTCTTTGCGGGAAAACTCAATCTCTTGCTGGCTCTATTCGGGCTTTGTTCTTTAGACCTTATCTGCAATAGTTACATTCAAATACTGAACTGTCATCGAGGTAATTAAAATAAGTATATAATACATGTACGAAATAACTGTATGCTTGCCGAGAGAGTACTCCTGCAGGAGTTATCGCATACATGCGCTTGAGTTTATAATAATAATGTCCTATTGACTGAAATTTGGGTCACAGCGGCCAATCTTAACGGTGACTGACCATTTGCGCAGGGGATTTTATAGCGCACAGGTGTGTGCGGGGACACAAGTGTACTCTCTGTTTCCTTTCTCTCATAATCCGAGGGGACAGTAATCCGACTCGACTGGAAGGAGATCAGGTGCAGGACCAATGGCTTTGCGTGCTTTTCGAAGCACAGGGGTTTGTAACACTGGCACTTTCCTAACTGCGGGCTACTATTTTGATTTCTTAGCAGAAAATAAATTATTTGTTGGCCCGACCCGGTATTCACACCCGTGCCCTCATGCACAGTAGTCGCAATTATTAACGATGGGCCATAGGGACAATCAGCATCAAACATGAGTATATAAAACGAATGCGTCAGCAGTGTCTCTACAAACATCGAACCTGCAAGTTCATGATTATTAGTCAGCGTAAGCTCAATCATACTATGAAACCAAAAACCTATCATATTTCAAACACCATATAGTTATACTTGTGATGCCTCTAAATTACGCACAATCATTCGGGTCATATAATATCGGTAAGTTGAAAATTCCGGCACATTTATTAATGTACAGTTCATTAGTGACTATACACTAATAAAGTGCAAGGTCAGCAAACTATTTGGGATATATTATTAAATATTGTTAATCTGTTGAAATTTCCTGACAGCCTCTTATTAACAATCGTAATTTGCATAGAAGAGTTCTTAAGATATATTGTGTAGGTGGAATTTAATCTGAAATTGTAAGATTGGTGTGAACTAAAGCAATTTTGCCATGGTCAAATTTAGTTTATTATTGTTGCCTTAGGTGACTGACGACCTAGCGGCGTGGCGCATTTTAAGTGGTAATTACCGCTCATGGACTTGGATACAATGTCAAAGAACACTCCTTGGTTTTGCCAAGGAAATACAACGAAACCGCAAAGGGAGAACAGGTAGATCGACTTATCTGCCCTTAAGGGATGCTAGTTCTTGGTGACTGATAAAGACAGAAAAGTGGTGAAAGGCATATAGCCATATGCCATTAATAGCAATAGGATATTAGCATCATATTATTAGTGGTCACCAATGGGTCGACTTTTGAAGGTAATAAATAAACAAATAAATTATAAAAAATAACAATACAATCTGTACGTAAAATCAATTGGTCCCACACTAGGCAAAGCCTGTCCTGTGGGTATCCATGAAGATTACAATCGGCTTACTTTGTTTCTTTAAAACAAATTAAAATTTAAAATTTTTAGAATTGGCTCGATCGGGGAAGGACTGCCCTCTCATAGAATATCGACGTGAAATAGTAGTATTCCTACTGTTGTGTTTCGTTCGATGAGTGAGAGTGCCGGAGGCCCAGTCACTCTCTCACCCCCTTCCCGCTTCTTCTCCTTCCCATTGCCTTTCCTTTGCCCCTGGTATTGCAGGCGTCCATAGGCTACGGTGACCACTTACCATCAGGTGCGCCGTATGCTTGTTTGCTACCTTAAACGTATAAAATAAAACTTCTTATCCATATACACTTTAACTAAGCCATGTTTTCATACTCCTTTGCACCCAATGTACTCCGTATTGTGTGCACGAGGGCGGGAAAGAAATAGGGTAACTACAAAATGTTCTATTTCCGTATTAATATAGATATATAGTTCGTAGATATTTACTTTATGTATATAATTCTTTTGAACGTGTCTATGTCACACAATTTTATAAAATTATTTTGAATCATTCACCTGTAAATATCTGAACTTAATTTTTTATACTTGAATAATTTTTTGTAGTCTATTTAACTTTTTTTTTTTTTTTTTTTTTTTTTTAACGTGGGGGAATGCTTGATGCATACCCCTCCGCGGGGGCGGGCGGAGGGGTTATGTCGGACTCGCCGGGGTAAAAGAAAGATGTTAAGAAGAAAATGTACCTCCCGGGATACCGACTAAACCTACCACGGTGTTCCTCGACAAAACCACTATCGACGGGGCCGCGCGAATCACTTTCGCATGCGGTCGCGACCCCGCCGAGGATTCGGCCCGCCGTATGAAACGGCAGGCCACTACACGAAAGACCTACCCAAAGGCACTCCTCACAAATTATCCCTACTGTCCCCCCTAGAGGGGAGACGGACTCGAAACAACAGAGGCGCGCGTGGGAACACGCACGCCGCCTCTCGGACCTGGTGCTGAACGGATGGCGGGCAGGCCCACAAAGCCCGCCACCCCCAGGTCAATCCTCAGGGTGGCTGGAGGTCGTCCCGCGCCCTCCGGCGCCCGGCTCTGCGGTTGGGGAGAGGGTTCAAACGCTCCCTCTCCCGCTCCGCCGCCTCCTTGATGGAAATGACTTCCTCACAGAAGTCTATTTAACTTAATTTAATGTAATATTATTTTATTTAATGTAATATAACTTAATTTAATCCATTATTATTTAATTATACATTGCTGCTCGATTTGCTTATTTCAATTATGATTTTCTAAGATATTTTATTTTTATTATATTATTATTATTTACTGATGTTTCCAATTGAATTGTATAATCTATTGCCAACTGAATTACTTATAATTTATTTTTGCTTGAATTCATTACTTGAATATGTCTACTATGTCTGTGTCGTTTAATTTAATATAATATTTAATGTTACAATAATTACTTATCTAATCTTAAAATAGTCAATTTATCATAGCCGTTGTTTTTTGTGCATGCGGTGTTAACCTTTAAGTAATTGTTACACTTTTAAAAGTATATTAGCCTATTGTATTATAAGTTAATGTTATGTGTGTAAACAATTGTTGGTTAACCTAAATAAATAAAGTAAAAAATAAAAAAAAAAACTCCTTTTGAACGGCTAGACTGATTTTGATGACATTTTTGTGTTTGAGCCTACTTAAACCAATTCCGATTGTGTATCTAAATCATCCAGAGAACCATCTCACAATCGGATCCGATAGGTTGCGCTGCGATCGGTTTCCAGGATTCTTTATTAATTTTTGAGCAAAGTTTCAGACATGACAACGCCTTGATTAATATAATTATGTCTTTACTTCACGGAACTCTTAACAGGAGCACAATACCTCAGTACAAATAATGTTGCACCACTAGGTACAAATCAAAATAAAAGTCTCATCAAACATTCGCACGATCGAAATCTAATAAATCTGTGAACTAATGAAATAATAGGCACAAACTAACCGGTGCAATTTGTTAACGAGCCTATCAACTATTAATCATAGTGATCAACTCTTTGATATGTGATGCAACAATATCTACATCGAACATCATTGTAAGATCAGATATAATACTGTTACTTTCATTAGTAACAATGTACATATAGTTTGTTGTGATACGCAAGAAAAAGTGATTGAGTAAGATTCTCCAAACCAAATTACGGTCACGGTGACCAATCTTAACAGAGTCTAGTCACCTGTGCATGTGATATTGTGGTCTACAAGTGTTTGCTCAAACACAAGTGCACTACCTATTCTCTAAGTCACATAGTCCGATTTTCGTCCCGACCCGGTATTTGGACCCAAGACCTCGTGCACAAGACCCTCAGTCATGAAAAGTGATTATGCAATCTTCAAATTTAGTTATAGTCAAAGGAACCAAGGCTATCAAAACAAACTGTGAAGAAAGTGTTATGATAATATCAGAAACGAATCCATACGATCTTTGGCATTTGTGGCACAGGCAGTTCAATCTTCAAAGGAAGGTGTAGGCACGTAGCATCTATGTCGCATCAATATTTTAGACATAATATGTACTTACAACCTTAATTGTATAATAATAAAGAGTTTATTGTTTTCTCTCACATAGAAAAGATACATATGGTGGTAAAAATATAACAGTTATGCAAACACATGTAACAAGACGATAGGGGACCGCTCTACAATCCCCAACGGGCCCCAGTTAGACGACCCCAGGGCACTCCCACCGTTCGCAGTATAAGCAAACGGAAAGAGAGCCAGCGATCTAGTCCCCAAAAACCAATTTGGAGATTGCAAAACGTGCCCCTACACTGTGTATAATACAATATGAGATTAAATCTATGTGAGAGACTGGTTTCTGTACTAGGAGACCTGTATGACAGATAACCAGCCTCTCCAGACTCCGGAAGTGGACAACGGTATACGGTGTATAACTCAATTGTGCTGAATTATTATTTAAATAATAAAAATAGTATAGTAATAGTAATTTATTTTATTAATAATAAAAATATTAATTAGTCAAGCAAAAAGAACTTCCACACTACAGATAAAGCTTGGATAACACTGAGCAACAAAAAATATATTAATTCTGCGGCATTAACTTTGTTACTGGTTTTAATAAACACCTTCATCAGTCATACCCAAAATATATTTACTTTGTATGGATTGACTCTGGTTCTTGAGATATTCAACATAAAGAACGGTTCATCAGGACATTAGAACAATGAAAGAAAGATACCAAGGCCGATGGGACAGCCATATTATGATGGCAGACTATTGCTTGAGTTTAATAAGGGATTGTCCTGAACATAAACACAATAGAAAAGCTTACAGACAAAGTAATTTCTAATATTTTTTAATGATATTTTATTAATAGCAGGTGTATTAAGTTTTCTTGTCGTTATGATATAGCCGCTTCTAAAATATATTTCATAATTATGTACATGTATTTTTATTTCGACCTTCTTTTAGTCATATCGTTATAAAGTCTTATCTCATAAACTAGAGTCAATTTAACGAGCAGATATTTTCTCGTATTCAGCATACTAACACAATGTACTTACACAACATTGACTCCAACTTACCATGCCGCAAAATGACTGTTCCCCAGTGAAAAATATATATAAAAGTTCAGGTATTTAGCAACATAGGGGATGGCCCTATGTTGCCAAGTCACACGGCACGTCAAGGGTAACTCTCTGTAAAGAGAGTTTTATTACTGTAATTGCTTCCCTTCAGGCTATCTCAAGTTTAAAAAGGCAGATTTAGATTGAGTAGTAGAGCCTCGCTGATTTCAGCATAAATGGGCCGGCTCGACCGGGGAAGAACTACCTTCTCACAGAATATCGATGTGAAATAGCAGTGTTCCTACTGTTGTGTTTCGTTTGGTGAGTGAGAGTGCCGGAAGCCCATTCACCGTCTTTCCCCCTCCTCGCTCCTTCTCTTTCCCACTTCCTTTTTTGCAAAAGGATCGGCAATGCGCAAGTGATGCTTTTGGTATTGCAGACGTCCATAGGCTACGGTGACCACTTACCGTCAGGTAGGCCGTATGCTTGCTTGCCACCTTAGTTGTATAAAAAAAAGGCAGATGTTGTGCTTTCAACAGTTGATGTAAGACGTTTGCCCCTTTATGCTGGCGGTACAACAAATCCGCTCAAATGGAAGGCGTGATAAATCCTACTAGTTTCAAAATCGTCCATAAGTAATTGTGACCGCTAATTATAAGCCAGCTCAGTGCGTGCATATAAAACCAAAATATAATCTATACAGTAGCAAAATCGTGAGGAAACCACTAAATATACGTTGTATTTGTTATAAGATTGCACGTGGCGTATTACATGAACGACTTCCGCGCCGTATAAAAATATACGCCAGATAGAAGAAGAACAATAATAAGTATAATAATTCCAGATATTTTACCTATAAGGAAGTAGAATAATATTTCTTTAGCATTGAATATGCTTTTATGATTACCCATAGGTGTCTTATCCATGGTTATAAAGTGTAGTGACTGATTCATTTTAGAAGGATAATACATAGGGAGATATATGGAGTGAGGAGACGGTGGTAGTATAAAAACTGCACGATTAGCTTCTTGTGACTCCAATATTGTCAGGCTTTACCAATAACCAGATAGATAAGACAGTTTAAAAATAATACAATATGGAAAAATATTGAGTAGCAAATTCCACATCGATCTATCACATTATTCCTTCACTACATGAGCCCGCGGTCTCACCCGCGTTTATAGTTACTGCACCGCTCCCGTGGGTTGTAGCGTAATGTTATATAGGCTATAGCCTACAGTAAAATAATTTTTCAATTCGAACCAGTTGTTCCTGAGATTAGCGCGTTCAAACAAACAAACAATCAAACAAGCTCTTCAGCTTTATAATATTAGTATAGATTACGGCTACGGTGATCGTCTCGCTACTACGCTGCGCTGAATGTTGTGGATGCGATACCCGCATGAGACTAAATTAATACTTCAGATTAATTGAAATTAAACAAATTTATACGGATTTTATCGCGTTGATAATTTTTTTGTAAAACCCTTCTTCTCCCTTAGCCTTTATTATTCCCAAGTCACTTCGGCTTTTCTAGTCTAACCGGATTTGACTGGATATCAGTTTTTACACGGAGCGGCTGCCACCTGACCTCCGCAACCCGAAGGCTAACGATACCCTAAGGCTAGACCAGTGTCAGGATATTAGAGGGTACTGACTTTTCCAATAACGACTGCCATAGATGTTCATGGCAGCCGGGATCGACGGCTTAACGTGCTCTCCGAGGCACGGAGCAGGCGATAATTGTCAATCAATACGCACATAATTCCGAAAGTCAGAGGTGCGCGATGTGGGTTCGAACCCGAGACCCTCTGCATTGCAGTCTGTTGGTCTCCCCACTGAGCTATCGCTGCTGCATCTTTTATAAAACACTATTATTGCATAAATTTGAAAAGTTTATCTTTTATTGTTAAACACTTTTACTAGTTACTGTTTACTTCTGTTTAAGCTATTTAACTGATAAAACTATTAAGATTTAATTTTACACTTTCCTCGACGTTTCGGTTGCTTTTCAGCAGCCATGTTCACGGCGATAAAATCCGTATAAATTTAATTAATTTCAATGTATAACATTTGCGTAAACGTAAGACAATATTTAATTAATAATATTAGTAGGTTCACATTTAAGTATGGCTAATAAAAGCCTAAACTTTTGTAGCCGTCACCAATTGTTTGGTTTAACAGTACGAAAGCACCAGCTCATCGAAGTACCACATTCTCTCAGGACCATAGAGACTTACCACTTACTTAACTTAAGTAATACCATTGCAGTGTTTTACCTGTTGCATAAGAGCAACGGAGACGCACATGGTACCTCTCCGTTCCATTCCTTCCATTCTACATTGATCCGTAAAAAATCCTTTTTCCGACTTTATTAGAATCCGACCAACAGCGCGGGCGTTACCCCTGGACGGTAATAGACACCGTTGACAGCTTAGCATCGATCGATCACTCCACGTGATTGTAAGTTTATTTGCCAGTTTAGCAACATAAAACCATCACTTGTGAAATGAATAAACGCGTGCTATTAATTGAAAATGCTGCTGAGCTTTTTTAAAATATGTTTACTGTATATAAAATCTGAGTTCACGTTGAACCAATTTGTTGTTTTATATTTCGCAACTAAACAAATTAAGGGCCTTGGACCATATACAGTATGTAGCATCAATCATAATTTGTAGTCAAGCATCACGTATGTGATTCACATGATATATGAAAATTACATGTGAACTTGTTTATGTAATGTTTTGTTCATGATGTGTATTTATTTGATAATATCTATTATGATGGCGCAGTGTTCATGTCGTTAATGCGTTGGTAGTGGATTCAATGATAGCATGGAACCAATATGCTGCTATGTATTTAATATAAAAATATTGGTTGATGCGTGTTTTTTACTGATTTCGAATAAGTAAAAATCTCAACTTCAAAAATATGTTAGATACGTCTTTCTTCCTTATGACGGCAGTATATTGTGTGATCCAAAAATATTGGAAGAACGGATTTTGCGTATTTCTATGGTGTGATCTAAAACTTTGTTATGAGTTTGGTGGTTTGTATGTATGTTGTAACAGAGTTTGTTAATATACTTAAGAATTAGCTTCTTCTTTAGCTCGCTGCTTTGCCTACCTGAAAGCCAAGGCCATATATACCTGGATAAGGAGAGAATCTGTGCCAAGTTTCGTCGCAATCCCTTCAATACAGAACGAATAGCCTATTTGGTTTAAATGGGCGCTTCGCTGAGCGTTGTGGTTTCCAAACGGGCCATAAATTTGTGTGATAAACAAATAGTTGTTTCGGGTCTGGATATTCTTTATTTAGGATGTTTAAATGTTTGTAAAAGATCTCTGCGACACAGGATTCATTCCCAGTGCGGGAGACGTAAAAACCAAAATAAAAAACTGGCTTGCGTGTGCCTGAGCACCTAAATATTATTTATGCAAAATCATTTTTGTTTAACTATGGATTTCAATAGACTTCTCTTTCTTATATTCGTAATCACTCACGTATTTTTGGTAAATAGCAACGTTTTACGACGGTTACCCATCTAAATAATTGACCTATTGAGCGTTGCTTAACCTAAAATATGTCCAAACCTCTCGCGACACTCATTTTACAACATTCGTCATTTATAAAGGTTACATTTAAATACATCGGTTTTTTTTTGTCGTATAAATATTTTCTACGACTTATTACGGCCGTTGGCCATATTATGACACCACTTTTAGCAATAAGTTGGATGGAACATGCTCTATTGTATCATAGATGGAATATGATTATATTTGTAGTGTTTATACTGTGCGAATAATGTGTTGGATATTGCAGATGCATTACGCATTAATAGTAAAAGAATCACAATATAATAGGCGTTAAAATATTAAGTTGCCGCTTTGTATGAAGAAAATCGGTACCGTTGTGGATTGCATACTAATTCATTCAACAAAAGTTTTTGAAAGGCCAATTTTGATTCTTAATTTTATAAACACGCTTTTATTAACACGTTTTTATTAGATTGTTATGTATCTATGTAACGGAATCTTTGAACGTGATTTTCACCCCTTTCAAACCAACGCATTGGTTTGAAAGTTTGCACACTTATCGAGGACCGATGACAATACAATAATTTAGATAAAAAAATATTAAAAACGAAAACACGCTTTAAAAAGGAGGAAAAGAATTTAAAAATTTTAATGTTAAAAAGCGTGGGGTGGGGATTATCAAAATATTTTAGAAAGCACCCCACGCTTTTTTACATTAAAATTATTAAATTATATTTCTACTTTTAAATTGTGTTTTTTAGTTTTTTTATTCAATGTAATGTTACTCGACATACGGTATGTTTTAAATTAACAAAAGCATCAACCAAACTAAATCAATGCATACAGGCAGATTCTAGGCGATGTAAATTTAATTACAAATTGTATAAAACGTTATCAATAAAAAAACATTATGATTATTAATGAATATAGTGCTAATTCGAATTATAAGTACATTTTTAAAATAACCATTGCATTATGAACAGCAACCACGAAATTAGATTTAGGAACGACGAAAATATCAAAGCTGAAGATATAATAGAAGATTTTTATCAAAACATTAAGTATTAGTACCTTCGTGTGCACATGTATGAGTACCTTAGTGTGCACATGATTGATTCTCTGAATGATTTATAAGTACACTAAACGCAGCAGATTGAATAAGCATACCGTCGTGATATGTAAAGGACGTATTGAATATCTGTATTATCATTTGAATACTCGTTTTCGAAAAGCGGTATGTTGGTATTTGAAGACGTTGAAGTATCTGCAAGCTGATATTGCGGATAAGTGGCTAATGTTTTACCGTAAGACTTTTGATTTTAATCTATACTTAATATTATAAAGCTGAAGAATTTGTTTGTTTGTTTGGTTGAACGCGCTAATCTCAGGAACTACGGGTTCGAATTGAAAAAATATTTTTGTGTTGGATAGCCTATTTATCGACGAAGGCTATTATAGACTTTATAACATGACGACCCACGGGGCCGGTGCAGTAACCATAAACGCGGGTGAAACCACGGGTACAGCTAGTTCTTTAATATATCTATTATCTTCTCTCTTAGCCTTTATTATTCCCAAGTCACTTGGGGTCGGCTTTTCTGGTCTAACCGGATTTGACTGGACATCAGTTTTTACACGGAGCGGTTGCCACCTGACCTCCGCAACCCGAAGGCTAACGATACCCTAAGGCTAGACCAGTGTCAGGATATTAGAGAGTACTGAATTTTCCAATAACGACTGCCATAGATGTTCATGGCAGCCGGGTCCGACGGCTTAACGTGCTCTCCGAGGCACGGAGCAGGCGATAATTGTCAATCAATACGCACATAATTTCGAAAAGTCATATAACTTCCGAAAGTCAGAGGTGCGCGACGTGGCCATGGGTTCAAACCCGAGACCCTCTGCATTGCAGTCTGTTGGTCTCCCCACTGAGATATCGCTGTATATATGTTTTTAGATGGTGTTAGCCTCCAACATTTAAAAGTTCGTGAAAACAGTAAATAATATAAGAAAATAACTCAAGTTGACAATACTATCAACACGCTCAAACGACCTTCACAAAACATTTATGAGATCAAAACCTCAAGAACTTTCTGCTAATCAAAAATGTCACTCTGTACCTTCGAACAACTTCGGTGGCAAAAAGCTCACGTTTCGCAGTTTAATAGTTATCATCGTGCAGCGAAATCCTTTTACTAACAATCACTGCAATCAAATATTAACATAAATGAGCTAACTATAGAGTCTAAAGTCCCTTACTAACTATATCGCATTTTAAACTGTCAAACAAATAGCGAAAATATACTTTGTTTTTAAGTTGTTAAGGTTGGATTTAACATGCGTGGCACATAGATGAACTTTAGATAGGATATAGAGCACATGCCTCTTTAAGGTTGGTCCGGAACGACTCGTTCTATCCGTTGAAAACTTTATTAAACCTTGGAGGCACATGATATTATATCAAACTGATATTTGGATTTCTATTCTTAGTATTAAAGGTAAGTGAGATCCGGCACAGAAAAGTAAAGATCAGATCTATATTGGTAACAAAATTAACCAGTGTTAAAGGTTTTAGTAAGAAAGATTAGACCGTTTATGTTTAGGAACCATGTAGACTAGGGATAGCTGTACTGCCACGCAGAGGTCACAAGTTTGATCTCACGACAGCTCTGACTTCTTAAGGTTCTGTGCGTATCGGGTAATCAGTTAAATATCTCGCGCTGTAACAGTAAAGCAAAATATCGTGAGAAAACCTGCATGACTGGTACATGAATGTTGCACATTATGGAGAATTTTTGTTCTCCACAATGTTCTTAACTATATTTGCAGTCTGCTAAGCTGCGGCGGGCTCAGCATGGCGGTTTATGGCCTAAATCTTCGAAGACGCCATGCTTAGTCATGAGACAGTTTATAGATAAGCCAGATATTATATTAATAATAATATTTCTTATTCAAAATGTAAAATACAGGGAAAGGCCACTAAACAAACTCTTTTACTTATAATCTTTGATAAAAAAAAATTCTGATTGTCTGCTGTATTGCAAGATGCATTTGCTAAAGGCAAAAGTCGGGGTATACTAATAACTTCGGTTCTTTTTTAAACTAATAAGATCACAAACCACAATGTAGACATGGCTTAAGTAGGCGCTTTACACAAAGGTGCAATATTATTAGGAGCCTAATTAACAACGTCGCCCCCCTAAAAGGTTTCGATTACACATTTATGTTTGATGCTATCTAATACACTGTTTACTTTTCAAAGGGTTATGTCGTTATCCTAACTAATATTATAAATGTGAATGTAAGTTTGTTTGTTACGCATTCACGCCTCAACTACTCGACCAATAATTATAAAATTTCGCATATGTATACGAAATTTTGTCAATGAAATTTTATTGCTAGGAACAGAAAAAGGACATAAGGAGCCTTTCATCCAGGAAAAATCTGTTACTAATCTAACCTACTACACTACCTACATTTATGCTGACGAAGCCACGGGCAAAATCTAGTATTATTTATATAAATAAGTAGATTTTAGCCACAAAAAAATTTTTTAAATAATTATTCATAAAAAATGACCAGAACAGCGATAACTCAGTGGGGAGACCAACAGACTGCAATGCAGAAGGTCTCGGGTTTCGGAAGTTATATGACTTTTCGAAATTATGTGCGTATTGATTGACAATTATCGCCTGCTCCGTGCCTCGGAGAGCACGTTAAGCCGTCGGTCCCGGCTGCCATGAACATCTATGGCAGTCGTTATTAAGCAGTCAGTGCCCTATAATATCCTGACACTGGTCTAGCCTTAGGGTATCGTTAGCCTTCGGGTTGCGAAGGTCAGGTGGCAGCCGCTCCGTGTAAAAACTGATATCCAGTCAAATCTGGGTAGACTAGAAAAGCCGACCCCAAGTGACTTGGGAATAATAAAGGCTAGGGAGAAGAAGATTAATAAAAAATGGATTATCTTAATATGAAAATTTTGGTTTAATTATTCGTCCGTGTTACTGTTGGATAAATTACTACAAGCATTTTTTTTTAATAACTTCTTCTTATTTGTGTATCTCGTACCGCGGGTGACTTTACTAACATTCAAACAACGGACACAAATGACATTTGAACTCGGAATTGGAACAACAATTTGAGGATTACACAAAGTTTTGTGTCGTGTGGGAATAGAACCCACAAAAATGACTTCATTGCCCCTCATTTACTTGTCACATATCTTTACAAGTATCGGATAAACATGTGTATGTAGTTACACTTGGTTATCATTGTCCCTTTCTCTTAATATGTCAGGGTCACATTCTTGTGTAAAGTGCCGGCATCAATTTAAGATACGTTTTGCTAATATACCTTGTTCATTAATAGAGTAACATCACGCTTGCAAATATTTAAGGGTAAGTATACCACAGCTTTTGTTTAGAGAGTAAAATATATTTAGTCTTTCTAATAATGGGTTTTTAACTCTTCTTCTTCAGCCGAAACGTCCACTTCTGGACATAGCCTGTGGTGCCTCCCACATGCTGGCAATACAGTTGATTCATAAATTCTTACAGAACGTAGATGCAGACATATTCTTTTACAAATGATATATATTAATGCACAATGTAATGATCCATTTACATACAATTTAATGCCACTATCACTATCCTATTAATATAAAACAATAAAATTATTTATTGACATACCATGTACCTCATCATCCTCTTGCCCTGGTATCAATTTATTTGGGGTCGGCGCAGTATGTCCTTCGCTTCCATACTTTTCTGTCACCCGTCATCTGATCATTTACTCCTTTTCCTTTCATATCCGTCCTCACACAGTCCATCCATCTTTTCCTTGGCCTTCCTCTCCCTTTTCGTCCCTCTATCCTCATATCCATCACTTGCTTACCTACATACGTATCATCTCTTCGCATAACATGTCCATACCAAGCCAAACGATTTCCTTTCACCTTCTCGTCTATGGGCACCACTTTCAGACTACCTCTTACGTATTCATTCCTAATTCTGTCCATTCTCGTCACTCCACACACATCCATCGTAACATTCTCCATGTACCTACCAAATTAATAGAATTTTTATTTTTGAAAGTTTTCTTGTACCTATTTAAATTATATTATGTCCTAGTCTTTATGCACTTTTAAGTGTCAAGTCTTAGATTTAGTACTTATAATATGTAAGCGCTTTGGTCTAAAGCTGTAAGCTTATATTGTTATCAATAAATGAATAAATATCCACGAAGAGTTGGCAGGGGCAGTAAACTCACTAACCGAAATAGATTTTATATAATATTGTCTTTTGTTTACGCGAATGTTATTCATTAAAATTAAACTACTTAATACGGATTTTATCGCGTTGTTTATTTGACACTTTATGACATAATTATGAAACTATTACACTACTACTACTATTTAAATTTACTAATTTTTAAGCTAATTAAATATTTAAACCTATTAAAAATTTTAAGTTAACACTTTCACGGATTTTTGTCTCAATGTTCCAGTGTAGTTATTTCAAAGTACCCGAGCATAATTTTAATAATTGGTGTTTCTATTTACGCAGAATGAGCTCAAAGTATCATGAAGTCTAGCTGTGGTGTGCTTCTTCTTGGGTTTGACTAATTAAATTACTGGATCCCAAGCTGGTGGTACGATTCCAAACATCTTCTCTATTGAAATTAGGATGTTTTTTGATTTCCAATAGCCTCGCGAAGCATCCTTGGTAGGAATCAGTGTTCTTTAGCGAGAATCTGTGGTTTGTCAAATCTCAGGTAGTGGCTGGTCCCCTGTACATATAAATGACTTTGAATTTGAGTTGTTTTTTTATATTTATATATTGCCAATTTCTTTCGGCTCTACCTAGTTCTTTAGAGCTTACGTAATAGGGAAAAATCTATTATGTCCACCTGAAATATTATTAAATTTTGACTACTACTAAAAATTTTCTCTCTCTCACACACCACTCCTGATCTGGAATACCCGGACCTCATTTTAACATGCAAACACAAGCTATTTCCAAGGAACTGACAAGCAGTTAGCCTGGTTTTATGTTTCAAAAAATCGCGATTATGCACCACCCGGTAATCTATACTAATATTATAAAGAAGAAAGATTTGATTTTTTGTTTGTAAGGATTTAAATCAAAAACTAATCAACCTATTTAAAGAATTCTTTCACAATCAGAAAGCTATATTATCACCGAGTAACAGAGGCTATGTTTTATTAAAACAAGTGAGAAACGGCAATAAAGCAGTGATGGCTCAGTGGGTAGACCAACAGACTGCAATGCAGAGGGTCTCGGGTTCAAACTTACGTCGCGCACCTCTGACTTTCAGAAGTTAGGTATATGACGTTTCGAAATTATGTGCGTATTGATTGACAATTAACGCCTGCTCCGTGCCTCGGAGAGCACGTTAAGCCGTCGGTCCCGGCTGCCATGAACATGAACATTAGCCTTCGGGTTGCGGAGGTCAAGTGGCAGCCGCTTCCTGTAAAAACTGATATCCAGTCAAATCCGGTTAGACTAGAAAAGCCAACCCCAAGTGACTTGGGAATAATAAAGGCTAAGAGAGAAGAAGTTAGAAACGGCAATGAATTGCCGTAAATCTTAGAGTTCGAAAAACAATATATACAAAGGTCATGTGATACCACGTGACCTTGAGGACAGAGGTCAAAGATCATAGTCATTTCGGGGGTATATCGCCTATGCTGAGTCGAATGGCGTTGACCGCGAGTCTTGCTCTTACGGTTTTCGAGTTGAAAGTTGTATAACAGACAGACGGCCAAAGTTGTTGTTTATGAGTTTTTCGAACTCTTAAAAGTACCGTTACTAACATAACCTAACCTACTTTTACGCGAGTGAAGCCGTGAGTAAAAGCTAATCCTTACTAATATTATATATTCGAAAGTAACTCTGTCTGTCTGTTACCTTTTCATGGCCAAACCGCTTAAACGATTTAGATGAAATCTGGGAAAGATATAGTTTAAAACCTGAGGAAGGACATAGACTACTTTTTATTGTCATAGGTACCACACGGACGGAGCCGCGCGCAAAAACTAGTAATTTATAAATGCGAATGTGAGTTTGTTTGTTACCCTTTCACGCTTCAACTACTCGACCAATCATCATGAAATTTCGTATACACGTTGACAGTGTCACAGAATAGGACATAGGGTACCTTTCATTCAGAAACAAAGTATTGTGCCAAACGAAGCCGCGGGCGAAAGCTAGTTATAAATATAGCATTTACCAGTAAGCGCGTGCTTTACTCCAATAGGCTAATGAAGAAATTACGGAGAAAGCTCCGTTTAGCATAGACACAAAACAATACTATTACAAGCTTTACATTCGCCACGTCACGTTTGTTTCATATAAGATAAACTTATTAGATGTTTACGTTCACGGAATATGTTGCAGGTAATTCCTTTAACAATCCTAATTATCTTAACTAATATTATGAATGCGACTGTCAGTTTGTTACGTTTTCACGCCGTAACTACGCCGCCGATCATCATAGAATTTGTACAGGGTGTCCGGTAATTAATGGATAACCTTGAAATGCCTTACAGTAGAACCGATGGCAGTTCAGGAAAAAAAATGAGAAATATATTAAAAAGTGCAATATATTAGCGTAATTAGTGTTTAATAATAAAACAACAAAAAACCGATGGAATTCATTCATTTATGGTATGGTAGTGTGCAAGAAAGTTAAATATGGTAATTAAAAAAAACATATCTCAGTTAGAATATTTTTAATTTTTTTTTCCTGTACTGCCATCAGTTCCACTATTAGACATTTCAAGGTTATCCATTAATTACTGGACAGCCTGTATATGTACGTACGCATACACTTTGTCAGGGATACAGAAAAAGACAGAGTATCTTTTATCCAGAAAAAGTACTGTTCTCGAGGGATAGTAATTTATTGACAAAATCTATATAAGCGCAAGCGAAGCCGCGGGCATAATCTAGTCCTACATGTAACGTAAACGTATTAGACGTTTACGTTCACGAAATATGTTGCCATTCATCCCTTAAACAATATTTATCTATTGTTATTTCGATATTTTCCTGCAATTACCTTTATTCATTGGACGACTGGGGTACGTGGTGTTAGTTGGATTGCCCTGTGCCGAGGTTTGTGGGTTTGATTCCCACACGTGATAAAAAATTGTGGGATTCACAAATAGTTCTTCTGAGCCTGGGTGTTGTTTGTGGTCGTTGTCTGAATGTTTGCAAAGTCTCCTGTGACACAGTATTTAGTCCAAGCGCAGGAGTTGTCTTTATTAAACTAAAAAATAAATCTTGTCACAGCATCGCTCATGTAACCAGCACTAGCTGGCAAGGCAGTTTAATTTGAATAACAGTTTTTCATACATGTACGTATCTTATGCGGGAGCCAGTTAGTGCAGACCGGCGACACTTCGACTCAGTGGGATCTTTTGTGTCGACACTCTGCCAATAACGACTGCCATAGATGTTCATGGCAGCCGGGACCGACGGCTTAACATGCTCTCCGAGGCACGGAGCAGTCAATAATTGTCAATCAATACGCACATAATTTCGAAAAGTCATATAACTTCCGAAAGTCAGAGGTGCGCGACGTGGGTTCAAACCCTTGACCCTCTGCATTGCAGTATGTTGGTCTCCCCACTGAACTATCGCTGCTCTGCATAGATAGTCTCATCTATAGGCACAAAACTGCGTATTAGTTGAGTCTCGGGTTCGATTCTTAGATCAGGCAAAGTGTGATTAGAATGTTTGATATGACATTCAGAGCAGCATAATGGAGGCTGAAACTATGCCCGGAAAACAACAAGATCTTCGCCCCTATTGCGTGGTACCTAAAAACATCTCTACCTCCCCATTTGGGAATATAAACGTGAGGCTATATATGTATGTAATTCAATTTCGTTTTCAAAGCTACACAGCGTTACATAAACGATTGAACACGGTTGTAACATACCGTAGCCACTTAACCTATTGCGTGTCTATGGTAAAAGTATGAAAAATGCCGTGGTTGCTCTTCTGCATGCAGTTGCAAAACGTTTGAGTTTAATTGTAGGTTTTAAAAGTTCCACTTATTTGGTTAGTGGCGCAAGGTATAGGAGAAAGTCTTAAAATGATATTGAAAGTAAATTAATCGTTGTGTACTACTTCCTAAATACCTTTATTCGTAGATATGTACCTACTTTAGACTGTAAATTTTTGTATTAATAATGCACAAGTGTAAAACAAAATGTCAAGAGTCCTGAAACACAGGTTTATACTAGTTCAGGCAGGCTTCAACATAACCTCGGGCACGCCACAATTGTGGCGATAGGACCCGTTTTTGAGGAGTGGCTGGAGAGGCGGCATGGCGCCCTCACCGGCTGCATCAGGCAATAATAATAATAATTTTATCATTGCATTGATTCTATTAGAGTATTCAGGGCAGACGCCGTTTTTCATCCATAGTTACCAATATACCGGTCCACCAAACACTAGAAAAAAAGGCTTCACATAACCTTTTTGAACTTGATTTATTTTAAATACACACTGTTGATGTATGATGTAGTATAAGGATGTATACTATTTTTTCTGTCAATAAATAATCGTTTCTGTATCCAGTTTCCTTAAACTGTAATAAAATTTGAGTAGATATTTGAACATCATATACTTAAGTAAATGCCAAGTAGATAGCGGTGTGATGAAATTAGATTCTGCAAAAAATATTTGAGAGTTCTCAGTTGAGATTTGCTGCTTTTCTTAATTCGGAAATCGGGGGATATTTGTTATAATTTGTTACGTTGGATCAGTTTAAAAATGTTGGTGCATGTGTAACTACCAATTGTGGTATCTGGGGTTTGATGTACGGACATTTTTATTAGGCCAACATCTAATTAAACAATTATCACAAAATAACACAAGTAGTGAGTAAATACTAGCGGTCGCCTAGTGGTCAAAATTCGACCAAAATTCCCAAGCTTGCTACTTTCTTTTCTTTTTTCTTTATTACATATAAATAAGGTATAAGTTACCATAGTTACAAAGAATTGTACGACGTCAGACGAACAATGCCGAAATACTACGAACGCGATTCGACTGCGTGTGTCAAATGCATATTTGTGTGCGTGTAGTGCTTTTCATAAATTTAATGTATTTCTAAAGCATATTTTATAAATATATGAGGATTCGCCCCTCCTTCTCTATATAAACTTTAACTGTGCCAAATTTCATACTCCTTCGTCAGCGCAATTTTCGTAAAAGTGGTACAAAGTTTTTGCTTCACGTATCAATATATAGATACAGAAGTATATCTAGATATATATATGGATGAATTTGGATGGGTAGAGATTTGAATAGGTTAGCTTATAACTACTTTGTGTCCTTCGTTTTAGTACTTGTTTGTATATAACTGTATAATACATACATACATACATAGATTCACGCCTGTTTCCCAGAGGGGTAGGCAGAGACTACGGATTTACATTTACACTTTCATCACATTCCTCATACACGCCCGTCGGTTCAAGGTGCTCTTAACCTGGCCTTTGTCCAGAACGCCTCCGATCTGATCAAGAAACGTTCGCCTAGGTCTTCCTCTTGCGACTGTTCCATTCACACTAGCCTTATAAACTTTCTTAGTCAGTCTTTCCTCGTCCATTCTTTCTACATGCACAAACCAGCTTAACATACCCTTTTCTATTCTTGTCACTATATCCACTTTCATGCCGCATCTCTCTTTAATCACACTATTCCTTATTCTATCTTTCAGAGTATAATATATCTGTATAATATAGGGATATAATATAGGATATATAGGCAAGAGTATACACAGAAACGTGCCTATAACTATAAAAAAGCTTGTTGTCTGAAGAGTATTTTCCCACATTCCACTAGCTATGTATTAAGAGCCATGTTTATTTATAAAAGTTAAATAGTTCCTGCGCGTAAATCACACAAGAATTAATACGGAGATGACAATTTATTTGTTGATCAAAGTCTATCTGCTAAATCTCATTCAAATCCGTTAAACGGTTTACGAGTAATTGAGAAAGAATCATCTTAGCTTCTAGACATTTTCATAGACTTTCACATTTATAATACTAGTAAGACCTAGTCCTATTTTTAAGTTCAAATAAATGATGTAATTACAGTTACAAGTCAATTTTATGCTTCATTAAATTTGCATCAAAAAAAAAAAAATAACACACTGCGCTCTCTTATGAAACACGCTATACACTAATGATCAACTTAACTGGCCATCTAATTAGTTCTATTATGCTGTATTCTTTGCAGCTTGTTATAAATCGATGTTATGTCAAAAGACTTTAATCAAACTGTATTTATATTCATACACAATTTGATCTCATCACGAATCCATACCGGAGAGGTTTTCGTAATTGTTTCATAAAGAATGTTGACAGGCTCGTTGACGCAGTGAATGTGATTGGTGTGTATTAAGACATTCTCAGTGTATTATTACTGAGATTCTTAGTAGTAGATATTCTAAACCTGTGCCCGAGAGACGGCAACAGGCACGCCCTTATAACTTGGGACTTCAATCCAAAGCTGGCAAAAATACGTCTAGTAACGTTCTGGCTTTCTCTTCATGAGGTAGGCGTGACGCTATGTGTGTATATGTTGTAATTTGCCACGATTATATTTGCTCAGGAGTAGCCTAAGCTTTAGGAGTACCTTCAGCGTCATCGATGATCATCATTTGTTTTTTATAGTATCCAAGTTTTGCGTGATTAAGAGCGTTTAAATATATTTACAATACCAGAGCACGGCTCGCGTTTCCCCGTTACTTTCAAAAAGGAGTCACCAGCTATAAGTAAGGGAGGAGGCGCAGGAGTCAAGACTACTAGAACCTTAGTTATGACACTGTGCCTTTAGGAACTGCTGCAGTTCAGTAGAACAATATAGGGTTCATTGTGACCTTACTTCTTCAGTGAGATCCAGGTTTAAAAGATCTATGATGTCCTTAACTATCTCAAATTTGATGTTAACAAGTCAATATCAAGGAAATTTATCTTAATCAACTAATTTTAATATTCCTATACAAATTATAATTGTACGACCTTCTCTCTACACTAAAATTTCTTTTGAATTTCAATTATGAATATTCAGATAGGTATATATTTTTATGAAATATACTTATACAATTTATGTTCAAAATCGTTTAATGTCTTCTCGGATACGTTTCTTTACCTTGCCATCATGGCATGACGGTTGCTAGTTTTTATAATTTAATAACAACCACACTCAGCTTAAATTCACGTACCGAATCTTTAATTAATAATATAATATAATAAAATAATGGTTTGTTTATTATATTTAAAATTTAGTTGATTCTGGACTCGCTATTAAAATAGTGATGTGATAGGTTGTATAAAAGCCAATTTCGTATGGAAATGTACGGAAACCTATATGCTTTACAAATTGTTTCTACACATTGGAATAGGTATTACAAATTAAGTTATACCACATTGTTTTAAGTAATATAGTATGTGACATGACGTGTTTGACGTAAGTACATACTTACTTAAGAGAAAACGTAGGCGTAAACCTGTAATACTTATTACAGAAGCACTTCGAGATTGAAGTTTGAGAACGTCTTGACCTACTTTCATATTAAAAGGTTTTTATAAATATGTGTTTATAAAAATAGAATATAATCGATGACAAAACGGCACAGAATATTGGCAGTGGTTATGGGAATATAGATAAACATTCTCTGACAGTTCGGAGACTGTCTAGAGAAACATCATTTGATACGACATGACATGAACATGAACAAGAAATATGCCAGGATCTTAGTAAGTTGAATCCGTAGTATCAGCCTATACCTTCTAGGAAAAAGGCGTTAGTATTAAGTGTGTTTACTTTACAAGCGCAAAATGGTTAATGCTAAGTTGATAAATAAAAGGAATGAATGGCTGACATCACTTTGAAAATAGGTAAAATCGATTGACTCACCTAAAAGGTATTAAATTATTGATGACCTCGATGGCGTAGTGGTTAGTGTAACCGACTGCCACGCCTGAGGTCGCGGGTTCGATTCCCGCACAAGTCAAACATTTGTGTGCATGAACATGAATGTTTGTCTTGCTCTGGGTGTTTCTATGTATAATATGTATGTATTTACAAAAAAAAGTATATATGTATGTTTATCCATTGTCTAGTACCCATAGTACAAGCTCTGCTTAGTTTGAGCTGGATGGTTTTGTGTGTATGTGATAGAATATTATTATTATTATTAAATAGGTAATCGAAAGCCGATTCTTATTTGGCTTAATATCTAGAATATTATATGCGTTCTTAGAAACTATTGAAGACAACCACGCACTATGCCAAGTCGCTCTGAAGCATTTGCCTCATTTTTTACTAAATTAAATACAATATCCAAGTATAATACTATCAAAGAGCAGCGATAGCTCAGTTGGGAGATCAACAGACTGCAATGCAGAGGGTCTTGGGTTCGAACCTACATCGCGCACCTCTGACTTTCGGAAGTTATATGACATTTCGAAATTATGTGCGTATTGATTGACAATTATCGCCTGCTCCGTGCCTCGGAGAGCACGCTAAGCCGTTGGTCCCGGCTGCCATGAACATCTATGGCAGTCGTTATTGGGAGAGTGTTGACACAAAAGATCCCACTGGGTCGAAGTGTCACCGGTCTGCACTGACTGGCCCCCACATACGATACATAGTATATGACTTGGCATAAACTACTTTATTATATTTCTTGTCAAGAGATTCTCAAACGGTTCGCCCATTACATATTTCGTGGGTCCTATAACAATACCTAGCGAAATCTGGATCCATAAAATCCACTATTTACCTCTTCGAAAAAAATAGCCGTGTGACTATGGGTGTATTACTTTATTATCACGTTATATTTTTATCACAACTATAAATAAATATCTTATGGATACCACGATAAAATCCGTAATTAAATGGTTTAACTTCGACTATTTGGACTATAAATTAGCTTACGCATGTAGCTTCGTGTCCGAAATTCGTGTGACGGCTATAAATGAACTGATTTACATATAAACATCTGCTATAAACATATAATTGTATAAATATTATACCAAGTACATACAAACAGTAGTCATAACAAAGAATCAATTAAATCGTGCGGATTGAGCTATCAACGCAAGGCTTTCGTACTTGAACCAAATATAGTTAGATACGAATGATTTTGATACTTTTGATATGTAAGAGTTATGTTTTTATTGTAAGGTCACTGCTAAGTGCGATCGTTGTTATGTGCGAAGAGAATCAATTATGTTATGTGTGTACAGGATGTTTGAAATATACATAGTTTAATATAATTATTTTGATAATGACTGTATAGATTTTGAGACTTATGTTTGTTGATTTGCATATGATCGTTTCTCTCCTTGCTTATATATGACTGATCACGACATACTGGATTCGATTGTTAGGTCGGGTGAAGCAGTATTTCGTTTTTCTATCGACTTTGACTTCAAGTACATATTAGGAAGTTCTCAGCAGCACATAATTCGCCGGTTGATCGTAATATTCCCTTGTAATCTAATTATTAATAATTATATAATGAGAAAACTTTGTACCCCGTTTTAAGCATATTGCTCGCAAATGAGTGATAGATTTTGCAGGAACAGAACGCAGAAATCAAAATTTGTATATACAGTGTGTCCGGTCCTGGACTAACGATATTCTAAATACTTATATAACAACTATTTTAATACATAAATATACTCTTCATTTGGGTCCAATCCAATTCCTCATTATGTGGCAGCCATTTTGTTGTTTTGTTGGAAAATTCTTTATGTGTGTACAAAAAATATCAAATCATATCTCAAAAAGTTTTGATCGTATTGAGATAAAAATTAGCTTATTCGGAGGGCAACAATACTGTCTATCGTCTACAATACAAAACAATGTGTTCACATGTCCATAATTTTTGAGAAACATATGACACTCAATAAATACCGTCTGAAAATTATGTAAATTAACAAATTTTTGTAAATTACTACATAGATATTTTTATTAAATAAGGCTTTTCATTTTTGTACTAAATCGACAGATGTTGAGTTAAGCTATATAACAACATAAAATTTACAACTGTGTATCTATTACTTTAAAATTTATAGTAGTTTGAACATAGCGTATCTGCGTCATCGCCGTACTGATATAGAATGAAAACTGGATCGGGACAGTAAGTCTGCACACTAGACAAATCTGAACTCTACAATCATAAAGAGAAAATAGAAAGATAAAAGCACCCAGAGAACTAACAACGTGCATTAAGAACCACCTGTACATAATGATGGGCAAGGAATGCTGCGGACGCAAGCGGCAGCGTGCCACGCGATCACGACGCGATCACACAATCTAGATCCTATCGATCAATGTCAAATATTTTACATAAACTAACCAATATTAGGCAATTTGAGAAGTTATTGCGACATTGCGTATATCGTGCCTATACACGTGTACTCAACATTTGAATTAAATATATTGCTAAACTTATCAAGATGATGAGCACGATTTTTTGTGTAGTAATTACTTATTACAAATCTTTATTTTTATTGAAGAAATTCTAGCGTAGTGTTTTAACCAACAGTCGTTTACATAATATTGTCTTCTGTTTACGCGAATGTTATTCATTGAAATTAAACTACTATATACGGATAAAAAAACACATAGCTGATATAAAACACTAACGCTCGTTGAAGTCTGCTGTGTGTGAACATGTGCAACAGGGGACCAACCACTACCTGAGATTTGACAAACCACAGATTCTCGCTAAAGAACACCGATTCCTACCAAGGATGCTTCGCGAGGCTATTGAAATCAAAAATCATCCTAATTTTAATAGAGAAGATGGTTGGAATGTATCACCAGCTTGGGATCTAGTAATTCAAATAGTCAACCCAAGAAGAAACAAACCACAGCTAGACTTCATGATACCTTGAGCTCATTCTGCGTAAATAGAAACACCAATGATTAAATTATGTTCGGGTACTTTGAAATAACTACACTGGAACATTGAGACAACTACCATCTTAGTCTCCCCGTGACCGACCGACGTCGGGAAAGTGTAAACTTAAATATAAATAGTTTTAATAGATTTAATAATTTAATTACCTTAAAAATTTAATAGTAGTAGTTTCTAAATTATGTAAAACAGTGTCAAATAAACAACGCGATAAAATCCGTATATAGCAGTTTAATTTCAATAAATATTTTTCAACACCTATTATAATATGTAGATAAAACTCAATGCAATTTTATTTGTAATGCTTCGGTTCTAGGGCAAAGTACTGAAAGAAATCGGATGTGTAGAATATGTCAGCTTTCGTAATAATTATTATTTTGTTACAGTATTACTTCCGGCTCCTGTAAGTGGTATTTCACCGGGCAAGTTGACCATTGTACTTAAATAAATGTCCACGGCCAGCTACTACTGCCACTTAATTATTTATGAGAGTAATTTTCACTTGGAAAATGGGGGATCCACCAAGCTACCTGGTAAGAGGGCCCCCCATTTTTACTGTTTTACTATTTTTCACCAACAATTGTGACTATGTATATTGTAATAGCAGTGATAGCTCAGTGGGGAGACCAACAGACTGCAATGCAGAGGGTCTCGGGTTCGAACCCACGTCACGCACCTCTGACAAATAGTAAATTTCAATCGACAGTCGTTTACCCTAGGTTTAATAACACTCGTGGAAAGCCCCTGGTATTACAAACGATAATAGACTGATTGATTTAACCTATATCTTTATATAGCGACAAACAAACAGAACGCCAAAAACGAAGCATTTAGATTAGCCAAACTGGAAATATTTTAAAATGGATGTCGCCAATAATGTCCTTTTTTTTTTTATATTAGTTATGGTAGATGCGGGTGCATGCCGGATCGATGCCCTGGGACCTGGAAGCGGCGCTTCTGGCGTCACTCTTCCACTGGCGCCGGGAGGCACTGGCTCGGGGCGAAGGACCTGCTCTTCCCGCTCTCGAGGCGGCAAGGTCCGAGCTCCGCCAGGTCGTAGTGGAGAAATGGAAGGAACGACTTGTGCACCCTAGTGCCGGGCACGCCACGATAGTGGCGGTTAGTCCCGTCTTTGAGGAGTGGCTGAAGAGGCGGCATGGCGCCCTCACCTTCCGGCTGACACAGGTAATGACTGGCCACGGTTGCTTTGGCCAGTTCCTGTGTCGAATAGGCCGGCAAGAGACGCCCGGTTGTTACCACTGCGGCGACTGCCGCGACGTTGTTGAGGACACGGCGCTGCACACTCTGGCGTACTGCCCTGCCTGGGCATCGCAGCGCCGTGAGTTGATCGTGGCAGTCGGACTGATTGCCCTCTCACTTCCGGCCGTAGTTCAGTCTATGGTCCGGAATGAGAGGTCGTGGAACGCCGTCGCCTCCTTTTGTGAGGAAGTCATTTCCATCAAGGAGGCGGCGGAGCGGGAGAGGGAGCGTTTAAACCCTCTCCCCAACCGCAGAACCGGGCGCCGGAGGGCGCGAGATGACCTCCAGCCACCCTGAGGATTGACCTGGGGATGGCGGGCTTTGTGGGTCTGCCCGCCATCCGTTCAGCACCAGGTCCGAGAGGCGGCGTGCGTGTTCCCACGTGCGCCTCTGTGTCGTGTCTTTGTCCCCCCCAGGGGGACAGTGGAGGAAGTATTTTTTGTGAAGTGGCCTGCCGTTTCACACGGCGGGCCGAAACCTCGGTGGGGTCGCGATTGCATGTGAAAGCGATTCGCGCGGCCCCGCCGTCTATGGTTATGTCGAGGAACACCGTGGTAGGTTTAGTCGGTATTACCGGGGTATCTTGCCCCCGGTGAGCCCGACATAGCCTCTCCATCACCCCGCGGCGAGGTATGCGGCAATGCATTCCCCCATGTAAAAAAAAAAAAAAAAGATGCGGGTGCATACTGTTTCATTTAAATGAAGTTGCAGACGACCAAATTTTCACGCGATAAAGTCGCAGACATAATATTGAATGAAGATTAGAAAGAATCAGGCAGCACCACCTTCAACACTTAATTTTTAATTGAATACAGTAGAATAAAACTTCGCACTTGGATTAATGACTGAATCGCCAGGGACTTAACAAACATTTGAGCAACGGACACAAGGAGCACCCAGACTCAGCACAATTATTTATGGATTACACAATTTTTCTTTCACTTGTGACCCAAACTGACAACAATTGGATGAGCATCAGTGGCCGGCTCTTACTTAAATCACTACGCTATCTGTGCAGTCATATTACATATTGCATACAATCATATTGTTTAAAGCACAATTATGTATAGATCAGCAGTCAGTATAGAAATAGCAACGATCATTTCATCACATATATTGTAAAAGGTGTGATGAATTCAACAGCTCGTGTTTCTGCGATGTGTAAATATTTAGTAAAGTAAAGTAAACATTTTTTTTTTCGAAATATATGTAGGTACACGATCTAGTACAAAGACAGAAAACAAAACAAAAAAAAGTACATATATCATGAAAAATGAGGTTACCACTCAGGTTTATTGTTGGTTTGCGGTTGATACCTCAAACCAACCCTGATATTATTTGGTAACCCCAAGTGACGCCCGGACGTACATCAGCTACTCTTGTAATAAAAATTGAAGCTTGTATTCACGTTACAAGGTGTGACAGGTTGTAAGTCACTTGTTAGCACAAAAATTAGGCAACATATCACAAGTAGTTTGAATGTTCAAGGCCTTAAAAGGATCTGATTTTGGCACTGTACGGATAGCGAAGTTTTTCAGAGTTCGAAAAAGCTCTTATACAACAGCTTTGTCCGTCCGTCCGTCTGTCTGTTATACAACGTTCAACTCAAGAACTGTAAGAGCTAGACACTCGCGGTCAACGCCATTCGACTCAGCATAGTCGATATACCTCCGAAATTACTATGACCTTTGACCTCTGACCTCAAGGTCACGTGATATCACGTGACCTTTGCATATTACTTAAGCTATTTTTCTAAATCTAAGATTTACGGCAATTCATTGCCGATTCTCACTTGTTTATTTGTCACGTCAATATTCCCAATGTGTGGTTTCTTTGACTGTGATCGTGGAAAAATTGGTGTGATCTACAGATAACTATTGTATGGAGTCTGAGTAATTTTTGTGTCCGTTGTTTGGATAGTTTTATAGTTCCTCGCAATATGGGAGATAAAACAAAGAGCAAGAGCTGCCTTTAAAAAAATTTAAAGCAACATGTAGTGGAGTTAGGTTCTTGCTTCAAACCAGGGCCTTCACTAAAACGACTGAAACGATTTAGCTGTGGAAGTACCTGTTGCACCTAGTAGAAAATCGCACCCGGTAAACCCTAATTGAGTTCCTATGATTACCAGACTACCTAAAAAAGAAATGCTTTAAAATAATAATAATAACCATTTATTGAAATTAAACTACTATATACGGATTTTATCGCGTTATTTATTTTACAGCTTATTATACTATATTGAAATAACGACACTAGAACATTGAGACTACTACCATCTTAGTCTCCCCGTGACCATGGCTGCTGAAAAGCAACCGAAACGTCGGGGAAAGTGTAAACTTAAATATAAATAGTTTTAATAAATTAATTAGCTTAAAATTTAGTAAAGTTCAATAGTATCAAGTAGTAGTGTGACAGTTTCAAAATTTTGTAATAAGGTGTAAAATAAATAACGCGATAAAATCCGTATATAGTAGTTTAATTTCAATGAATAACATTCGCGTTAACAGAAGACAATATTATGTAAATAACCATTTATTTCGCGTGGCATAGACGCATAGATAAATACCTTATGGTCTAACATACATACAATTTGTGTTAGTATTTACATAACTTATTAACTATATTAGTAATGCTTCACTTGCACTCTATTGTTGTGCGTTCATGTGGTACTTGTCCGCGGAAGCGACGGAACACCATAACCTTGAGCCAAAAGTCCTCCTTCTTAAATACATGCCAAACGCAAGTCGGGACTCGCACCATAAACGCCTTGAAGTTGACGTTGCGACGCGACTCCAGCAGTTGCACTCTTGGCATGTACTTAGACTTTTGGCGTAGGTACATACTCCGCGATGTCCTCTGCCTTAGTGGTGTAGTGCAGGCGAGAGATGTACACCGGTGTGTTCGGTGCTGCAGCACGCAGGTACGCATGCTGTCAGCAAGGCACTTGTATCATACAGCTCAGTAACTTACTCCATAGAGTTATATATAATACTAGTAGTTTTCCCGCGGTTTCTCCCGCGTAAGTCCCGTTCCCGTGTGAATATCGGGTTTCACCCCTTTCACCCCCTTTAGGGTGGAATTTCCAAAAATCCTCTCTTAGTGCTCCCCTACACTCTCCAAGGAACATGCATGCCAAATTTCAGCTTCTTGCGTTCAGTAGTTTCGGCTGTGCGTTGTCTGTCAGTCACTCAGTAACGGAAGAGTTTTATATATATAGATAACAGCGAATAATACCCCTTTGTTTTTCTTTTTCGTGTGATTAGTGGCCAACCTTTTGTCAAGAGTTGTTCAAGCCGCCCGTAGGCCTCTGACATGGCTTAACGACTGCTGTCAATTTGACAACAACCGGGACCGACTTTTTACGTGCCGTCCGAAGTACGGAGACGCTCAGATGAAATACCACTAAGCGGTCACCCATCTACAGACTGACCGCACCCAACGTTGCTTAACCTCGCTAATCGTTTACCGGTTAGTGATTGCAACTGGCTATGAGTGCCTCCTCCATAATACCCCTGATATTGCTATTTAAATTATTTATATTTTGTTATATTCCTTTATTTGTTACTTTTTCATCGTCGTACGGACGCCGGAGTCGGACTTCAATCCTTTTATCATTATGTCGCAATAAAGCTAAGCTGACAGGTTAAAAACACAACTCTCACTCTAGTAATGCCTGTATCGCAGAGAATATTACAAACTTCTTCTCTCTTAGGCTTTTTTATTCCCAAGTCACTTGGGGTCGGCTTTTCTGGTCTAACCAGATTTGACTGGATATCAGTTTTTACACGGAGCGGCTGCCACCTGGCCTCCGCAACCCGAAGGCTAACGATACCCTAAGGCTAGACCAGTGTCAGGATATTAGAGGGTACTGACTTTTCCAATAACGACTGCCATAGATGTTCATGGCAGCCGGGACCAACGGCTTAACGTGATTTCCGAGACACGGAGCAGGCGATAATTGACAATTAATACGCACATAATTTCGAAAAGTCATATGATTCCGAAAGTCAGAGGTGCGCGACGTGGGTTCGAACCCGAGACCCTCTGCATTGCAGTCTGTTGGTCTCCCCACTGAGCTATCGCTGCAGAGAATATTACACACATTAAAAAATAATAGACATATATTTTGTTATCCCGTGAGGAGATTGAAAACCTCGGCGCTTTGACAATGAATGGCAAGGCGAATACATAGACCACTATGCCACTGTTGCAGTCGATACTGTGCTATCTTGCTTGTAAAGAACTGTTACATATCCAGATTGTGTAACTGTCAAAATGTATTACGTGTTATATGCACAAAACGTCATAGTCAATGAAGTGAAGCAGGTTCGATTCCTGCACGAGTTCCATACCTCCCTAAATCACACCCAGAAGGGAAGCCATGACTAGAAAATATGTATATTTAACATAAGCAACGCCCTCTAGTAAATAAAAGGAGAAATAATGATCCTACGAGTCAGATTTCTAAGTACACGTAATATTGTCCATGACTTCGTATAACTGACTGACATTGGTTCTTTCTTCTATTAGTTCAGCCGATATTCGATAGATGGCATTACGAACAGAAACGACGAATAACCATCAATCAATAATCATGGTCTCATCAATCTATTCGTTTCCCAGCAATTATTAATTATGATGGGACTAATAATAAAAATAAAAAAAATCAAACGAATTTATTTACTAAATAAATATTATGAGAGATGGTACTAATACAGGGAGGTCTCTGCAATTTGACTTAAATTCGGTGACAAAGTTTGAAATGGGTTTACTTCCGTAGTGCAATGAATGCGTTTGAATGACCATCCATGACCTCATGACTGTGATACCAGTCGTTCCTTATTTCATTGGCCTTACAATTAAGAGTTACAATTTTAAAACGGAGCTGGAAGTATTTATTATTGTTAAAAGTATATTTTGTTATACATTTGTACGCTCAGAGGTGAAACATGACTGTCTGTTGCATGTACGTTCTTGAAGTATCAGTCTTTGTAAGAAAGTATATAGATATTTTCAAATTCAAGGGGGATCATGTTACTAAATACATACTAACAGATCCAACTAAAATAATGATTCCCTTTTGTAGAACAACCTTAAATAAAATTAATGTTTATCACATGTGCATATCAGTTTTTAATAAACTGTCTAGGAGTATAAGATAACATCCATTTAAATATTTTAATTTTTCTTTTCTACTTGGCGGAATGCTTTGACGCATACCTCTCCGCGGGGCGACAGAGAGGTTGTGTCGGGCTCACCGGGAAAAAGACACCTCGGTAATAACGACTAAACCTACCACGGTGTTACTCGACATAACCATAGACAGCGAGGCTGCGCGAATCACTTTCACATTCAATCGCGACCACGCCGTGATTTCGGCCCGACCCTACCCAAAAATATTTCCTCCACCGTCCCCCTTGGGGGAGGGGGGCGGACAAAGACACGACACAGAGGCAAGCGCACGTGGGAACACGCACGCCGCCTCTCGGACCTGGTGCTGATCGGGTGGCGAGCAGGCCTACGCAGCCCACCACCCCCAGGTCAAACGTTAGGGTGGCTAGAGGTCATCTCGCGCCCTACGGCGCCCGGTTTTGCGGTTGGGGAGAGGGTTTAAGCGCTCCCTCTCCCGCTCCACCGCCTCCTTGATGGAAATTACTTCCTCACAGAAGGAGGCGACGGCGTTCCACGATCTCTCACTCCAGACAATAGACTGAACCACGGCCGGGACTGAACCGCGGTCGGGAAAATATTTTAAATTTAAGTTAAGAAAATGGCTAGTGAATAAATGCTTTTATACAATAGAAAAGATCATGCAACATAAAACCAATGAATATGATTATTTGTAAATTTTAATATAATGTAATATAATAATGATAAATATGCTAAATAATAATAATAATATAATAATATTCTACCACATACACACAACACCATCTAGCCCAAACTAAGCAGAGCTTGTACTATAGGTACTAGACAATGGATAAACATACTTATATACTTTTTTTTGTAAATACATACATATTATACATAGAAACACCCAGACCAAGACAAACATCCATGTTCATGCGCACAAATGTTTGACTTGTGCGGGAATCGAACCCGCGACCTCAGTCGTCGTAGTCGGTTACACTAACCACTACGCCATCGAGGCCGACTAATAATATGGCTTGAAATTTTGTTGGTAATATTTTAATTGTTTTATATAATTATTAATATTTGCATGCCTAATATAGGCAGAATATAGCTTGAACTATTCAGCATTGTTAAATCTGGTACCATCTGGTGTTTGTTTGTAAGGATTTAACACAAAAGCTACTCAACCGACTTTAAAAATTCTTTCATCATTAGAAAGCTATATTATCACCGAGTAACATAGGCTATGCTTTATATATAAAAAATAGCCTTCGTTACTTGTACTAATATAACCTAACCTAACTTTTACATAAGTGGAGCCGCGGCAACAGCTAGTCTTTTATAAAACTACTAAGGTAAATAACTTAGCATTTCAAACCCAACGGCTATAATCGCTTTGTAAAGCTATGTTTATCCATTGGAATACTAATTTTATCCAACTTTTACGACATAAATGAATTTTTGGATCAAAAAAAGGAATGGTTTTGTACCCATAATTTAAATTTTGTATGCTATACCTATTCTAGCAAAACATGCTTGTACTATATATAATATTGTAACACCACCAAATACCATGTTTTATGCAAATAAATTATTATTATTATTATTACGTCGTGGGTTTGATCTCAATACATTGCACTGTCGAGCTAGGGCCACTTGTAACACAAGCATTTTTATCTAAGCTCTAGGAGTAAACAAGAATTGGAGTCACGTGCACATCTAATTGGTTGTAAGATTACTAAACATTTACTTTTTTAAATACGTCTGTATAATATGTATGGCTGTTTTAATGGCTTAAGTGCTCGCCTCGCCACTACCATTACGCCGAGTGTTATGGGTTCGAAACCCACATGCAACAAAAATTTGGACCAAACTCGGAACAACCATATAGTTGTTCCGAATCTGGGTGTTCTTTGTGTCCGTTGTTTGAATGTTTGTAAAATCACCAGCGACACAGGATTTATTCCTAATGCGGGAGTTGACTTTTTTACATAGAAAAACATAGACAGGTATTGAAAAAAATATAATAAAAATATACTTAATCGATAAAATTATCGACTCTATTGCAACACTAGCGAAATAAATGTAATGAATGCGCAGACGCACCTCGCACTACACGCAGAGCTGAGCGACCTTGTAAATGCAGAGATTGATAACATTCGGATACATTTACTATTTCTATTTAGTTACTGTTAACTGGAACGTTTAGTACTGTTAATTGGAACGCTGTGCATGAGTTCTCTGGTTCCATTTCGGGTTTGGCAAAGACTTATTTGATTTTTCTGTCAAGAAATTCTCAGTAGCAACACAGACAGTAGAGCTATGCCCGTGAAACGAAAATGGGTTTGCCCTTTATTACATGGTGTCTATAACCACAACCAGAAGAGGCCCATGCCCAGCTGTAGTACAGTTTATTATAGGGCTGATATTATTATAGAACCACAACTAACTTTACGTGGGTGTGTAGTACACCTCTGCCTACCCCTTTTGGGACATAAACTTGAGACTATAATTATAAGTATGATCCTTCTGCTGTTTCTGAGACTTTTCTAACAAATGTACCCATTGTATCGTTTGATCGACCCGAGAATGAAAATTACGACCTCACCATAAGACCTATCCATAAGACAAATTCACACTTTCTTGTTCTTGTTAGGAAGCAGTCAAGCCAGATACAATTAAATTTTAGTTTGCAGTGTACTGTTATAAGTACTTTTAAGGGTAATAGGACAAATATTGTTTATTTCCAGTTTAAACTCCGATTTCGACTATATTTTACTGGCGATTTGTTCATATAATTTAAAAGAAAACTAATTTTATAGCGTAGCTCCTGTCGGTTGAGCCACATATCTTTGTCTATTGCTTTCCACTTGATACTCATCAAAGTGTATGAGACAAAATGTTACTAATCTCTGGCACGCGGCGTCTGCGCATGTTCCCGTCACTCGTGTGGGTCACTGTACGAATTCGATTATGTAAGCTCAAGTAACTTGTACGATAACAAAATTGTATGAACGAAATTGTTCATACAATTTCGTTGTAATACTTACGAATAGTAATACTAATAACTATGCTTATTATTTTCTTTCAAAAGGCCATTATTTTATAAATACCTACCTACATAATGCTCATAATTTAGAATCACTCTTTATATTATATACTCGGTTTTACATCTTAAAGCATTTCCTGATCCAAATGATTGTGAAGTTAGAAATATGTAACTTCATGTGTCTTCGTATTTATATTTATATAATTTGTTTAATTAGACGAGTAGTGGCTCGTATTTCCACTTATACCTGAAATTGCTAATTACAAAGCCTACCTACCTACCTCTACATAATATAATCCCTTGCAATGCCTTGAGTATTTATATTCGCAGGTAATTTAAATTTATTTTCGAGGGAAAGAAAATTTAATTCTTATAGAGGGATAGGAATGGGAAAGGGAGGTAAGCTTTTACTATTCTGTCTTATCAGTTGAAGTACAGTAACAGCTGCAACCAAATAATGATGAATTATTTTTGTAAGTCGCCAACACGCTTGGGACAACGGAGAGTAAGAACACCTGGATTCGGAAGAGACATGTCGCACTCTTAATAAAACAGAGACTTATCTCAGTATTTTGGATTAAACAAATTTGAACTCTATTGCAATGATTTAACACAAATATAATATTAGAATTTAGCATATACAATTAGAGTCCAAATTGCCTTACTTTCAAATTTCGAGTTAAGTCGCTGTTTTATTAAGACTGCGATTTGTGGATCACACAATTGTTTACCCGTTACCGGGAATTGAACTCATAACACTCGGTGTAGTGGCTGTGGCGAGCCGACCACTTAAACCGCTACGCCATGAGTGCAATCAAGTATAATCATATCTAATAAGGTATTCATTGAAATTAAACTGCTATATACGGATTTTATCGCGTTGTTTATTTGACACTTTATTACAAAATTTTGAAAATTGTTACACTACTACTACTATTAAACTTTACTAATTTTTAAGCTAATTAAATTATTATTAAACTATTTAGGTTTAATTTATTTTTACACTTTCCCCGACGTTTCGGTTGCTTTTCAGCAGCCATGGTCACGGGGAGACATGGCTGCTGAAAAGCAACCGAAACGTCGGGGAAAGTGTAAAAATAAATTAAATCTAAATAGTTTAATAATAATTTAATTAGCTTAAAAATTAGTAAAGTTTAATAACTACTATTAAACTTTACTAATTTTTAAGCTATATGACACGTTATTACATAATTTTGGTCTCCCGTGACCATGGCTGCTGAAAAGCAACCGAAACGTCAGGGAAAGTGTAAAATTAAATTAAGTCTAAATAGTTTTAATAAAAATTAAATTAGCTCAAAAATTAGTAAAGTTTTATAGTAATAGTAGTGTAACAATTATCAAAATTTTGTAATAAAGTGTCAAATAAACAACGCGATAAAATCCGTATATAGCAGTTTAATTTCAATGAATAATATTCGCGTAAATAGAAGACAATATTAATAAGGTATTGTGTTTAGGTAAGTTAGTTTTTGCGTTTACTTGTGTTTGAGTGCAGCAATAATAATGTAAATAGTAGATAACATCAGATTTATACTATTGTGCCATCTTTCTAAGGTTACTTTAACAAATATGGAAATGTTTATAGATGGCGCGTCCAACTTCATCTTAATGATGATCGTAGCGCATAAATCATTTCCTATCGTAGTTCGATCTTAAATGTATAGATGGCGTTACAAGTTGTTGAGGTTAAATCGCGATAGATTGTATTATTTAATAAAATAAAGGGATAATATTGAATGGTCAGACAGACAGGCAACTAAGATAAATACCTTTATACTATTAAATGTGTTTTAGAGTTAAAAAAACACTTATACAACAGCTTTGTCCGTCTGTCTGTTATACAACTTTCAACTCAAGAACCGTAAAAGCTAGAGTCTCGCGGTCAACGCCATTCAACTCAGCATAGTCGATATACCCCCGAAATGACTATGACCTTTGACCTCTGACCTCAAAGTCACGTGGTATCACATGACCTTTGCATATTACTTGAACCTTTTTTTGAACTCTAAGAGTGATGGCAATTCATTGCTGTTTCTCACTTGTTTAAACTTATGCCGTTATATTCTTCTCTACCCTTATGCTATTATAAGTCTTATGGGTTCGGATGGTAGTTTGTATGCATCAACTTGAGGTAGGAACAGCCGTATTTGCTTAGTGCAGATGTTGACCCGAATACTATACCAAATAACCAGGCTATAAACCAATCATTTCCCAATAATATTTTACTTCATTGTTTTATATAAAAAGGCATCCGCTGAACTAAGGATAATGGGACAGCTTGTGTCGCGGGACGGACACAAGCTACACCCAGACTTAGAACAATAATTTATTGATCACGCAAAAATTCGTCCTATAATATGGGATTTAAACATATAATATCCTGACACTGGTCTGGCCTTAGAATATCGTTAGCCTTCAGTACAGAGGGTCTTGGGTTCGAACCCACGTCGCACACCTCTGACTTTCGGAAGTTATATACCTTTTCGAAATTATGTGCGTATTGATTGACAATTATCGTCTGCTCCGTGCCTCGGAGAGCACGTTAAGCCGTCGATCCCGGCTGCCAGGAACATCTGTGACAGTCGTTATTGGGAAAGTCAGTACCCTCTAATATCCTGACACTGGTCTAGCCTTAGAATATCGTAAGCCTTTGGGTTGCGGAAGTCAGGTGGCACTCCGTGTAAAAACTGATATCCAGTCAATTCCGGTTAGACTAGAAAAGCCGACTCTAAGTGACTTGGGAATAATAAAGGCTAAGAGAGAAAAAGAATGTGGGATTTAAAAGCGCAATCAACTTCGCCGTTTAGGCAGACAACTCGAATATTTTTCTGCTTTTTGAGCTACATAGCTCGCAATCTAGTCTACGACCTGCCTGATATAACGCAGTTACTGAAGCCTATGGACTTTTGCAGGCTATCATTGTTTGTGTCCATAACAACTTGGATAAAATTATTAGTAGTATTTTAAATTATTTTATGCAACAAATAGATCATAATAATATCCACTCTGTATATAAACTGTCCCACTGCTGGGCCACCACACTGGCCCAGTACACATTGGCAGAGTTCACATATCTCCTTCTAAGATTATGGAGAATTTTCAGCAATGCAGGTTTCCTCACGAGGTTTTCCTTGACCGTAAGAATAATCGATAGGCGGCGTAGTGGGGCGGCATTTTTAGGGGGCGGCGAAATTTCACAATAAATAATAATAACATCTTGTCAATATTTGAACCGTGCAATATACAATATTGATGACTGTTTTTTCCGAAAAGTTATTAAGAATTATTGAATATTATACTCTTTTAATTTGAAATACCTAAATAAGAGGGCGGCAAAAAAATGTTCCGCCCCGGGCGGCTGATACCTACGCTACGCCACTGCGCACATAGCTTTGAATAATCAGAGGTGCATGCATTTCGCATTGGGATCGAACTCGAGCCCTGTTTGGCAGTCCAACGGTCCTCCAGTAGGCTATCACATCTAAATAATAAATACATTAGTAGGTTTTAAATCACCCCGAGCATTGCCGATGGCGTCAAATAAATTATATCACATAAACAGGTTCCTTCAATATTTAAGCTATTGCTCAGCCAGTAATAAGCAATAAACATTAATTATATCCTTGTAATAAAACTATTAACGTAATTGACATACATTTATTATAATATGTAACCTTCCAATAGAAATTACTCGAGTAACAAATTATGTGATTTTGCGTTTTGACTTGCGACGCATATATTTAAGTTTATTAGTATCTTTTTATTGAGATTAAATCGGCTTTTCAGATTATTTTTTAGAGTTCGAAAATATCTCTTATACAACAGCTTTGTCCGTCCGTCCGTCCATCCGTCCGTCTCAAGAACTGTAAGAGCTAGAAACTTGCGGTCATTCGCGCATTCGACGCCATTCACGCCATTCGACTCAGCATAGTCGATATACCCCCGAAATGACTACGACCTTTGACCTCTGACCTCTACCGTCACGTAATACCATTTTTTCGAATTCAAAGATTTACGGCTATTCATGGCAGTTTCTCACTTGTTATATTTCTAACGTGATAGCAGCAGAAATAACGTAGTGGGAGACGGTTAGACTGCCACGCAAAGGTCTGAAGTTCGATACGCACGAAGGCACGCAAACTTTTTAAACTTATGTGCATATAAATTAAATGCGATGATTTTTCTTATAGTAGACTAGCTTTTGCCCGCGGCGTCGCTGGCGTCATAACATATGTTAGTACATAACAGTTTTATAAATAAAGTGCATAGCCTATATCTTATTTTATCTTATGTGGGGGCCAGTCAGTGCAGACCAGCGACACTTTGACCCAGTGGGATCTTTTGTGTCGACACTCTCCCAATAACGACTGCCACAGATGTTCATGGCAGCCGGGACCGACGGCTTAACGTGCTCTCCGAGGCACGGAGCAGGCGATAATTGTCAATCAATACGCACATAATTTTTAAAAGCCATATAACTTTGGAAAGTCAGACGTGCGTGACGTGGGTTCGAACCCAAGACCCTCTGCATTGCAGTCTGTTGGTCTCCCCACTGAGCTATCGCTGCTGTATAGCCTATATACTTGGTGATAATTAGCTGTTTAATGATGAAAGAAATTTTAAATTTGGTTGAATAGTTTTTGAGTATTAGTTACAAACAAAAAATATTTTTTTCCTCTTTATAAATATATAGTCTCACACCTATAGGCATGCGCACTATAGTATAAGCAGAGGTATATTATACACACATTAAACCAGCAATCCTTATAGATTCCACGGAATATAGACCACATTCAGCACGTTTCTAGACTCTACTGAAAATCTCTTACTGAAGAACCCAGTAACATGTTGCCGAACCTGGAAATTGGAACGCGAGAGCTGAAAATAAAAAATAAATAAACAAAAATGTGTCACCAGGTTAAATAAAAGCGCACAAACTGCAGGGCAGCTTGTGGCGAGCTGAATGTGAGTGGCGACACTGCGCTACTGAGTGTCTCAGACAGTAAATTAGGGCCTCGTCCCTGGCTTGCCGTTACTGGTTGGCTAGGGTAGAACTTACCGTACCCCGTAACCCGTAGGACTCTCAACTCTGGCTTGTCTTGATCGGCCAGTCAGAGGGGGGCCGCTAGAGCTATATGCTTGGGGGTGGAAGTGTCATTTTCAAGGGCATAACTACGGGCAAACTCGCTACGGGTCTTCGTTAGCCGCTCGCACCGATGTTGCCCTCTGCTGCTGGTGTGTATGGCAATGATGGCTATTCAGACCCATCTAGTGAGTTGGCGAGTTACCGTCTGCCCATTGCATTGATTCTATTAGAGTATTCAGGACAGACACCGTTTTTCATCCATAGTTACCAATATACCGGTCCAACAAACACCCATACCCATAGCCCATATATTAGAATCCATACGCAGCAATAGTCCTACGCCTGCTGCGGCTAGTGCCGCTGTAGGTGTTCCATCCCACCTTTGATTAAAATTCTCGAAGGGCCTCTTCATGTTGGACCCATGTCTCCGTGTAAGCCTCCCAAAGGGCCAGGTATTTTCTAATATAATATGTTAAAAAATACCTGTGATAAGAGAAACGTATTAATAATAATTTATTTATTCAAAAAGTTACAAAGACTCACATATTAAATTAAAAATGAATAAAATAAAGAGACATTAGCTACTCATAGCCAGTTGCAATCAGTAACCGGTAAATGATTAGCGAGGTTAAGCAACGTCCAAGTGCGGTCAGTCTATAGATGGGTGACCACTTAGCGGTATTTCATCTGAGCGTCTCCGTGCTTCGGCGGGCACATAAAAAGTCGGTCCCGGTTGTTGTCAAATTGACAGCAGTCGTTAAGCCATGTCAGAGGCCTACGGGCGGCTTGAACAACTCTTGACAACAGGTTGGCCACTAACCACACGAAAAGAAGAAGATCCTTAATAATATTATAAATGAGAATGTGAGTTTGTTTGTTACGCTTGCATGCTTGAACTACTAGACCGATCATCATGAAATTTTGCATACACGCTGTCAGGGGTATAGAAAAGAACATAACCTTTACACGAGCGGAGTCGCGGACAAGATATAGTAACAAAATAAAAATAAATGTTTCAGTACGAGAATCGAACCCGCCCATCGCAATGCATTACACAATACATACAATCGATCAGTTTATACACAAATCTATGACTAACACATATTCTAGGAATTTAGCTCACACCCTGAACGAAAGAGCGTGGGACACAAATGCATCGCAGTTTCAATCTCACGATGTATTTTAAAAACTGCATTGTTAAACTATGTTGTAATAGAGCTATTATACTGGTAAGCGTTTCGGTTATTTGAGCCCAATGATCAACGTTTGGAGAATGGAGAACGTTCGTATTTAAGTGCCTATAGTTGGTTAGTCGCTGTGAGGATAGTTATCAAAAGATGTAATTTTGTTAAGTTAAAATATGCCTTCTTGCTGATGATAGATGATAGATGTAGGATATTATAAATCTGTACCTGGATATTCCTCTTCTTCTTTTTCTTCTTTTCGTGTGGTTAGTGGCCAACCTGTTGTCAAGAGTTGTTCAAGCCGCCCGTAGGCCTCTGACATGGCTTAACAACTGCTTTCAATTTGACAACAACCGGAACCGACTTTTTACGTTCCCTCCGAAGCACGGAGATGCGCAGATGAAATACCACTAAGCGGTCACCCATCTATAGACTGACCGCACCCAACGTTGCTTAACCTCGCTAATTGTTTACCGATCAGTGAGTGCAACTGGCCATGAGCGCCTCAACTTGGATATTATATAGTAGTGTTAGATGTGGGAGTATTTCAGCTTATGCTAGAAACCATTACTTTATATCGATAGAAAGTCACTTTATATTTAAAAAAAACATTATCAATAGAATAATAAAAATAAAATTGTAACATGAATTATTTTGATAGTGCTCAAACTTTTAAGCAGCAACGTTGGCTTTAACAGTGTTATGGTTTATGATGTAGTGCTCGAAAAACAAACTATTTAGGTACATAGTTTCCATCTGCGACATCGCATGAAACGTATACCGGAATAAATAAATAAAAAGTATCCCACGTGATTATCCAGGACATAGTCATTTATCCAATTCCGTTCAAAGGTAACAAATTCCATGATTAACTATCAAACATTTAACCTTACTACATTTATATATGTTTCACGTGTGTAATTAAAAGGGGGAATAAATATGAAGTTGCTGCGTTGAATGAAGAAAATCGGCAACTTTGTGGTTCTCATACTATTTCACAATTCTTTTTTTAAATGGCCAGTACGAAAGTAAAAAAATTTTTGAATACGCAATTCGAATGCCTTGTTTGTTTTTTGTCAATCGGTTGTTATTTATTTTTAACGAACTTTTAATGAGTAAAAACACATCTAGAGAACAGTTTCTTGTTTTCTTTAATGTCTATTCATATACATGTAAAACGATGTTAAATAATACGACACATATTTTTAAATTTATATGCTTTTGTATAAAATATTTGCAGCGTTATATGTGTAAATATGTGATTAGTACACTCAAGCTAGATCAATGAAAGTTTTTATAGCCGACTAAGTGCGTTAAGAAATGATCAATCAAAAACATCACTGGGTTCCTTTCGTTCAATCAATCAATCTGAGCTCGAATAATCTAATCAAGACTGTGTCACATGAATCATTAAGTGTGCATTATGGAAATGAATGGAGCTTTCGTAACTGTCGATTGAACATTCCTATCACTTAATTATAGTGTACCTTGTGTTTCGATATTGACTGTTACGTGCATTTTAGATACGGTTAATTCATAAGATCCAGGCCATGCATATTTTAAGACTCTACATGTGTTGCATTGCTTTTAGTGGTTGACTATCCACTGGGCTGGATAATGTAAGTTCGATCACCGCACGGGACAAAAATTTGTGATCTATAAATAATTGTTCTGTAGTATTGTCTTATATACAATTAGTAGTTTTCCCGCGGTTTCACCCGCGTAAGTCCCGTTCCCGTGTGAATATCGGGTTTCACCTCTTTCACCCCCTAAAGGGTGGAATTTCCAAAAATCCTCTCTTAGTGCTCCCCTACACTCTCCAAGGATATCCAAGGATATCACTATCGAGTAGAATACTATCAGAAACCTTAATAATAAGCATTATTATTTCTATCAAATTCAACCAAATGTAAATTATATTACTTACATTATTTTGACTCATTAGTTTAATATTTTTTATGAATACACTTTTTACGTTTTGAATACATTCTCTAAGACTGCAATTATAATTATTTCAATGTATTAAATTGTTATAATTATGAATTGGTATATAATTAAAAGCAAAGTATAGTAAAGTCAGCATATTGGTCGTTTCGCATGAATCTGATCGCAAGAAAAAAGCAAAATGACACTTTTAAAAAATAATGCTCGGTAGGGTGTCGAATCGCACACCTTCTTTTTCAGATCGGTTCATTTCGCACTAAAACGATAAGGAGGTGTGCGAATTGACACTTGAAAAATATTATACAACAATAAGCCGTAAAGGTCATTCAAGATGAGGTCAGATAGATGCAGTAGGCAGAAAATAAAATAATAAAAACGTCGCCTCTGCATGTTTTTTATAACCGTACGCCAGGGTGAAGGCCACCTATTCATTTTGTGAGGTCGCCCGCAACATGTCTGCTGATACCATCTCCGCAACTAGGGAAATGTTATGATCAGAAAACAATTGAGATGTTTTGACACTGTGTGATATTTAGGTATCATTCCATTAAGTTTTTGATAATGGTGGCCTCGGAAGGTGTAAAGAATAAGATATAGAATTCTCACACCGTGGTAGATTTAGTCGGAAGGACCCGAGACTTCCTATCTTTTCCCGGGTGAGCCCGACATACCCTCTCCGCTCCCCATTTCCAAAGAAAAGGAGGAGGTAAATACAGTTTTCACGTTAAAAAATGGTACTACAAGCAAGGCAGCGGCTTTGAATGGTCGCTGGAACTGAAACTAAATCAGCACTTGCAAAACCAAGGGGATTACTTGCGTGCTTCTTTCAACTAAAGGAGACACTCACACCGTGTTGTCAGGACAGAGTTCACACTGGTTTCCTATCGACTTTACACTGCCACCTTAAGAGGGAGCGAGGGGGGAGAGGAACCTTAAGGAATACAATATGAGGTTGTTTAGCTGCGATTTGTAGTTTTGATGCTACCAGCCTGGCTACTCCAGTTTTAACCAGCTAAATTCTAAGTTTAGACCACAGCACACGCTTCAACTGCCGTATTAAGTATAATTCCTGTGTCTCGTAATCAACGGGCACAAAATACACCATCAGACCAACTCCAAAATCATTTACGGGTCACAAATTTTTGTGTTTTTTGTAAACTGTGGGACCTTTACCAAAGTTTGAAATTTTGAAAAATTTGATATAGGTAGTTAAGCTAATTATGACATTCACAGTAACCTTTAATTTATACTATTGAAGCTTGTCATTAATAACAACGTGTAGGCAGTGAAAACCTTAATAATAAACATCTTGTATTTCAAAAAGCATGAAAAACTGAAAATTTTTTGATAGAGTAGAATCATACCACTAAAAATTTTCACCAAAATTTCCATCATATTCATATTTTCTTGATCTCACTGGTTTTTACCATCTCTCCATCTAGTGGATGATGGCGACTTAACGTTGCACCCTTCTATCTGTGGATCTGGCTGCCCTCCTTTCATATCTTTGAAATTTTAAAATTTTATAAGGCTATATTCTTATATTGCCTTATAAAAATATGTCATTGGAATCGCCGTTAACACCTTTTTATACAGTCATTTTTATTATTGTCACACGAGATGATAAGACTCATCGGCTTAGTCTTACTATACTTTAAGTAACTATAAAATTATACAATTTAAAATACTGTCAGGTTTGGTCTTTATATTCATAGTATAGATAAACATCATAACATACCTAAATATATTATTTATACGTATTGTAGTTTACTCAGTAAGATTGAGTCAATTGTTATTATTTGTGTATTTCTTTTTAATTAGAGTTTTGTAGCGTCATCTTGTACTGATCTATATCTAATAATCATGATGTGTACACATAGTTAAAACCATAGTGTAAACCAAAACTGTTTAGTGGTTTATAAGTTGTATACTATATGCATATATGTTTTGTTTTGTGTGCCTTATTAAATAAATAAATAAAATCTGGATCATATTCATAGAAACATAATTTCTGTCTACTATTTATAATATTACACCTCAAAAACTGAGGTCATAACAACTGTTGCTGTTTAAAATATCAATCTATGTACAATAAATGTCAGCTAAATCAAGAAAGCATTATGATTAAATTGCACATGTAATGTCATCACTATAATTACTCCAGTTTTTAAATAGCTAATGAATATTTATTACATGTCCTTGTTTGTAATAATACATGGTAAAAGATGATTAAATATTGCAATGTTTTGTGTGAAGGATATTTACATAAATGATTGATTATGTATTTTCTGTAAACATATATGTTATAACTGTTTGTGTGAGACATTCATTTGTCTGTTTGTATGTTCCATAGTAAGATAAAGAAAGATAAAAAATATAATATAAAAAATGACCTCATTCTGCGTAAATAGAAACGCCAATGATTAAATTATGTTAGGGTGGTTTTATATAACTACACTGGAACATTGATACAACTACCATCTTAGTCTCCTCGTGACTATAGCTGCTGAAAAGCAACCGAAACGTCGAAGAAAGTGTAAACTTAAATATAAATAGTTCTAATAGTTTTAATACTTTAATTAGCTTAAAAATTAGTAAATTTTCATAGTAGTAGTTTCTAAATTATGTAAAAAATAGCTGGTAAAATGTAGTGACAATATGTTTGCCTTCGTTAATGTAGAATTAAAGACCCAATCACCCTCTTTCCCCTTCCCACATTCTTTTTTTCCTAAAGGGTCGGCAACGTGCAAGTGATGCCTCTAATATTGCAGGCGTCCATAGGCTACGGCGACCACTTACCATCAGGTGGGCCGTATGCTTGTTTGCCACGTTAGTTGTATAAAAAAATAAAACCTTGAATATTTAGTTAGCGACATGCGTGTATGAAGCACCGCTACCTACAACTTCCAATATATACAGGAGGAACATAAAACACAATAACCACTTTTTTGCGTAATGGTTTAAGTTGTTCCAAATCTGGGTGTCATTTATCACTGCTATTTAAATGTTTGCAAGTATGTGCGGTAGTCTTTTTAAAGATTGTTTATTAATAAATATTCAAGCAAATCAACATTTAAATCTAGTATAAATTATTGACGTATTCTAATCTAAAATTAGTCTCAGCATCTACAGTATTGTAGATCCATTAAAGCCTCAATTGATCTTCAATATCATGTATTGTATACTCATTAGTTCCGCGTACAACACGTCGCAAGATGGCCGACCTTTGTATGACGCCGTCGAGATATAATTACATTATAATTGCGTTTGTGATTTAATTAAAGTAGGTATCTGTGTTATGTGCCGCGGGCCCATTGCGGGTGTGGGTTTATTAGTAGACGGAGCGGGGAGCGAGTTGACGATCAGTTTGTTTACGCATCACGTGTCTTGGTGTAAATTTTTACAATGTTCGAATCTCACACAGAACAATTATTTGTGTGATCCACAACTGGTCTGAATCTAGGTGCACTTTGTGTCCGTCCATTTATGTTTCTAAGGTTCGAAACAGGAATTATTCCAACTCTGGCAGTTGTCGTTTACAAAGAATAGAAAAAGATAGAAAGTAGTACCTTAAGTTGACTTCACACCGATTCCTTTATTTCTGATTACCCGCGAAATCTTGAACTTGGTATTCCAGGCTAGTATAGGTTAGATTTATCCATTAAAAATATGAAAACGACGCTCCTAATTAATAAAATCAAATACATACATACACATAGACTCAGAACAACCATATTTTTTTTCCGAGTGGACATGAAACCCACAGCATTCGGTGCTGTGACGACGGCGGCGACCACATAACCCACTACTCCATCCGTGCAATCCTTGCAACGTAACAACTCTACCTTGACTTGACACCATAAAAGATTATTTGGCTGCAATTTCCTGTAGAGAAGTCTATAATTTGCATGCCATTGTATAACGATAAGCATGTAAGAACATTAATTACTTTGTACCATCCTACATGCCTTAAATTGTTTCGGAATAGGCATGATGACAGGGTTAAAAATAAGCGATTCTAATTAGTCTATCTTTTAGATTAGCAAAAAATATTAGACATTTATTCTTTGTTTTAACTAAACAATAAAAAATTATTCGAATATAATGCATGAAACTTCGGGACAGGAGGCTTGTGACGTCAGTCTCTTATAAATTTGTACCAACAACTTTGTGTCTTAATTGTTACTAGTTTGTGGAACAAAAGACAAAATAAAAGTCTAATAAATTTGCTAATCTAAAATAAATTTTGTGACACTTTTTATTATGATTTGATTAATATAAAAAAAAACTTTTTTTAACTTCTTTATATCGTAAACATTTGTGTCAATCCGCTCTTAAAATTCTACCGCTCCACTCATCACTAAACCCATAACCCCATAAATAACTAGATCACATTAAAAAGTATCTTCAAATGCCGTAACCTTGCGACCGCCTCATTTACGACACCTGACACTCTCGCACCATCAAAACGTGTGTCATATGAGAATATGACAGAAATATGACAAGAGGAATGTCTTAATAATCCCTATTATATTCCCAATAGGTTAACTTCAATGGATATTGGTATTATATAATTAATGTCAGCATACCGATGGTACATTGTAAGTGAATTGAATACAATAATTGCGGGTATAACCTCGTGAGTGTATCTCTGGGCTGTCAACTAAGAGGCCTCGGGTTCAAATTAATGGTTAAGCCAATAATATAGCGCAAAATCTTCTTTATACATCTACTAGCTGTCCCAACCGGTTTTACCTATGTGGATGATTTCTGCTCCGCTGACGTGACTTCAAACTTAATGTTATATATAGCCTTCCTGCCAACACAATTAGTCTATTAATATGTGTTTTATTTAAATTTGATTTGTATTTTCAGCCCAGATTAAATTACTGCTCCACTCCCGTGACCTGTAGCGTGATGATATATAGCCTGTAACCTTCTTCAAGAATTGCCCTATGAAATAGACAATAATTTTTTCGAATCCGACTGGTATTGGTATAGGTGATGCTAAGTATTACAGCCTATAGGTTATTTGTGTGGTGTTACCCAAACGATGACCTTACATCGTGACCCGTTTGCCCTAACATCTGGAAAATTTGATGACTGCCTCCGACAATGTAGTCAATGTAACCGATCTGAGCCGCTATAATATAATTTGTACCAAAAAGTTTGTAGTTCAACGCTGAGAAGAAGAATAATAATATCAGGCCTGTCTGTATACTGTCTTACTCCAGGGGCCTCTACTCAAAAACCTGAATGTAGTATAAGAAGGGTTAGACTTCAATCCATCACGCTGCTGGTCCAGTGAGGGTTGGCAGACGTCACATATCTTTGAGAAATTACGCAGAAGTATCAGACATGCTGGTTCCCGATATTTTCCTCCACCGTCAAATCGAGCAATAATTATTAATAATTGGTACGCACATAACTTCGAAAAGTCAGACATGCGTGCTTTGGGATCGAACTTGAAATCTCTGCGTGGCTGGCCTAGGGTTTTCCACTAGGCGATTGCTGCTCTGAAGAAGCATACAGACAAGCAGTGAGCTATGAAATTTTCCTGTTGAGAAATTCTCTGTAGCAGCACGTACGACAGTACTGTTTTTTTTTTAATTTTTATTATTTATAGGACAACTTACAGCTAACACAGTATTATAGAAAATCTTGTAACATAAAACGCCATTTAAAAGTTCTCACTTATAACCTAATTAAATAATTGAAATTAAACTACTATATACAGATTTTATCGCGTTGTTTATATGACACTTTATTACATAATTTTGGTCTCCCGTGACCATGGCTGCTGAAAAGCAACCGAAACGTCAGGGAAAGTGTAAAATTAAATTAAGTCTAAATAGTTTTAATAAAAATTAAATTAGCTCAAAAATTAGTAAAGTTTTATAGTAATAGTAGTGTAACAGTTTTCAAATTTATGTAATAAAGTGTCAAATAAACAACGCGGTAAAATCCGTATATAGTAGTTTAATTTTAATGAATAATATTCGCGTAAACAGAAGACAATATTATCTAATTAAATAATTTCAAAACTAACCAACATGCAACACAAATAATTTAAATTAAGTAATATATTCAACCGCGATTACTGCTAAAAAACTGTTTACAACACATTTGTTTTAATTTGGGTACAGTAGTAATAAACAGGTCGATATCAGCATTCTGGCATGTCAAGTTGTACATTCGGCTCGGCCTAACTAAGTATGAGTTCTGTCTATAATGTGTACTCACCACAGGAATATGTACGAGATGCGATCTGCTGTTCCCGGTATGAAAATAGGTTTGCGCCCTATTTCGTGCGATGGAATATATTACTATTTTATTTTAAGAAAAATACACCGTCATGAGGAATTCTAATAATTCCTGTGTCGCGGAGGACTTTACAAACATTCAAACAACGGACACAAAAACATCCAGACTCCGAACAACCATTTGTGGATCTCAAAAAATGTTGTCCCTTGTAGGATTCGAACCCACAACACTTGGCGCAATGGTAGTGGTCAGGCGACAACTTAAAACACTACGCCATCCATGCAGTCAGAATAATTGGCAAAGCCTGAATGTAATAAACCTCCGTCTACCCTTTTAGAGATAAAGGTCCGAGACTTTGTATATATGTAAATTATGAATACATCAATATTCTTATACGTAAAGGTTTTATTACAACAATACATTTTAAATATATTAGTTGGCGGATGTTGGTATAATAGAACATCGATCCTATTTTTTTATCATAAGGTTTAAAATTACGTGGCAAGATGTAAAGTTCATGGGTGATCATGGTACAGTGAGCTTATAAGGTATGATGTTTGGTATTTAATTTTTGACTGACGATATGTTTTTATGGTGAGTTCCTTTAGAGTTAATGGAGTAGAATGGTATTTTGGACATAGGTGGATGGATATTCTTGTACGGATCAGTGAATTCACACGATGCGATACGTGGAAATGCATATATTAAAACGAGATGGGTGTAAAAACCCAGGATTCAAACTCTTCGTCTTTATGTGGCCTGTTTTTTTTGCCATCAGCTTTTTGTAAGGTCCCTCTGCTGGGCAAAAGCCGCTTCCTTGGACTTACAAATCACTCTGTTGGTGGATATCCCCTGACCTTATGACCTTGTTACCCCTATATCTCAAGGGTATTTTGACCTACAGGGCCCATATTCAAATTCGACCGAGGTATGACGCCAAGGTATCTGCACACCAAGTTACAAGTCAATCGGTTAAGTGGTTCCGGAGCTATGGCTGTCACTAACAAACTATCACAGACAGACCCACATAGTGTTTTCTTAAGAAGACTCAGAGGTTAATAATATTTTAAACATACCCTCACGCCTATATTCTCGAAGGGTAAAGGTGTATAATAAATATATTTTATATTTCACCGGCTCTGCTTTAGATCTCGTAAAAACCAAGCTTATTGCCAATCTTAATAGCAGAACGGAGTCTGGAAAAGTAAAGCTCCTTCACAATATAGAAATTAAAACTTTGTTGGATAGGTGCCAATATATGGGTGCACCTGAAACACACCGTAGTATATATATATATATATATATATATACCGAATTCATACATATTTTTTTTAAAGTAACTTTTTTAATGTAGCATTATGACATTTGACATAGCATTGACAGAATGCGTGCGTGCGTGCGTGCAGAGGATGTATATATATATACATCCTCTTTGATGATATTTGAGCACGCATTCTGTCAATTCTATGTCAAATGTCATAATGTTACATTAAAAAAGTTTATATTGTCCAAAGCGCTAAGGTTAGATTCGAAATAATATTATATGGTTGTTAAGTATTCTTAAATAAGTATTCTTAAATTTACCAATTTTCCGCGCAATTTTTTAATTTTTTTCTTTCATAAGAACCTTTTCCTGACAATAACAAAAACAACAAAAATAGTGAAATCGGTCCAGCCATTCACGCGTGATGGCGTGACCAAGGGCAAATAGGGATTCATTTTATATATATAGATATATATATATATATATATATATACACTAAGCAAAGGGTAGTTAAAAGTAGTTGTGTGTAGCAAAAGCTATTGAGTAATATCTATGATGAAAGAAAGTGAATGTATTTTAATAAAATTAACAATAAAGGAGAAAATATGATATAAAAAAAATATTGCCTACTGGGACCTAGTTCAGCATATGCCAGGCTAAGGAAGCCTGGCGCTTGTTTTCAACTAGATCCCTTTGGTGACAGCACGGGTGCCTATACCTATATATTCTCCTATATCCCCGAAAAAGCACGCGTATTACACCCACTTCACCAGCTCAGTTTATTTAGGGTCAGTCTATAGCCGTTTACCGGGAATTGTTCCAGACCTTGTGTTGCAAATGACAATTTCTAGACAAAAAACCTCAAGTCAGGAATTAAACCTCACACATCAGTCTACACTACTTCAGCAATGGAGACAACTCATTACACTATTTAATTAACGATTACCACAATTGAATATTCAACATCAAGATCTGATCCAAATACTGAATTAAATGAGTATTCAAATTACATTAATTATCCAAATTACATTCATTATCCAAAGTTATATTGACATTTGGACGCTCAATACCGAGTCTCCCAGGCTTCATGGAAAACCAGCTTCTGATCTAATTTGCGACACAACACTCGATAATACTTAAGCAATTTGCCTACAAGATAATTTTATTACTATATATTAGACATCACGTGATGCAATTTGTTTAATATGTAAAATGTATGCGTTAAAATTTTAGGCATCTGTAGATTGGTTGGTAAGGGGAGCTAGTTTTATTTAGCATTCTAAGGATTGCAGAATACGTTGAATAAATTTGTGGTTTTGCGCTTTACAGTTTTAGGCCTGAGACATATTAAAACAAATGTTTGCACTGGACGTATATAGTGCAATTTTGCTAAGTGATAGTATATCGTTGTACATAAAAATGTACAACGAGATACTATCACTTAACAAAATTGTAATTTTGTATTTACTAGTAGATATTGTATATTTAAATATTCGATAGATAAGGCGGTATTACATAAATATATCCTAAATAAGGCGAACTAATTGACATCTACTGTAAATCATTCTAACAACGGATCTGGTACTAAAAGTAACCTATTCATGATAATGCTACAAAAAATGAAAAATCTAATACTTTGGTCATACTAAACAGCTAATCTAGAACCTGTTGACACTAACAGTTACGTATACGAGTTCACTTACAGCACTGCGCCAAGAAAGCAGTCACATATTAATTCATAACCATTTTCCTCACGATTACCTACCTATCAATACCTACTTATAAGATATCGAACACGAAACACTTCTTACAACTTTCAAGATAACCGTTAAAAACCACCCATTATATCAAGTTTATAACAAAACAGTACGCTGCAAATATTCAGCTTAATTCAAACGTATTCTTATATAGAACGTATCCCATATTCATACGCCTCACAAACTTTATCATCCAAAAACTTGTTTCTAAATGCTCTGATCTAAGATTAAAGATAATAAATAATCCTTACTTCGCTTCCTAAGACTATCATATATTACAACTATTAAATGTTTGGCAATTCTCAAGGTGGGTTTGCTTTTGAATCTGTTAAATTCTAAGTGAATTTCATGCTAAGTTAAGTATTAATGTTTGGAGTCATAAATTGCAAGTATTATCGCTTTTATAATGGTGATATATGGTTGAGTTCATGGTGTTTTGGTATGGTAAACTAATGATTTGAATAGTTAAACTATTTGGCCGATTAGGCAACTGTCTGTATGCTTAGACTAATGAGTAGTGCATATTATGAAAAGAAATGCATGTATAATGCTTACGGCTAATATCTTTGAAAGTTGGAAGCTTTATTTTCATTTTTTTACCATTTATTCAGTGTACATAGAAAGTTCGCCAGGCTATACAGCTTGTTGGCTGAATTTTTTGTTTTAGGTCCCACTTGATAGTAGGGAGTTTATTGTTGACTACGTGACACGCTACATGCCTCGTGTTACCGCTGAAAATTTTATTAAAAACTCAGTAGCACTAAGCGGGATCCAGGTATCGAACCTTCCAATCGAACTAATCTCACGATAATTCCAAAAGAAAACGCCAACCCATGCTGCATAGTTAACGAGGAACTTTAGGAATACAATACATCATTATATTACATTACTGCTAGTTTAAAAACTTAAAAGTTGTTTAAATATTCTAATAATTCTTAGCTTATAAGAATCTCTCTCTTTTCAAAAATTTGTAATTTACTGGTATTTCCCTTGGTTACTACAAACATATTCTCTAAGGTTAAAGTATGTAATAGTATACAGGTATACGATATTGACCCTATGTATCATAGTCTTGACCTAGACAAGCTTATAGTAAAAAAGATCATATAATAGACAGTATTATAATCTAAACAATAGACGCGTAGGAAGCATATGCATCCACCGACTAGAACGTATTATCTCTTGAACACCTGCCGTAAACAAACAAAGGTTTTCAAACTGTAAAACAAAATATCTTCATAAGTAATCCTGCTACCGAAATATTATTGTTTACTACCCAAAGTCAACTAGGTATACTTGACCACGTAAGGACCGGTCGCTAAGAAGTTTAATTAGACTTAGCTAGTTAAAAGTTGTAATATCAGGGGTTACATTTACGTGCTACCTTTGACTTTACAAATCGAAATTAGGTAAGGATAGGGAGAAAACTAACTAAAAAGGCTAGCCATACAGGTATGGAAGCCATTGGAACTATTGCAAAATACAACAACAGTTGTACTATTCTACTGGCAGTTTCCTGTAAGAGTATATTGCGAGCGAGCACGCTCAGACGTACCTCTATCAAACAAAAGGCGAAGGTGACTTCAATCACTCATAAAAATGATAAAATATACTCTAATTTTAGATTTACTATCTTAGAATAATATATACATTTATATAACCAGAGTAATAATAAATTAATCTGTAAGATCTAGACTAACCTTTATTAAGTTCACGAGAAAATTTGCATACTACAAAAAGATAAACTACCATTTTTTTAAGCTTGGCTATGGCTAGACCTATCGTACTGGATGCAAGGATAAAATGGAGTTCGAGCAGTGACAGATTTTGTAAGCCCAGATCTGTCACAGCTTGTTATATTGCTTGTTTCCTCAAAGTCGAAGTCAAAAATCTTTATTTCCATAAAAAAGTGCAAACAATTCTTGCCACGTCAATTAACTGATATATTTTCCTTCTTCTTCTCCCTTAGCCTTTATTATTCCTAAGTCACTTGGAGTCGGCTTTTCTAGTCTAACCGGATTTGACTGGATATCAGTTTTTACACGGAGCGGCTGCCACCTGACCTCCGCAACCCGAAGGCTAACGATACCCTAAGGCTAGACCAGTGTAAGGATATTCGAGGGTACTAATTTTCCCAATAACGACTGCCATAGATGTTTATGGCAGCCGGGACCGACGGCTTAACGTGCTTTCCGAGGCACGGACCAGGCGATAATTGTCAATCAATACGCACATAATTTTGAAAAGTCATATAACTTCCGAAAGTCAGAGGTGCGCGACGTGGGTTCGAACCCGAGACCCTCTGCATTGCAGTCTGTTGGTCTCCCCACTGAGCTATCGTTGCAATTTGTCAAGTAAATGATATATTTATTAAAATAAATAGGATAGGGCAAAAAATGTTGCTTTGAAAAAAGCTTGTTCGAGTAGTCAACCCTTTTAAGTGTTTATATTTATGAAGCTTCTTTTCACAATTGCATATGGATGAAACCGCGGACAACATATAATAAAAACTTATGGATAGATAGATAATTTAAACCATTTAAACCATTTATTTTCGTTACACATATATACAAAAATTACATATTTATAGAATTAAGACATCATTTACAAGATTACACAATCAAAATAAATATAAACTGGCTTAGGTACATGCATAACAAAGGGCTCCAGCTCAGCATTTGCGGCGCACATGCACAGCACTGGTTTTCAGCTGCGCCCTGACTATTGAATTAATATTAAAAGCACATAAATGTACACAAAGAAGACAAAAGGTTACAAAACATCAAAGCATAAGTTAATAGGACCCTAGCACACATAAAAACAAAAAAGAAAAAGCGATATATACATAAACATATAGATTATATATATATATATATATATATATATATATATATATATACATATATATATATATATATATATATATATATATATAAATATGGCTGGCACAACATATACGACACGACACACAATAACAAGTATACTCAATGTATAAATAATCTCTAAAATGTATACTTATAACCCAATAACGTACATGAGTATAAACTTTATCTTTAATAAAGGTATCAGATACATTATACGCACGTTCACTATATAATGAGCCCCATCATAATTTTAAGTGCGTGTATAAGCATGCTCCACATTAATATTCTAAGTACAATGGCTATTTTAGGTAATGCGAGTACTATCCATCTTAAGAACAACCGATGCGAGACACCAGCGCAAGTTATGTATGTACCTCCTAGACTCGCGCAAGTAGCCCGTGCGAGAAGCTTGCGCATGTAGCCTGAGCTTACTACTTGCGTCCTGTGGAAGCATAATTTGTTTTAAGCTTCTTAGGTGGCTAACAAGTATACGGCCCACCTGATGGTAAGTGGTCACCGTAGCCTATGGACGCCTGCGACTCTTGCGCGTTGCCAACCCTTTAGGAATGGAAGTGGGAAGGAGAAGGAGCGGGATGAGGGAAGGGGGTGATTGGGCCTCCGGCACTCTCACTCACCGAACGAAACGCAACAGTAGGAATACTGCTATTTCACGTCGATATTCTGTGAGAGGGTAGATTTTCCCCGGTCCAGCCCATTCCTGCTGAAATCAGCGAGGCTCTACTACTCAACAAAGAGCGAAAGAGTGAAAGAGGAGCAATACTTTTAACAAATATTTAATGATATCAAATCTTCATTATAATACAATAAATTTTGCCCGCGGTATCGCTCGCTTAAATGTAGGCTAGGTTAATACCAGTATTTATATCGAGATGAAAGGTATGTCCTATTCTGTAACATGACAACGTGTGTGCGAAATTTCGTGATGATCGGTCGAGTAGTTAAGGCGTGAAAGCGTAACAAACAAACGAACAAACTCACTTTCGCGTATAAAAATCCTGACTAATATTATAGATATATTAGTTAAGATTTTTGTACTTACTTTTGGTATACTACAAAATACAGTCTGTTTTTTTTTACAGTATGATTTTTATATCAAAGAATTATTCATTTAAATTGATCTTAAATTCAAAACTATTAATAATAACATTGTACAATTTTGATTGTTATATAATAGCTATCGATAAAAAACATATAACGCAAAAAATGTTAAACGTTTGTTTTGATGTATAGCAACAAATAAAAAATACTCTCTATATTATTTTCTTATAAATATCATATTATTAATACGTAGTCATACCTATATCCCCGAAAGATGAGGCGAGGTTTATTATATTCACGTGCAGTCGCGAGTTATGGTTTTAAGACTGCGCCGAGCGTAAGATAGATAATGACAGAGCTCGTGCGGCGCATATTCAAATCGGCGCGCGGCCGCCATAGAAAAATTGTATTGAGGATTTGAAGTGCTTTTTTGATAAATATGTATCTTTATTGTCAACCAATAACTTAAATATTTGGGACGGACATATTGTAATATAACTATTTATCTTTTGTTTAAGCTGTAAAATAGGATAGATTTCTACTGTTATATCTTAAAATCACTTAACACGAGCTTACGTTTTTGCATTTTTCATGCACATTTACGTAATTTTGTAGGCCTAAATATTAATTATTTTAAGTTTTTTACACGAAGTAATTGTAAACACATTCATTGTTATGGTAAATGTATATTTTATATTAGTATTAAACAAAAAGTGTTGATTTTATTCACTTAACTGTGACTGCCTGTTTTGGTACATTTTGCTAAGTTTTATATAACAAGCGAGGAGCTATAATTATTGTCGTATGTCGTGCACACTCCTAAACTCCGCGGTACTTTTGAGGATATCTTGACAGAAAAATCGAATAACACAAATAGTATTGTTTCAAATGGGTTTCTGTTCTCCTTTTTTCTTCCTACAATAATTACTTAAACAACGTTCTTGAAAGTTAGATAACGGCTGTTTTTGGCCTATTAATAACTTATGCGCCAATAAAATGTAGCCTATGTTACTCAATGATAACATCGCTTTCAAATGGTGAAGGAATTTTTAAAATCGGTTGATTACAAATAAATAAATCCTTAGAAACGAGCAAACAAAAAAAATCTTTCCTCTTTGTAATATTAGTATAGATAAATAAAATATACCCTATGTCAATCTGTGATAATGTAGTTTCAAAATAAATGGTGAAAGAAGTTTTAAAATCGGTTGAGTATTTTTCGAGTTAAATCCTTACAAACAAAGAAATAAACAAACAAAAAAATAAAATCTCTCCTCTTTATAATATAAATACTTTTAACCTAGTGAGTCGCAGTCATGGCACACCGGCGGCCAGACGCAATAAGTTTTGAATGATGTCTGGTATTCCACCATTGACAGGTCAAATACATCTGGATCATTCAAATGCTTACCTCTTGAAGAATGCTTTCGCTAATCTGAACACAATGATGATAAATAATCGTAAATGTACAATTCGTGCAGGCTATCAGTCATTATCGTGTTAACGAAATTGCGCTAGCAAAAATAAACCCTTAATTTCTCTAAACATGTCATAATCATGTCAATTACGAAGATTAAATCTATATTATTGTACATTGATTTGATTATAATCCTTACAATTTCATAAAATAATTGACTATACCAATTACTAAGGTAAGCTTGAGAACCACTGTTCACCGCCATTTTGGTCCAGGGACACGTGTAAATATAAATTAAATTACTTTAACACAGAGACGACCTCAGATGAATCAATTACTTTACTATTTTAGGAGTGATGTTGGTGTAATTGTTAATGACTGACATTAATTTGCTGAAGAAGTATCTTTGTTAGTTTTAGAATGTACGGCGTAGGTATCTGAATACTTTGTGTAATTTGGTCTAGTTAGCTACAAGCTAATGTTAGTTACCTTGACTGATCGATAAGCTAACATTTATTTATTTTATGCTGTGGTTTATGGTGCGGTTGTTCTATAGGAGAGTCACTGGTTCGTGAGGCTGGGTTTTTTTAAAACTATCGAGTTCAAGTCTTCTAAATAATCAATCTTCTTAGAAAAATTATATAATAAGACAGAAAACTGTATGAAAATTACAAATAAAGGTGAAATACGGAATTTCTCAAATTATTTGTTTTATGCGCTATGGTTTTGATTAGTGGAAAACCCTTCATTAGCAATTATTTAGTGATAAAACGAAGAATCAGTCTTGCGTAGAGAAGTAACGCAAGAGTATCAATAGTGTTGATTCTCTTGCGTTACTTCACCATAGCTCGGTAAATATGAGTTTCTAAGATTTATATGATATCCATTCCTTTTTTCCATTTCTTCCATATTACCCCATTTTTAATTCCTTTGCCCTGTAGTCGATAATGTGCAATGATACCATTGGTATTGCAAGCAATCATAGCTACTATAAACATGTACCATAGGGTCGTTCCACTCTTGCATGTGTCTAAATGCAAGTGTAACTTCTTTAGGGTCTGGTCCTAAGTCATTTTAACTACGGTATGTTAAATGTTGACATATTATTCATATCTTCTTCTTCTTTTCGTGTGGTTAGTGGCCAACCTGTTGTCAAGAGTTGTTCAAACCCGTAGGCCTCTGACATGGCTTAACGACTGCTGTCAATTTGGAAACAACCGGGACCGACTTTTTACGTGCCCTCCGAAGCACGGAGACGCTCAGATGAAATACCACCAAGCGGTCAACCATCTATTGTTTTTTTTTTGTTGGGGTGATCCATGGCACATACCCCTCCGCGGAGGCGGGTGGAGGGGTTATGTCGGACTCGCTGGGGTAAAAGAAAGATGGTAAAGATGATAAAGTACCTCCCGGAATACCGACTAAACCTACCACGGTGTTCCTCAACAAAACCACTATCGACGGGGCCGCGCGAATCACTTTCGCATGCGGTCGCGACCCCGCCGAGGTTTCGGCCCGCCGTATGAAACGGCAGGCCACTACACGAATAGACCTACCCAAAGGCACTTCTCACAAATTTTCCCTACTGTCCCTCCTAGAGGCGAGACGGACTCGACACAGAGGCGCGCGTGGGAACACGCACGCTGCCTTTCGGACCTGGTGCTGAACGGATGACGGGCAGGCCCACAAAGCCCGCCACCCCCAGGTCAAACCTCAGCGTGGCTGGAGGTCGTCTCGCGCCCTCCGGCGCTCGGCTCTACGCTCCCTCTCCCGCTCCGCCGCCTCCTTGATGGAAATGACTTCCTCACAAAAGGAGGCGACGGCGTTCCACGACCTCAGCCCATCTATAGACTGACCGCACCCAACGTTGCTTAGTAGCTTAGTAGTAGTAGTGTAACAATTTTCAAAATAATGTAATAAAGTGTCATATAAACAACGCGATAAAATCCGTATATAGCAGTTTAATTTCAAAATTGGAAGTTGAGTACTTAATATCAGAATTGCTAATTAAGTACATAATATATTTCGACAAAAACTTTCTGTATAAATATATTTTAGGAAGCCTACGCATATTTTACGTACAATTTACTAATTTCTAGCATTTTTTTTTTGTAGGCGTGCAGAACTAATTAGAAAAATCCACAACTGTATTTAAAGTAATTGCTTTATAACAATGCTTCATGCTTTCTATTCGTCGGACACTACCGTGACGATTGTGTAACATATGTAATAGTCTGATATTAAATTATCATATATTATTTAACCGTTTGGGTTTTGAATGTTATCTGATCTTCTTAAATTCTTTGTAGGTATTATCCGCATTGTTGGTCCTGTGGCATTAGTAGATTTGCATAACTGCCTTGAAGAGAAAGATTTGTAATTTTCTTAGTCAATTCTTGACCGCTTTGTTGCTTTTCGTTTAGCTGCCGGTTGGCTGCTGGCAACAACTATTGCGATTTTCAGCTGGAAAATATTTAGTAGTATTGCGGAGTTGGGCAAAGTGCCAGGTGGACGGCAATAGTCTTTTCAGCTATTCTGTGGCACTTAAAACATAGAAGACGAAATATAGGTATATACACTTATACCTATCTCTTCAGAGATATACAGACTTAGGTCTATTAATGTAAATTACTGGTAGCATCACTTGCAGAATCAAGAAGGACAGTTACGCTTGGAAACGACTTTGGTTTCCATTTCGACGATTTGCATTGATTGAGTTTCAAAATATATTAATTGCTGCTGGGGATAGATTCTTGACTTTGAAAGACTTCAGCTAAGCAATCTTGTGTTCTATTTCTGCGTTAAGAAGAGTTTCCAGGCTGCCATTAGTGGACCAGTCTGATCGTTGTCTCTCGTGCTGGCACTACAGCGATATTTTTTAAGGGTCTATAACGTGAGCGTCCCGGACCAGGAGTTACAATTGTCTATGAGGTACGCCGACTGTTTAAGTTCGAAATCCACATGGGTCAAAAATTTGTCCAGTCTATAAATGGTTCTTCCGAGTCTTGGTGTTCTTTAATTCCGTTGTTTGAATATTTGTAAATTTCCCCACGACACAGGAACTATACCTAGTACGGCACCTTTTTAACAAACACATCTTTTTTACCCTTACGTTTGTGCGAGGCTCTGCTTACATAAAGAATATGGAAAAATTATAAACATGGGATACAATAGTGGTCTGACAGCTGTTTTTCTGGTTTAAGAACTTTATTCTCATAAGAATTACAATAATTCACTTACTGAGAATCCATATTTACAATAAATGAGCGTACAGAAAAATAGACGAAAGTAAAACTTTATATAAACATAAAGTGGGTAAACTTATAATTTTATGTTAAACGTATCACTGTCAACATCACCAACCAAGCAAACACGGATCCAAAGTAACAAACACAAATACAGCTAGATGTGGCTATCATGGCAATGAAGGCAGGAGGTTTAGATATATACATATATATAATATAAAGTTTTTTTTTTTTTTCTGTATGTTATTAGTATATACATATATGTGAGTGCTGGCATGCAATATATAACACATATACGTATATATATCCACATAAATAAATATATACGTATTTTTTTTTTTTTTTTTTTTTACTCTAAATATTCTAATGATTTATATTTATGTATATATTGTAGTTGTAGTTTTTAAAGTTACGTACGGATTTAAAACTATTTTGTTGGTTTATATTTTCCATTTTGATCCTTATTGACTCCTTCACATACCACTTGATATAGTGTATGTAAAAGTATTTATTAGAATAATAAATAGTACTTCAACGTCGTAAAATTTTATGGTTAAACATTTATCAGAGTCTGATAAACAAATAAATGATTAAGTACCTGCATAATTATTTGTAGGCTAATAGGAACTTGTATCTGTAGAAGAAATCAAGTTCCATGGCGTAATTGACACCTCGCCACTGCCAGTGCTCTGTCTGTTTGTTGTGGGTTCGATAATTTTGAGTCCTGTGTGAGGAATAAATCATGTTATCCATAAAAATAGGTTCCAAGTCTGGATGCTCATGCAGTGCTCAAAATTTATAACGCTGCCATACCATTAAAGGAGTGGTAGGAGAATAAACAAAAGTTTGAACGTTTTTAATAAATGTGCTTATAATATATTAATCAGAATTTTAATTCTTACACATCACTTATATAGACTCTACATTTTGCCCGCAGGTCCACTCGCTTAAATTACTATAAAACAAACTTCACATCTTATATAAATCGTTATTATATAAGGTTTTGCCCGCGGCTTGGCTCACCTAAATATCAGTTTTCTATTCCTCGGGAACAGTACTTTTTTCGGTATGAAAGGTACCCTATGTCCCTTCTGTACTCCTGACAACGTGTATGCGAAATTTCATGATAATCGGTCAAGAAGTTAAGGCGTGAAAGCTTAACAAACAAACAAATCAACAAAGTCACGTACGCATTTATAGTATTAGTTAGGATTAGGTTTTCTAGTTAAAAATCTATTTCTAGGGATAACTCCTAAAACGCGATGAACTTTGCGAATATTCAAATAACGAATACAAAAATCACTGTAACTTGGAACCACTATTTGTGGTTTACTCCAATTGGCAACATTCGGCAGACTACACGTAAAAAAGTTACCACTTGACACGCTGCGCCATCCGTGCAGAAATAACTATGTAAATTATTCAAATCTACTGACTCATCCAAACCTACTAAGTATACTCATCGAGGTAACCTCCATTGTTACAGGTGAACCCATGAGTGTAACCTACATCTCTGACGTCATAAGGAGCTCATAGCCTTCCAGAAAACGCATAGAACATTAAATTAATTAATGATTATTGTGTGTAAGATAAGACAGTGTAATCATAGTATCAATCACTTTGAGATACAGATACTATTTGTCTGTCTGTCTGACTGATGCGTTATGAGTAGAGGGGCTAAGTTTAATGTGTTTTATGAGACAGTTCCGTTTCATTTATTGGTTTAGTTGTGAGAATTATGTATTTTGTGGTAATGTGTTTGAGGCGTGTGGGATCAGATTTTGTTGTAGATAATATGAAGAAATATATAATGTTAGTTGTCGGCAGTATTTATTGACAGAAGGGTTTTAACTGCCTTCATGATTGCGTAACACGAATTAAATATAAGTGTATACGATTAAGTGTTTTAATTAATTTAGGAAGAAGCTCCTTTCATTTAATTTAGATTTAGTTTGGTTTGGATTATTAAACGGTCCAAATGTTTAACTGAGATTTATCAATCATCAGAAGTATCAATATACTCGGTCCATCGGTATTTTCATAGTTAAATTCGGCTAATGTGACTGCGTCGTTTTATCGTCATTGTATATACGTACTTACATACTCACACCATGTTTGCATTTGTTACTATCCCGGCACATTCCTTTTGCATTATTCATTCTTATTACATTCCTCAAGCACGCCGGTCGGTTTAGGATTCTCTTACCGGCTGACTCCATAGTCAGGCAAACGTTGACCTAGATTTTCCTATACAGACCTTTTACATAATATTAATATTAATTAAATATCAAAATTATTGTATTGATATCTACTATTGTATACCTACTACTGTAGTTGATATTGAATCTGGGAACGCCAATTATAAATAATAATCAATATGCATAATCCAAATTCCAAGTAGTGGTTAGTGTAATCGACTGCCATCTCTGAGGTCGCGGGTTCGATTCCCGCACAAGTCAAACATTTGCGTGCAAGAACATGTTTGACTTGGTCTGGGTGTTTCTATGTATAATATGTATGTATTTACAAAAAAATATATATATGTATGTTTATCCATTGTCTAGTACCCATAGTACAAGCTCTGCTTAGTTTGGGCTAGATAGCCCAAACTGTGTACAAAAGTGTGTATGTAATATTATTATATATTATATTTGGAGCCTAAAGAATTAGACTCCCATATAACTTATCTTTATCTGTTTATCTGACTCAGAACATTCAGATCCAGACAATCTCATTAGGTATGAAAGCAATCAATAAAGAGCACTTCCATTCTTTCTTCACTCTTGTTGAAATTACAAAAATAAATAACAGAACTAGGCGTCATTGAAAAGTCAAGCGCTCGAATACCTCTTTTGTGGTCTGCACACTGATAAGATCTGCCCAACTTATGGTAGTAATTAGAGGAATATGCTGTAGCTGAAGCATCTTTATTTAGACAGCTGCCTCACAAGCCGGAGAGGAATTGATAACTCACTTTGAACTAAGTTCTTGAGTGTAGGAGAACGTTTACTGTATTTGGCTTGATAAGTAAGTGTTTTGATGGCTCGCTCACATACATGATCTATTCAATTCCTTTTCTCATCATTTAGTTACTTCTGCCTTGTACCAAACCCTGGTATTACGAGCGGTTAAAAGCTACTTTAATGTCGTCGTCTATCAGGTGGACAATATGCTTAATAATTATTTCCAAAGCCCATTATCAGATCTTTTATGCGATAGTATCATAATATAACTAAAATCTAAAAATAATAACACATTTTAAAACATAATAAAGTATCTAAAATCTATTCACAATAACTCAATGTCCAGTACGTAGCCCCTGTTCCAAATCATTACAAAGTATCATGGAACTATACATTACATATATGTACATTGTGCCAAAATTGTTGTACCCTCTGAATTTGTTTTCATAAGCGTTGCAATGGCAAAAGTGTAGCCAATTTGGTGAACGTGGAAAGCAGGAGGACTGTAACTGCGCGAACAATAGGAACTTCAGATCAAAGTAGAAGTATGCGTGTCTACAAATAAACAAATAATTGGTTAATAAATTAAGAGGCTATACGAATACATACATACACAGACTAATTAAGATTCTCATTATTTTTTTTTAATAGTTGGGAAGTAATAACAATTATCTGTAAAGGTTTTATTACTGATGTTATCTAGACCTCTAAACTGCTTTTTCTTATAGTAGCCTGCCACGTCCAACCTGTACATATATAGTCTGTCAAATCGCACTGTCTCTACGTGGTGGGCTAAGGACCCTTCTTAAACTGAGAAGCCCGTGCCCAGCAGTGGGACAGATTACGAACAGCGTTGATATTATATAGCCTGGTCTTCCTAACCTCAAGACAGGAAGGTGAAGTAACATGATGCTTCGCCCACGCACGCCCATCTATTAACATACTATTTGTATTAATTATAATGTATTATGTTTTGAATGCTTAAGTTTGTGTGATGAGTATGAGAGAGCGTGGCTTTTGAAAGTGATTTTACACCGTCTCGGTGGATAACTAGGTTTTATTGCTAGAAATGGAAATGTTTTAAAAATTGTAGGTTCAAGACTGTTGGATAACTATTTGAAAGAGGGGCAACGCGGAAACTGCTTAAACGTTAATTGCTTGACTGGTATATTTTTAAAGACAAATTTTGCTTTAGTAATACATTCTTTGTCGCGGGATACTTTACAAACAACGGACTCAAAAACACCCAGATTTTAAACAATTATTTGTGAATCACACAAATGTTCCTTCCATGGGGAGAATCGAAATGGTGGGCGAGGCAAACATTTAAGCACTATACCATACGTGCAGTCAACAATGTATCTACATATATCTTTCATAAAATCGCAGTCAAATAAAATTTCATGGTGTTCCTGTCAGAGGAAGTTCTTGTAAAGCGTCATGAAAAGTTCTTTGGAGTTATCAGAGTTAAGTTGATTTCATGTATAAGTAAAATAACAGCTTTTTTATTAAGTAACATCAAAATTTAAAACCCGTTAATTCGTATTATAGGTGACAAAGTAACACTTAGAAACGTCAAAGTTACAATTATTAATGTTAATTTACGTTTATTTTTACCTGTTGTCATTTTCAGCAACGCAAGGGCGTGAAACCTATGAGAAGAGCAGCCAAGAAACTTCTGGCTACTCTTTTTAATTGCCAAGTTTACAATATTATTTATCTTACTAATGATCTATTTATTTATACAGTGCAACAATAAGATCATATACTTCGCATAAAATACTTAAGCAAAGGCAGAGGAAATTTCCTAGTTTGAAGTGGAATAAAACGATAAGATTATTATTAGTAACAATATTTGACCCTTATCACCCTCGGTGACCCTCAGTGGGGAGACCAGCAAACTGATCTAGAATATTATATGCGTTCTTAGAAACTATTGAAGACAACCACGCACCATGCCTAGTCTCTCTGAAGCACATTTGCCTCATTTTTTACTAAATTAAGTACAATATCCAAGTATAATACTATCAAAGAGCAGCGATAGCTCAGTGGGAAGACCAATAGACTGCAATGCAGATGGTCTCGGGTTCAAACCCTCGCCGCGCACCTCTGACTTTCGGAAGTTTTTTCTAAATTATGTGCGTATTGATTGACAATTATCGCATGCTGCGTGCCTCGGAGAGCACGTTAAACCGTCGGTCCCGGCTGCCATGAATGATACCATCTATGGCAGTCGTTATTGGGAAGTCAGTGTCCTATAATATCCTGACACTGGCTTAGCCTTAGGGTATCGTTAGCTTTCGGGTTGCGGAGGTCAGGTGGCAGCCGCTCCGTGTAAAAACTGATATCCAGTCAAATCCGGTTAGACTAGAAAAGCCGACCCCAAGTGACTTGGGAATAATACAGGCTAGGGAGAAGAAGATTAAATCCCTGACAACTAATCTTTATAGCTCCTGGCTCTCGTGGTCGTTCCAATCATAATCAATACGGGTAAGCGTTTATCTTCAAAATATACCAATAAGTTGACCAAGCATTCATATATTTCAATACAAGATTGTGCCCGGAGTTTCGCTCGTGTAAATGTAAATTTTCTAGCTCTCGAGATCAATACTTTTTCCTGGATGAAAGGTACCGTACGTCCTATTTTGTACCCCTGGCATGTATGTGAAATATCATGATGATCGCACGAGAATTTAAGGCGTCAAAGCGTATCAAACAAACTAATATTCGTATTTTTAATATTAGTTAGGATTTATTGGATACGTCAGCATAAAAAAACCGTATTTTTGCCAGATCACAGGTCTTACTTTAGAACATAAATAGTTTTGCACTAGGTACATGGTTCTTCATAGTCGTAGTGAGAATTTCTAAACAGCTAAACTCGAAGTGGAAATCGAAACGGAACCACATAATTAAACGTGTGGCATTACGTGTAATATTTTAAAATAAAACACAACATTTTACCAGTTTTGCTTCTTGGGGCTACATCACACAAAGGGGAATGAAATTCACAGATGAGACATACATACATAGATTCACGCCTGTTTCCCAGAGGGGTAGGCAGAGACTACGGATTTCCTTTTGCTACGATCCTGACACACTTCTCTGGCTTCATTCACTTTCATCACATTCCTCATACACGCCCGTCGGTTCAAGGTGCTCTTAACCTGGCCTTTGTCCAGAACGCCTCCGATCTGATCAAGAAACGTTCGCCTAGGTCTTCCTCTTGCGACTGTTCCATTCACACTAGCCTTATAAACTTTCTTAGTCAGATGAGACATTTGTGAAAAACAGGGCTTTTTGTCAATAAATTCTTATTAGCAGCCCGGAGCTAGGAAGTTAGTAATGTTAACAGTTTGTAACATCCTTGTGCCCCTTTTTTATGCTTGACGTTTCAGCTGAGTCAGCTTCAAGCTGAGTCAGCTTGTGACCACGGCCGGTGTAACCTGGTCGAAACATCAAGCATAAAAAAGGTAAACATTATGCATGATCGCGTTAATACCCGTTACATATTATGTATATATCATGCAACGCGAAAGTTTAAAAGTTATTATCCTTGTGCCCCGTACTGCACGTAAAGTCGTTGATCCTGCACCTGATCTCTTTCCGATAGTGTCGAATTGCGCTTCCAATAGACCATGCGAGTTAGGGAATAAAGTATGCATGGGTATTTGCCCACACACTTGTATACTAGATCTCCTGCACAGATATCTAACCCATTAAAATTCGGCCTTATTATACTTTTTATAGATCTACATATACACCAGAAATTTCCCAGATCAATGCATTCAAACAATGATTTGTTCGTTCAGTAGAACAGCATATGATTAGTTAAATAAAGCTATTTACATACATTACATGTGTTCGGATCTAAGGCTGTATGAATCATAGTGCCTTGTTTGTATCGTAGGAGGAACAATGCAGCATATTTCGTCATTATGCATTGTTTTCGATGAGCGAAATGTTTGATAACTTGCTACGTAAATGAGATAATCCTATTGTATTTTTGGTTTGAAGTTATATGTGGTGAGTAAAGTTTTATGATTTTTTTGGATGGGTGACCATATTAATTTCTTTAAAGTTTACTAGCTAATTCGTGTTGCAAATTAGTTGTATACTTGACACCACCTCCAGCTAAGAAGAAATGCTTGTGTTACGAGTGGATTCACGCCAGTTATACGATGGGTTTGGATTTACTCCCGACCTCTCGGTCGGAAGTATAACTATTGAATAATATCTGCTTCAATAGGCTCCCAAATCCTAAGATTTGTAAAATTTAGGTTTAGATTTGAATTAAAATTTAGGATATGGTTTTTGGTAGGTATTCCAGATTAAAGGTATAAGTCTATATATACAACCATAGTCATAAGTTTATACTTAAGACCTGAATCTTTAACATTTATAAAAACCATTCGTGTAGTCAATGCAAGCTTGCTAACCGAAATATTTCTTCAGTAATTCAGGTACACTCGCTAACCACAAAACTTTATTTAACATTCATAAGTGTTACTTTGTGACCTAAATGAATAAATTTGATGATCAGACTTTGTATTTATTTTTACTTTAATTGCTATAATGGTATTCTCGAACATCCTGATATTTGGCTACACCTAAAAGCTAGGGGCAAAAACCTTACCATTTGAGTAAAGAGTTCAGATAGTAATTATTTTAAAGAAATTTCGTAATTCCTTTCATTGATTGGAATTGGACAGTGAATTCTTGAAAGAATGCGATTAATTTAATCGAAAATCTACATTACTTATGACAAAACTTTAATTGTGCTATGAAAACATCAAATTCACAAAGCAATACACAGCCTTTCGTCACCAATTCTTCTCTCTTAGCCTTTATTATTCCCAAGTCACTTGGGGTCGGCTTTTCTGGTCTAACCGGATTTGACTGGATATCAGTTTTTACACGGAGCGGCTGCCACCTGACCTCCGCAACCCGAAGGCTAACGATACCCTAAGGCTAGACCAGTGTAAGGATATTAGAGGGTACTGACTTTGCCAATAACGACTGCCATAGATGTTCATGGCAGCCGGGACCAACGGCTTAACGTGCTCTCCGAGGCACGGAGCAGGCGATAATTGTCAATTAATACGCACATAATTTCGAAAAGTCATATAACTTCCGAAAGTCAGAGGTGCGCAACGTGGGTTCGAACCCGAGACCCTCTGCATTGCAGTCTGTTGGTCTCCCCACTGAGCTATCGCTGCTATTTACAGCCTTTCATCACCAATACTAAATAAAATTGTTATTTTAAAAATAAAGCAGCATTATGTGTATGTTAAAAAAACTATTAAAAAGACATGGTTGTAGGTCCGGAATTGAACTCACGAAATCACGATCGCGGTTTTGTCAGATCCCTATCACCTTTTCTTAGATAAATATAACAATGGGATTAAATCACCGTAGAAATAAGTATTTATTTTTCCTAATAACTGTTTGTAATGCTCCCGGAACCATTTACACATCAGAATATAAGAAAAACATAAACCTAACTAATATTATAAATGCGAATGTGAGTTTGTTTGTTGCGCTTTTACGTCTTAACTCCTCGACCGATTATCATATACTTCACATGCACGTTTTAAGGGTAAGTACATTTAAGAGCAGCGATAGCTCAGTGGGGAGACCAACAGACTGCAATGCAGAGGGTCTCGGGATCGAACCCACGTCGCGCACCTCTGACTTTCGTAAGTTATATGACTTTTCGAAATTATGTGCGTGTTGATTGACAATTATCGCCTGCTCCGTGCCTCGGAGAGCACGTTAAGCCATCGGTCCCGGCTGCCATGAACATCTATGGCAGTCGTTATTGGGGGAGTGTCGACACAAAAGATCCCACTTGGTCGAAGTATCGATGGTCTGCACTGATTGGCCCCCACATAAGATAAGATAAGATAAAAGTACTTTTCCTGAGGGGCAAAAAAAATGAAATAATCTACATGTACCAGATTGAAGCCGCGAGCAAAATGTAGTTATATTATGAACGCGAATGCTAGTTTGTTTGCTACGCTTTCACGCCTTAATTACTTGGCTGATTATCATGAAATTTCGCACGCATTTTGTCAGAGATATAGAACACCTTTTATCTAAAAAAAATACTGTTCCCGGCCTAACCCGTGGGCACAAGTTACATTCTATATTGTTGCTTTGTAGCCTGATTAACTGATTGTTCATCCTAAAATTGGGTTCGATCAGATTTTTATTGATTCCATCTGTGACTGACAAGCCTACGGCCGACTGGTGGTGATAGTATCGACCATCCAAGATCATCAGCCTTATCTGGCTTCTAGAAAGCTAAGTTGCTTAATACCGTTATAGTAGTACCTAGTTGATTTCTTCAAACATCGTTTGGCGAAGCACAAGTCATAGTGCTTGCTAAAGTTCGCGGTAGTTTGCTTTTTCCAGGATCTGCACGTACGTGGAAGAAATGAGCACTGAAAACACACCAATAGATGTGTTTCTTTTTAGTTTTTCTAATTGGTTTTACGCCCTTGCTTTGCTTAACATGGCAACAGGTAAATTTTTGTTCACATTAATAAGTGTAACCTTGATATCCATAGGTGTTACTTTGTGATCAATATGACCAAACATATTTTTTATTTGATACTAATGGATATGTTATGATAAGACACTAGCCTTTTACCACCTACTAGCCAACCAGCCAACCAGTAGTAACCGTTCTACTAATGAGGGTCTCCTAACAGAAAAACCATTCCTGATTTGAGAATCGAAATCAAGGCTTCACGATAATCTTCTGCCATGCGAACAAAGAGGCAGTCAGGGAATCTATACTGCGTGTAGGCCAAACAATACAAAACATTGAAGAACAACATGTGTATACATATACGGATACAAAAGCCAAGAAATGTTGTGAGAACAATAACACATACGATAACATATAATTTATTCATAACCCGGAATATATCTTCAATATGAACAGCTTAAGAACTTCCGGAAACAAACATTAATATTAAACATAAAAATAATAATTGCAATCCATAAAAACCACCCAATTTTGAATAACCACTAATGGATACAATTTACGAAATTATTGAAATATAAATCATGTTGAATGTTCATTTATGACTTAATAGCGTGATAAATGTCTGCATCTGTGCCGATGGAACTTGAAGATATTTTGGAAAATATAATATTTGAATAATTTTGATATAGAGCAGCGATAGCTCAGTGGGGAGACCAACAGACTGCAATGCAGAAGGTCTCGGGTTCAAACTCACGTCGCGCATCTCTGACTTTCGGAAGTTATATGACTTTTCGAAATTATGTGCGTATTGATTGACAATTATCGTCTGCTCCGTGCCTCGGAGAGCACGTTAAGCCGTTAGTCCCAGCTGCCTGAACATCTATGGCAGTCGTTATTGGGAAAGTCAGTACCCCCTAATATCCTGACACTGGTCTAGCCTTAAAATTTTAATTAAGCAATGACTGCTTAGTTAAAATATTGAAACAGACTTTAAATGTGAACTGTTAAACGTATTTTAATGAAACTTGGCACAGGGATCACAAAATCTTGTATTAATAGAGTCATAGAACACATATACTGATATACAAGCAGAAGCTAGTAAAGGGGCTTCTAAAAAAAACAATATTTTTATTTAAGACTGCGCCGAGCGTAGGACAGATATAGACAGAGCTCGTGCGGCGCATATTCAAATCGGCGCGCGGCCGCCAGAGTAAAATTGTATGGAGGATTTGAAGTACTTTTTGATAAATATGTAGATACATATTTATCAAAAAGTACTTCAAATCCTCCATGCAATTTTACTCTAATAATAAAGATTTATTGTCAACCAATAACTTAAATATTTGGGACGAACAAATTGTAATATAACTATTTATGTTTCGTTTAAGCTGTAAAATAGGATAGATTTCTAATGTTATAATCTAAAAATTTCAAATTTACGTAATTTTGTAGGCGAAAATATTAATTATTTTAAGTATTTTACACGGAGTAATTGTAAACATATTCATTAATATGGTAAATGTATATTTTATATTTGTATTAAACAAAAAGTGTTGATTTTATTCACTTAACTGTGCCCGCCTGTTTTGGCACATTTCGCTCGGCGCAGTCTTAATAAGTAGCTGCCATATAGTGGCCGGTAATAGAATACATGTCAATATTTTGCATATAGCCAAAGAATAAAGTTTGGAATGGTCGACACATTCAAATTTTTTTGAGTCTTTGTTGTTAAAAACATTGCAGCCACATAATGCAGCAAACATATTGCACTCTTAGAAGCCCCTTAAGTTAATGGTAACGTTGATATGAATTAACAACTGCATAGGGAAAATCAGTCAATATAAATTATTCTTATTAGTTATTAACTTAAGTGAAGACATGTTAAAACATGACTGGATCTCGGGTCAAATAAACGTTGAAAATATAACTCAATCTAAGAATTAAAAAAAAACATCGCATTCAATATTACAGACATATCATTTTAAAATCAATAATGTGTTCCTCATTTCGCACTAATAGACAAACAAAAACTATGTTTAAGTGGCAATTATATTAAAAACAAAAACTACGTGCATTTAATGGCATATCAATGCGGACAAAAGTGCGGGTTGTGTAATAGTTTTTAGATTGTTCAACATAAAATAAAATTGTAATCGTCTTTGGTAGTCTGTCACTTAAAAGTGCCATGTATTATATTGTTTCCAAAGCTTATAAAATTAAGTGAGGATATAGTTTATTGGTTGAAATTATAAGCTTTTAAGGTTTATTAGAACACCAAAAAGATGGTCGGACATTATAAAAAACGCATTAGGCGGCACCTTGCAGCAAGCAGTCGACGCAGCACTCAGCCGCTCTCATTGGAGGGACATCATTTGTGGTCGCGATCCTCAGAATTGAGGGAACGAGGAAGAAGAAGAAGGTTTATTTGTACGATTAGTCGTACCAAGCCAAATTTTTCCTGTAGCCAAAAATAATTCCTATATTAGGGAAGATCTAATAATCATTCAAACAATGAACATAATGGACACCCAGACAACCAACTATGCAATTTGAAAATATACTTTGAATAAAATGTATGCTTTGAGACATGCACGTAACGTCTTGATGGCAAGCGGTTACCGTAGCCTTATAAACGCTTGCAGTATTCGTAATATCACTCACGCATTGCCGATCTTAGAAAAATGCTTGAACGATGGAATGAAGAATTAAATGTAAGCCACCAGAAGTGTTACTCGCTAGATAATGACATAGTACTTTTCCTGGAAGAGATTAGGACATTTCCTGACGCTATATTCTTACCATCTCCAAATTACCAATGCCAACATTGGACAGCTTTTACACTCTTTAGAGCATTAGTTCCCAAACTGGTCCAGGTGGACCCCTAGGGGTTCACGGGAGATACCACGGGAGACTCGACGAGAGTCTACGTTGGCATGATAAAAGAATGGGGATCCACAATTCATGAGCGACCACGAAAATTTATATGTTTTCTGAATAAGAACTAAAATGTTGGCTTGACTTCACCTATCAATGTAGGCAGACAATATTTAAACAGAGAGATATGTTCAGAGAATTTCTAAAAAAGAAATAGTACAGCGAGCTGAACTATTTTTTTTACTGAACCTATTCTGTAACGAGAACATAAAAAAAAAGAATATGGTAGAAATGTAGCTGCAAGGGGTCCACCGGAACCTGCTAAATTTTGAAAGTGGTCTATGACAAAAAAAGTCTGGGAACTTCTGCTTTAGAGTGTCTGACTGTAGACCAGTCTAGCCAATAAAGTTAAAAGCCTGGGCTTACCGAAGTTAAATGTGGATATTAAATAGGTAATTATAGCTCGCTTTAACGGAGAACGAAAAACGACGTAAAAGTGCCTGCATGTCTGTGACTTCGTCATGTTTTCGAAGATATGTTAAGTTTGTCGATCACATTCGTGATCGGCAAACTAGCGGGCTAGCGTAGTGCTAGCTAACCTTTCTTACACAAAGAAGAGGCTCATGTCTAGGAGTGCGACAATTTTATAGGACTGATATTATTATAGCGAAAATTTTTATCGAAGGCGTTATATGAAGTCAACAGCAACATTCTATCTTATCATAATATAGACATATTTTATACCTTCTGATCTTTATTGCTTTTAACTTGCGAAGTAGATCACTGGGTATACGCAATAATTGATATCGATTTTATTATAATTTGCGTAACGATTTAAATAACCAAATTGATTTGTTTTTTCACAGCACGCATAAGTTTCCAATTTGAAGATATGAGTTTCTATTTCTTATAGATGATGGATGGCTTACCTTTTAATAGATTGGTCTATAACGTAGTCATCGATGTAATAACTTATTTTGATGTATGAGATTATATGCCGCCCACGTATCTCCGTTGGGGTAAGTATGGGCAGATAAAGACTTTCATTTTGCTAACGATGTTTTTGGTTTTGAGTTTTACGCAGTAGGAGGCGAACCTCTTGCAAATTTATGAACACATTTGGATATACTATGCTATTAGGAAAAGTTAGTACAGGATCCTAATTATACCTGGTCCGATCTAGGAATCGAACCCGTAACCTAACGATCTGCAGAACATATAATCGAAAAATAAAGATACGCTTTTATAACAAAACATTCACAATAGACTTGCTACACAAACTTATGTCAAAATGAACAGCAAAACTTACTACTACATGGTGACGCATCCATGTATTGGACTTATCCAAGTTGCTTAACCTAGCAACTTATCTTGTCCACACTATCCTGACATTTTGATCTAAATCAGACACAATTCAATGTCTGAGTTATAAATCAATGCCAAAACTCCCCTAAAAATTACTACATTGTCGCGCATCCAAAAAGCAGCGATAGCTCAGTGGGGAGACCAACAGACTGCAATGCAGAGGGTCTCGGGTTCGAACCCACGTCGCGCACCTCTGACTTTCGGAAGTTATATGACTTTTCGAAATTATGTGCGTATTGATTGACAATTATCGCCTGCTCCGTGCCTCGGAAAGCACGTTAAGCTGTTGGTCCCGGCTGCCATAAACATCTATGGCAGTCGTTATTGGGAAAGTCTGTACCCTCTAATATCCTGACACTGGTCTAGCCTTAGGGTATCGTTAGCCTTCGGGTTGCGGAGGTCAGGTGGCATCCGCTCCGTGTAAAAACTGATATCCAGTCAAATCCGGTTAGACCAGAAAAGCCGACCCCAAGTGACTTGGAAATAATAAAGGCTAAGAGAGAAGAAGGTCACGCATCCATATATTGGACTTACCCAAGTTGCTTAACCATCACACTTACCTATCTTGTCTACATTAACCTGACATTTTGATCAAAATCACAAGCAATTCAATGTCTAAGTTATAAATCAACTCCAAAACCTCCCTCAAAACGACAACATGGTCACGCATCCATATATTGGCTTACCCAAATTGCTTAACCATCATCTACCTGTCTCGTCTACACTAACCTTACTAACTAAATCACACAGAAATCAATTTCCAAGTTATCATTGACCAACGAGAAGACAAACTTGGCCTCATTTTTTAACGTCAAACGATCCATTTGACAGATTCAGAGTACACCAATGATTTATTCAAAATTTATTCATTGCATAACGTTTAGTTTAGAAATTGTTATTTTACGCAGATATTATGTAAATTTTTTATGTTATTTATGTTTTTGGTGAGCATTTATTTCGGTTGACAGAAGCCAGAGTGGCATTGTTGTCACATAAAATTGAATAAAATGACAATAATATTGTTAACCAATATATGAAATTGGTTAGCAATCCGTCTTCGATCTGTTTAATGGTGAAATATGGTGGCATAAATACATACATGTTTATAAGACAGAAGGTTTTTAAGTGTTGCAATCAGATTAAAAAGCTAGTGCAAACCGGCGACACTTCAACCCAGTGGGATCTTTTGTGTCGACACTCTTCCAATAACGACTGCCATAGATGTTTATGGCAGCAGGGACCGACGGCTTAACGTGCTCTCCGAGACATGGAGTAGGCGATAATTGTCAATTTATTATTTTATTTATTTATTATTTATTTATATTATTACCTTTCATCACCAATACTAAATAAAATTGTTATGTGTAGTCATATTATAACTTCCGAAAGTCAGAGGTGCGCGACGTGGGTTCGAACCCGAGACCTTCTGCATGGCAGTCTGTTGGTCTCCCCACTGAGCTATCGCTGCTCTAAAGTAAGGCTACTGGGTAAAAGACGTCCTGAGGCAAAATACCACGTTGCTATTATTACTCTTGAAACAAGTACATACTTTTTATTCATGAGCAGTGATAGCTAAGTGCCTCGGAGAGCACGTTAAGCCGTCGGTCCCGGCTGCCATGAACATCTATGGCAGTCGTTATTGGGATAGTGTCGACACAAAAGATCCCACTGGGTCGAAGTGTCGCCGGTCTGCATTGACTGGCTCCCACATAAGATACATACATACTTTTCATTCCCTTCGTTGGGTTTACCTTTGTATAAACATGAAACCACTCCGTCACTCTGACCTAGCCGATAAAAGCAAACCAGAGTTGAGAGTCCTGCTGAGATTCTTACAATTCGACTTCAGTTAGGTATCCTATAAAAACAGACCAGAGACTTTTTATTCAGTATTCAGGATTATTGTGTCACTATTTATATAAAGTTTACTACAAACTATACCCTACCTTATAAACATTAATAATATGATTACCAAGATATGATTAATCGGCACTTGATTAGTCACATTGGCATAAACGTTAGTAGGAGTATTACACAAGAGATTTTCATTTAATGATATTATAAACAACATAAATGAATGCTAATAACGATAATATATCCTTTCAAAATACGACCTACATTATTAACAATCAATTCTTGATATAATAATTTCTAATGTTTAAATGTGAACAATAAGTATTTATGATCAACTCAAGGAAAAACTTACAAAAATATTTAGATTGTACAACTATTCGTTTGCCTCGGGTATGTTTGTTGTTATTCTACATTTAATGACCTCATGTCTGACGGTGTATACATAATTATATAGAACTGAAGTCTTTACAAGTGCTGAGTAGGTGGTGGCTGGTGGGTGATGATTAAAAAAGCGCAGATAACAATACTTACAGGTGTTTGCAGGTTTGGATAATTTTACTTTCTCACGCCCGAACTGCTTAATAGATTTTAATGAGTTTTATCTTAGCCTCGACCAGCTTTGGGTAGAAATCGGCTCACTCTTATTAAATATACAAGTCTTTAAATGCTAAAATACATAATAATATCTTATCTTATCTTGTTACGGGGACCAGTCAGTGTAGACCCAGACCCCTAAGGGCCATGTACTCCAGCCTGTGTTTATCATTGCCATGTGCATTCATAGCTGCCTTAACGGTACTCTCAGAGAGTCCTACGAATGGCTCGGGGCCAACAAATAGTTGCTCAGAGCCCTTCCTGGCCAATTCATCAGCCTCCTCATTACCCTGCACACCTGCATGCCCCGAAACCCACACCAGCCTGACTGTGTTTTTCCTGCCAAGTTTGTTAAGGGCTTTAACGCAGTTCAGGACCAGTCCGGAATCCACCCTACAGGAATTCAGAGTCTTAAGAGCAGCTACATAATAATAACTGCAATATAGAATAATTTTCATTTGTGTTTTAGAGACGAAAGTACAATCATATAGTATACTGCACTAAAAACGATCTTAGAATGCAGAAAATATATAAAAATTTCATTCTTTTGGAACAACTACTTGCGTCGCGGTGTTCTATGTTTATAATAACTCTAAGGTTCTGACCATAATCTGACTTTGTAAAAGAACCCATAAACCTGATCAACGTATCATATCGATCTACCACCTTTACCATTTTGTATACGTTGTCGTAACATAAATTATGCCCTTTTGGCAGATACCTTACAAATTCTCCGCAACTGGATAAATGGGGACCCGTTCCTATTGAAGCCACACTAATGCTCGTTTGAAGCTGTATATTGAAATTTAATCATGGCGTGTCATACAGACAAATCTCATATATTAATGTCAGTTTTACACTTAATAAAACATCTATAATAATAGATTACAAGAGTTCAAAGCTCGGGCGTTGAATAAAACTAATTAGAGGCTATAAAAATATCGTAAACCCATGTTCTATACATAAAAAGCGAATGATTCTTCCAATCTCTATGTGATTATATTGCTAACTAACTTCTACATGCGTAGCTGCTTGTATTACCCGAACATCATTTGTGGGAATGTAAATGAAGAACGTATAGCTTGTAACATGCGAAAATGAAGACACATGCTCGTGGGCGTGTTCATAGGTTGTAATAATCGTGGAAAAATCGTTACGATCTACTCTCACAAGTAGCCCGTAACTTTTGCGTGTGACTTGCAGCATTTTGATTGCCTATGTACGTAGCATCAACTAACTAAAAAGAAAAAGAAAGAAGCTATTCGTAGTCTCTTTCTTTAGTTAATTTCGTTTTATAAAGACAGCTGCCGCATCCTCTGTCTCGAAGGAACATTCAAACATTCAAACAATGGACGCACTTTGTGTCTGTGATACCCAGACTTTAAACAAATGTTTGTGAATATCACTGATAATTTTAGGTTCATATCTTACAGACTGCAGGTTTCGGCCCTGACATAAGCTAGTAGTTATCCTGAGTTTGGGTATTCTTGTTTCAATGTTAGTATATTTTCTATTAAATATGGATTATTCGTAGTACGAGGTAACCTATGAACCTTAGTAGGTATTCTATTACTACTACTTTGAAATGAAGCTAAACATCTAACCTTGTTTATACGGCTGTAAATAATTTTGAATTCTCGGGATGCAATACTAGGTCGGGCTAGCATAATTTTTTTTTTGTTTTATTCAACATCGGGGGCAGACAGGCATACATCCCACCTGATGGTCACCGTAGCCTATGGACGCTTGCAACACCAGATGCATCCCTTGCGCGTTGCCGACCCTTTAGGAAAGGAAGAAGAGAAAAAGAAAATGGATAGGTAAAGGAGCGGCATGCGGGAAAAAGAGTGATTGGGCCTCTGACACTTATGTTTAATAGCATCCCGGTGTCATGCAGTTAGCGATGTTTTACACCCTTTTAAGCACGTAACACCAATGATCCTGCACCTGAGTCTCTGCGGTCGTATTGGGTTCTCATCCCACTACTTTTGTTTGTGCACATACTTGTCCAGAGTGGCCGCCTTGCCCTAAGCTTAGTTTGAAGAACATTATTGAACGGTGTAAGTCTATAATAGATATAGGTGATGAGTATAGATTTAATACTAAGCGTCTGAAAAATATTATATTTATGAAGAAAATGGGAGTTGAATGTACAAACATATTGTTATTTAAAACTTTTAACTATGTAAGATATTCAAGATATTATTTATAATCGATTAATTTCAAGCCTGCTTCGATTAAACCAGGATGTTGGCAGATGAAAAATGTGTGTGGCATATAAGTACGTATCTATTTTTGGTGACAAGATAGGTAATAAAACTTTTGTGTATCTTTCTTTATGTGTTACAGCAGCGATAGCTTAATGGCGATACTATTGGACTACCACGCACCTCTGACTTTTCGAAGTAATATGCTTAATAGATGTCTCATTATAATGTCTAACATTACTCGTTTTATATAGTTTTTATATAACCTAATTTCCTCCGGATTTTTAAAATTTCTTTCTCGCTCTATAAATAATTCCTGTGCCGCGGGGGACTTTACAAACATTCAAACAAAGGACACATACCCACACTCGGAACAACCTTTTGTGAATCACACAAAATTTTGTTAAAAGTTCAGTAGGATACTTACACACTAGGTCATTTCAACAGTCTTATCTGTCAGTTATACATATATAGGACAGCTATAAGCGGACGTATTCTTACTCCAGATTTTAGGAAATGCTTAATTCATTGAAATTAATCTATATATATAAATATATAATAGTTTAATTTCAATGAATAATATTCGCGTAAACAGAAAACAATATTATGTAAATTCTTAATTATCAATTGGAATTCGTTCTTATAAAAACTAATACAAAAATTATGTAGTTATGACTGTACCATGTATCTGGGTTGAGTTTAAAACTCAGGACTGACTTACCCATGTAAGTATTAACACCAGAAAACAATGCACTCTAAAACATATAGAGGCTACTACGAAAACATCTAATGGAAATTTTACGCAATATCCAACAAAAGGGATCGTTTCACAGTTAATTTTTGACACAAACTCTATTAATGTATAAGTTTACTGTTTGTAGCTTAAATTACTCGTTTTTCATATATTGAAACCCATCCTTAATCTATTGCAAAAGCACGAACACCTCACTTACAAAAGATCAAAGCACACAAACTTTGATAATAATTCAAATTAAGAATAATACGGAAGCTCTACCATGGAGGCGAGTTGACGCTCCTCAGAAATATATCAAGAATAACATTTCAAGTACAATGAACGAGTCAGAAATAATTTAAACAAGTGGAACTATTAAAATCGTACAAGGATGTAACGGTCGCTACCCGTTGACATATACGTAATAAATGTTCTGTACGATGTGTTTAGGGTACCGTAATTCTATAAGCGAAACTGGTACTTATTTTTTTTAATTGCCTTGTATACGGTCATGGCGACGTGGATAAACCTCTCAACCAATCCAGTTATCAAAAATAACGAACATACAAAAAAGCTATTCAAACAAAAGAAGACCATCATAACAAAATTTACGTTTTAAATAGTTTGGTGAAGCTTGGATGCCGGCGTCCTGGCGTTTCTTGAGAGGTTTAGTCTATCGTATGTTTATATTTTCGTTATACCTTATTATACACAATGTCCTTTACTCAAAAAAATCCATTTGTAGCCGATAAACAATCAGTTTTTGGCATTGGCGCGCACTTGCCGGTAAAAAATATACGGTACAAATGTAGCGGCTCGTATGCGAGCCTCTCCCACCCCACACTATTTTGTCCATTGTGGAGACAAGGAGCAAAAATAGAGTAGTCTACAAATTATTTTACCGAGTCTGGAAACGCTCAGACTCGGTACATCTATTTGTGGTTCACACTATTTGTATGTCCGTTGTTTAAATGTTTGTAAAGACAACGTTCGGCATTAAGACTGCACCGAGCGTAAGACAGATAATGATAGAGCTCGTGCGGCGCATATTCAAATCGGCGCGCGGCCGCCATAGTAAAATTGTATGGAGGATTTGAAGTGCTTTTTTGATAAATATGTATCTTTATTGTCAACCAATAACTTAAATATTTGGGACGGACAAATTGTAATATATTTTCGTTTAAGCTGTAATATAGGATAGGTTTCTACTGTTATAATCTAAAAATCACGTAACACGAGCTTACGTTTTTGCAATTTTACGTAATTTTGTAGGCGAAAATATTAATTGTTTTAAGTTTTTCACACGGAGTAATTGTAACCACATTCATTGTTATGGTAAATGTATATTTTATATTTGTATTAATCAAAAAGTGTTGATTTTATTCACTTAACTGTGACCGCCTGTTTTGGCACATTTCGCTCGGCGCAGTCTTAAGTGCCAGTGGCAAGGCGACAAGCGAAACATTGATGAACATTAAAGTTAATGAATTAGGGAACTCATGAACGTTGACATTCATAAGTGTTACTTTGTGGCCTAAATTATTAAATTATTTTGCCTTCACCATCCGTGCTTCCAGATTCCGGTAAGATCCAGACTTCTAGAGCAATGGATGCTGTCAGTTATGTGTAATTGGATTCTTTGTTTGTCTAGATTTACTATAATCAACGCAGACTCCGCCTATCACATACAGGCCTATGTTGAAAATGTGAAATAATTTGTAAAACTGAATGATATATTACATTATTTTATTAGAATAGTACGGAACCGTCACGACACTGGACAATAATGCAACTGACCCATTTTTTTGGCTATTATTTAGAATTCTGACGGTATTGTAAAAGGATGTAGTAGTGGTCTTATTATTACTAGATCTATGAGTACTGAAGGTCTGTAAGAAGCCGCATCAAAATCAGTCTATTTGTTTTAGCCTTTTGAATCCAAAAACTGACAGACATCGGCGTTAAACATATAATACGTGAAACTTTTTTGATGTCAGGGTTTAAAAAGAATGGCAATGTAGATGGTTTGATGTCAGCTACTTTACTCATTAGTCCTTATATTCCATTCTAATTAAAAGAACTGGCAGAGTGTCTTAAGTAATTATCACCCTTAATCAAGTATAATAATATATAATATCAGCCCTGTATTAAACTGTCCCACTGCTGGGCACGGGCCTCTTCTCATTGTGTTAAGTGTTAAGCCGTAGTCCACCACGCTGGCATAGTGCGGGTTGGCAGACTTCACATATCTTTCGAGAACATTATGGAGAACTCTCAGACATGCAGTTTCCTCACGATGTTTTCCTTCACCGTTAAAGCGAGCGATAACTGATTATTTAATACGCATATAGGTTCGAAAAGTCAAATATGCGCGCCTTGGGTTCGAACCCGAGACCTCTGCGTGGCAGTCAAATGGTTTCCCACTAGGCTATCGCTGCTCCTTAATCAAGTATTTTAAGTTTAATATTAACAACGGAGTACTTGTTTTATACTTTATGTCTGTTGTTGTAATGTTTTGATTGGAACAATGTAATGGTTTGCAGTGTAAGTAACACTTTCTTACAGGATTCAGGCGTAACCGTCATCCCTTAGACCACAAAGTAACACTTATCGATATCAAAGTTTAGTGATTAATACTCACTCATCACTAAACTTTGATATCGGTAAGTTACTGTAATTTAGTTACCATGTTTCACTAATTTAAAATGCCTAGGTTACTGTACCTGATTTAGTACTGTATTTCACTCGATAGTTAAAATACCGGCGGCTCACATAATTACTACCTACAGACTAACCTATAGATTGCCTTTCCTTTGACACCATGTAAAATTTATTTCTCTGAGGTCGGTAATGCGTGACATTGTAAGTAATCATAGACTTCGGTAACCGCTTAACACTACGTATGCTTGTTTGCCAGCTTTATGTATAAGCTTAAAACAACTGAGCTTGGCTGAGCATTAAGTATTTAAGATTTAACAGTGAAAAATATTTACCTACTGTTATTTTGACATCAAAATTAAAAAACCAGTAATAAATTATATGAGTTGTAAAATTAAATAGCGATTTAGCAGTGGCCGTGAGTTTCTGGCAGGTATCATCTCATAGGCTTAACTCTTTCCCTGAACCTAGCAACTAACCGAAATGTAACTGCAGTAATATTTAAACTATGTTTTATGGATTTTATTGCGTTGTTTATTTTAAAACACTTTTACTATATAATTTTGAAACTATTGTAATACAAATTATATGATTATATTTTTTTAAATAAACAACGTTCTCAAATCTGTACAAAGCAGTTTAATTTTTATGTATAATATTCGCGTAAACGCAAAAAAACAATATTCAGTAACTTCACTAAACTCATTAACTTTATCGTTCATAAGTGTTACTTTGTGACTTTTAAATAATGTTCTCGTAATAACTAATGCTATCTGTAACCCTTTTTATATTACGGCTTTCTTACTAGTTCAGTGGCAAAATTTCAAACTCTTGAGCGCCAGGTTTGACTCCTGGTCCTAGCAAAAAAGCAGGAGTCTGGCATAATACCCCGTAGACAAAAATTAGTATGCTTCTTATCACGTGAGATAAAAAATATAACCGCTAAATATAATAATATACTGCTATAACGACTATATAGCACCAGAGGGTTTACCTCGCCATTTTTAATGTCCCGTTTATTGCGAGTTCGATACCCATAAAATACATTTTAGATTATTAATAATTGTTTAGTTAGATTAGTGTCAGTGGTCTTGAAAGCGATTCGCACGGCCCCACCGTCTATGGTTATGTCGAGGAACACCGTGGTAGGTTTAGTCGGTATTACCGGGGTATCTATCCCCCGGTGAGCCCGACATAACCTTTCCGTCGCCCCACGGAGAGCTATGCGTAAAATCATTCCCCCATGTAAAAAAAAGCGAGCGTGTCCCGCTCTACATAAGCCAAAACCACAATGCAAAACTATGCTATACAGAAAATCAAAAAGTGATATATTTTGTAATGTCAAAAAGTGGTAAGCATTGTCAAAAAAATATTATTTATATATAATCTATTAATTGAATTATGATTTCATAGATTGATTTATTCATTTCATAAGCAGTTATTCTACAGAGTTATTATATTTTTAATTAAAATCATGATTTAGATATAAAATCCACTTGTATCAACAAGGATTTCGGTTTAATTTAATTAAATATGACATATATTTAATGACTATGAGCTATTTATTACAATAACTTATCATACATTTTACTGTCTGTATTAATTTGATAAAAAAGATGACTCAACTCAAATATATGTATGTAATAAATAAAAAAATTAATCGTTAAAATAATTTAATATAACATTTTAAATTACGCAATTATTTGTATTAAAATCAACTTTTAATAATTGAAAAAGATTTTATGGGCCAAGTACATCTTAATATTAATAACGCTCACTACACATCTTTGATAATATCAACAAACAAAACCAGCTTAAAATAACAAAAAATAAATTAACTAATAATTAATTTTTATCACAATTATTATCCGACCAATTTTATCGTAATTAATTATTTATCTGCTTCATTGTAAATTAATAAATAATTACGGCGTATAATTAAAACCTCCTTACACCGCACTAGAGCCTTAAAAACTGATCTTTGCCGATACGAATAGAATAAGTTGCCTGATACCCAGTGACCTTGGCATTGGTGATCATCTCACCTATATATATTGAACGGAGGACTGTGAACAGCATTCCTCAGCCAGCAACTGAACCAATAACATCACCATGCAACTGGTAGGTCCACAGTGAGCTATAGTGATATTTGTGTTTAAAATTATCAACGACAAAAATAATCGTGATTGTTTTTATTTCGTGACTTGTGTAATCCTCTTTTGTGCTTTGCTCTTTGTTGTTATTATGGTGGCATTTTGTTAAAGTGTTTATGTAATTGTCTTGTTTATGAAAATGTGGGTCATTTTAGGCGGTTATGTAAAAAATTGTTTGTAATGTTAAAAAGTTTACTATTATGCGGTAATACAGGGATGATCGGTATTTTTTGGTTATAAAACATAAAGGTTAAAATTAAAATATTTATTTGTCTATAGTTAATTAATCACGTTAAAAGCTCTATTGTAATATTCAAATCGGTTAATATCAAACTGGAAACGTATTATTATATTGTATGAAAGATTTCGCCCACTTCCTAGCTTGCGAAGCTTTTGCTTGTAAGCTTTTGAAGTAAAGGTATTTAGAACCTTTATATGAATAACTTAGACTTAAGTTAATGTATATTAGAGTCTGTAAAGTTGACCTACTAAATAACGATATGAGCTAAAATAATAATTAAGCTTTTTAATCAGGAATATTTAACGCCGCGTATAAAAATGGCAAACTGAAGCATTGTTATTTTATGAATAATTTTGGATATTGCTACAGAAAATTCAATCTCTCTACATAATGCAGTATAATACTTGGTTTGGATGTAAAAAGCAAAAGCTTTCTCGCCCAACTTCAAGCACTAATAAAAGTATTAAACCATTAGCGTCATACGTGATAACGTTGATCACGTATATGATTACCACTTACAATAGTTTCCATAGTACTAAAAGCTTAGTTTCATGTTTGTTTATTTATTATATACCAACTTTTTTAGTTTCATAATATTGCTTGACGCAAAATTTAGCGGCGGCAAAATATCTTAAATCAAAATGTAAATTTTCCTGTTTTAGACCTTAAAAGCACCTTAACGAGCTGTAATATATTTAAATTAAACTACTTAATACTGATATTATCGCGTTATTTATTTAAAAAACAGGATAAATTTAGTGTAAAGTAGTTCAATTTCAATGTACAACATTTGCGTAAAGTGCAATATTTTGAGCTTACGATGTTTTCAACATAACGCTTAATTAATTTAATTTTACTTTAACAATGAACACCATAGTTACAACTAGTGTCAATGGTAGTCAATTGATGCTGCACGGATAGCGAAGTGGTTTAAGTGATCGCCTAGCCACTGCCATTGCGCCGAGTGTTATGGGTTCGAAGCCTACACGGGACAAAAAATTGTGCGATCCACAAATAATAGTCCCGTGTCTGGATGATCTTTGTTTGAATATTTATAAAGTCCCTCGCGATACAGAAATTAGGTACTCCTAGTGCAGCGTCTATAAAAAAAAATATGAAATAAAACCACATCCAAGTGCTGTCAGTTCTACGGTATAATTAAGCTGTCATACATTGCGCCTCACCCATGAAAAGAACACAGTATCTCTGAACTAGTACTCATTATTTTCTTACGTCCTTCAACCAAAAAAAGAAACCATTTATATCAAATGTACTAATTAGTGTACTTTGTACCCAGATCGTACTTTTCGCTATCATCGGCGCATGCGCAGCTGGTGCCCTTCCGGGGTACGTGGCGCCTCAGTACCGCTACCCATACTATGACTACAGAGCGAGGGCTGGTCTGGAGAGGAATGCGGCCATCTTGAGGTCTGAGAACCAGGTCAACGAGAACGGGTACCATTATGCCTATGATACTGAGAACGGTAAGCTTTTCTTTATATTTTAAGGGTCTTATGAATTATATTGCTTTTGTTTACATATATATGTCTGTTGTCTCTCTAATCTATGTAGACATATATTTACATATATGTATATGTCTATATAAACTTTCACCTATATATATGATATACAAAGACGTAGGCAGAGCCAGAAATACACCTCAGCCTGGCAAAATGGTGGGGTTATAGGAACATACATAATACCCTCTTATTTTGAGGAAACACATACACCTAATTAAGGCCTTAAGATTCCCTTTGAAAATAAGCCTATTACCCTATTAGCGGGCACTTCTAATACCAAAATGAACATAGAGTCTCAAAGGAGAAGCAAGAGAGTACCATACCTGCATTACACCATATATATCTTTAGCCCTAAGTTGTAGGCGAAAAATCTGTTGTTGTCTACACACATAGCCGTCCTCCGTCCTACTATTAAGAAATACTTAACAGAAATACCAATAATGTATATCTTATGTGGGGGCCAGTCAGTGCAGACCGGAGACAGTTCGACCCAGTGGGATCTTTTGTATCGACACTCTCCCAATAACGACTGTCATAGATGTTCATGGCAGCCGGGACCGACGGCTTAACGTGCTCTCCGAGGCACGGAGCAGGCGATAATTGACAATTAATACGCACATAATTTCGAAAAGTCATATATCTTCCGAAAGTCAGAGGTGCGTGAAGTGGGTTCGAACCCGAGACCCTCTGCATTGCAGTCTGTTGGTGTCCCCACTGAGCTATTGCTGCTCAATACCAATAATACTGCTCTTATTCTCGATATTTCAGTACTCATTTGTGTACACAAGAAAACTATAAAATCAGAATCTTCTTTTTCTTCTTCTTTTCGTGTGGTTAGTGGACAACCTGTTGTCAAGAGTTGTTCAAGCCGCCCGTAGGCCTCTGACATGGTTTAACGACTGCTGTCAATTTGGCAACAATCGAGACTGACTTTTTACGTGTCCTCCGAAGCACGGAGACGCTCAGGTGAAATATCACTACAGTCACCCATCTATAGACTGACCGCACCTAACGTTGCTTAACCTCGATAATTATTTACCGATCAGTGAGTGCAACTGGCTATGAGCGCGTCAATACACTCAATAAATCAGAATACACAGTGGTTTGTAACTATACAACTCACTGTTATCTTGTGTTGCCTATTGTAACTGAATGTAACACTTTTAAACTCGCAAGCTCATCGTGAAAATGGCAAGTAATAGTTAGATAACGAATGGATAACTTGAGCAAAATCTGCAGTGATTTAGAATCGTAATATTATGTAAATTAAACGCATTTTGGTTAGATTTACGTCATAAAGGTGCGGTTGGAAATAGACCACCCATGCATTAGACGTAGGTGTTGCAATATCGAATCAATACTGTTTATCTGATTAAAATTATGTTCTGGGCCTAGCTCGTTGGTTCCATGACTGAGTAGGCTAATTATATTTACTGATAGTGAAGCCTCAAGTTTGATTCAAGTCCGACAAAGCATTATCGCGTTTTTCCATTGACCTGCCAAAAACTTATCAGCAATCACCTATTTTCTCTTCCTAACAGTTCTCTTTATAACAGCATGACGTCTACGAATGTGCTTAGTGTACGGCAATTATAGGCCTGCTCGAGTAATGCAGGACTTAAATATAGCTGGCCAAATGTGAGACTAAAACCCCTGAGTCTATGTATATATATACAATGAGAATAAACTGGTATTTGGCATAATTAAACACAAGAATTAAACCTAGCGCCAAATGGTAAAACATAAATTAACATGTAATAGTTCAGTAAATATCACCGTTGGAATTTAAAAGTAGCTCTTACATCAATTGTTTTGCATTATTAAGTCAAGAAAGAAAGGGCAAAGATATATTCGAAACGTGAAATCCAAAATAGTTTAAAACATTTCCTGAAATATTGTTTGTTATTGTTATTGTTCGTATAACTATTACGTAGTAGACGCATCCAATCAATTTCCACGGTCAAAGACATCTATGGTGCTTTTATTTCCAATTAGATACGCGTTCCTTTTAAGAAATCTATAAGTATAGTATGTTAAAGTATGGTAAGCAGTTTCGTGATAACATTATTAAAGTTAAAGTAACAATATGTTAATATGATCATACCTGTATTTTTATGCCGATAACCCAATGATTAAGCATACTTTTTACAAATCGTTTTATTGTCTTTAAAAAGGGTAGATACATACAAAAAAATAAATTATTGGTTAAGCATTGGTCGTGTAATTGACAAGTTGGAGATTCTATCCTTATCTATTGCACGGAGTTATCTCATCTCATCTCATTCAAACGTCTCTTAACTGGTTCCCTGTCCGATACATCACATAATACAAAACTTTCTGTTTGGAAAGGGGTAAAGAGAAAAATAATGGTAGTTATCTGATCTCATCTCATTTAGATGTCTTTTAACACGATCCTGTCCGATATATAATATGATACATAACTTCCAAAAAAAACAACAAAAGATATTTATTCATTTAGGTCACAAAATAACACTTATGAACGTCAAGGTTACACTAACTGAACTATAATATGAATTAACATTTACCTGTTGCCACGTTCAGCAAAGCAAGGATGTAAAACCAATAAGAAGGAAGGGCAAGAAACTCATTATACCATAATATTCTTCCAGGTATCCAGGCTGAGGAAAGTGGCGTCGAAGCCAACGGCATCCAAGCCGCCGGTAGCTACTCCTACACCGGTGATGATGGCCAGGTGTACGCCGTGAGGTATACCGCTGATGCCAACGGCTTCCAGCCCCAGGGTGCTCACCTTCCTACTCCTCCCCCAATTCCAGCTGCGATCGCCAGATCACTGGAACTGAATGCCAGGGATGAGGCTGCTGGAATATATGATGATGGTAAGTTCTGACGTATGATGTGGCTATTCATTAGACTATAGTAATGGGTATTTTGGGTATGTAATGTCAGCTTTTCATGGCAGAGGCTTTAAGATTTAGGAATCTAAAGTATATTTATATCATATTTAGACTAACATCATGTTAATCTAAAACAGACTGATTTTAATGGCTATGTCTTGAGTGTGATTATTATAAAGATATTATAAAAATATTTTTTACTCAATTTCAACATATTTTAAGACATTGTTGACATCTTTATACGACAAAGAATATATTTAATTTTCCGATGACATGTGAGTTTTGTCATTACGCTTAGGCCTTCTACGTAAGACTTCTTTCATATCACGTGCATTTTTAAATACCATTCTTCATTTCTTTTGAATATCTGGATTCAAACTGTCTTCAATACTATTTAAATCGTTGCAGCAGTTTAGTAATAACAATGTTAAAAACAATGTTATTGTTGTTTTAATGATACACTACTTTATTGCGTTCCATTTCTTTTGATTATATTATACATGTTCATCTGAATCTAGAAAATTATAAATTTGTCAACATGCTGTTAATTTGGCAACAACCGGGACCGACTTTTTGCGTGCCCTCCGAAGCACGGAGATGCTCAGGTGAAATACCACTAAGCGGTCACCCATCTATAGACTGACCGCACCCAACGTTGCTTAACCTCGCTAATCGTTTACCGATCAGTGAGTGCAACTGGCTATGAGTGCCTAAATACACTCAATAAATCAGAATACACAGTGGTGTAACTTTACAACTATACATGTTCATCTGAATCTGGAAAATTATAAATTTGTCTATAAATATATAAATTTTGGTGATTATTTACACCCAAAAGTCATATTTACAGTGCCTTAAAATTAAACAGACCTTATACTAATTTGACAAATGGGCTTACAGCTACTATATTTACTGTGAACTTTAAAATACTGCAATCAATCAAATAAGACCTTTATGGAGTTTATCCAACATTATTTATTATAAGCAAAATAGAGTAGACGTCTTAAGTTTGATCCGAAAGCATGCATCTTTGATTTTTATATGCGTATTCAATAATAAATTATCTCTTTAACAGTGAACAAGTACATTGTGATTGCATTTCTGAGTGTTCTCGATAATGTTCTCGAAGATATGTGAAGTCTGTCAACCCGCACTAGGCTAGCATGGTGGACTATAGGATAACCTTTTTAACACTGACAAGGAGCCTGTGCCCAGCATTGGGACAGTTTAATACAGGGCTGATATTATGAAGTGAACTTGCACTGGCTCAGCGTGGTGGAATATGGCCTTACAGACCCATGCCCACCAATAGGCCAATTTATATACAGAGCAGTTAATATAAGAGCCAGCTAGACCCTTAAAATAAAGCAATTTAGCTTCATTAATATTGTGACCTTTGTATCATAGTTGAGGCTGTCGTATCAAATTAGTTTATTAATTAATATTCTCTCACGTTCATACATAGGTAATAATTAGAAGCTATTAATCCGAATATCTAGTAAATAACACAATAATTAACCGACCTACATAACGGATACGTAGACTCGTCATAATTAAACTAATTATTGTCATTTTTCTACACATTTGTATCGTATTCGTAATTACTCCCGACGTGTTAACGTCAGTTCAATTATAATTCTTTATTTATTGATGACGTCATACCAATAATATATCATGATTAGAGACTGCCTCGTTGGTTGTGTTTATGTCTGCGGTCTAGTGAGAGGTCACAAGTTCGATTCACGAGTCGGTCATTATGTTAGAAAATTTGAGAATTTCCTAACATACCAGCACCAACACAGATATTGCCGATGTTTGCAGTAGGTGGCAATACACTCGTCCTAGAGGACGACATTTAAGTTTTAAGTGCACCGTAATAGATTTTGGGGCACGTAATACTTAGTTGTCAAAGCATGAAAGCATGGGGCAAATACATCTCCTACCCCTACAGGGATGTATAGTATGGAGGAACGTCATGATTGGATGTGAATTTGGAATTAACTTATGCCACGGGATTAAAAGTATAGTTTTGTTACCCCAAACTTGTTAAAACTATTAATATTGCAACATATCGCACTCTTAATAAAACAGCGACTTAACTCGAAATTTGAAAGTAAGGCAATTTGAACTCTAATTGTATATGTTAAATTCTAATTTTATATTCGTGTTAAATCTTTGCAATAGAGTTCAAATTTGTTTAATCCAAAATACTGAGATAAGTGTCTGTTTTATTAAGGGTGCGATATATGCATTATCTTTAGACAACTAACTTTTAAAAGCAAACCTTTTCTTTATATAGGAAGTTAGATTTTTTTATATTTATTAGATAGTTTAATTATAAACAGAGCAATACTGAACCTTTGTTTTTAAAATTACAGGTAGCTACCACGATGCTAAATACGCACCAGGAGTGGTCCTAGCGCGCAACCAGTACAACCGATATGTGCATCCCGCTTACCGCCACTACTGAACTTGAGCTTGCAGGACAATCCAGTAAGCCAAGACAACGACTCGAAACGTCACTTGTACAGTGCCATTGACAATAGAATAAGGTTGTACATTCACGCAATAAACTTGCAATATTAATTTATGTTACTGTTTTATTATGAAATTTCCCTTTACTAAACTTTAGTTTGCGTCTTGCAAGCAAATATATTATTCTACTTGCTCAGTACTTTATTCTTTTTTGCGAAGACACTTGAATACATCACAAAATGATAGTGCACATCTTGTAATTTGTCAAATAATTATCATCATATAATTATTGCGAAATACTACCAAAAATCATATTCAAAATAATTCAATCATTCTGGATTTAAGCGTTCACAAACGTATAGACAAACAGGCAATAGGTCTGTTTAAGATTTTATTATAATCATGTGTTAATTACTGTTTTAATTTGTTTTAACTAAGCTGAACTTGGGCTTGCAAGACAGTGCATAAAACCAATAGCTCAAAAATACCCTGCATATTGCCATTGATACAAAATCGCAATAAAAATAAATATTCTAGACATGACATTTCATTCAAGAAATGAATCTTGCCAGCCAATTGTCACTGAGACTGCCCACTTGCGCAGAAGATATGCACAAGTGTGTACGCAAACACAAGTGCATAACAGATAGGGACTAGAAAGGGCATTGTAGATTTATTTTAAAATATTCTCTACTGCGCAAGCTAAAACACAAAACACACAACAAATACAGTGCCATTGATATAGAATAAGGTTACATATTCATGTAGTAAACTTTCAATACATATTATTTCTAATAGTAATTTTTATTTTTGAAATTGCAATAAAACTTTATGTCTTGAAAGATTGCACTTCTACCGTTAATGTTCTTGAAGTTATATTTTATCGTAGAAAATTAACCTTCGATCGTATGTTATTTTATATTATATGCAAAACAAGTATCTAATGGCATTTGGTTTTTGTATATGTACTATAAATGTTTATATTTTGAAGGGTAAATAAGTTTTATTAGTCAATAATTTGGTAATCCATACTAATAATAATATAAATGCCAATGTGAGTTTGTGCGATTTCACGCCTTAATTACTTCATCGTCCGAAAACGACATGAGGTATCTTTTATTTAGAAAAAAACCAGACAAGTGCGAGTCGGACTCGTCCAACGAGGGTTCCATACAAATTTGTAGGTACATATTATATAAAAATTGTAGGTACGACTCTGTTTCCTTATGATTTAATTACAAAAGAATAGTAACCAGATTTTTTTAAAAATTCGAGGCAAACTGCTCGTAGCTACGATAGGATGAATACAGGACAGCATGATCCGGCATTCGGGCTCCGGGACCGCATTGAGCGGCTTAAGGCACACGCTTATTTGAATGACTATGCTTCCATAACATCTCCGTTCTATATAAGATCTACCGATAACAATGGCGTATACTCCAGTATACGCCATCTTTCTCGATTTACGGCCAATTCCTTGACCATCTAATAAGACATGATCTTCCCTTTTGCTTTATTTGGTCAGTGAATGTCCTTCTGGGTCTGCCCCTTCTTCTTTTTCTTTCTATGATGTTTTTTATGAAGTCACCATGACATAAGGTGGCCATACACTTTTCCTCTTCTGTTTTCAATTGTCGTTAAAATGTTGCGTTCTTCTTGAAAGCAACGTACAGTACTTCCACTGTGAATTCCACGTTACTTTTCTTTTCTGTGCAGCTGATTCTTTCCATACAATTTATAACGCACAAAACTTAAAAAGTCAGCGATTAATGCGTTGGGGTTAAACTCCAGACCACGCGTGGCAATTTAGTTGTCTCCCACTCGGCTATCGCTGTTGACATGTTATCGTATTATTATAACAATTAATAATAATTGTTAACGTTAATGAAAGTCATAAAGGTTACCGATGCTATAATAATTAATCTTCAGTTACTAATTTCTTTCTGCTGATGTAGCAATTTAAAATGGTCGACCGGAAGCCATATTTATAGCTACAACATATTATAGACTGATCTTGGTTGAAACATGAAATAAATTGTTTTTATGCTGCTTCGGTGGCGCAGCGGTAATAAATGCGTACTGGGCACGAGGTCTAGAGTTAGATTCCCAGATCAGGCTAAGACTTATTGGGATTTTCCACCAAGAAATTTAGAATAATAATAATAACTTTGGTATTGCGATCGGTTGACGAAAATAGCTTCGCTTCCAATTACGAGCGACTCCTATTAGATACAACCATATCTGGCAAAGGATATGCGTGATATGCCTTTACCGATACCATTGGGGACCTAGGCGTTAGAATATATATACTTCTTCTCCCTAGCCTTTATTATTCCCAAGTCACTTGGGGTCGGCTTTTCTAGTGTAATCGGATTTGACTGGATATCAGTTTTTACACGGAGCGGCTGCCACCTGACCTCCGTAACCCGGAGGCTAACGATACCCTAAGGCTAGACCATTGTCAGGATATTAGAGGGTACTGACTTTCCCAATAACAACTGCCATAGATGTTCATGGCAGCCGGGACCGACGGCTTAACGTGCTCTCCGAGGCACGGAGCAGGCGATAATTGTCAATCAATACGCACATAATTTCACTGTTACTGTGCTGAACGTTGTGGGTTTAAATCCCACACGGAACAATTTATGTGATCTTTGTATTCGTTGTTTCAACGTTTGTAAAGTCTGCCGCGACATAGGATTTAGGCCGAATGCGGGAGTTATCGTTTTAAAAATAATATATAAGTAAAAAATATGGTCTTTATATATATAATATGTAACGGGTATTAACGCGATCATGCATAATGTTTACCTTTTTTATGCTTGACGTTTCGACCAGGTTACACCGGCCGTGGTCACAAGCTGACTGGTGCTGCGATGTCATGTCTCCGTTTGTGAGGCAGAAGAATCTCGATTCACCCTCACTTTTGGCATATTTTTATTTGTCCATGTACCGTCACAAACTACACTCACGGTATCCCTATTACGTATGCTAGCCGTTGTGTCCGTATTCTGTGAATTACCTGACTGTGCAAAACAGCGAAGTTGCGTATTATTAATCACGGGATTCCACGTCGCGGATAATTTGAAACCATCTTCCCTATTGAAGTTTCTTAATTTTTTCTTTTTTACATATTATATATATATCATGCAACGCGAAAGTTTAAAAGTTATTATATGGTCTTTAATTTATCTTTAATGTCCGCACATTAAATGGAGCAAAACACTAACTGAAAATGTGCGTGTCAGTATCTTTTTGCTTGGACGCCTTTTGCTAAATCGCAGCAATCTTTTAATAGAATTGATGAGATATATCATTACTTATAAAAAAAAAGTTGCTTATCATACGCACATAAATTCACGCCTACTAATTTTGAAAGCGGTAGGCAGAGGACTCTAATATTTCAGCAGCTATTATTTTTAAACCCACGTTATGGTTATAAGTATATGACCTATCCCTTCAAAGATGCCCTTGCCCAGTAGTGGGATAGTTTAATACAGGGCTGGTATTTTATTATATTTCTCTATTCACAGATATTTTTCTAACACATTAGAAAAATATCTGGCTCTTTGGAAGGCTTACTCGGAGACATGGGCCCAACGTGAAGAGGCCCTTCGAGAGTTTTAATCTAAAGTGGGATGGAACACCCGGTGGCGCTAGCCGCAGCAGGCGTAGGATTATTGCTACATATGTACTCTAATACGTCTGGGCTATGGGGTGGGTGTTTAATGGACCTGTAAATTGGTAACTATGGATAAAAAACAGCGGTCGGTGATTATATTTTATTTATTATTAATTGGCATGCACCTATTGCTCCTTCTCTCTTAGCCTTTATTATTCCCAAGTCACTTGGGTCGGCTTTTCTGGTCTAACCGGATTTGACCGGCTACCGCCTGATAACGGCGGATAACGGCTGCCATAGACGTTCATGGCAGCCGGGACCAACGGCTTAACGTGCTCTCCGAGGCACGGAGCAGGCGATAATTGTCAATCAATACGTACATAATTTCGAAATGTCATATAACTTTCGAAAGTCAGAGGTGCGCAACGTGGGTTCGAACCCGAGACCCTCTGCGTTGCAGTCTGTTGGTCTCCCCACTGAGCTATCGCTGCTACTGGCATGAACCTATTGCTAATATATGAAAATGGCACCGTTGCATACTCCGAGCTGCTAAACATTGAGCTCGAGACTGCCCGCACAGCAGACGCATCCACTTCCCCTGCCCCACCGAGGTAGTTTTACTGTCAAATCAAGACGGATTTTAATTCATATTTGCGATCAGGTAATTCTGATCGATCTGAATTATAATTGTATGTAATGACAAAACCCTAACTAACGTTATAAATGCGATGTGACTGCTTTGTTTGTTACGATTTCACGCTTACTGGACCAATCATTATGAAATTTCACATATACAGAAACGGGAAAGGATAAAAGATAAAGATAAAAACCTTTTATCCAGAAACAAGTGAGAAACGGCCATGAATTGCCGTAAATCTCAGAGTTCGAAAAATGGTATCGCGTGACTTTGAGGTCAGAGGTCAAAGGTCATAGTCATTTCGGGGGTATATCGACTATGCTGAGTCCAATGGCGTTGACTGCGAGTCTCTAGCTCTTACGGTTCTTGAGTTGAAAATTGTATAACAGACAGACAGACGGACGGACGGACGGTCGCACGGTCGAACGGTCGGACGGATGGACGGCCGGACGGACGGAAAAAGTTGTTGTTGCTGTTGTAAAAGTTTTTCGAACTCTAAAAAAGGTTTTATATTTTGATTGAAGGATTGGTTGTAAATTCAATAATTACAAATTTAATAATTTTGGTATATGAAAAAGTGATTTACGAGGGAAATAACGATGTATCCCAACAATACCACATTTTTTTTCGTACGTCTGCATTTATAAAGTAGTTGCGTCTTATAAAAATATTTTTATTTACTCCTGACATTCACCCCTTCTACTAAATTTAAATAGCTTCCATATTTATTGAGAGGATATTAAAATTTTGGATAATGTAACTTTTGTTAAATAGCCAATTATATCCGGTTTGCCTTAATCCTGAATGCTTCACGCTTCTTTTCGTGCCAAGCTATCCAAGTAAATATTGCCATACAGTTTCACCACACTTCTCGCTAATAATCATATTAATTTGCATCCTCATACAACTCCAATATCGATTCATTATCCGTCATGTATAATCATATCACATTATTAGATCTGTCCACATGCAGTACCTTACTTCACCTGCATTAATCATGTATTGATGGCCTGCCACAGTCTGAATACAGGGCATTAGATGCAAAGGTGGGATGTCAAATACGTATTATTGGAAATTAAGGTTAAGTAATGCTTACAAATACAGCATAGCGCCTGTATTTGTATCCCGAACGTAGGTAGAGGTGGATTTTGCAAATTTTGGTTTTGGATTTCACGTAACGAATAGCTGGTCTATCACCGTCTATCGGGTTTGGTTTCAGACTTTGTACTGTTACTGAGATAGTCTTTTCAGAAATCTAGTAACACTTAAACAGACCCTTTGCCTTTTTGTCTGTGCGTTTGTGCATGCTAATATTCAAATAATTTTGAAACTGGTATCATGGTAGGTATTTGGCGATCAATTTGAGCTGACTTATAGTTTTAATAGTTTCATTTAAATATGTTGAAAAATTACAAAATGTGCATTATCATCTTGTGAAGTGTTTAAGTGCATCGCAAAATGGAACGAAGCAACTACAGACGTCTACTAGACAACGTTTCGAACTCCATGCTGCAGCAGGATTTCTTAATAAAAAGACCTGAAACCATTGGCCTGGAGATTTCAGGGCCTCATACATTAACATCCATATTCAGTACCGGTGGGCTACCGAGTAGAGTCGCTCGTCAACACAATGCTTTTGTATTTTGTAATGTATGGTACTTTGGAATCCTTGCTTAAACTGATGCAATGCCGTAGTGGTTTAAGAGGTCGCCTCGCCGCTGCCACTGCGCCGAGTGTTGTGGGTTCAATTCCCACACGCAACAAAACTTTGTGTGATCCGCAAATGGTTGTTCCGAGTCTGGATGTTCTTTGTGTCTGTTATTTGAATGTTTGTAAAGTTCCCCGCGACACAGAAATTATTTCAAGTGCGGGAGTTGTCTTATTAAAAGAAAATAAAAATACTTGTCTGTGTAAGTATGTATACAAAATCTCAGAGGTAATAAATGAGTAGCTTCAATGTTCAAAAGATTGCATTTCATTGATTTCTCGTTTACCATCTTCGTCGTATAACGAATCTGAGACAATTGGCCCGCTTTAGATTGAGGTTCAAATCCCAGGTTTAAATGCAAATCTTAGAGTGCCTTAAATATAGTGCAAGACATGTATTTCACACAATCTTTTTCAACGTTCCAGCATATACAGTTATATTTACTTTAGTGGCGCAGCGGGAATGAATGCGACTGCTGTGCATGAGGTCCTGGATTTGATGCCCGGGTCGGGCAATTATGGGGTACTTCTGTAAATAAATTTTGCGGTAACAGCACGGATTCTGGCACCATGACCAGTAGATGATAATTTTATACTCGTACGCTATTATGTGGTATTTAAGACTACAATCTGTAATACTCTTCTGCCTACTCTTTTGGATATATAGCCGTGGGATATGTATCTATACTAATATTATAAAGCTGAAGAATTTGTTTGTTTGTTTGGTTGAACGCGTTAATCTCAGGAACTACCGGTTCGAATTGAAAAAATATTGTAGTATTAGATAGCCCATTTAGCGAGGAAGGCTATAGGTTTATATGACATTACGCTACGACCAATAGAAGCGGAGCATCAATGAAAAATGTTGCAAAATAAGAAAAATATCTTATTTGAAGCAGACGAAGTTGCGCAGGTCAGCTAGTGTATGTATAAGTATACAGATATGTATTGTTTGTAAGTATTATACCTCTAAGTTATGTTCATCCAAAAAAGTAATTATCATCAGCAACTAAATTGAAATAATGATGCAGAGACTAACATAAGATACATCTTAACGGCTACAATTTTTGATTAACTTTAACGCAAACGTACCACAGAACAATTTAACAATCGTATAATCTTGAATTATTACAAACATTTAAGTGGGTTGATGTTCAAGCTGTAAATCATTACATTAATATGTACGTTTTGGCGTGTTCAAGGCTGTATACGAGCTATCAAAACAGTATTCAAAATATTTCGCAGGTGATTCACTAAAAGTGAAAGATAATTTAAATGATGGCTAGACTTTAATATGGATTGAGGTTTTTTTTATTTGGTTGAGTTTATTCGGTTGGCTTGTTAGAAACTCTCTAATTATAATTTCGGTTAGTCGTTATTTTAAAAAGATTTATAGGAAGAGTGTCGTTACGTTATAGCTAGCAACTCTTGCTTGCATGATAAATATTGGAATGTGTCTGACAAGCCATTGTCGTGGATTTGTGGAGTTTGGAGAACCGAATACGGGTCACAGTCAAAATAATCATGATTCAAATTGAATAACAATTATAATTACTGCGACTGAAAATTATAATTGCGTCACTGACTCGTCATTTTTCTCAGGGGAAGTATCAGTACATTTAATTTATAATGACTTCAGATTTTTTTGTATATCAATCTAGTTCATAGGCTACCCATATTATAGATTTTATCAAAATCGCCGCGTGGTTCGGAATTCATTTAATTATAACCATCCTAATACAAAACATTTGACATTTGTCACATAAGTTCTTACTACAACATGGATTACCTTGCTAGCGTAGCATGTCAACAAATGCGACTGCATTCGGTCGTTCTGCATAAGGTGTTGGGTTCGATTCCTGAGTGGAGAAAAGTGTTAGTGGGTTTGTCTATCAAAGTAACGTCAGCAGCAGCAAGCCGTCTAGAACTGTACCGTACGTAATAAAATACCTAACAGTGCTTGTAGTTGTAGTGTACTCTACTTACACTTTCGGGGATATAAGCGTGAAGCTATATAAGTACGTATTAAGTTTGTTATGTTTTACTTATTTTTACTCGCAGTTGATTGACAGTTATCGCCTGCTCCGTGCCTCGGAGAGCACATTAAGCCGTCGGTCCCACCTGCCGTGAACATCTATGGCAGTCGTTATTGGGAAGTCAGTACCCTATATTATCCTGACACTGGTCTAGCCTTAGGATATTGTTAGCCTTCGGGTTACGGAGGTCAGGTGGCAGCCGCTCCGTGTAAAAACAGATATCCAGTCAAATCCGGTTAGACCAGAAAAGCCGACCCCAAGGTGACTTGGGAATGTTAAGGCTAGGGAGAAGATTTTACTCGCAGTTCCAAGAGCCAGAATCAATTTGCTGGCTAAAACCTCCATAACGCGTGCTATAAGTACTGTAAATAATGTAGGTACATGAGAAATTGGATGTATTTGGTGCGTCAATGAGTGAGCTCGCAACGTGTATATTATATATTACCTCATATACCTAATGATTGTCAATTATTATTTGTTAAGATTGGTTTTGTTGCCTTTGAAGAATTTTAATTTAGTTGTGAATAAGTAATTTAGATGTTATTAATTAATTTAATTTAAAATTTATTATGATATAACATATCGTTTGGATTGGTATGGACATGTTATGCGAAGAGATGATACATATGTAGGTAAGCAAGTGATGGATATGAGGGTAGAGGGACGAAAAGGGAGAGGAAGGGCAAGGAAAAGATGGATGGACTGTTTGAGGATGGATATGAAAGGAAAAGGGGTAAATGATCAGATGACGAGTGACAGAGAAGTATGGAAGCGAAGGACATACTGCGCCGACCCCAAATAAATTGGGACCAGGGCAAGAGAATGATGATGATGATGGTTTAATTATTTTTCTCTATGTTTATTTTTGTGTTCTAGTTATATTTTCTTTTAATCACTACACCACTATTGTATTAGGAGAGTCACCTGTAAAGTTGGTCATATGGTGAAATAAATAAATTAATAAATCATCACAGGACTAGTCTAATACAATAGTGTAACGATCCTATATATATGTATGTATCTTATGTGGGGGCCAGTCAGTGCAGACCGGCGACACTTCGACCCAGTGGGATCTTTTGTGTCGACACTCTCCCAATAACGACTGCCATAGATGTTCATGGCAGCCGGGACTGACGGCTTAACGTGCTCTCCGAGGCACGGAACAGGCGATAATTATCAATCAATACGCACATAATTTCGAAAAGTCATATAACTTCCGAAAGTCAGAGGTGCGCGACGTGGGTTCGAACCCGAGACCCTCTGCATTGCAGTCTGTTGGTCTCCCTACTGAGCTATCGCTGCTTATCCTATATTGTTCTATTATATAGTGAATATTGTATAATTATACTTATACTAATAACAATGCTACCTTTGTGAATTCACTCAGAGCAGAACATAATATATCTGTTTCCTTAGCTAAAAGGTTTAGAGAGTAAGCGGCGCGCGTCAGTAGCGCCTCTCCCATGTTATGTTATTATTGTTATTTTAAAAAGACAACTTCCAATATTTTACAAACATTCAAACAACGGACACAAAGAACACCCAGAGTCGGAACAACTATTTGTGGATCACACAAATTTTTGTTGCGTGTGGGGGTCGAACCCACAACACTCGGCGCAACGGCAGTGGCGAGGCGACCACTTAAACCACTACGCCATCTTTGCAGTCAAATTGTAGATCCTCCTACAGTATATATAATTACGTTCATGCAATCCTACTGTACCGTGATCTACGCTATCACAAAATCCTATGAGTTAGCTTAGCTCACTCTACAACTTAACCTTTATCAAAGCCAAAAATAGTTCGAACAAAAACAGTAACTAAATCAGTTGTTAATTCATATCAATTTGAACCTATAATTCAATCTTGAAATTGATTTTGACATTTTTAATACTCACTTGTCAAATATGCAGTAACAAGGATGTTCGAAGATATTTATTGTTAAGTTTTTGGTTGAAGAAAAACTGTATCAAGTGTTATATGACCGGAATGTCTTTAAATACCTCTGGTTTTTTTATCATAGATATTATTTATGTTGTTTAAAAGCATAGTTTAGTTTGACTGTTTGTTGTGAATTTTCCTTCCAGGCAATACCCGCTGTAGGGAATTATACAATAGCTATACTTCTTCTCCCTAGCCTTTATTATTCCCAAGTCACTTGGGGTCGGCTTTTCTGGTCTAACAGGATTTGACTGGATATCAGTTTTTACACGGAGCGGCGGCCACCTGACCTCCGCAACCCGAAGGCTAACGATACCCTAAGGCTAGACCAGTGTCAGGATAATATAGGGTACTGACTTCCCAATAACGACTGCCATAGATGTTCATGGCAGCCGGGACCGACGGCTTAACGTACTCTCCGAGGCACGGAGCAGGCGATAATTGTCAATCAATACGCACATAATTTCGAAAAGTCATATAACTTCCGAAAGTCAGAGGTGCGCGACGTGGGTTCGAACCTGAGACCTTCTGCATTGCAGTCTGTTGGTCTCCCCACTGCACTATCGCTGCTATTACAATTGCTATACATATATCATAATATCAGCCCTGTATTACATATTCCCACTGTACACGAGGCACGGGCCTCTTCTCAGTGTGAGAAGGGTTAGGCTATAGTCCACCAAGCTGGCCTAGTGCAGATTGGCAGGCTTCACATACGTTCGAGAACATTATGGAGAACTCTCAGACATGCAAGTTTCCTCACGATGTTTTCCTTCACCGTATATGCGTCATATATATAATTAGTTTATTCTTAGCTGTCATATACCTAGTAACACATAAAGACAAACCATAAATTGTCGGCCTCGATGGAGTAGTGGTTAGTGTAACCGACTGCCACGCCCGAGGTCGCGGGTTCGATTCCCGCACAAGTCAAACATTTGTGTGCATGAACATGGATGTTTGTCTTGGTCTGGGTGTTTCTATGTATAATATGTATGTATTTACAAAAAAAAAAAAAACGTATATATGTATGTTTATCCATTGTCTAGAACCCATAGTACAAGCTCTGCTTAGTTTGGGCTAGATGGTGTTGTGTGTATGTGGTAGAATATTATTATTATATTATTATATATTATATAAATATCTATCTTTGTGCTGTTATATGGTTTATTGTAGGTTTTATTAACAAAAGAACTATAATTTCAGTCTATTCTAAAGTGAACGAGTGCGTTGTAGGTAAGCATTCTATGTCACAGACATTAATTAACAGATATATCGAAAAATTTTGATTACTTTTTGTCATCCTTATTATTGTTATATTATTATTGACGACTCGATGGCGTAGTGGTTAGTGTAACTGACTGCCACGCCTGAGGTCGCGGGTTCGATTCCCGCACAAGTCAAACATTTGTGTGCATGAACATGGATGTTTGTCTTGGTCTGGGTGTTTCTATGTATAATATGTATGTATTTACAAAAAAAAAAGTATATATGTATGTTTATCTATTGTCTAGTATCCATAGTACAAGCTCTGCTTAGTTTGGGCTTGATGATGTTGCGTGTATGTGAAAGAATATTATATTATATTATAAGAATATTATATTTAGGTTGAATTAAAATTAAAATTTAGTAATTATTTATATGTGAATTGTTATTATTATTAACAATAATTCGCATATGAATAGTTTATCGCCCATATCTTCGAAGGAATAGACAAGGGTGCACCCATTACGGCTATGGTTTTAGATCCTCATTATAAGGGATCCAACTTATTGTCGTCTTCATAGATCCAGACTCTGTCCTGTTATTTAGAATTTGGTTCCAAAAAACTCTAATATATGTATATAACATAATTTTTTGATAAGCGGTTTGGTTTCAATTAACTACCAATTCAAAACGTGAACAGTCTTATGCTGAGCCTCTACTTCTTTCAAATTTGAAAGAAATTGCATTTATTGTTAGTAGGCACAACCACGACATAACACAGCCTATCAAACAAAAAGCCGTCATTACAGAAATTGGGTTCAATGAATGGCTATAATTAGATTACAATTTGAGTCAATGATCAAACTGATACAAGTTATAATTTAATAAATAAATTGCCTGTTTGTAAGTTACTGCTTCATAATAACTATTACATAATAATAATAATATTCTATCACATACACGCAACACCATCTAGCCCAAACTAAGCAGAGCTTGTACTATGGATGCTAGACAATGAATAAACGTACATATATACTTTTTTTGTAAATAAGTACATACATATTATACATAGTACATTATATCTTTGTCGGCCTCGATGGCGTAGTGGTTAGTGTAACCGACTGCCACGCATAAGGTCGCGGGTTCGATCCCCGCACAAGTCAAACATTTGTGTGCATGAACATGGATGTTTGTCTTGGTCTGGGTGTTTCTATGTATATTAAGTAGGTATTTACAAAAAAAAAGTAAATATATGTATGTATGTTTATCCATTTTCTAGTACCCATAGTACAAGCTCTGCTTAGTTTGGGCTAGATGGTGTTGTGTGTATGTGGTAGAATATTATTATCTTTGCTGCGGCTAATCATTAAGCGTAGGTATTTATATTTTACTAACTGTTACCAGCAAGTTCACTTATGTACTTTAATAGCCTATATCTTTATAATTTTTACACTCATAACAATGTCTAACATAGTCATAATATAACAGGTCAACCACTAAAATATGGGTAGATTATTAATCTTTACTTGAACTTACAGGAGAATACAGTGTACATTTAATTAATTTTTTTTTAATTAAATAAAACTCAAACATTTAAACAAAGAACACCCAGACTCGGAAAAGCCATTTGTGGATCACACTTTTTTTTAACGTGTAGAATTCGTACCCACAACACGAAACCACAATGCCATCCGTGCAGTTATAATAATAATAATAATAAAACGTTTAATTCAGATTTTAAATCCATAAATAAGTAATGTCAAGAGAGTCAAAATATTATATCAACAAAATAACTAATAATAATAATATTCTATCCCATACACACAACACCATCTAGCCCAAACTAAGCAGAGCTTGTACTATGGGTACTAGACAATGGATAAACATACATATATACTTTTTTTTTTTTTTTTTTGCAAATACATACATATTATACATAGAAACACCCAGACCAAGACAAACATTCATGTTCATGCACACAAATGTTTGACGTGTGCGGGAATCGAACCCGCGACCTCAGGCGTGGCAGTCGGTTACACTAACCACTACGCCATCGAGGTCGTCTCTAGAAATAAATTAGAAAGAAAATATTATAACATTGAAATAAAATTGGATTTGCATGTCATAAATAAATATCATAAATCAGTTCATTATGTTCTAACGTCAAAATATAAATACTTTATAACTAAAACTAATTCATAACATAATATTACATAAATTTAGATTAGTCCTGTTATTATATGAGTCCACTTACATTGTATTGGACAGTCAAACCGAGAAGCATCATTTTTAGGATGCTGTTGCTACTGTCTCTCAAACGCCTTAACAATGAAACCACTTTTTTACCATTATGGACAAAATAACTGGCATATAAGTATTACAGCCCTCCTAATAGGGAAAGCTTACCATATGTACATACATAGCGTATAATCTCTTGCTAAGTATTTCATTCTCGCGTTGCCAATCTAAGGAAACATGAATTCGAATATGAGATGAAAAGAAAGGAATAAGAAAATACGTCACGTGAGCGTACGGAACTCTTTCCTTCTGCGAAACGCAGTAACAGTTTTGATAGCATGGATGGTGTAGCGGGTTAGTGTGTGTTTCCCCGCCGCTGTCCAGGGTGTTCGAATCCCATACAGGACAATTATTTGTATAACACAAATAAAAGTTCTGGGTATGTTTTCTGTCCATTAATTATATGATACAATTAAGGCATAAGTAAGGTCACGTATTACAGGGATCGATATCTATAGCGGGAGTTATATATTTTATAAACAATACAAAACAGGTGTCCAGGCTACCACTAACCTAGTCCTATAAAAAACCCAATAATATTCTGTGCAAACACGGCAAAATCTAAGAACTCACGATTAATTTAAAGCACGCTCTAAGTTATGATATGGTTTAGTGTGCACAAGAGAATTTAAAGAGCCTTAAAATACAATTCAGGCTTAAGTATATCTTTGCACAAACTGCTGCTAATTGTCGTAATCAACATGTTACTCAAAATAAATTAATGAATATGTATAATGCCGATTAAAAGAAGTTTCATTACTAATTATATAGCTTTATTCTTTGAGCCGAATTTTGATAAGCTAGAAAGTAGTCAAGCACCCATGTAATATAAGTAATTACGTAGTTAATATAGTATTGATAAAAGCCTTCGTGCTGTTGCAATAAAGCTTTTGAAAGTATATTTGGATGTAATCAGTTCAAAAGCATAGTATGTTGTTACATAGATGGTGTAGTTGTTAAGGTGGTCACTTCATTGCTACATACTGCGCCGACTGTAGTGGGTTCGATCCTCATACGAGACAATGATTTGTGCGATCCACCAACAATTATTCCGAGTCTGGGTGTAATTTGTATTAGTTGCTTGTAAGGTCACCCGCGACACAGGGAATGATGCTAGTGCGACATATGTCTTTAGTTAAAAACAGTAAACTAGTTACTGACCACAGTTTTGCCCGTTATTCAAAGTACCCTATGTATATACCAGGATACAAAGTACTCTATGTGTCAATCAAGGATATGGTTTATTTGAGTTTTTTTATGCTGCCTCCGTGGCGCAGCGGTAGTGAATGCGACTGCTGTGCATGAGGTCTCGGGTCGGGCCAGCAAAAAGTAATTGGGTTTTTCTGTAAAGAAATCTCAATAGCAGCCCGGAGTTAGGAAGTTGGCGGTGATAGACACCCCCGTGCCTCGAAAAGCACGTAAAGCCGTTGGTCCTCCGCCTGATCTCTCTCCGGTCGTGTCGGATTGCCGTCCCATCGGATCATGAGAGTTAGGGAACAGAGAGTGCACTTGTGTTTACGCACACTTGTGCACTATAATATCTCCTGCGCAGATGGCCAGGTCTCAGTTAAGACTGGCCGCCGTGGCCGAAATTCGGTCTGGAGGACATTATTATTTGAGTTTAGTTTAATTACAATCCATTCAGCGATTTACATTATATAATAATGATGATAGATAACTATTTTTGCCGCATTTTTAATACATGTATCATATCTTACTAGGAAGTGTTATTACCATTGAATTACCTTATGCATGATTTTTAGGTATAGTAACGGCTATCATAGTATATAGACGGTTTCAGCACCAGGGTTAATACGCGCATCTTGCTAGTCTTTAAATCATTAATTACTATGCAGTCAGTTCAAGGCCCTAAAATCACACTGGTCTGCCTACCCACTGAACAGAAGAGACATTCGCAAGAAAAAAAATATCGTTTTTCTCTACCTGAGACCACTTAAAGCGTCGTTATTGAATGCTTAAGATCTTAAAACAGTGGTTTACAGAAGAATAATGTTTTGAAAAAAGATAATATGGGTCCTGGCAAATAGATATAAAATTTGCGGCCTATGGCGGACGAGTCCATTTCACGTCTACAGATTTTATTTTAGACTGTGCTAGTCTAAAATAAGGTCTTCAAATTTCATGTCTCCTCATCAGCTATTCCAATTCAGATCAATATACCAACAAAGTATGCAAAAGATAAATAGAGATAAACCTTTATTTTCACACAAATTTATCAATCTAAAAATAAATAAATTAATCTTCATAATACCGTTACTTCATTCATGTGAGTAACACTATGCAACACATCTCCTGTACTATAAAACAAAATAAGATAAAACGTGACTTATAGTATGATCGATTTACTTAACAGAAACCAGAACGAAGTAGATAGCCATTTAAGGACAATCAAACGTTACACGGCATAAAATATTGTGTGAGCTTTTGTGTTCTTGTAGTCCGGATGGTTGTTAAGAAGCCTGATATCAAGTAACATACTAACGTCACTGATTATAAAATACTATACTAGTCTAATGTCAATTATTGCTCATACACAGTACGGACATTCCCACCCGCTTCTAAATTGAATAAATAAAAGATATTTTACCGGCTAACTGTCTCGTTGGCAACTTAATAATAATAAATAGGATATTATTATTATATTGAATATCTCGTTAATCCTATGATATAAGTTTAGCGTGATCATAAGGTCTTAAGTTCAATTGCCGAGTTGGAAGATTTATTAGGCTTTTCTGTTTGGAAATTCTCAGTAGTCGTAAGAATACATCACATCTGTTTCCCAGAGGGGTAGGCAGAGACTACGGATTTCCATTTGCTACGATCCTGACACACTTCTCTGGCTTCATTCACTTTCATCACATTCCTCATACACGCCCGTCGGTTAAAGGTGCTCTTAACCTGGCCTTTGTCCAGAACGCCTCCGATCTGATCAAGAAACATTCGCCTAGGTCTTCCTCTTGCGACTGTTCCATTCACACTAGCCTTATAAACTTTCTTAGTCAGTCTTTCTTCGTCCATTCTTTCTCAATGCCTAAACCAGCTTAACATACCCTTTTCTATTCTTGTCACTAATTCTACTTTCATGCCGCATCTCTCTCTAATCACACTATTCCTTATTCTATCTTTCAGAGTCACACCACATATATTTCTTAGCGCTCTCATTTCTACAGCATTTATTCTGCTCTCATGCTTCTTTTGCCATACCCAACTTTCACTTCCATACATAAGTGTGGGCACTAATAGTCCTCTATGAACAGCCAAACGTGCCTTTTCGGAAACATTTCGACTGTTCATAAAAGCGCGTAGAGCTCCATTCACTTTGTTTCCCGCAATCGTTCTCCTTTCAATATCTCCCTCATGTTTACCATCCCTTGTAAACAAAGTACCCAAATATACAAACTCTTTCACTTGCTCCACTTTTTCTCCATCAATCATAATATTACACATCGTCACGCACTCTTCCTTTTCAAATACCATTACTTTTGTCTTGCTTACATTTATTTTCATTCTTTTACTCTCGTAAGATAAACATATATATTTTAGAAATAAAGTTTAAGGGAGAAGATAATTGTAACCTTAGACTCCTCTGATTACTACTAACATTTAATTCATTATAAAAAAATAGATTTTCTCAAAGGTTTTGCTAGCGTTATAGTACTAAGAGCATGTCCTACCACCTCCAAATAGAATTTATCTATAAGATAAAAGTCTCATCATCTCTCTTCTTTAATCTAACTAGAGTGAGACAATATGCGAGATATCTTTCGGATACCTTTGACTTGTGGGACTAGCCATAACTGTAGTATTGTGTCAATTAATTTATATCTCTCAACAACAATACCTTTTTCTGGATGAAAGGTACCCATATTTTCTTTTCTGTACTCCTTAGAATGTGTATGCGAAATTTAATGCCGATCGGTTGAGTAGTTAGGGCGTGAAAGCGTAACAAACAAAGAAACTCACATTCATATATATAATATTACTAAGGATTATTTAGTCGAAGTTCTGATAGAGGCGTTCAGACACAACATTTTCCATTGCGTCTAGATATAGTTTTCTCTCTCTGTCTCAGCCTGCTTTTGTGTCCCACTGCTTGGAAAAAGCCTCCTCTCTCAATCTCCACTACTCTCGCTCCTGAGCAACGTCTTGCCACCTCTCCATAAACTTTTCTATGTCGTCCCGCCATCTCCTTCGTGGTCTGACCCGTCGCCTACGGCCACCATTCGGTATCCACTCAGTAGATATAGTTATATTGACTTAATTATACAACAAGTTTTCTAAAGTTACCCCTTAACAATCATACGCAATCAATACAATACATGCCTCAAGCTATAACTTGTAACAATATTTAACTACGAAATAATAGAGCTAATTAATCATTCATAAATAAACTTACATAAGGGTGTGGTAGGAAATCGCTCCGACATACTAACTGTAATATACGGTTATCATTACATAATTAACTGATACAATTGTGTCGAAGTATTAGTCGATACATATATCGAGTGTTTGGACACTGCAGTGATTTAGTCACTTAGTAAGTAGAGTCATGTATGTGTAGAGCTGACGCGACTGAGAGTAGTATTATAATATTATTATATTATAATACTTTTTTTTTGTTTTCTTTATTTAACGTGGGGGAATGCATGACGCATACCCCTCCGCGGGGGCGGGCGGAGGAGTTATGTCGGACTCGCCGGGGTAAAAGAAAGATGGTAAAGATGATAATGTACCTCCCGGAATACCGACTAAACCTACCACGGTGTTCCTCGACAAAACCACTATCGACGGGGCCACTATCACTTGCACATGCGGTCGCGACCCCGCCGAGGTTTCGGCCCGCCGTATGAAACGGCAGGCAACTACACGAAGAGGCCTGCCTATTACGCATAACTCCCCCGAAACTCTACTGTCTTCCCCTTAGAGGAGAGACGGACTCGAAATAGAGGCGCGCGTGGGAACACGCACGCCGCCTCTCGGACCTGGTGCTGAACGGATGGTGGGCAGGCCCACAAAGCCCACCACCCCCAGGTATCACATACACAACAACATCTAACCCAAACTAAGCAGAGCTTGTACTATGGGTACTAAACAATGGATAAACGTACATACATTATATAATGTTTTTTTTTGTAAATACATACATATTATACATAGAAACGCCCAGAACAAGACAAACAACATCCATGTCCATGCACACAAGTGTTTGACTTGTGCGGGGATCGAACCCGCGATCTTAGGCGTGGCAGTCGGTTATATTAACCACTACGTCATCGAGGACGCCGTATTGTATGCAATGATAATAATACAGAAAGAACGCAGATGTTACTATAATATGCTAAGTGAAGACTCAAAAACGGTCTTGACGACTCAAAAATGGGTTTTGAGATGCAATTACTTTTTATGTTCCAAAAATTTTCAGCCGCCGTACTTTGCAGTAATAAATTGTACTTGACTGTCTTGCTTTATAAATATATATCTATATGTATACTTAATATTATAAAGAGGAAATATTTGATTTTTTAATTGATTGTAAGCATTTAAAATAAAAACTACACAACTGATAAAAATTGCTTCACTATTAGAAATCTATATTATCTCCGAGTAACATAGACTAAATTTTATTTGAAAAAACTAGTACTGTTATTATCATCATCCCACCTACTTTTACTCGAGTGAAACTGCGAGCAAATGCTAGTAGATGATATAAAGTAGTTTTAGGAAATCTCTTTGTAGAAAAAATTTGATGAATTAAGAAATAAATCATCAATGCATTCAGTATAAAATATGCGAACCACGCTATTACCAGTGGTTAAAATAATAATAATATCCCAAGAAACGTTTTGCGATATAACTATATATTTACAAACCAACAATATTTACAAACCTTGAACTACGATCAAACTGAAAATTTGATGACTGTTGTTCAATAAGTGTTACGCAATAAAATAGCTCTTCAAGTAGTCATAGTAATCACTTAGTTTATAATATAATTCGTAAGTTTTTATATACAAAGAATAATGTTTTATAAGTATTGTTTTAGAATTTATATCTATATTATACAGTATGTGCCTTTAATGCCTGTGGCACAGGTTTACCCTAATACAGGCACACTTTATATATAACCTTTACAATGTAACCTAAGCTCTGTACCAATTTGTACGAATTTAGATACATACATACATAGATTCACGCCTGTTTCCTAGAGGGGTAGGCAGAGACTACGGATTTCCATTTGCTATGATCCTGACACACTTCTCTGGCTTCATTCACATTTCTCATACACGCCCGTCGGTTCAAGGTGCTCTTAACCTCGCCTTTGTCCAGAACGCCTCCGATCTGATCAAGAAACGTTCGCCTAGGTCTTCCTCTTGCGACTGTTCCATTCACACTAGCCTTATAATCTTTCTTAGTCAGTCTTTCCTCGTACATTCTTTCTACATGCCCAAACCAGCTTAACATACCCTTTTCTATTCTTGTCACTATATCCACTTTCATACCGCATCTCTCTCTAATCACACTATTGTACCAATTTAAGTTGAATAAATTATTATATTAGTATCGCCTAAGCACTTATTGCTGATAGCGTTTGTTAGAGTGTTTAGTTTTTAGGTGTGAAGCTCTTAAAGGAGTCTAGTCTATGTGGGACTCTATGAACTGATAATACACAGTTGCATATGAGTAGTTTTATTGTTTTTTTTTGTTAGTTTTACAAGCATTAGATTTGTAGATTAGTACTATCATCTAATTAGTACAAGCAGCGATAGCTAAGTGGGGAGACCAACAGACTGCAATGCAGACAGTCTCGGGTTCGAACCCACGTCGCGCACCTCTGACTTTCGGAAGCTACATGACTTTTCGAAATGATGTGCGTATTGATTGACAATTATCGCCTGCTCCGTGCCTCGGAAATTACGTTAAGCCGTCGGTCCCGGCTGCAATGAACATCTATGGCATTCGTTATTGGGAAAGTCAGTACCCTCTAATATCCAGACACTGGTCTAGCCTTAGAGTATCGTTAGCCTTTGGGTTGCGGAGGTCAGGTGGCAGCCGCTCCGTGTAAAAACTGATATCCAGTAAAATCTGATTAGACTAGAAAAGCCGACCCCAAGTGACTTGGGAATAATAAATACTAAGGGAGAAGACTATCTTCTACTTAGTATTTCATCCTCTTTGTTTCCAAATTTAATAATACTAAAATAAACATTATTTAAGAATAATATTTTTATGTACTTGTCACGTCTATTTTATACGTAGGTCTACATTTACCGCTCTACTTGTGCAGCGGGCGCGCGCATCTCGTTACTCGCTGTTACCTAACAATGCTCTCGCACTTGAATCTTGCGCGCTGACCACTTATGCTGCGGACTTGACTCTTGCGACTGTTTTCTCTCAGCCGAATGATTTTATTTATTTTAAGTTCTGAATTTAATTATTATAAATTTAACTTGTACGATCGGCCTCGATGGCGTAGTGATTAGTGTAACCGAATGCCACGCCTGAGGTCGCGGGTGCGATTCCCGCACAAGTCAAACATTTGTGTGCATGAACATGGATGTTTGTCTTGGTCTGGGTGTTTCTATGTATAATATGTAGGTATTTACAAAAAAAAAAGTATATATGTATGTTTATCCATTGTCTAGTACCCATAGCACAAACTCTGCTTAGTTTGGGCTAGATGGTGTTGTGTGTATGTGGTAGAATCTTATTATTATCTTTTATGTTTTCCAACATATTATATTAGAAAATACCTGGCCCTTTGGGAGGCTAACACGGAGACATGGGTCCAACGTGAAGAGGCCATTCGAGAGTTTTAATCAAAGGTGGGATGGACCACCTACAGCGACACTAGCCACAGCAGGCGTAGGACTATTGCTGCGTATGGATTCTAATATATGGGCTATAGGTATGTGTGTTTGGTGGACCGGTATATTGCTAACTATGGAAAAAAAAGGCGTCTGCCCTGAATATTCTAATAGCGTCAATGAAATGGGCAGACGGTGACTCGCGAACTCACTAGATGGGCCCCCTGAATAGCCACCATAGGCATACAAGCCAGCAGCAGAGGGTAACACCAGTGCGAGTGGGTAGGGGTGTCGAGCGGTGCGGCACCGGTTTCACCATCACGGGTCTCGTGACAACGGAGACCCGGAGTAGGTTTCCCCGTAATTATGACCTTGAAAATGACACTTCCACCCCCAAGCATATAGCTCTAGCGGCCCCACTCTGACCGGCCGACCAAGGCAAGCCAAAATTGAGAGTCCTACTTACGCTCTTGAAGTTCCATCCCAGCCAACCAGTAATGACAAGCCGGGGACGAGGCCCTTACCGACTCTCTGAGGCATTCAGGACCGCAATGTCTCCATTCACATTCAGCTCGCCACAAGCTACCCTGCGGTTTGTGCTCTTTTATTTAACCTGGTGATAGTTTAAAGCTAGTGTACTGTACCCTCCGATATCGCGTTAGTCTATTATTATTATATTTAGCAAAATAGTTTCCACAGGCCAATACAAAGTGCCCCTAAATTCAAAGCATGCAAAATAATTATTAAACTATTTAATCCATATCCATTACCTTAGTTACTCTTTATAATACATTGAAATTGTTTCTAAAAGAAACTTAATTTTATTATCTAACGCAAAGTATAAGCTCTCAATGATTTTTTATTCACAGGCCAGCAATTAGGTGTTTCCCGAGCGCTATGATATGTCCTTCTTCAAACGAGGTTTAAAGAGAGTTCTTCTTTCACGGTAGGCAGCGGCTTTGCTGTGTCCTGACATTGCTGAAGTCCATGAGCAGCGGTTACCACTTTCCATCAGGTGGACCACTTGCTCGTCTGCCACTGAAGGCAATAAAAAAAAAAATTAATAGTAACTTGCTAAAATTTAATCTGAAAATATCAAACCATTACCTCAATCTTAGTATGCACTGTCATACTTTCAATTAGTAGTACCTAGAAAACTACATATCAGTAAATGTAATTAATCATGCTTCCAGCCAAGGAATAAAATAATCAACCCCAACTTTTTGATTATTTAGATGCTCCAATTTTGAAATCGTACAACTCAACGAACCCAAAATTGTACCCAAGTTTAAACTGTTGATGGCTATAGCTATCGCACGTGTGACTTCATACACCTGTGCGTACAGGAAATTTTTGGCTATATAAAGCTACGAAGAAATTATTTAACTCATTCCACTTCGGGTGCTTTAACCAAAACCATTTGTACTTGCAAAGATGAAACTGGTACGTCTAGTTATTTGGATTACTATAACAACTACATCTGATTAATTTAATCTATCTTAGGACTAAAGATAGATTGTTGGTCTTCGGCAATTTTGTGTAACAAGTGTTTCGTTTTGAAGTTTTATCATATATGGGTTTCTTACATAGGCATTTCGGAGGGATCGGGTTCGATGGTGTAAATTCCGACTTGGTGGTTTCGGTCTTCTGCTATACAATTCAAGTATTATTAAAAGTAATCTTTTAGTGATTGTGAAGTGATACCAAAGACCAGGTTTCAGGACTGCTCTTAAGGCGCAGCTTCGTTTAAAGACTTAATGATCTATTAAGTTTTCTGTCAACTGAAAATGAATAATAGGTTCTCAGAATAAAGTTTATATTCAGCTAACAGCTAACCATGACCTACCCCAACAATTTTAGTCAAAAGAGTGTCATATCGTATTGGTTCCAGTCCGATATTTCTGACATAAATGACTCTATTTGACACAGTCGATTAGATCATGACAGATCATATAACCATCTATCATATCATTAAAAACAAACTTTTTTGACTTTCCAGTTAGCACCTATTGCTGTTATCATCGCCGCCGCATCAGCAAGGCAGATTTACAACCCCCAATCGGTGGAAAGCTATGCGGATTCAGCTGAGCTCTACCAATCGGCGCTCGAGCATCAACAACGCGGGCTATATTCTAGCCAATCAGGGGAACACGGGGGATATGAAGTAGCCAATCACAGGCCAGCTGAAGAGAAGCATGCGAAGATCTTGGTATATGATTCTAAAAATAATGGGCATCATTACCAGTATGTTTATGAGACGGAAAATGGTAATTATTTATTTCATATTTTTACACTAACTAGACAGCCTTAATAGCGGTAGTAAATTCATGACAGCTTGAATTCGATTCCCAAGTCAAGTATTTTACCTTTTTCTATCAAGTAATTCTTGGACTAGAGAGGATAGAACTGTCTGTTAGATCTTAATAGGTTCGAACTCTATTACGTAGGACCTTAGCCAATAGCTAGCGAGATATTGGTGTAATACGTCTCGGCCATCCTATTTGGGCATATAAGCGTATGGCTTAGTATTTTATGCCTCTTGCTACGAATTGTCTGCACGGATGGTGTAGTGGTTTAAGTGATCGCCTCGCCACTGGCCATTGCGCCAAGTGTTGTGGGTTTGAATCCCACATTGGACAAAACTTTTTGTGATCCACGAATGCTTGCTCAGAGTCTAGATGTTATTCCGTTGTTTGAATGCTTGTAAAGTCTCCCGCGACACAGGCATTATTCCTAGAGTAAAAAAATATACTGCTCTATAAATCAGTAATTTTTGTCAAATAGTCAATTAAAATCCATCAGGCCCACTATTTTCTAGAAGAAATCAGCTTGACTTGTATTGATGACTTTAATCTTGAATAAAAGTTCAATAAAACCTCAACAGAGTACGCTGTTCGATTTTATTTAAATTCTAATTGTAATGCCATCTATTAGCAACGTGCCGAACTTCTTCATTCTTTTGGAACTTCAGATCGAATCAAAAAAGGATAAAAGTACCGATTAATATTAATATAAATATCGACTTAACTTATAATGACATTCATTATTTGGATCCTACATGTTGTTTTTTATTTAAGCATATTTATGATTTATCAGATCTGGAGCCCGACCAATATAACTCTTATAGTATTTTATTGCATTCGCGAGTATGAGACAGTGCTATATATCTTATATAGTTTAGCGCTATGTCATTCCCTTGTATGTAAAACCATAATTCCATATCGATGGCATCATGAAAAGTAATCCTGGACGTAGAAATGAAATTAAGCAATTTCATTTCTACGTCACGAGAAACGTACGTACACAAGACAGCTGTGGACTTTTCACTCATTTTTACTTTCCAGGAATAAAACACGAAGAAACTGGCGAAACCATGGACAAGGGAACTTCGGCTCATGGCGCGTACTCATACAAGGGTGACGATGGCCAGACGTACACCGTCACTTATACTGCTGACGAGAATGGCTTCAGACCTTCGGGTGCCCATCTGCCTACTCCTCCACCCATCCCAGAAGAAATTCTGAAGAGCTTGGAACAAAACGCTAAGGATGAAGCCGCCGGTGTTTTTGATGATGGTAAGGGCATCAACACTATGATACATAACGTACCTTTATTGCATGTTCCATATATTTTTTTGTATTTGAATTCTGCACTATTAAGATGGCAAGTGATAAATGATTGCCAATGCCTAAAGATACATGTTATACAAGACGTATTATTCGCTAGAGATCAAGCGAGAGTAGAGTAGTATCATTAGACTTGTTTTTACTTACACCAGTCATCTTATTAGATATCAGCGTCTTTGAGGACGAGAGTATTGTAATCATTTTTTATTGGAGCCAATTTTTAGATTAACTGCTCCTATGGAGAATTCCTAATAATAAATTTCAATAATATCCACTTAACTTGATCCGTGATTAAACCCGCACACATAAGCGCAAAATTATTTTATGTGATCAACAAGCTACTCGACATTTACATGACAAATTAGTAGTGTCATCTATGTATTTATACAAGAACTATTAACACAAAGTTATCCATGAATGAAACAGAATCTCGCAAAAAATCAAGGTCAATATCACACATACATGTGATAGAACGTACGGCCGCATCCATTCTCGTGACTGTGCAGTTAACATTTTATTTGAACATTATACAATAGTAAAAGTGTTTTTGTGATGTTATCTCTTTTATACGCTACATGTATAAAATATAAAGATATTATATTACATTTAAATTACAATAACTGACTGTCTTGTGGAACTCGCAATGGGCATTTTAATGTGTTGGTTTGATTCCCAAGTCTGGAAAAATGTATGTAGGTTTTGCTGTTTGGTAATTCGCAGCAGCGTCACAGAATCTGAATTGCAGCCGGTCGACTGCAATCGGCTTGCCGCTATTTCTCGGGACCTACACAAAACTGGCAATATGTAGGTCTAATGCACTTTTGTTCAACAGCTTAAGAATAAATAGGCCTCGAACTGTGTTTTGTTTTGTTAGTATAGATGCGTTGCATATGTATTCAGGCTAGTCCAGCTACAGAATAATTTATATTTTCCTTATTTCCAGGAAAATACCAACACCATCAAAAGGAGCAACACCAAGATCATCATCATCATCAACAGCAATACGAAGGTGGCCATCAGTCATACACCGGGTACCAATCTTCTGGTCATTCCGGTGCTGACCTGGCTTACCATGCACATGCCCCATCTCTCCACTCTAGCGCCAAACAGGTTTACCTAGTGCCGTCAAACCATGAATCCAGTTCAGGTCACCACAGTTCATCAGGTCACAGCTACTTCTTACCTTCCAGTCACAGTGGACATCAGGAATCTTTAGGCCATTTAGCCAGTTTGGGTCAACTCTCATCCGCGGCCGAAGCAGCCAAATCGTCACATCACTTCAATATCGGTCATGAAGGCAATTCTGGACATTATGCGGCTTTTAGTCATGGCGCCAACTCTGATCATCATGACTCAGGTCATGTAGCCAGTTTGGGTCATCTGTCATCCGCGGCTGAAGGAGCCAAATCGTCACATCACTTCACTATTGGTCATGAAGGCAATTCTGGACACTATGCGGCTCTTAGTCATGGCGCCAACTCTGATCATCATGAGTCAGGTCATCTAGCCAGTTTGGGTCATCTGTCACCCGCGGCTGAAGGAGCCAAATCGTCACATCACTTCACTATCGGACATGAAGGCAATTCGGGACACTACGCGGCTATAAGTCATGGAGCCAATGCCGAACATCATGAGTCAGGTCACGTAGCCAGTTTAGGTCAACTATCATCAGCTCAAGTAGCCAAATCCACACACCACTTGTCCATCGGTCATGGAGACAATTCGGGACACTATATGGCTTTAGGTCAGGCAGGCACCTCTGATCATGAGGAGGCTGGTCACGGGGCCACTTTGTCATCAGGATTCCATGTATCATCAGGACACGCTATTAGCAACTTGGGCTACACACCCTCAGGTTTCAGTATGCCGTCGACTCATAGTGGCATGTCTGGACATGTTGGTCTGAGTTATCTGCCACCCTCAGACCATGCGGAAGCTTACCATGGTCGTCACTGATTTGATAGCTAATTATGGGGCAAAATAAAAAGTTTTATCCAAGAAATATTTAAAAAGGCTTGAGTAGAAATATAGTCAACTAGGATAACACTAATCTTTTAGATTAGTATCTGTTTACTATTGAGTAAGTAATTTAATTTAATTGTTCTAGTTTCTGAACTTTCCATTCATATTTTTAATCCATCTACCAACCATTCAAAAATTCCAATTGAATATAGCGTAATTTTTTGATGACAGTATGCATCTCTCTCGAATCTCTGTTTAATCAAATAGTGCAGTTTCGTTTACCAATTTTACTTAAAATAGCAAACACTAGAACCTTTTTCAGACTGTTCTGTAAAAATCTAAATAACATTATGTCGACGATATTCTTTCTGGTGCCAAAGCTCTTACGTTTACATATAAATAGTCTTTTTGGACTATACATAATATTTACATAAAATTTCGTTACATCAAAGTTGCATTGCAGACAAAGGTGCAAGAAATTTAAGCGAATAGCTGTCTGATCTACAGAAAAATTTCGACACATTGCAACTCCTAGTCAATGAAATTACTATGCCGTTTGTTTGAATGTTCTTTCGTTAATGTTTGAGAGTGTATAACCGTGACTAAATTTCATATCTACTATTTATGTCTTTGTTGACTGCGAAGTTCTTAAATTATATTGTTACTTACTTTGTTTTATGCAATACATGTTTTAAAATAATGTTTAATATTGTTTTTCTGTTCAACCTGTTGCTGTAATGAAAGAGGATGGTGTAATGGATCTAGTGGTCACCTCACCTTTTTCATTCATACATATGACATAAATGTCTGTATTATTACTATATGTTAAAAGGAAAGTACTGAATCACTCGTTGACTGACTCATCAACGCCTAGCCAATGCCGTTGGTTCCAGACAGCTGAAATTTTGGATATAAGCAAAGCAGCTTAATGATGTAGACAAGCACTGAGGATTTATTAAAATTCCCACCAGATAGGGTATAAAGACTAGTCGTCTTTTATACATTTATTATATTATATTTTATTACTAAAGACATATTTTTAGTATTTGCTGGCGTTTTCGTAATTCGTTCATGTTTAGAAAATAGCACTTATCAATTAAACTGCAAGGGGTAAGTCGGAAAAAAGGTACTACATCATATATGTATAAATTTACCCATTCCGCACAATATTTTGCCAGTTATGTTTTTAAGTGACACATTGACGGAGGTGAGCCTTTCCTTATCAACTATGTAAATGTTAGACACCATGCTAGTACCTGATAATTAATTTTATCCGACATTTAAATTAAACCTGAAAACTTACGATCGCATGCAAACATAAACGCAGACGTAAGCCACAGGACTAACGATATAGTCAGATTGCTTAATAAATTATGAGTCACCACAATTTAATAAATTGTGTTATAGCGAATATTTTGATTTTTTAAGCAACTGAGTGTTAACTTCAGGCGTTGTCTAAAGAAGTCGGGCTATTCTATCATAAAGATATACTGATGACAGCTCCAATAATCTATGCCTAAAACCACATGCAAATTGGTTCAGCCATTCCCACAGAAATAACAGTAAAAAAAACATGTTAGCGATTTTGTAATATGTATAGACAGCGTTCCAAATATTTATAATTTAGTCTATTATGCCCACTTACGCAACATCGAACTATATTGTTACATATACAACCTGTAAGAAAGGTGTGGCTATGACCAACCTTTTTGTCAGTCTAAATATTCGAAAGCTTTCACCCTCCATGCCGATATACAGATCGAAACGATTATCGTTTACGTTAGATCTAACTTGTCGGTTTCACATCTGTTTATTTTAGCCATAAACTTAATTTGCATATTAGGTTCATAAACAGTAGAAGAATCCATTCTGTTTCCACTTATTTTAAGGCTTCTCTTTCTTGGCATTGGTTCTGTGGTTTATCGGGATGAAAAATAAGTTTGCAGCCAGCTTATTTGTCGATAAAGACAATAAAGATATTGCAAACAATATTTTTATTCGATCTAACAGGAACACTTTTATTGTTTGCAAACTCGTCAGACGGATTTAAAAATTGCTGTATTAAATAATTAATTATGATGTAAAAAAATAATGTAATTTATACGTAAATATTACAACCATTTACCGTAATATACGCAATACTGGTTCCGAGTCTAGATGTTACTTAAATCATTCCAAGTGCGGGTTGTCTTTTTAAGAACAGACTTAGAACTTATTTTATTTTATAAATACCAGACCCCTACTTTTGTAAATACCTGTGCCCCGCAAGATTTAAATTATTGAACATTGGACACAAAGTATACTCACACTTAGAATAACGATTTGTGGATCACACGTATTTTTCCTTCACCAAGGACTTGAAGTTACAACAACTTGTGCGACATATTTACAAGGTGACCTCTTAAACCACAAATCCACGCAAGATACAACTCTCTAACAAGACCACGACATCCAGTTACACGCTGCTAAACAATGACGTAATCAATATCAAACATCCATTACTACCTACGACTGTATTGTAAAATATTTATTACACGTTCGCTACAGAGATATGTTCCTCTTTGACCCACTGACATTCACGCACGCCCGGGGCTCTAACTATATCGGTAACGTTACTTAGAGCGAGGATGTGATTTATTTTTATGATATTTAGTAATAGATTTTGTAATATTCTTTGTAAGAATAATAAAGAGAGTTGAATATAGCGTGTGACATAAACGTATAGCAATATCTTCTTCTTCTTCTCTCTTAGCCTTTATTATTCCCAAGTCACTTGGGGTCGGCTTTGCTGGTCTAACCGGATTTGACTGGATATCAGCTTTTACACGGAGCGGCTGCCACCTGACCTCCGCAACCCGAAGGCTAACGATACCCTAAGGCTAGACCAGTGTCAGGATATTAGAGGGTACTGACTTTCCCAATAACGACTGCCATAGATGTTCATGGCAACCGGGACCGACGGCTTAACGTGCTCTCCGAGGCACGGAGCAGGCGATAATTGACAATCAAAAATCAAACGTATAGCAATATAGGGATACATAATTGAATGTTGTTGTGGATGGCCAAATAAAATATCTTCATGGTAAATATATATATGTATATATAGCCCGATAATAGGCAGTTACAAATAATAAAATTGTAACTGGTCGATGTAGAAATAATGTGAGTTGTCTTTATAAGAGTTATGAAAGCCAAAACAATTATTTTAGAATTTTTGTATGTCTATGTTTATGTTTGTACGCGTATGACGCAAAAACGACTGTGTTATTTAGAATAAACTCATCCCTTATTTAAAACTATAGCTGGCACAATTTACGTGTAATACATATGCCTATCCCTTCGATTATATAGGCATGAGGTTATGTACTTAGATTCAACATAATCTTTATATTTAATATCGTCGCTTATGGACGCAAATTTCCATTAACCTGTTCAAGTGGCGACCTGAGTAAATTGATATTAAATTAATCGCCATACTCCATTATGACGCAAAACGAGGATTAGACTAGCCTACGAGTTCGAACATATTGCTTCACATATAATTTCATATGAGCTGAGAAGTTGTCCATACAAGTAAATTTACTTTCAAAATAATGTACCGTGCATTGAATCTTTAAATTAAATACTAGTTACTGCCTGCGGCTTTTGCTTAAGATATGATATAATATAATAATAAAGAAAAAAATCAGACCTGTATTAAACTGTCCCACTGCTGGGCACGGGCCTCTTTTCACTGTGAGAAGGGTTAGGCCATAGTCCACCACGCTCGCATATTATGGAGAACTCTCAGACATGCAGGGTTCCTCACGATGTTTTCTTTCACCGGTAAAGCAAGCGATAATTAACTATTTAATACGCATATAACTTCTAAAAGTCAGAGATGCGCGTCTAGGATTTTAACTCGAGACCTCTGCGTGGCAGTCCAACGGTTTCCCACTAGGCTGTCGTATAATAATAATATAATATAATATTCTATCATATACACACAACACCATCTAGCCCAAACTAAGCAGAGCTAGTATTATGGGTTAATACCCATAGTATATGCTCTGCTTAGTTTGGGCATGGATGAACATACATGAATAATAATACATATTATATACTTTTTTTTGTAAATACATACTTTTTAAACATAGAAATATCAGTTAATTTGAGATTTTATGATTTATGTGTACCAAATTTCATTGAAATCCGTTTAATTTACGCGTGTTTGAGTAGCAAACATACAAATATCCAAACATCATCAGAAACCTTTACATTTGAACATTTTTAGGATATAGTAGGAGAATATTTCTACTATATTGTATAATATGTTTATTAAGCATGATAATTGCTTTATAGAAAAACCTATTTCATATCATATTCATGTAGTTGGTATCGAGTTACTAGTATTCTTGTAAACCCCTCCAGATAAGCTAGAATGCTTGTATTACGAGTGGGTTCACGTCGGTAGTGCAATGGGTGTGGTTCGAACCCATGACCTCTCGCACGTAAGTCCAATGCCTTAACCATTGGGCTACCGCTGCTTGCAGGATGCAGCAGTAAACGGTAAAAGGTATTTTAACCACTTATCTAACAGGGTATCAGGAATTTCCATCTTGCTAAAATTCCTTATAGTATCATAAAATTAAGAGCTCAATCATGTATAAAATCTTGATGATCACACTACATAAATGGGAAGATTTGTTTTGAACATCAAGTCTGGGGTTCAACGAACTGTTATACATGTTTATTCTCAATTTATTGGCAGTGATGTCACTAGATTCAATTTAAAAATAAAAATTAATAAAAGTGGATTTACAGTGCTTTTACCTGTTTCCATGTACAGCAGAACCAATAAGTAGAACTGCGAAGAAACTAGGCTGAGAGATAGGCAGAGACTATGGAATTGCAATAACTATTATAATCCTGGCATACTTCTCTTGTTTCATTGACTGTTATTATATTCTTCATGCATGCTCATTGTTTAAGGCACCCTGAACGTGGCTTTTGCCTTTTAATAGTTTTATATTAAAAGCAAATTACAAAATTAATATACTTTTTGTTGTAATATGTTTTTTAGTAATTCGTTACCCATTTAAGTCTTACCACATGCGTTGCTCGTCAATCAATCGTTCGGTGTGGTCGCCAATTAATCACGGCTCCAATAATTGACTTAATAAACCATACTCCGGTATGGTTCTAAGACTATTAGTTCATATCGTATTACTAGCATTTGTCCTCAGCTTCGTTCACGTAAATTACAGCTTGTCTGCGATTCTATTTTCGTGGTTCATATTATGCTCTATATCTCAAGCACCTTATTGCCATATCTTAAGCAATTTTATTGTGTGTACCAGAACGAGATAAATCTATACACTCTGTGACGCGCTGTCTCATTAACACGCATGCAATTATATTGTTTTAGGGGATGGTTCTAATGAAAATGAAGCGTAAACTGGGAGTGGTTTAGTTATTTTTAACATTATTGTAGTAAGTATTTTGATTGAGTGCCACAAAAAGATATCTACATAGTCGGTTTTTTTTGTTCATTCTTTTTACTTATACTTGGGACGGAGCAGGACTACTTTACTTGGGACGATTCCTGTATATGCGAGGAATTCACGAAAATGCAAACAACGGACACAAAGAACACTCAAATTCGGAAACAGACAACATACACATATTTTTGTCCCCAATGGAGTCCGAACCCACAAGACTCGTCGCAGTAGCCTGCAGTGTCGAGGCGATTATTTAATCCATTATGCTATCCATGCAGTCAATCAAAAACTGGCATAAGGTTGCTTGCTTTGCATGTGTTCTACCACTAGTTCGAAGATTCAGGTAAGATTTTATTGAGCTTTTCCTAATAATTGGCATAATGTACCATTATATTTTAAGCAAGAACGAACTGGTGAGGACGTAGTAAGGGTCGTCGCGGGACGCGGTTGAATGTAGGTGACCTAAGAGCGGTCTGTATGGAAAACCTTGGGGAAGAGCTATGTCCATTAGTGGATGTCTTTTGGCTGTCATGATCATATTTTAAGCTAGCTGAAGACAACAATATTATGTGAAAATAGTTAAAGTTTAGTAAAATAGTTAAGTTTCTGAATGGAAATGAATCCCAGGCTCACAGTGGAATAAAGCAACTTCACAAGGACATCTATAATAATTTACGATCACATCCTGCGTGCATTTAAAATTAGTCACAGCATCCATTGTTATGCGTTCTCAAATATCTAGCCGTCTAAAGACGACAGGTGAGTCGCTTCTCTATCTCAATGAAAGGCATGTTTCATAAGATATGAATCATGAACTTTATGTAAAGTGCATGAAATATTAATGTTCGAAGTTTAATATAAAGTCAAAGTTGCTATTGCATATAATTTTTTACGTTGTCTACTAGCTTTTGCCTGCGGCTTTGGTCGCATAAAAGTAGGTTAGGTTATAATTTTTTATTTTTTATTTATTTAGGTAAGCTTAAACAAACAATTACACAATACATCGTTTTCAATAGTTTGTACAAAATAAATATAGCATAATTGTGACACCAGTGACATTTTCCACATATAAAATATAATACATTCATGGGTTACAATGAGGACCAGCAGATGTGCAATATTTGTCGTGAAACGTCGTCGCCTCCTTCCGTGAGGAAGTCATGTCCATCAAGGAGGCGGCGGAACGGGAGAAGAAGCGCTTAAACCCTCTCCCCAACCACAGAACCGGGCGCCGGAGGGCGCGAGATGACCTCCAGCCACCCTGAGGTTTGACCTGGGGATGGTGGGCTTCATGGGCCTGCCCGCCACCCGATCAGTACCAGGTCCAAAAGGCGGCGTGCTTGTTCCCACGCGCGCCTCTGAGTCGTGTGTTTTGTCTCTCTACAAGTGGACAGTAGAGGGTCTTTTATGTAGTGGCCTGCCGTTTCACACGGCGGGCCGAAACATCGGCGGGGTCGCGATTGCATGTGAAAGCGATTCGCGCGGCCCCGCCGTCTATGGTTATGTCGAGGAACACCGTGGTAGGTTTAGTCGGTATTACCGGGGTATTACTTCCCCGGTGAGCCCGACATACCTCTCCGTCGCCCTGCGAAGAGGTATGCGTCAAAGCATTCACCAAAGTAAAAAAAAAATGAGTGCAGTACTTAGTAAACATAAGTATTAAGAATACTCACCTATTTTTTGGTTTTGTTTTATCAATTAAATGAGATCATAATAAGGGCAAAGCACTAAGTAACAATTTTATAAATATGCTAGGGTGTGTTGCAAATAAATCAATACTGTTGAAATTATTGTTAAAATATTCAACTGGGCGATACATCGGTGCTCGTTTGCCTGCATTTGTACGACAACGAGCAGTAGCAGGAAATTTACATGGATTACGGCTACGAGTTCGAATAGGTATTCGGTAACATATTTTGTTTGTCGGTTGAACGCAATCATATTTATTGTGACAAGGGTCGAACAGTAACATTGCTTCTAAATATAGTCGTCTGTGTTCCAATGTTATGCATTTATATCTCACAAGTAGTTCCTCATATGAAAACTTAAATCGATAACGCTTGTAATGCATGCTGCGCAAAAACTTTCTTTGAACCGCTTCTATAGCAATAACATACTTATCATGACGTTATGTTAGTAACAGTACATTAAAAAAATATCCCTTATGTTTCTCGGTGATAATATGGCTTTATAATGCTGAAAGAGAATTTAAAATCGGTTGAGTAGTTGAGTTAAATCCGTACAAATATGTAAGTTTATAACATTAGTAAAGATATAGTTATAAGTAAGAAAGGCTATTGGTAATTCTGACATTAGTGATGGTGCAGTGGCTTAGTAGTTTTGTGGGTTTGGTCCATACACGAGACAAAAAAATGTGTGATACGCAAAGACTTGTTCCGAGTTAAGTGACCGCTGACCGCGACAAAGGATTTAGTTCTAGACTTGTCGAAATACTCGGACGCGGCAATAATTTAAGTAGTCATCTTGCCACATCTAATGCAACGTAACCTGTATGGTTTTATCATCTCATTTTGTATTAGGAATAAGCAAATTTACTACCAGTTCTAATAATTTGAAAATAATATGATATCTGCCAAGTAAGAATTATTCAAAATACCTATTATAATATTTTAAATTCTTTATATTAACCAGTCCTAATTGCATTAAAAATAAGTTAGACAATAATTTCTATGATTAAAACTAAGATATTAGATGCGTTATATTTTTTACAGTCTTATCATTTTTGTATATCAATGGCTGTAATACTAAGATAAAATATAAGCAGCGATAGCTCAGTGGGGAGACCAACAGACTGCAATGCAGAGGGTCTCGGGTTTGAACCCACGTCGCGCACCTCTGACTTTGGGAAGTTATATGACTTTTCGATATTATGTGCGTATTGATTGACAATTATCGCCTGCTCCGTGCCTCGGAGAGCACATTAAGCCGTCAGTCCCGGCTGGCATGAACATCTATGGAGTCGTTATTGGGAGAGTGTCGACACAAAAGATCCCACTGGGTCGAAATGTCGCCGGTCTGCACTGACTGGCCCCCACATAAGATACAAGATACAAGATAAAATATTCATACAATTTTGAGTTCTCACTGTTTTACAGTAAATAAATAAATATAGAATCTAGCCAACAATGTGTATTTTTGTTGTTTGGCAATACGTAGTGCGCTAGTATTATAATTGTTATACTTCACAGAAGAATTACACAAAATAGTCCATGACATATATTCTGCTAATTTATTTAAATATAAAATAAACTGTTATTTTAAATATTCAACAAGATGTGGGCATTTCTAAGAACACTTTTAAAGTATAACTAGTTTCTGTAGCTTCAACCACCTAAGGACACGAAGAAAGGCATACTGAAAATTAAAATCCTATGTGTTAATCACGCCATAGTCTATCAATGTGCAAAATTTTATATATCCGTTAATACTTACGCGTGGTTGAGCACCAAACGTTTTCATAATCATCACATCTCCCGCACTAGGTATAATGTCCTATGTAGCGTTGAACACACATAATTGTCTCATATAGTATTTGAGCCCACTACTCTCGGCGCAATGAAGGCAGTGGCAACGGCAAGCTGACCGCTGGTCTGCTGCGCCATCCATGGAGTCAAGCTTTTAATATTAGTAGGACTAGTAGGACCCTCATATAGAGAAGATGCAAAAACATTTAATTAAAAGCTTCATTACTTCATATAGCAGGACAATTATTTATGCAATCCATAAATTATTTTTGGGCACACTGAGGCTAGATTAAACAACATGACGTGAAATACTTACCTTGCTATTCTTCTACTCTTGGTTTTAGAACATACGAAATAAAGGCGAGTCTGCTACCGAGAATATATTTTTGCCTGTAAGCATATGCACAAAACGCATTCACAACCACCGCGCCAATGAGGCATTCATAAAATAAAATAAACGCTTAGAGGCTAAGCAGGTAACTGCGAGCACGCCCATTGCTCCCACCGTGAAGTCGGTGCATGAGATGGCCAAGAACCGGGAGATTAATGCTGAGGATGGTTTTGTGACAGTGCATAGGAGGAAGCGCCGTCAGAAAACCAACAAGAACTGCTGCGGTACGACTCCTGTGGAGCCTGGTGGAAAAGTGCGTGCTGCAGCACCGAACACACTGGTATACATCTCTCGCCTGCACAACACCACTAAGGCGGAGGACATCGCATATAGTACATATAGTACAGTAGTATAGTACATGCCAAGAGTACAGCTGCTGGAATCGTGTCGCAACTTCAACTTTTCAACTTCAAGGCGTTCGTGGTGCGAGTCCCGACTTGATTTTTGCCGGTATTCATGAAGGAGGACTTTTGGCTCAAGGGTATGGTGTTCCGTCGCTTCCGCGAACAAGTGCCACATGAACACACAACAATAGAGTCCAAGTGAAGCATAACTAACATATTTAATAAGTTATATAAATACTAACACAAATTGTATGTATGCGTCTATGCCACGCGAAATAAATAGTTATTATTATTATTATATTAAATTTAACCCTGAATCCATATTTTCAAATTGGTAGGAACTAAAAAAATATTTTAAAATGCCCAAGACTCTTTACAAAACATCAAACAGGTTGTTACGAAAGGTTGACCGACCGTACAGAATTAAAGCGAGATAATGCTATAATCATCATTAATCATTTCCATGCCGGTGAGCAAATTCACACGATATTGCAACCTAGTGACATTGTTGATTAAATTTTGACATTTAGAAGCTACTTTAGATAGAAAGGTGTGCTATAGTTTTTAATAAGTGTGACTTTATTATCATTATTTTATTTTAATTTTGAATATGTTTTGTAAACATTTAACATAATTTTGTTGTCTCAACTATGAATGATGTGTTAACTCGTAAGTGGCATGTATATTAAAACTCTATAATCATAATTTTCACTAAAATGTAACATATGTATGCTGTGAGTCAACCAAATAGATAAAGAAATAAATATGTTGCCCCGTAGCGAATCGCCGAGTTCGACCAACAAATTACTTATTTGTGGTAAAGTATAAGTCTTTCTTCTCTCTTAGCCTTTATTATTCCCAAGTCACTTGGGGTCGGCTTTTCTGGTCTAACCGGATTTGTCTGGATATCAGTTTTTACACGGAGCGGCTGCCACCTGACCTCCGCAACCCGAAGGCTAACGATATCCTAAGGCTAGACCAGTGTCAGGATATTAGAGGGTACTGACTTTCCCAATAACGACTGCCATAGATGTACATGGCAGCCGGGACCGACGGCTTAACGTGATCGCCGAGGCACGGAGCAGGCGATAATTGTCAATCAATACGCACATCATTTCGAAACGTCATGTAACTTCCGAAAGTCAGAGGTGCGCGACGTGGGTTCGAACCCGAGACTGTCTGCATTGCAGTCTGTTGGTCTCCCCACTGAGCTATCGCTGCTGCGCTAATATATAAATAAAAGAGATAGAGATAGTAGAAAGAAAGAGTATAAGTCTTTGATGACTAAAAAACATCGACCACTGGAAATTAAACCAATATCCTGGGACACTTTACAAACATTTAAAATATGTTTTAGCTAACATCATTTTGGTTACTTTTTTTGTAACAAGACTTAACAGTCTCTGACAATCTCGACAGAGAGTGTTTTATGAAAGGACAGGTTAAGAGCAAAACCGATTAGCATGCGAATAGAATGCCCAGATTGCGCTATCGTAGCAATATATTGTCAATGGCTACCCGAACAATAGGTGTGAGTAAGTATGTATGCTTTTAGCATAACTTTGGAACTACGAAGCAGTATATTTCCAACTAATGACACTGTTAATAGTTTCATAACGCACATTAGATATATTCAATTAAGCATTCAATTATCTCTCGTCCTCGATACCTCCTACATTTAATCTCTGATGTTTATCAATTAGGACTAAACCAACTCAATTAATATAGACAACAGAATTAATAGTGACACACATTGAATTACAGTGCACTGTAGTGAGTTGCAGATAGCAATGTACAATTTTGTTATAAATTGTTAATTACTGGAATACCATACATAATTAAAAAAACAATTGAGTCTGGCCACTGCACCGGCGGGCTGCTGTAGCTGAATATGTAAAATATTCGAATTAATCGGTGTTCAAGTGATTCGAATGACCGAATAATTTTGATCGTTATTTGAATGCATAAACTCATGATTAATTTTATTTATGGGTCTATTGCTAGAGATGATACTCATCGCCAAATTTAAGAAAAGCCAATTGAAGATGGAATGCAAGAAACGAAATCGACGAGGTATGTATGTGAGCCTCTGGAAGTCTACGCAGCATACTGATTTCTATTACATAATTTCCAGGTGTGAAAATGGTATTGGATTTTCACCAGATAACACATTTCCCAACCCGGGCATTGAAATTTTAGATTCAATTTCTATGTTGGGAAAAGAGTTGTCCACTCGAGCATACCAGAGAACTTGCAAAGCAGTTATTTTATTGCTATTGGTGGCAGACGAGCTACCGACCTACTTGATATTAAGCGCCGCTCATGACCATGGCTTTGTTTTTTAAACCAAAACGTCTCAGGTGCAACTCGAAGAAAAGAACAACCAATTCGCTGCCTAAAGTCAACCACACAGGAGGCATACAAGCACACAGTAAGCAGTTACCATAGGTTATAGAAAGGGGTGGGCTAGAAAGGGGCTGGAAATGGAAGGAGTCGTAGAGACCGCATGATTGATTACTAGTCAAACCAAATACAATGGTATACTATATATAAATATATAGTTTACGACTGTCAACTGCACATATGACTCAGGATTTATTAACTAGTGCGGCTATATTACTAGTGTCGATAATATATTACGCCGCAATAGTAATAATTACTGTGACGGAAGATGTTTAATTTTTTTTGGAAACAAAGTAATTTAGACAACGCCCGCCCACAAAGAACACCCGGGTTCGGAACAATTATTTATGACTTACACTAATGTTCGTACCGTGTGGTGTCAAACCCACAATAATCAGTGCACGCAGTGACAAGGTGACCATTTAGATCAGAGGTAACCAGACTTGTTTTCTTATAGACCACTTTAAAAATTTAGCAGGTTCCGGAGGCCCCCTGCGGCTACATTTCTACCATATTATTTGATTAAATCTCTACGGACGGACCTATGATTGTTGTTTTTTAAAATTCTCTTCCGAATAATATCGATAGGTTCGAGATCACTGTACTGAATATGGAATATGAAAGTTTTTGGGCTTTTTTGTCACGCCAACGTCGATTCCGTCGAGTCTTCCATGGACCCCTGGAGGTCCACCTGGACCACTTTGGGAACTAATGATTTAGACCATTATGCCATTCATGCATTCAGTCGACATTTCTTAACAAAAAAAGTTTATGTAATAACTATTCAAGGCCGAAATGGACACACAATGACCTATGCAACATTAACTTGGCACGCTCATCTTAAGGGCAGTACCAGGTAAAAGTATGATACATTAACATTTAACCTATGCCGTCCCTTCGAGCCCTTGATCTTCGAACGACCTTTACGATGCGGACCGATATCTGTAATAGATATTTATGTTCCTATACTAGTTTTGACGCTCGGGTTCTGTCGTGTGATGTAATAATGGTTCGAAGTTTCGAGCGCAAAATAATAGTTATAAGCTCTGGATTATATACGGACATAAGAAAATACACTGAAGTTTAATATACCTATCTCAATGGTATCGTGGCATATGTATGTTAGCAGCTGATCACGAGGTCTTTCATTAGAATAGATCGGGCAACGTTTCATAGGATTGTTCTATTAGGCAATACTTAGTAGCAGGTTGGAACCTGGAAATGTGGCTCTGCAAATCGAAATATGTTCGTCCCTAATTACGTGGGACCTGAAACATGCCTGGCAGATTTAGTCTCAATATGCCTATCCTCTTGAAGATATTATAATTAAATGGAACAATAAACATACATGACACAAATTGTATATGTAAAACGCCATTATTTATACATTAATTTATTAATATAGATATAGAAAATAATGATGTTATGTTAAGTTATTTAGGCCAACATTTATGAGAAAATAATTAATATGTCGATTTTCTTAATCATTACATTAACATTAATAAATAAATATTTAATAAAAAAATGCTTTAACTCTAATTATTTCTGATATTTCGCTTCGCAAACTTTAGAGATGTAGAGACGGATTTATATTTTTATTGACATTAGCCAAAAAGTGGGTAATATAAAAATAAATGTATTATAAACAAAATAAATGTATTATGTACAAAAAACAAAAAATATCCTTATTTTAAAATGGCAAAATTTCTATACACAGCCTTGTAGCACAATTATCAAGTGTACAGACAAACTTTCTTGCCCAACATCGGTGCTACTAAGGATATGTCGGCGTCTGACGGAATGTGGCCTTTCGGTTGTTACATCCAACGATATTGTTCTATGCATCATCGCTTTTGTTTTAGCGAAGGTTATATAACACATATACTCGTAAGGCGTATCAAATTCTATGTTATAGATTTTTTTTCAAAATGCCACCTGCCTATCTTATAATTGTTTTATGTATAGATATATATTTTATTTATTTCTTCCAAAAAGACAACTTAGACTATTGTTAAAGTTAAAGTTAATTATCATTTATTTATTTAGGTCACATGCTTACATTTGTGAAGGTCTAGACTAACGAACTTAAATAAAAAATAAAGCGAGTTTAACAAAAATAAAATTATATGTCGAAGCACGTGTTTATTTTCAGAAGTGTTTGAGTTGAAACGAACATGAAAGAAAGACAAAATAAAAATATTTATTTGTCACAGACGAGAGTTGTTTTAAGACAATAGTTAGATTTATGAAGTTACATTCTGTGTCATGTATGTAGGTTTGCACTTACCATAATAATGCATTGTTGCCACCACATAGTGCTGGTTTGTAATACAAACCTAAGGTCCGCTACGGGCGCACTCGCGTGCGTATAAATAAAAGCATTTAGCACAGCTCATACCTATCTTTTACCTCTATAGCTTAATATATATCAGCAAAGATTTATGGCTGATTTGAACAGTAAAGTTACCAGGAATATAGAGCATGCGGTGGTGATTGTAACTTATTTTGGTGGAGACTTCAAGGAAACTATAGCTGCCAAGAAATGCAAAGACCTTGCTGCCAAGGCATAACTTGTCGATACAAGGGCGCGAATATAAGACGAAATAATGGCACAATACACAATCATAAGAGAGAACTTTAGCTCTAGCATCCGTAAATTATGAAGTGCAGCTTTTATTATTCCCAATTAAATAATTATATAATTATATAAGGTCGGTCAACAAGCAACACTTATGATCGTCAAAGTTTATTTGATAGTAAGTCTATTGAAGTTACATTTATGATATTGTTGTTTTACGTTAGGTGTTTTAGTAGGACAAGCCATGCTTGTAGCCTTTTATGGAGATGTACGCTACAGTTTATATCTCAAGCGTAATAAAAACAAAGATAATACTTACAAAGGAAGAGAAAGTAATATTTTACCAAGCTTCTCATAATAATTTCGTCATACATTCGTTCTGCAAACATGTTGCGACGACGATAATCATTTGGTACAAGAAGTACCGTTTTTATAAAATTACAATATTGTTCATGTACCTATATGGCATAGTTTTTTTTTTCTAAATATCCATCAACCAATGTACTGCCATTCAACGAAAACTTATAGAGCATTGAAATTAAACTACTATATACGGTATATAATAATAATAATAATATTCTACCACATACACACAACACCGTCTAGCCCAAACTAAGCAGAGCTTGTACTATGGGTACAAGACAATGGATAAACATACTTATATACTTTTTTTTTTGTAAATACATACATATTATACATAGAAACACCCAGACCAAGACAAACATCCATGTTCATGCACACAAATGTTTGACTTGTGCGGGAATCGAACCCGCGACCTCAGGCGTGGCAGTTGGTTACACTAACCACTACGCCATCGAGGCCGACATAATAATAAGGTATAAACAACGCGATAAAAGCCGTATATAGTAGTTTAATTTCAATGAATAACATTCGTGTAAACAGAAGACAATATTATACTTATAGAGCAGATTATAAAAATTGCATCATTTTAAAATAGCTCTTTAAAGCATAATATGAGAAGGTAGTACCTTGTTTTAAGGTACAATAATTTCATACTATAAGTAAAGGAAAACGTTCACAAGTATATACCTTAATTTTTACAGAACGAGAATAAGTTCTACAGTTTTGTTTACACGGACGGTTACGTAAAGTGGATCATTATTGCGGGGGACATAAGGTCGTCAAATATCAAAAATTGTTGACAATTAAATATCAACATTGGCATTTATTTTTCTTTTTTAGAGGTTATATAGAAAATCTGGTTCATCATCGACACATAAACAGTCAATAAAATAAAATTGCTTTTTCTTATACCTCAACCGTATAGTCTCGATATGTATTTACCAATAAAACATACACATATTCAAACTTTAGTTCTGTAGGGTAAATCTCTCAAATTGATTCAGGTAAGGAATGCATAGCATTGTACAGTTTTTTGAACATGGTTGCGCACTCGGTATTTGAGTATGCGATCAATTTGTTTCGGAAACGAAATTGTTACAAGAAACCCGTTTACCAAATTGGTGAAACGAGCCCTCTCTACGGCCGGCATGTCGATCAATAGTATGATGTTATCTCTATTAACTTTTAAGCTTTTGCATCATATACCATTGCGCTTTTATATCTTAAATGGTTAACTAGTTATGTGTTGTTAAATATTAGAAATAAGAAAATACTATATACAATTTGCTTCTAAAATCTTCTCCTTAGCCTTTATTATTCCCAAGTCACTTGGGGTCGGCTTTTTTAGTCTAACCGGATTTGACTGGATATCAGTTTTTACACAGAGTGGCTGCCACCTGACCTCCGCAACCCGAAGGCTAACGATACCCTAAGGCTAGACCAGTGTCAGGATACTAGAGGGTACTGACTTTCCCAATAACGACTGCCATAGACGTTCACGGCAGCCGGGACTGACGGCTTAACGTGCTCTCCGACGCACGGAGCAGGCAATAATTGTCAATCAATACGCACATAATTTCGAAAAGTCATATAACTTCCGAAAGTCAGAGGTGCGCGAGGTGGGTTCGAATCCGAGACCCTCTGCATTGCAGTCTGTTTGTCTCCCCACTGAGCTATCGCTTTGCTTCTAAAATAATACAATAATTACATTTGAACTTATTTTACTTAGAGTTACACCAACATATTTATATTCTTTTCGATTTCTGCTGTATCTATTATTATTAATTTTTATAAAATTCAATTTAATTCAACACAGTATCATGTTACATAAGTGCTGGTTAGTATATAATTATATATTTCAGTCTATTATATATTTACTGCTGCCAAACAAAATAAATAATAAAAAAAATTAACATACATACATATATCCTCCGGCATAGGCAAATATGATATAAACATTTTGCAAGCTTTGATGATGATATTTTACTGATATAATTGATTAAATACTCATATTTTCAATCAATGTCGTATATAGTAAAATAGAAAAACGCTGCGCATGCGCAGTAACATGTACTCGTTGCTATTGTACCTCAGTTATTCTTGTTGGCATCCGTCAGAAATTCTTTGTGTACAAGTTGATTTCGTGTAAGACGACAAATAGGTTGATATTAGATATGAATTCCTATAAAAATGATTTTAAGGTGTGTGTTTGTTCATTTACTTGTGTTTAGAATAGACAACTAAATAACAACACAATACAGATCAACATCTTATGTAATATACACTGTTCCTTCTGCAATATAAAGACGTAAGTCTGTGCCTTTATTTAAACATAGATACACGTACGATAAACGTGATAGATCATAATTCAACAACAAATGTTGTTTCTGTCATTAAATTGCTATTTTAAGTCGTTTATTAGTGCTTAAAATCCATCATAATAGCCATCCATTATAATCCATTTATAGCTGTGTATACTCCGATGAACATACCGCTATTATTTTTCCTGTGTTCTTTGCTTCTACACTTGCACTACAGCCATCGCTCACTAAAGTGAACTTAATAGGTGGCATACAAATTGGTATCTGGTGAGTCTATGTGCAGGCTCCATGCTGCTACTGAGAGTTTCTTATCAGAAATTATTTTTTAATCAATTTAACCTAACTCGGTAACCAAGCCTGGGATTTACTATCGGTCTTAAACGCACATGTAAATTAATTTTTGTACTTTAACATAGCTGCCGATCACATACGTATCTTCACGAAGTAGTCAACAACCTTAATGTCTCACGTAACAATGGATAGCTAGAATCCAAATACTATTGATTCATTATGTAATACGTTTTATGATTAAATATTCAAGGAATGAACAGCAACAATGTTATCAAATGTTAAGACATGTCGGCCTCGATGGCGTAGTAGTTAGTGTAACCGACTGCCACGCCTGACGTCGCGGGTTAGTTACCTGCACAAGTCAAACATTTATGTGCATAAACATGGATGTTTGTCTTGGTCTGGGTGTTTCTATGTATAACATGTATGTAATTAAAAAAAATTGTATTTGTGTACCTATGTTTATCCATTGTCTAGTACCCATAGTACAAGCTCTGCTTAGTTTGGGCTAGATGTTGTTGTGTGTATGTGATAGAATATATTATAATTTTATTATTATATTATTATAAAGTTCATTATAATTATCGATAATGATGAATTAGGCACACATAGTTAGTGTGTGATTGTCATTATAATAATATAATAATCATACTAATGATGTTCGCATAAATTATCGAAATATTACTAGACAAACTGCACAACGTAGGAATTTGCGGCAAATGTCATGACTAGTTTGTATCCTATTTACAAAACAGGGAACAGTTGGTAGAAGCAGAACATCAGAACCATAACACAAAAATTATAGAACTAATACGGTCTGATAGCAAAGCGATCAATGCCTCAATGCCGCAAGGGAGCGTCATAAGATGTCTCCTATTCATTATATACATCAATGACCTTCCAAATAACATCAACGAATCATGTGTTCTATTCGCGGACGATATATCCATACATACCTTCTGTAATACTAATATCAATCTAAACGAAAAATTAAACACCATACTAAATTCTACGTCAAATCGGATGACAGCAAATAATCTTGACATAAATTTCAATAAAACTAAAATAATAACAATGTTGGCGATGTCCAAGGACACCGCCAAGAGCACGCCCCCGCGGTAACAGCCTCCTCGTCCGTCTTCAGGCACATAGCAGTGCCGACCGTCGAACGCCCCTGACGAAATCCCAACTGGGCACTCGACAAGTCGGGTCCAACCGTACTCAAATGCTGGACGATGCGGGTAGCGAGGATCATCTCTAGCATCTTCCCCGCCTCGTCCAGCAGCACAATGGGCCTGTAACTGTCCCTCCTTCCAGCACTCAGGGAATCGTCCCGATACCAGGTTCGCGTTGAAAAGGTCCCTGAGGCGAACATCCAAATGGTTAAGGGACCAGCGTGAGGGCTCGCGCCGGTACACCATCCGGTCCGGGGACAGTCCTCTAGGAGGGGATCCGCAAGAGAACCGCCCCCATCTTCATCTGTTACTAACCTAATCTACTTTTACGTGGGCGAAGCTGAAAGCAAAAGCTAGTATTATAATATAATTAAACATAAATTATAAGTACTACAGCGAAAATAGCAAAATAAAGTTTCGATTGTGTTAAAAATTTAATTTAAAAAGAGATATGTATGCGATTCTATGTTATATCTTTATATACATAATATAGCATATACTATACCATTCCAGCCGCAAAATACTTTTTAGCTTGTACTGCTCTACTTTTACTGATAGATAATGATGACTTTTACTGAGAGAGAACGAGATCAGTTTATAAAAACTGATCTCGTTGAACTCTTTCACTGTCGAAAATTTTAGTATCCAATATAAAAGAGTTCAACGCGTTCGAATTTAAATTAATAGAATATTGATAAGTTATACTCATTAAACTCTTACTTATCTAAAATTTGTTTCTAATGACGCAAGTAGCTGAGGCAAGCAACAAGTGTAGGTAACATAGGCTGTACGGCCTATATGCGCAAATTGATTACACGGGTTACATGCGCGAGTAGCTCATGTCGACCCGAGTCTGAATGTTCTTTGTGTCCGTTGTTTGAATGTTTGTGTAGTTCCCCGCGACACATTAAGCATTCCAAGGACGGGAGAAGCTGTTAAAAAAATACAAAAATGATCAAAAAGAGTATGCAAGCTACATTTATAATCGAATTAGGTATTCTTAAGACAGTTTTATATGTCTAACTGTCTCTATAAATAACTGTCTCACGCAAATGAAAAACATGTGTCAAAGCATATTTCGTAAAATAAATAAATAGAAAATTGGAGTACCGTACCGTGCGTTATTGGAGGCGTTCCATATTGTCGTACAAAATTGCTATAGCAATAAAAAGAGGTTAAATCATGTGATTTCAGGAGTGTGGTGGGTTTCCTCTCATACTTTATATTATTTTCTCCAATATTTTTTTAATATGAAAGCTTACGTGAAATAAAGGCACACAATGTGCAATATACACAAACATACTATTATTTGGCAATTTACTGATGTTATGGAGAAAGTCGAAATGAGAAATATGTTGAAATCTCTGCTTATCCTAAGAAGAAGCAGACTTGACTTGACGTATTCATTCATGTATATCTGGCCAGTAACTTAGAAGTATATTACGTCAATCTTAAAGAAATATATCATAATTAAAACCTATTATTTAATGGGAACAACAAATTAAAGAACGGTCTCCAAATAAATTATGTTACATAAATTTGTGTAATTTTACATGTAAGTTATTTATAACATCTGTTATTAGTATTGAAAGGAAATTAGTAATTTAACTAACACTTTCATTTAGTACCTATGGCTTCCTATTTAGATTAACTATGAGAAATTGATATTTTAATTTATTGATTGCAGGCGGCTGGATACTGGTGGCATCCAGACACAATGATTTTATAATTTTCCTCTGTATATGATAAAGCTACCTAGAATTTTAAAGTCGTATCTTTTGCGAGGGAAAGAGCCTGTCTTTGCCAAGTATTTGATGACGGTACAAATGAGCTGCTTTTTGCATAAGATTGGACCTAAATAGTTTCTTGTATTATTGTGATAAGTAGAGTTTCCAAGCTCTGTTGGTCTCTTACCATCAAATAGACAGAAGCCGCTGGCTCGTATACTACCAAAGGAAGTAAAAACAATACGTAACAAGGTAGTTTTAATATAATTATTTCATTCACAAAAGAGTTAACAAACGAATGATGTAACCTTCACATCCTTAATATACTTATAAAATATTTACAAGATAATGACTATCAAAGTTATTGGAGTAATTACTGTAAAGGCGAGTTAAATTATAGTTTCAAGGCGTTTGTGGTTAGTGTAAGGTTTTGTTACTTGTGTTTGGATTATTGCGTGCTTTGGAGGGCATGCAGAATCTTTTTATCATTTTATTTATTTTAAGTTCTGCCGGTGGTGCAGCGTAGTGAATGCAACTGCTGTGCTAAAGATTAAATCCAGTGAGCAAGCTTTTGTTAGCTGGACGTTGTCTGGAAATGACACGTCACAGTTGACTTCTCTCCCATTACATAGGACTAAAACCATAGTTGGTGAAATTTGGATATAATTCACCTCTACCTGCCCCTTTGAGAATACAGGCTATGTTTATCTATAATATGTAATAAATATTTTTTTTCCAACAACTATTCGCATATTGGGCACTTTTTGGCATCTCCTTCGAAGGATTTATACACAAACACAACAGAGACATGGTTGTTGTACACGATATGGGTAACTTGTACAGACTTAGACAAAACAAGACAACTTAGAATGCTTACAATAATTATTCTTAACTAAAAACTATTTAAATAATCAAATATTCAGAATAAGAAAGTTTAGGTAAGCATTGTTTAAGCGACCGACGAAAGATACAAATTCCCTGTATCATTAAGACTAGCATGAAGCCAGAAATAGCCAGCATTATATACAAGATTCAACTAACACTTTATTAAAAGCAATTATCTATTAATTACTTTTTTGACCATGTGAGACAGAGTAAAACGACGCATAATTACCGAAAACATGTGCTTGGGCTGTAGGTAGCAAGGTGACGAATTAAATCGTTGTGTCATCAGTATATTTTAGTAGTCTGTACTCGGTTTATTTGTAGGTTGAGACAAAAATGGGTGCAGTTAACATACCATAAGTATACATAAACTCATAAAGTATTTAAGGCTACGAGCCCGTACGCCCCTTGAATTTCGGCCCTGTCATAGAATGACTCCTCTTCTTGAGTGGATTTTAAGAAGAAACCTTTCAAATACTCGACCTAATTTTTCTATATAAACTGGTAAATAATTTTATTGACTGCCCTCAATTATTGTCTACAATAAATTTTAATGTCCCTCATAAGTATCCCCGAAATCCTATCAATCTATTATACCCACCATCACGCAAAACAGTCCTCGGCTTCAACTCCCCAGTACCAAGACTAAGCAGACTTTATAATAAGTTCGACAAACAAGTTGATATGCTTAGTACCAGTTTTTATAAATTTAAGAGCCAGGTTCGCAACAGAACTAATTACTATTAGTTACCTAATTAAATTAAGCTGCGTTAATTATTTATTAAGTTTTATAAACTGTAGTATATATATGTATATTATAACTGTATGTATATTAGTGTTTGTTAGCTGTGTGATTAATTTTATTTTATTTTAAATTACCAAAATTTCACTGAAATGTTGTAACATCATTATTTTCTTATAATCTGATCTGAGTTAATACTTGAATCCGAATGTTGTTCGTAAATGCTGTGTTTACCGATTGATATTGTGCACCCATACCTTATTTGTTATGAATGTATTACTTGTAAAAAATGTGTAACAATTGTAGGTGAACCTATAAATAAATAATAAATAAAATACCTACTAGGGGCGAACCTTGAGGGGCGAATGGGCTCGTAACTGTATTTTAATTGGATATATTTAGTTACATATGTATACCTCTGTCTAAGTATTATATTTATCTACTCCAAAACAGCGGGAGTGAATGCCTGCTGTGCATATCTTATGTATTTCCAATCGGATCCTGTGTCGGGGGCTAATCGGAAATTTCTTGACAAAAATCACAATTACTTTTATTATTTTTTTATTTTTAATATTTGACACCTATAAACTAAGCTGGTGAAATATTGGTTTTATGCATCTCTACCTTACCTATCGGCAATGTATACGTGTGATGCTATTTTCGGCCCACATCTGCCCACTGCACTCTTCTTTTTTGCACCAATCTTCATGCTCCTGTCCCAGTCATTTTGCCTTCTGATTGATAAATGATCTAGACACTAGTCTTGTTACTTCCTTTGACCACCACTGTAAGGTTTCCCTGGTTCATAGTTCATCATTCCTTGTACAGTACTTATACAGGATCTAACATGGTCATATTTTAAAGTCGCAAATTATTAGTGGAAAATAGCATCGTGACATAACATATTTTGGATATTTAAGCATATTTTTTATAATATACTTTTAGTGTAACATTGCCAAATCTTAACAAAGTCTATTATTGTTATGTTTGTATGTCAGCAATTATGAGTAATTTAATTTTTTTACACGGTGTTGTCCATGGCTCATTCATGCCTCTGACATCCTATTTCACTTCAATTTAGGTAATACCAAGTCCATGATTTCATTCATCATGAAAAATTATAATCTACCATGACATTGTGAACACTTTATATTTAGTTTTTGAGTTATATCATTACAACACACAAACAAAATCTAATCTTTACTCTTTATAATATTACATGCTGAATTGCGTATAGATAGAGTTTGGAAGAGGTGATTTTATTTTTTTATATATTTCAATATATGACTTTAATATACTACCATATCTAACAGTTACACGCTCCATAAAATAAACATAATAATAGATTGACTTTTTTCAAACTTATGTAATATTGTACAAGCAGCCATAGCTCAGTGGGAAGACCAACAGACTGCAATGCAGAGGGTCGAGGATTCGAACCCACGTCGCGCACCTCTGACTTTCGGAAGTTATATGACTTTTCGAAATTATGTGCGTATTGATTGACAATTATCGCCTACTCCGTGCCTCGGAGAGCACGTTAAGCCGTCGATCCCGGCTGCCAGGAACCTCTATGACAGTCGTTATTGGGAAAGTCAGTACCCTCTAATATCCTGACACTGGTCTAGCCTTAAGGTATCGTTAGCCTTCGGGTTGCGGAGGTCAGGTGGCAGCCGCTTCGTGTAAAAACTGATATCCAGTCAAATCCGATAAGACTAGAAAAAGCCGACCCCAAGTGACTTGGGAATAATAAAGGCTAAAGGAGAAGATGTAATATAAAATAATATAATACAAACTGCTTCAAGCCAATATTCTCGAAGAAGTAGGCAGAGGTGTATTTCCAGGTTTTTAGGTGTCACTTAATACGGGGTCTTATTGCCGTCCACCAGACACAATTTCAGACTCCGTGCTGGTACTGAGAATTCCTTGATAGGAAATCCCAATACAATATTGTTCAACCAGAACACTCATTCACAGCAGTCGCTTTCACTGCCGCTGCCTCAATGAGGTAGAAACTAATCTCAAAATCTATGTAAAACTAAATTGCACGTTATTACGACGCGATTCTACACTTATTACAATAATATCATCATTTATAAGGAGATGAGTGAGAATGTCAGGGAATGAGATGTATTACTACGACATGCCTATCGACCGACCTTTCCTTATTGGCAACTATAACGATAGATCGATGACTAATAGGTGACTGCATCGATGCCGCGATGTCGTAGAAGTTTTGTTTAGCCATCTTACCAATACCAGAGTGCTGACTGGCACGGGTTTGACACTTGGATGGGATAAAAAATGTGCATATTTCTTACGAATACATTCCCGAAAAGGTAGTCAGACCTGGGTTATACTTATTTTTTCTGAACTTGGTTTTAAGTTCTGCACATATTGTCTTCAACTGGGTGCAGTTCCAGACACCATTTATTTATTTGGTTAACTCACAGCATATTTATTACATTACATTTTAGTGAAAATTTTAGATTATAGAGTTCTAATATACGTGACAATTACGAGCTAACACACACTGATAGCTGAGACAACAAAATTATGTTAAATGTTTACAAAGAATGTTCATAAAATGTAAACCTTAATACCTAGTCTCAGAACACCAGATTGCTACTGAATATTTCTTGACACTAAAATCCAATAACCCTGTCCGATTCGGGCATCAAACCATAGACTTCATGAACAGCCAGCAGTAGCATTTGCTAACGGTGCACTGCCAAGGCAATCAATATTCTAAATAAATCAAAACACATTAAGATTCGTATACTATGTGACCGTTGTTCAAAAGGTTGACATACATACCTATATTATTTTTCCCTAATTATATTCTAGAGAATAAAGTTATATAAAATAAACGTTGACCAGTTATTGTTTTCTCCTGTTCATATTCTTGTATAAAGGGGCAATCTACAGAACCAATGAATTTTTTAAAACCGTCTTGTAACAAATATGTCATAAAATTAACGGTGGGGTGTCTGGTGACCTGTAATACCTACAGGTTTTCCTTAAACCTACTTCAGGCACCAGTCTCTCCCAAGTTAATTTACAATGTGCTATTTACATTATTGTCTGTACTTGAGTCTTGAAACTATTGTGAAGAGAGAATAAATGATTGTATTATTATTATTATATAATAGTTATTATTTTAAATACCAGACTGCACTTAAAATACAAGTTTACTAGAGCTTCCAACTCAAACTGGATATAGAACTCAAGTACTGGCGATTGAAAACTAAACCAGCGCTTACATTTATAGTCCAACAACGCTATGTTATAATATTACAAGAAAATCTACGGTTACTTAAATAAGAAATGGATCGTTATTTGTTAAACTCTTTTGAATGTCAATTTTGTACTGTACTTTCTTTTCCCATTCATAAATACTACATAACATTATGAATAATTCCTGTAGCGTAGGCAACTTCACAAATATTCAAACAACAGACACAAAAAAAAACACCCATTCACAGGAAAACAGATCGAACAAATCTCGTTTTAAGTTGTCCTAAAACACTTGGCACACTGGCAGTTACGTGAACTATTTTAACTAATGTGAAAGCCTGCTAAACTGTGACACTCTACCAAGGTTCAAAAACCATCGTCCTCGAAAGTAAAATTCCTCTAAAAAGTTATGGCATTTTAAGATCCCAACCATCATTTATCTGATAACCAAATATCTATTATTTACGTATTCAACCTTTAAATTTAAACTAACCTTGCACTTGAACCAAATAAAAAAATATCCAACCTGCCTATAACTACAAACAAGGTCGGATCTACAAATCGCCTATTTTGTGCCGACCTTGTTACTGGGATAGGCAAATCATTTCATACAAACTCCAAAATGTCATACCATCGGTTACTTACGTAAAAAATATAATGTTTGTAAAGCATCAGTATGGACTGGACTCAATTTTGTAACCAACGGATGTGCATATATAAAGTGGTGAGGTTGTCTGTTGTTACATTCGTGAAGTAACCTCCGACCCGCAACCATGCAGCTGGTAAGTCTATTTGAAATAGTCGATAGTAGGCGGTGCTTATCGAGTATTCGGAATGTTGAGTCGATTTAGTGTTGACATTATTGAGTGACGGGTTTATTTGATTTTTAATTACGTAAAATATGTTTTATAAATTAATTTTATATTTCTATTTGTGATATGGATTTTTTTATGATTAATATATATTTATTTATATTATATACTTAAATAAATATTTTAAGTCACACCACTATTATATTTTGTTTATAAATGTGTTTTTAAATATAAAATTCAAATAAAGTCTAAATAAAATAAATACATTTATTTTACATAGTTCAGCAAATTCATATTTATTTTTTAATCTAATCTTTTTAATTATTTTTCATTTTAGAATTTTCATTCATACAAGTAGTTTCGTTATCTCTCTACTAATTATAATATATTCTCTATAATGAAGTTCTATTTCTGCTAATTATTAGCGCTATAGGCAGTTAATTAGCATGTTCTGCGAAACAATGTATCACATTCCATTGAATGTAACATTTGATTATGCAAACAATTGCCGAAACTTCTCAGACAAAGCCACGGGCTATCATTACTAATATATCTTCTTAGAACTAATTAAATTTATCTAGCAATAGTAATTAAACACAACCCAGTTTTAATGATCGTGAAGATATATAGCTAAACAATAAATATTGTAACTGATAATAATAATAGTTAAATTGTGATTTGAATTAAAATCAAAATGTAATTAAATTTTAATATTATTAAATTTATTTATCAAAATAAAAATATCAGATTCATATTATTATTTTATTATTATATTTAATTAATAAAAATTTTCCGTCCTAGCAACTTAATAATAATTGACATAAATCCAAAATAATACGTTCTACAGAATAATAAAAACTATAAATATGACATGACGTTGTACCAATGATCTCTTAAAATCACCGGTTAATTGATTTACTTTTATTTTATTTGGTTGCTCTATCTTTAAATAGCTGTCAGATTCTCACCAGCCAGTAATTTAATGTACATATAAAACATTCTCTAATCAAAATCATAATTAAAAAACATCGCAGTGTATTCTAATATTGCTTTTCTATAAACCAAAGATATATAAAAAGTAAGCATGGGAAATGTAATTATTACAGAAACAGGTGTTTGCGACATTTCGATGTCAAAATATAAAAACAATGGGCGCTATAATCACATAGTGATTACATCCGATACATTGCTCACTTGTGAAACTTCTGTTTTACACTTGAGTAATATTAGTGCACCTTTTATTATATATACATTGTGGATATAGAATTTACTAGAAAATATAGAAGCAATTTTAAAAGTGGTGTTTAAACAGATGTAAAATTTTACTAGCTGGTATAAAAAATATTCATATGTATCTACATACATACATACATAGATTCACGCCTGTTTCCCAGAAGGGTAGGCAGAGACTACGGATTTCCATTTGCTACGATCCTGACACACTTCTCTGGCTTCATTCACTTTCATCACATTCCTCATACACGTCCGTCGGTTCAAGGTGCTCTTAACCTAGCCTTTGACCAGAATGCCTCCGATCTGATCAAGAAACGTTCGCCTAGGTCTTCCTCTTGCGACTGTTCCATTCACATGTATCTATTTCTTATGTTTTACAAGAAAGTCAAAGAAAATATCTTTAAAATATGTCATTGCATGAATTTATCAAGTCTTAGAATGCCAAACATAATTTAAAATCTACCTGTCCTCCGGTATGCCATGTCGCTGCGACTTAATAGGTTAATATAGAAAACTCTTTAGTTACCTAAATTTTAATGGATTTGGAAAGATAGATCCAAAAATTGTGTTTTCACGCACATATTTATGTCTTGTGTGGGAGTCGAACCCACAGCAGTCCGGGCATGTAACACTTATATTCTCCAAGGAAGGAGAGTAACTGGACCTTAAGGCGGCCTCGATGGCGTAGTGGTTAGTGTAACCGACTTGCACGCCGGAGGTCGCTGGTTCGATTCCTGTACAAGTCAAACATTAGTGTGCATGAACATGGATGTTTGTCTTGGTCTGGGTGTTTCTATGTATAATAGGTATGTTTTCACAACAAAAAACAGTATATATGTATGTTTATCCATTGTCTAGTACCCATAGTACAAGGTCTGCTTAGTTTGGGCTAGATAGTGTTGTGTGTATGTGATAGAATATTATATTATATTATTCTTTAGCAGCATATAACATATTAAGTTGAGAATAACCATTTTGAATAATATTCGGTCTCAAACAATAATTGTATTATTGTTGTCTAATTAAAAACACAATAGTGTGACTGTAATTAAGTTGTGTGAAAATAATAACTTAGTAGTATGTAAATGATGCAATAATATGTTAATATAATTATGAATAAGTGCACAATATCAACACGATAAAAACTGCAATAAAATTCACATTCATGTGTTCACATTCATAGGTCTATTATAACATCATAAAAAGTGGAATGTGCGTAGATATTTGTAGCGTTTCATAACAAGTATCGGTAATTAAACATTTGTAGTTTAGATATTAATTAATCGTAATACTAGGCCTTAACCTTTCTCATACTAAGAAGAGGCCCGCACCCTGCAGTCAGAACGTTATTAGATACAGTGCTGTTAGGAGAATAAAATGTCGAAAAATTACAAAAAAAAATTTAAACGTATTACAGGGTTCTCAAAAAGTCTAAAACGGATGAGGATAAACCACCTGAATTCAACTACAAATAAAGTAAACACCAAGATAAACTCTAACAATGAAAACTATAAACTGCTTACTTAACTTGTGCACATATGTACATTCAAATATTTGTATGCATATTAAATAATTATAAATAACTGACTTCAACACTTACCACATGTACAAACGTAAACTAAAAATTCGTTTTGATAAAATTTATATGGGACCACCGTATGACCGACCAAATAAAAACAAACGTCAAAATTAATTTATAATTTACGGAGTAATCATATCGTAATCGTAATAAATGAAAAAAAAAAAATCTTTTTTGAAGTCGGTGAAAAAGATAAAAGAAGGGCAATATTTGTACCGCCTGTGTTGTTATCACTGACTAAAATTGTACAGCAGAATACGTCATCATGTCTCATTAAAAACTTAGTGCATTATATGCTATGTACTAAAAATCTGTTAATGTTTAAACAGTAGCTAAATTTACATATAATGAAAACCGGTATACCTACACAGTAACACCTATGAAACACTAAGCTCTCAAGTTGATTTATCACTTAATTGTAAATTACAGTAGTTAATTAACACTTACACAAGTTACAAGATGCACGTAGCTTCTTTGTTTTCAGTAAACGGTATCTAAGCAATCTTATAATGAAAATTTACATATTTGTTTTAATGCAGATTAATATCGAAGTAGTTAATATAATATAATATTCTATACCACATACACACAACACCATCTAGCCCAAACTAAGCAGAGCTTGTACTATGTTAGTTAGTTATCACTACCTTATTGGTACAAAAATAATTATGTAAAACGCTTGTACTTCTGTGAGCTCTTTGTAGTGTACTCAAAAATGTGTAAAATCAGTAGACTTGCGCTAAGTAAGGACATCATCCTCTACTTTCCATGGTGGACTATTTTACACATTGTAAGAATAGTTAAGCTATTGCCTAAACTTTTTCATATTGAATAGCAGCCAGTGCTATGCAGAAGAACAATTTAAAAACTGGGCTGATATTGATTAAGACTGCGCCGAGCATAAGACAGATAATAACAGAGCTCGTGCGGCGCATATTCAAATCGGCGCGCGGCCGCCATAGTGAAATTGTATGCAGGATTTGAAGTGCTTTTTTGATAAATAAATATCTTTATTGTCAACCAATAACTAAAATTTTTGGGACGGACAAATTGTAATATAACTTTTTATGTTTCGTTTAAGCTGTAAAATAGGATAGATTTCTACTTTTATAATCTAAAAATCACGTAACACGAGCTTACGTTTTAGCATTTTTCGTGCAAATTTACGTAATTCTGTAAACGAATATATTCATTATTTTTACTCTTTTACACGGAGTAATTGTAAACACATTTATTTTTATAGTAAATGTATATTTTATATTTGTATTACACAAAAATTGATGATTTTATTCACTTATCTGTTACCGCCTATTTTGGCACATTTCGCTTGGCGCAGTCTTAATAATAATATACAGATACCCACCACAGAATCCAATTTGGCGTAACATGGTATACCATGTTATATCATCATCTTATAAGATAGAGCTAAAATCATTAAAAAGGAAAATCGTGGATCAAATATATTTAGGTGTTCGCATTATTTTTAGAGTATCATTTTAGTCATAGGTTACATATGGGTCGACATGCTAAATATAACAACTTAACATTCTTATGTATTACAGATCCTGATCGCCGCCCTTTTCGGCATTGCCGCTTCGGCCTTCGCCCCCGCCTACCCCGAACAATCCAACCGTCCCCAAGCCTCGTTCGAGAAGAACGCCAGGATCATAGCCCTGGACTCCGACGTCAAAGAAGACTCCTTCAGATACAACTATGAGACAGAAAACGGCATCAAGGCTGAGGAACAGGGTCGTGAGGTACGTAAGATTCCGAGTTAGTTTTTAATCGACTCTATATACCCTTTAGGGGGTGGGCAGAGATGTATTATACACATTTCAACAGCCACGTTTTAGCACCACCAAGAGTGTAAATTATAGGTAAGGGAAAAAGCATCCATGAAGCAGAACTAGAACCTGTGACCTCCATAAACCATGTCATATTTAATAGAGTACGCTTACTAATACTCGTAATAGAAGATGAATCTATTGCCGTAAACGTAACTCCCTGCCGTTACTGGGATTTTATAATTAGCAAAACTTCATAAGGCAGAATGCCTATCACGGATATCGAACCTGGAACGTCACGGCCTAAGTGTAACCCCAAACCTATACTTCGGCACCAACAAGGCACTTTACAAGCTGAAATTCTTGATTATATCTTGATATAGTTAGTTGCAAGTCTGTACTATTGCAGAACGTAAAATCATAGCTATGATTAACACATGTCGTTACGGTAATTAGTATTAACAGTTAGGAATTTATTAGCTATGCTATAATGATGATATTAATGTATTTTAAATATGCTAAACAGGCAAGATATATGAGTATAGGCATGCGAGATTTAAGATGAATGTCTTTAATGTCAAGTATAGTGCTGTTTTCATAATATTCCGTGTAGTTTGCAATAAATTATATTGTAAGCTTTCTTCTTATTTTTTTAAATAAGTTTTTCTAACTTATATTTTCATATTTATATAAACTCACGCTTGTTTCGTGGAAGGGTAAGCAGAGAGCATTAAATCAAAATAACTTTAATCATTTGATCACAAAGTAGCGCTTATCAATGTCAAAGTTGTGCTAACTAAACTATATTATGATTGCGACAACGTTGTGTTTGTTTTTCCTATTTTATTGTAAAGAAAAGCAATGTAAATAATTATTATAAGCACAATTCTTGATGCATTGGATGTTATAGATCTGTGTTATGCTAAGCAAAGTAACTTTTAGCTGAAAATAAATTTATGGAGAATGATAATTACTTATAAAAATTGTTGGTAACTACATCTACTTGTATATTGCAATAAACAATTCACTTCAAAACATTTGAAATCCTTGAGCCTAAGGTGCTAGTAATTGACCCCGTGAAGCAATTTGCTCGATTATAGCAATAATGCACCCAAATATATAGCTTAGATATTTTCAAGGAAAATGAACTATTGTTTACAGACTGGCAAGGGGAACTATTATGATGAATAGTTAGATTTATTTATATCATATGTACAACACAAACAATATGAATTCAAATTTAGTAGCAGTCAGGATATATGTAATTACGATGTCTCTACTCGAAAGTAAAAATGTTTGCATATTAAGCATGTTTTGTATTATAGATTAGAATTGTGTACAAATATACGAATAGCTGTCATTATAATATTATTATTAAAAATCTAAATATGTCGTGGTTTTATCCACGTTTACGATCACTGCTCCAATTCTGTCTCTTGTAGAATATTAAACATATAGCTTTTCAGGCTATAAAACATTCTACGAACGTCTTTCCTAAAAAAAATTGGCCAAAAAATCCAAGAACAATTTTCCAAATCCAACTGGTAACTCCAAAGATTAGTGCGTTCAGACATAAAAGCAAACAAACTCTCCAACTTTATTATATTAGTATAAATAGCAGATATTATATAGGTATTTTAATTAAATTAATATCTAATACAGCTCGTGCTAGCTTTGCGAAACATAAAGCTTTTCGTTTTCATCTCAGGCGAGATGACACAGCGAGACATTTTAAGTAGACCAACTATAATATATCTCGCCAATTGATGTCTTCTTAGGCAGAGGGGCCACACCTACAGATTGCCAACCAATGCTTAAGCTTACAGTTAGTTGCGTAGTCACCACGTCCCCGTCTCCTGTAAATCCTCACGATAGCGGATGACCTAGTAATCTTTTTAGCGATCTGCGCACATGAGGCTAGTACGCAAAGGGCAGTGACCACAAGTGCGGTGCGAAAGGTCAGCAGTTACGCAAACAAGTTGATTTATTAGAACTATTCTAAGTAACTGTTTGTAGATAAAATTTATTGATAGCGTTTGTGATGTAACACTGTAGTTGAAGTTAAGCAACATTGCTATGTCTTAGATGGATTTTTCACTATACTATTTTAATGACTGTATTATGAAGGGCAAGCTTTGCTTCTGTTTTGGCTACGTTATCGTTTAGCACGTCAACTGGTTCATTTAGAAGATAAGTTCAAACCCCTAAGGTTATAAATACCGTGATGGCGTAATGGTTACTTGGTTATATGTAACTTATGTGGGCCAGTCAGTGCAGACCGGCGACACTTCGACCCAGTGGGATCTTTTGTCTCGACACTCTCCCAATAACGACTGCCATGGATGTTCATGGCAGCCGGGACCGACGGCTTAACAAGCTCTACGAGGCACGGAGCAGGCGATAATTGTCGATCAATACGCACATAATTTCAAAAGTCATATAACTTTCGAAAGTTAGAGGGGCGCGACGTGGGTTCGAACCCGAGACCCTCTGCATTGCAGTCTGTTGGTCTCCCCACGGAGCTATCGTTACTTGGTTAACTCGCCATTGCTAGTGGACCACGATTTGTGAGTTGGACAAAAATTGACCGATCTACTAATAGTTGTCCTGAACTTTATGTGCAATGATTACTTGGTACGTCTCGCTGTCAGTAAACTGAGTGTCGTTGATGTGGCAAAAAAATGTGTATTCACAACTCACAAGTAGTTGTCCTGACTCTGAGAGATATTTTGCATTCATTGTTTCAATGTTTGTAAAGTTATCAGCGACACAAGGATCAATCGTTGCGACAGCTATCTTTTTAACACACAAAAAGTAAACATTACTATTCAACAACAAAACATTAGATTAAGAAGAAATTAATAATAAAAAAGTTTAAAACTATAACCCGAATACGTAAAATATATATATAGCCTATGTCACCCGGGCCACTATTACAAATCTATAGACACCTCATTCTTTAAAATACGGTGGATCATACATACCCAGACTGCCAAAATCATTACTCTTCCTTCGGCTTCGCCGTAATCGGGTAAAATAAACGCAGCCTGAAAGATAAAATCTTTTTGAAAAAGAAATATCAAACATAAGAAATAAAGACAATCGAATTCAAAACATTAATCAAAGTAAAAATGTAATAAGTACACAAACGTCATTATAAATCTAATTTACATATACTTAACGTCGATACTAGCTTGCGTATGCATTCATCAGCTGTCAAAACCGCGTGGTGACATGAACACTGACATTTTGACATGTATACATCAAATTGACGAGATCGTTAGCTTAAGTGCGCTATTGAGTCATTACGAGTGTTTTATCTTCTGTTTAAATGTCAGATCGGTATTCAAATTTGAGTTAGCAAGAATATTTATGGTGAATACATTCCTTATCATATTAATATTGCAATTAAGGAAATTATTTATAGGGATATTTAGTTAAATTACGTTGCACTGTAATGTCTATATATGGGAATAAATATATTCTAGTCATTTTATCGAGTGTCGCAAATATACATGAAAGGCAGGAAGACTTTGGCATGCATTATGAGACACTGCTTGAGGTCTGTGAGTTGTGTTTAATGGGTATATCTGTGGAAGCTATTAACCTTACGGGTCAATCAATTTACGAGAGACTTTATATAATTTCAGAATTCTTTTAATCTGTCAGGTCTGAGAATACCAGAAATAATAAAAAATCTATGAGACATAGTTGAAACCCTATTGTCTCTGGTCGCCGGTGTGCCGCTGCATCTCAATAGGTTAGATAAACTCTTATATACATAGTCATTTATTCAAACATTGTTTTATTGGTCATAGTTACTAGACTGCTTCATCATATTATTATATTTTCCGTTTATGTTTTGAACTTTTTTGCCAACGAAAGTTCACAACGTTTGCCAGTACCAGTACAACAGTACTCTGCATAACAATTAGTAAGTAATAAGCTATGAACTACCTTGTTGTCTTAGTGGCAGGGAATGAGACTGCTGTGCATACGGCTTTGAGTTTGGATCCCGGGACTGGCTAAAAAAGGCCTTGGGTTTTTATGTCAGGTATTTCCATATAACAGCACGGAGTCTGAAATTGTACCCAGTAGCCGGCAATGGGTTTACCCCTAATTACGTGGGACCTAGTAATAACTGACCCTATATACTGTTTTGAGGTTATATATGTATTTCATCAACTAAGTTAATAATTGCAATTGAAAATGGCTGCAAAATATACTTACACACATATTAATTACACATAGAGCACTTATGAGAAATTAATCTAGTGTTGATGACATTTCATAAGGACCGGTAAATGTCAAATTTATTTAGTAACATCCCTTTCATATATTCGCAATGATGACAGCGTTATTAAGTGAAATATCAGTTATATATTATATTAATAATGGTAATTAGGTGATTTACAACTTTTTTACCATTAGGTTAAAGCTTAAAACTCTCATCTTGGGTTCAAATCCTATTTATTATACTTCCAACGTGAACCCCTCTCAACACATTTTAGTTAAGCCGATAAAAATATTTGTAATCCAACTTGTTATATTTGCTTTTTGTATTTCTATGTTCTTCTTTTAGACGTGAGATTATATTTTGTATATATGTTTAAATATTGATCGATAGAAATTTAAACTGTCTTTCGTAAAGCGATAATCTTCTTTACATACATACATACATAGATTCACGCTTGTTTCCCAGAGGGATAGTCAAAGACTACGGATTTCCATTTGCTACGATCCTGACACACTTCTCTGGCTTCATTCACTTTCATCACATTCCTAATACACGCCCGTCGGTTCAAGGTGCTCTTAACCTGGCCTTTGTCCAGAACGCCTCCGATCTGATCGAGAAACGTTCGCCTAGGTCTTCCTCTTGCGACTGTTCCATTCACACTAGCCAATCTAATCTTCTTTAGGACATTCTAATCTCATTTACCTTAGTATTGTCACGCATATCCTTCCAACCGCGAATATTAAACTTAGTTAAAATCATATCAATACCACGATTGTTGTGTCAACCAATATACGCACAACATTTTCATGTAATCTTTGCTACTAATAATACAATACACCAGGAAAATTTACAATACGGCAATTACAAGAGAATACTTGTCCGTCATGTTATGAATATACATATACATATATATTTTAATACCCATTGTAGTTTCTTCATGGCTGTCATGAAACTAATTGGTGTTATATAATAGCTAATTAAATTTTCTCTGATGAGTCTTTGAATCTTGAATCTTTGGTAACGTGTGCCTTCCTTATTACGCTTTTGTAAATTTGATAATCATTGTGAAGCAATTACATCTGCCGCATATTATTACGTTGTATCATGTTAGTCAGGTTGTTTCCAAAGAATATTTAAAATACTGTGTTACATTGATCCCAAACTAGGCAAAACTGTTTTAAGTGTCGTTCTAAGTACTTTAAATTTTTCGAGGAATAGTTCAGTAGTTTGCCTCTATGACGCAGCGATAGTAAATTCGACTACTGAGCCTGAGATCTCGGGTTCGATATCCGGGATGGGTAAAGTGGTATTGTGTTCTTTTGTTAGAAAATTCTCATAGCATGAAGTCTAGAAATGTTTTGGTATACGGCAATAGGATTGCTTCCTACTAATTGGGACCTGAAACTGTGGCTGAAACGCAACACTACTTGCCTTTTCATAAGACAGTGTATGTACATAATTTCAACCAGTACTACAATCGATTAGCAATACAAAGAATCAAATTCAAGAGGCACACGCAGCACTCGCATTAACTAGTGCTGCGCCACCTGCGCCTGCGGGGTTACAATCGATTCACGTAATAAGGAAATTTTTAATGGCTCACCTACTCATCATCTGAACTTTATGTTTATCTAAGACCAAGTCAAGGTCCATCGCAATTGTTTTACATTCAATTAGCCTCATTCTTTGAGTGAACGGAATAACTAATAATTCACTTGACATTTATTACACTGGCATTTAGTTAATAACTATTTCGCGACGCTTCAAATGCAAAATTTAAGTATAGACTTGAGAAATCAATATGTGTATGTACATCAGCCATGATTGATAATTGTAGACTTTTGGCAGCCATTACCTAAGTACTGGCTGTCTGCCGTGGTTCACGTTTATGATTACTGCTCCACACCCGTGACTTGTATTGTGATGTTATATAGCTTATGTTACTGCTGGATAAAAGAGCTTTCTAATGGTCAAAGAATTATTAGAATCGGTTTATTAATTTCAGAGTTTGTTGATTACAGATAATTGAATCTTTATTTCTTCCTTTTTATAACTTTAGTATCTATATATAATATACTACTTAAATCATAAAAAGATAAGAAAGATTACACCTTCGGCTTCACCTTGATATGGCTGGCGAAATATAGTTGATATACACCTCTATGTAGAGCATCCAAATTTACCCAGTCATGCGTTAGTCGTACTCGGTAGCCACATACACTACCGTGTACACAATGATATACGCTTCAATATACATTACACAAACTGGAAATGGAGCCCCAAAGCTAACGCTCAGCGCAAAACTTATCTTATGGACCAGTTATAATATCTTTATCATACATATTTGCGTTTCAATCAAAATTGACTAAATACTGTCACATTTCCTTTGTTGAATACTTAAGCAGAAAATGAAGACATACATACATATATAGATTCACGCCTGTTTTCCAGAGGGGTAGGCAGAGACTACGGATTTCCATTTGCTACGATCCTGACACACTTCTCTGGCTTCATTCACTTTCATCACATTCCTCATACACGCCCGTCGGTTCAAGGTGCTCTTAACCTGGCCTTTGTCCAGAACGCCTCCGATCTGATCAAGAAACGTTCGCCTAGGTCTTCCTCTTGCGACTGTTCCATTCACATTAGCCTTATAAACTTTCTTAGTCAGTCTTTCCTCGTCCATTCTTTCTACATGCCCAAAGCATCTTAACATACCCTTTTCTATTCTATTCTATGAAAATGAAGAAAGAATTTCTATGAAAATGAAGAAAGTTTATATATTCGTCTGATATTTAAAGTTGAATAAATTATTTATTTGTTTCTTAAAGTATACTTTACTTCATACTGACAGTTTTGTTTAATAGTCGTTTTTGTGTGATGTTACCAAACATTAAAATAGCACACACATAAACATTCTTTTTGTATCTCTTGTATCTTGTATGTAAATATCACACTGGAAAAGTGAAGCAAAATCAAAACAATGGCTACACATATCTTGCAAAAGGTAACATGATTTATCATTGAATACATACGATTTGCAAATATGTATTGATATTATTATTGTACCAATAAGATTGTAACGGCAACAAAATACTGTAGAACAACTTAATTTTATTCATTCAGTCGTTGCAGGCGCTTTATTATATAATACAAGTACCAAATTTTATGTAAGACTTAGAATATGACTGATTACAGAATACTGATTACAGCTTTTAATATAATTTTAATTACATTGTATTTAGCCCTGTTAATTAATATTTGAATAACTATTAATTCAACGGTTTTGTTAAATTACGGTATGTTCACTAGATTGTAATGTAAGGCTTCCATAATTTAACATGCTCACTCTAAAACTACCAACTTAATAGTTTGTTAGTTACATTGTTTTTATGTCTGTGTCGTTTATTTAATAGTTTGTTACCCTTCAACCCCTATAAATTCTTGAACACCTATTTATTTATGTAATAGCCAACAAGAATGAATACTAATATACTGCATGGTACTTACTACCTACGTACCTTTATAAAAATTTTATGTTGCCGCGGTCAATAGCTTGCTATAAGTCATTATACTCATCAATTCCTTCTGGTATTTTCCAGGCTGATGGTATCGAAGCTCAAGGTGGCTTCCAGTACACCGGTGACGATGGCCAGGTCTACTCCATCAGCTACGCTGCCGGCCAGGGAGGTTTCCAACCCCAGGGCGCTCACATCCCAACTGCTCCCCCCACACCCGAGGCTATCCTGAAGGCTTTGGAGCAGAACGCCAGAGATGAGGCTGCTGGCATCATCGATGATGGTAAGTTGTCGTTTTTGTAAACTATTGAGAGTCGTGGATTTGTTGATTCTATCACCAAACGTACATATAAAGGGGACAGTACTTCCAAATGGGAAAATAATATCTCCCTTCAGAAGATAGTAGCCAAATGAGTATACCTTGTCTATGCAATCATATTGCATTCAACCGATACTTCCCCTGGTATATAGCAATTGACATGTCAGAGTATGTAACTATATTTAGATAGGTCAAAAAAATGTGTCCCGGAGGTGGGTAGGACTACCCTCTATTATGTCATTATTGTCGATCCGATACCAGGCTTACTCTTTCTTCTCATTCATCGTTAGTTATTTTTCTCATTGATGTCTTCCTGATCAAATTTCGATCTTTACGACCTCATGTAGAGTAGTCGCATTAACATGCGCTCCACCGATACCGTATACATTATGACCTAAAAAACTTTAAAAGTAAAACCGACTATTAGGTTGGAGTCTATGAATATTACTGATAAAAATAACCACTTATATTTGATGTGTCTCTAAATCGATCGACCGCTACAGTGCATTATTATATTGTGTAAAATTATTATCAAACGTGTCTCGGAATACATTACCTAAAAGCATCAATTACTGTGAATCTTCTGTAGATGGCATTATGTTTAATAACCGTGATAAATCACGTCCCACTCAACGAAACATTCCTAGATTCACCTGCTAATATACAGAATACCTCACTATTACAAGATGAACTGTTGTAACAAGGAAAACAAAAATGGCAAGTATTAAATCACTACAGCACGCAGTTTAACCTTAATATGCAATCGACTAGTCTATCATTAATCATGAAACCATAGACTAGTCTATTTGGAGATGTGCCATTTTGTTCAATTATTGACAAATAAAAATTATAGATGGAATTCCTACAGCATGCACTTAAATAATGAAAGCATCAGGGAAGTATTCATTCGACTAGTCTATCATTAATAATGTACCAATATACTAGCGCATATATGATACTTCTCTCTGTTTAATTATGAACACAATGATGTAGTAAATGTAATTAGTAGGCCTATTTAAGCTTGTGTACCTAGTGATAGAATAGTCTATTTATTGTTGGGCTCGTAATGACTTCTGAAGCCAGATCTGAAGATGGACATACAACCTAACTTGATTAAAATTTCGTATTCGTAACCAATGATCCTACAATCACCAATGGTACGTATTACAAAAGAAAATAAAGATTTGCTTACAAAAAATCTTTCTTTTTCTGAAAAAAAAAAAACTGCAACCTGACAAGTTTGTGAAGGTATGTAGATTGCACTGGCATGATAGTTCAAATTATGGACTCAATTCTCCAATTCAGCTTAAGTGAGCATTCGTTCATTCACAAACTATACAACTTAGTCACGCTGTCATCTTCATCATCATTGTATTTCTTAACCGTATAATAGTAAATACCATCCCTAAATTGCCGCATAACAAGCAAATTGCAGCGAATAGCACTTTAGGACACAGACTAATAACAACGATTAGTAATACGAACGAGGCGCTCCGTGGGAAATGTCACATATTATGCTGGGTGGGCTACAACATTTTGTAATTCAATACTTGTTTATATTTATTGAACTAATTATTTTCTTTACTATGTCATTTAAAAGGATCTGACTTTTTGAAGTTGTGTTCGTATTAAATAGTTAACTATCGCTTTTCGCTTGCTTTGAGCGTGAAAGAACGCGTTTGGGAAAACCTGTATGCGTTAAGTCTCACAACCCACACTGGGCTAGCATGGCCAGCCATATTAGTAGAGAAGAGGCACTAAGTCCTGGGTAAGACACTAGGACATTTTATAAATAAGGCTGTCATTATTTCCTTTAAATACGTTAATATTATGTAGAGTTATTTTCCACCAATCCGTAACTAAATCTGTATCAGTTCCCAACATTTGTCTAAAGCTTCTTGCTCTCATTTTTTGCATCTTGTAGTGTGAATTCTTTAGCCCTCAAAGAATTTATTAATATTTTCTAGATCCCCTCGAAGCTGTTTTTCTATCCTTAACAATAACGTTTGAACTTACGCTACATCTTGTGAAACAGAACTACAATTGATTTGATATTCACCTGCATCTTGCACTAGTACACTGACCTTTACATTATTGCCCAATGACCTCTCACTGTGATGCTATAAACCATAATGACTTTGAACCTTTTGCGCCCACTCATAAAGTTCAATATCGTAAGACTGAAACATCAAAACAGTAACATTGAAAAAAATGTACGCACATATTTTGGAGGCAAACACTTGTAATCAACTTGCCAAAAATGTATAAACCATTTTACTTGAGGTAACAAACTTAGCAATGCGATTTGAATGAGTTCTATGTTTATTAACATAAAGTAGTTTTTAGCTCGATTGCCATTAGTTTAAGGGTGGTAAAAGATAATGTACGGGAACTGAAGACAGGTTGATAATGGCTACTGTTTGTAAACAATAGGTCAGTTTAGTGAAGGGATTGTCTCACGAAGAAGGTCATTCGTTCATGAACGGTGATTAGAAGAACGATGGGAACGTGTGTTGTTTAGACTAATTTAGTTTCGACAAGATTAATGACACTTATTTTGAATGCCGGATTTTCGACTTCTGATAAGATTTTAGTGTGGATATTAAGATTGAGAATTATATAGAGTGAGGTCGAGTGTTCTGTATCATCTCTTATGAAATTATAAATACAGTTACATATTTTGCTTATACCTATGTTGCATATTTTGCGTGGATCTTATGACCAATTAAATAACGTGGATCGACGAAATGGTTATTTTTTGTTTGACCTTTTGTTGGCAAACTATTAAGGAAAGCTATGCAACACAATATATACATAAACTTACACCTATATTCTCGAAAGGGCAATAGACGCTATGTTTCAAGAATAGGTAGTTACAGAATTAAGCGTCTATATTTTGTATATCTTTACTGAAGGGACTACCTTAATCTTCTCATTTTAGCCTTATGCAGTCATGTGTAAGAGATTCCATATCAAATTAAAGTAATCCAAATAAATAAACTGGAATATGATAGATATATAATACGTTTATTCATCCATTTTGTCTTCAATTTTCAGGTCAGTACAATCCTGGCAAATACGGAGACGCCCCTGCCGCTTTTGTTCAACAGCAACAGTACAACCGCCCACAGGCCGGTGGCTTCAGACAACCTTACAAGTTCTAAGCAGTGACATAATAATCCAATATTTAGTTATACATGTTTATACAAAACAAAAAATAAAGTAGAGCATATTTCAGAGCGTTTGACTTACACGCACACGTCAATAAAAGTATTCTGATTGGTCAAAGTTGATTGAATGCATTACGCACACATACTTAAAATATGTAGTAAATCAAAATTATTAAAAATATGCTTCACTATATTTTTATGATACTTATCTGTAAGCATATTTTGGTTGAAGAAAGGATTGTGATATTTTTATAATTGTAAGAAATCTTAAACAATTTTAAACAAAGTCTATACTTTATACTATTCTTGATATTTTCTTACCGTTTTTATCAAAAAATACTTACAGATTAGTAATAATACTAAAAGGCTATCAATGAAATGGTGTATGAGTACATAAAAAAGTGATAACTGATGGATATGCGTAATCTGTTATAGTCATGACGGTTACCAGTGAGAAAATAAGAGATGAAATTATTTATTCTATGAATAAAATTACATAATGATATTTTCTATAATTCATTGTTTTCTTTATTAATCCCCAATCAAAATAATTACAAGAAAATATAATATCTTCTGAAATCACATATTAAGTCGTTATTGGGCAGTCAGTGCCCTATACCCTATAATATCCTGACACTGGTCTAGCCTTCGGGTATCGTTAGCCTTCGGGTTGCGGAGGTCAGGTGGTAGCCGCTCCGTGTAAAAACTGATATCCAGTCAAATCCGGTTAGACAAGAAAAGCGGACCCCAAGTGAGTTGGGAATAATAAAGGCTAAGAGAGAAGTTAGTAAATTTACTAAAGTTTTATTTAGATTACTTGCAAGATTAAACAAAGGGATTTTCTTGTATGTTTATCCATTGTCTAGAACCCATAGTACAAGCTCTGCTTACTTTGGGCTAGATGCTGTTGTGTGTATGTGGTAGAATATTATATTATTATACTAGATGACCCGGTGTACTTCGTGTCACCTATCCTAACAAATTTTTATATATTTTCTCACCGTTTAAACCTTCCCTGGACTACGACAAACATTTCAAAACCAAAATCAGCTAAATCGGCCCAGCCATTCTCGAGTTTTAGCGAGACAAACGAACAGCAATTGATTTTTATATACATATATAGAAGATAGAACATATATTATTTTGGTGTTTATGACTGACTTGACTAACGGTTAATAACCAGGAATGCTAGAATATTGCTCAATATCTTTTTGGAGAAGGCTTTGGGGTCATTTACAAGCATTGCAGCGATTAATCACGATTTCGCAGTTTAAAGTAAATATTTGGTTGCAGTCTCTATCTTTTCATGCAGCCTGTACATAGGCTTGTAGGTAATGTAATAAATATATAAAAGACTTCATTTTTATTGGATAGTTGCCTGTAACTATTTTCCGTACATATATTTAGTGTAATTATGTATAACGTAGGCTCTTTCTTCTAGAATGCAATAGCGAAGACAGTGTATAGCTTTGTCCTGTTTTCTGGTATATTAAGATAATGAGAACACTGCTATAAGTAAGAGTGGTACTGCCACAATCGGTAAAAAAAATATTCTAAAATATCATGCATCTACACTAATATTAAAATTGACAATGTATCTCTGTCTGTTTATAAAGTTATTATTACAAAGCCGCCAAATCGACTGAATTTATATAAATAAATAAATAATATTCTATCACATAGACACGCAACACCATCTAGCCCAAACTAAGCAAAACTTGTACTATGGATACTAGACAATGGATAAACATACATATATACTTTTTATTGTAAATACATACATATTATACATAGAAACACCCACACCAAGATAAACATTATTATTATTATTATATAAAATAAATTATTCACAAGTAACAATTTGTGTTATATCATAAATGTTGGATCGGACAAAGTGTTATCGTTTGTTCGAAAATTCTCAGTATCCCGAAGTTTAAGTTAGTGATGTTTCATACCCGTTCCCCGAAAAGCACGTAAATCCATCATTCGCCTGATCTCTCTCCAGTTATATATATAAATTAAAATTATTCAACGGAATATAATTGTAACAAATTTAGTTAGATGACTTGTGCACATATCATGCATACGACTTTTAACTTACTGCGTAAATTAAAGAGATTATGTGCACGCATAAATTTTTATAATGGTGTCATAAAATAAATTTTAAATATGTTACCAGTATTTCGACAATTATGTTTAAATCCGCATGTGATAAAGCCTAAGATAAACTTACTGTCACCAAAATTTCTAGCCACTGGATTAGATTTAGATTTTCTTGAAAAGAAATATCAAACACCTTGATAACCGGATAATTTAGGCAGAAACATCACAATCACACGCAACGCAACGCAACGCGGATTAATGTATGCTTGCCGATTATTCATAATTTTATTAACTAATTTGGATATAATTAAACCTAAATAGCTACTAACGAAGATAATTTTTTTTATCGACCCTCTCTCGACAAAACACAACGCAAGCGCTATTACACGCCGGTTTTCAAAAATGGCATGTGACAATACCTTCAGAGATAATTATTGGAACTCTTCGACAGTAACCTACTGTTGATATTAATAAACCAGTTGTAATGCCTGTCTATTTCATTGAACGAAGTTTAGGACATCGAATTTTCTATTGTCCATATTTTAAGGCGCATTATTCTTTCTAATTTGAAGAGTTGACAATATACACATTGCTCATCCTTTGAATGTACACTAAGATCCTAAACAACCATTTGTGGATCACACAAATTAATGTTGTACCGTGTATGATTCGAACCACTCGGCATAGTAGCTGGATATTTGTTGTTTTTTAAATATTTGCAGATTTTTTTTTATTTTGCTCGTCTAAATGACTACACTCTCCCTGATGGTAAGCAGTCGTGTGGTCTAAGAGCAGTAGCCTCCACACCGTCCTCATAGCAGCCGAGGCGATGTTGAGGTCTCTACTTTGACGGCCTGAGGTGCTTTTTCAAGCCCCGCTTAAAGGACCCAGGAGTGAAGGAAGAAGGAAACACGTGCCTTGGCAGAGAATTCCATACGTTGATCGTTCGGCAGAGGTATGAGGTCCCAAACTTGTTGGTACGCACTCTAGTCGACTCTGTATGTATCTCTGTATAGAACTCCTGTTAAGTTTATAGGAAAAATTTGTAATTTAGTATGAAACCTAATTACATAATTAGATCTCAACATTCTCAGAATTTTGTAATAGAAAATCCCAATGCCACTATCGACCTGGGTATCTCCCTAACTTTTCTATATATATAATGTTATAAATGTGAATGTGAATGTGAATTTGTTAGTTACATTTCCACGCCTTAACTACTCGGCCGATCATCATGAAAATTCGCATACACGTTGTCAGGGACATAGATAAAAAAAAGTTAAAAAAAAAACAAGCTTTTATTAGCTTGGTAAAAGCGTGTTAAAAAGGAAATAGGATATCTTTCATCCAAAAAAAAATACTGTTTCTAATCTAATCTAACCTAATTTACATTAACGCAAGGAAGTCGCGGGCAAAATTTGGGATAATATACATACATACATAGATTCACGTCTGTTTCCCAGAGGGGTTGGCAGAGACAACAGATCTCCATTTGCTACGATTCGGACACACTTTTCTGGCTTCATTCATTGGATAATATATTTTACGAAAATTGGACATCACATACGAATACTTGTCAAGTGCCTCATCATCTCCACTCATCAGTTTTAGTACAGTAGTAAGTAATTTCAATTTTTATTAGTCTGATTGTTTTATTAAATGGGCACTTTTGCGTAATCAACACGTTTCAGTTTCATCTTCCTCGAAAAAATCGAAGATTATTAATTTATTATATCACATTAAAGTTATGTGTGTAGGTTTATGACGTCGATCCATTTTAAAAAAAAAGTGATAAACCAGTACTTCATGCATATGTTTTTCCAGGACCCGTAGAAGGTTACTAGGCCGATGATAATTCATGTTGTTTTATAGTCAGACTGTTATATTTCAAAGACATTTACTGTATCTAACTGATTTCAGATCAAAATCCTGTAAAAGGATTTCATTTATGAAACATCTGATATATTTATGCGATATATGTAAGTAGTACATTAATAAAATGGCCACACCATAACGTAATATTACATTCTATATGTTGAATAAGATTAATAATAATACACAATCACATAATCGAATAATGTAAATAAAAATGCGCAGGCGCTTAACATTTTACATACTAAGTCGCACATTCCATAAATGAATGCTTAAATACGCTTCAATGCTTGTTAATTTGTTAAGTATTATAATGTTTATAACGCTTATTTTTTGTATCGTGGTACAATACATTTGAAAGATCACAGTAAACATTTGTTTCTATTTACCCTAAATGAAAAAGTTTTGAATTCTTATCACCGGCAGAGTCAGTTAGTTGGGCGTGTGTTTGCCACACTTAGACTTACAGTTGGGTCATCGTTCATAGATACCCAACGTTGACGACAGTTATTCATAGCACCTTACATCCAGATAATAGAGGATCGATGTTCCACAGTTCTTTCTTTATCGTTGTCGATTGTTCAAATGCCTGGCTTGTTGCTTTTACAATACGAAGAAAAGACACCGGCTCATGTGCTTTTACATATGCATAGCATCCCGGAGTTAGGCAGTTGAATTGTTAAAAATGCTTCTGTCTCGAAAAATACGTAAATCCGTTAGTCTCCTGTCGGATTTTTCCCGGTCGTCTGAGACTGCCGACCCATAGAATTGTGAGAGCGAGGGAATAGCGAGTGCACTTGTGTTCACGCACACACTTGTGCACTTTAGTACGTTTATAGTAGTAATTTTACAATAAAATTCAGTCTAAAGGACATAATTATTATTATCATTATTTTCTAATATCGCCTCTATCTGCATTTCCGATGCATTATTCAAAACGCATGAAAAGATAATGTGATGAACAAACATGAAAGTCAACGACAACGAGAATCTACAATAAGCTTTAAGCAATATGAGGTTTAGCGTTCTAGTTTCAGTAGAATAAATACCCTGCACTGTGTCCAGCCTCTCTTGCTAGGTAAACAAAACAAGTGAGAAACGGCAATGAATTGCCGTAAATCTCAAAGTTCTAGAAAATGGTAACACGTGACCGACACGTGGACACGTGGGGTCCGAGGTCAAAGGTCATAGTCATTTCGGGGTAAATCGACTATGCTGAGTCGAATGGCGTTGACCGCGAGTCTCTAGCTCTTACGGTTCTTAAGTTGAAAGTTGTATAACAGACGGACGGACAAAGCTTGTTGTATAAGAGTTTTTCGAACTCTAAAAATTTACTATAATATTATATTAATTTAAAAACTGTACAAGATGGAATACAAAGTACACGATTAGACTTGTTAGTTCACAAACCAGATCACAGATGGCGCCACGTTCTAAGAGGTTCACGTATCAATAAACAGATGGCGACACATGTAACAAGTATAATGATTCAATTCCCAAGCTCTATTTTGTGATTGCACGTAAATACTAATTATTATAAATGAATGATGAGTATTTATACAAGAAATTGCCTAGAAATTCCTTTACTATAAAATTTCTAGGTCTTTGCATTAAAAACAGTTTAGAATAGCTACATAATCGGTACATAATTTGATTCGTGATCGTTTTGGTACGCCTGTTGAGGAATCCATTTATAAATTCTTTCTTCGACATGCTAATTACAATTTATTATTTCTTATTTCGTTTAAAGTAAGCTGAGTATTCGATAAATATGTTTTAATGTTTTATGATATTGATGGATGGTGGAAAATTAGGATTCATAGGTACATATGTAGACTCACATATGGCCTGGTTTTTATTGCGTATAGTGGCAGACGGGCTAGTCTACCTGAAGATAAGTGGTAACCGTCGTTTATAAAGTTTAGCAATGCTGGCAGTACCTATTTGCAACCCAGCTATGGTCAGGAGTCTCATTGGGTTGCGGTTAAGTGCTCTATAAGCGTCATTTAATTAAGGATAAAGTTTGATTACGTAATAGGGTAATTAGCAGCGATAGCTCAGGGGGGAGACCAACAGACTGCAATTCAGAGGGTCTCGGGATCGAACCCACGTCGCACACCTCTGACTTTCGGAATTTATATGACTTTCGAAATAATGTGCGTATTGATTGACAATTATCGCCTGCTCCGTGCCTCGGAGAGCAGGTTAAGCCGTCGGTCCCGGCTGCTATGAACATCTATGGCAGTCGTTATTGGGAGAGTGTCGACACAAAAGATCCCACTGGGTTGAAGTGTCGCCGGTCTGCACTGACTGGCCCCCACATAATATAAGATAAGATGGGTGAGTGCAGAAGCCTACCCCGTTTAAAACTTATAATAAAAATAAACATGAAAAAGCTGTGATCTTTTATATTTACATAACGTTATATATACAATATATTTTATAAACTACCTAATACTAGATGTACACTGCCATATTAACTCCACGTCACTCTTGTTTTCGATCAATACTGGTAGCCGCTGTTGCCGTTGAAGCTGCCCTGATGGTTTGCAGATCCAAACTGACCGCCAGGTTTGTTCTGGCCATCTCCGTTCTGGTCAGGACGGTATTGACCTAGAGACAAAAAATAAAGACTATGCTTAAGTTCAAAGAACTATTTGCCGTTGCCTGATGGTGTCTATGTGAACTGAATAACTAAATCATTAACTCAAGGCCGCCCAAATTATTACTGAGATTTGGTGTTAGACCTTTTTCAGTAGCGGCATGGAGTTTAGAAATTATTCCAGTATATGCGTGGCATAATGATCTTCTATTGCCTTAGACTTAAAGCCCAGTTAACAAACTGTCACTACACTTATGGTCACCTCTTTTGAATAGGCATGAGTCAATATGCATGTATAAACTAAGGTTCTCTATTGTGTTACCTAACTTTTTTATCCATACTCTAAAGTGCCATAACATGTTTTGTCCTAATTATCATTTGTCTGAATGATAACTTGCCCGATGCAAAAGCATGCTTTTGTCATGGCTCCAGCGCTGCGGGTCTCCGGCGATCCCACGCGTGCTAATCGTCGTGCTATGAATAATGATTTTCGGACAAACAATTTTAGGAGAAAAAGGGACTACCATAATCTATATCTTATGTCGAGTGACTTAAAAAGTGACTGAATACACAATTGGCGATGGTGGGAGTTAGATACCAATTCCTCAATTGGACAAACTATTATGGAGTTCATATTAGCAATAACAGCAAGGATTTTTGCAAATCATTGTAGGTATGTGGGGTCTGAATATACCTTGCAAATTGTGGATATCAAAACCAGAATATCTATCTTTGGAACATGAATTCTTAATTATTCCTAAGTTACTTAAGATATCTCAACATACAATATAGGCATTTAAACTTAAAATGTATTACAAGTCTTAAAGTTCTTTGATATATTTGAAGTTAGCTTAATATCATGGTATCAATAAGTAGTGCTTACCATCATCAAAGATTCCAGCAGCCTCATCCTGTTCATTCTTCTTCAGCGCTTCCAGAATAGCCTCAGGGGTTGCAGGTGGCACTGGAAGATGTTCACCTTGAGGTCTGAAGCCTCCTTCTCCTGAGGTGTACGTTATTGTGTACGTATTTCCATCATCTCCTTTGTAGGCGAAGCCTCCCTGAGCGTTGGCTTCGTTGCCAGCTTGTTCAGCTCTTATACCGTTGGAGGTTTCGTAGCCGAAATGATAGTCTAGAAGTCGAATAGACATTAGGTAACATTGCAATAGGTACTAAATGTAAGCTCGTTCAATATTCAACGGGTAACTGTTTGGGTGAAGTAAATAGTAAGCATATGGAGACTTTCTGATACAGAGTATTTAGTAGTAATTGTTTTGAAAAGTGTTTATAAGATGACATCAACAGCCAGCAACAGCAACAGCAACCAGCAACAACTAACATATAATATAAGTTCTAAACGTAATCAAAATAAAATTAGGGGTAATATTTCGGCGTTAGATAAGAGCAGGACCATATTTTTTTAAAATATAAACATATTAATTTTTAACACGTGAAACCTTAATCAGGGGTTGTTAGATCCATAATTCATGATTTCCATATCTTGAAGATATTTTCTAAAAAGATAACAATATATTCTATATATTTTATTTTATTCTATCACACAACACTATGTATCTAGCCCAAACTAAGCAGAGCTTGTACTATGGGTACTAGATAATGGATAAACATACTTATTATTATATATGTCCTATTCGACGAATAGTAGATTCTTATTATCGTAATATTATTGATATTGATATTTTCATATGTTCAAAATGTAAATTCAATCAAAATGTTACTAAATATTTATCTAATTAATTATTTTTCGCCATGTAATTATACCATTATTATAATTTCAATATCTTCATTATTAAATATCTATTCCTAGCTTAATGTTTCTGAAACCTTAATTTCATTGTATTCATAATTATTTATTAATGATATGCACAATAAATAAACATACTTAAACATACCTACTATTGATGTGATGCTTTTTAGTGCCTTTTTTGTCTCATACTGTTCTTGTTAAATCGTGGATAATGTTACTTGCAGTAGAACTATCTATAGCTGCAATATTGTAACATATTGTATATTGTAGCTGTTTATAATCCCAAATTATAATTAAATAAAAATAAACTTTTATTTTTGTAAATACATACATATTATACATAGAAACACCCAGACCAAGACAAACATCCATGTTCATGCACACAAATGTTTGACTTGTGCGGGAATCGAACCCGCGACCTCAGGCATGGCAGTCGGTTACACAAACCACTACGCCATCGAGGCCGACTAAAATCTAAAATGCTTGCTTGCCATAAATACATGTAAATTCATTAGTCACAGATGGTGTAAGGGTTTAAGTAGGGCTCCACCCAGGACAAAAAATTGATTGATGCGCAAATTATTGTGCCGAGTCTGTGTGTTCTTTGTTTCCATTATTTGAATGTTTGTAAAGTACTAGATAGATATTTATAAATTACTAGATGACCCGGTGTACTTCGTATCACCTATCCTAACGAGTTCTATATTTTCTCACCGTTTAAACCTTCCCTGGAATACGACAAACATTTCAAACCAAAATTAGCTAAATCAGCCCAGCCGTTCTCGAGTTTTAGCAAGACAAACGAACAGCAATTGATTTTTATATATATAGAAGATTCCGAAAAGGGACGTAAATTAAAAAAAATATAAAGAAATGTCCTTTGTCATTGCATTGCAATAAATATACCATTAGAATAGCACACATTATCCTTCGGTTACCAGGCTATGTCTACGGTGAGGAACAATTGATCGGATGTCCAAGACTTGTCGAGTCCGTCTCCCCTCTAGGGAGGGGGGACAGTAGGGTTTGGGGGTTTTGCCTAAAAGGTAGGCCTCTTCGTGTAGGGGCCTGCCGTTTCAAAAGACTTGACAAATAAAGCTAAGGTTACTCAGATAAAAAGTGTGAACATCATCAAGCTGATATCATATCATTGTGCATTAACCTTGACATTTGAATCCAGATACGATTACAACAAAAGTGCTTTCATTTTCTTAATACAGTATTCGTGATTAGCCTATAAATAATATTATTAGAACCGGGCCAAAGGTTCTATATTTGGCACTGAGATAATCATGACATCATGTTATCCTAAGATCATTTACGATAGATCTTTATCGTGTGAAATATCTTGTAATTGGTATACGAGTATGTAAAGCAACAGGATCTGCAAGTTGTTTTGTAATATTCATTGTATTGAAAGATATTGATCAAGAAAGTATTGAAAAACATTAAATGGAACGATTGAAAAGAAAATAAATAATTAAAAATTATATTCTAGGGTAATCACAAGGCTGAAAAGAGTTTCATGGTTTTGTGTATGGTTAAAAACAGTTCAGTTCAAACGTTTGTTTAGTACGCAGACTAGCGATTTGAAGTATGCTTGATGAAATGAATTAGATGTAATTGTGTATCCAATTTAATTATTTTTAACTTTATTTGACTGCCTCAGTGTCGCAGTGGTCGAAAATGCTGCTGTGCACAAGATTTAGGTTATAGTTCGCGTAAAGTGTTACTAGTTTCGATCAAGTTCGGTCTGCCGAGAATGTTTTTTTGTAGCAGTGAACATTTCAATTATTTGTGTGCATGAACATGGATGTTTGTCTTGGTCTGGGTGTTTCTATGTATAATATGTACGTATTAACAAAAAAGAAAGTATATATGTATGTTTATCCATTGTCTATTTCCCATAGTATAAGCTCTGCTTAGTTTGGGCTAGATGGTGTTGCGTGTATGTGATAGAATATTATTATTATATTCACCTATGACCAATAGAAGGGAGTATTTTGACCTCTATAACTTGGGCGTAGAAATATAGCTAGTGAAATTTGTGTGCAATATAATACTGTCTACACCTTCGAAAATATAAATGTAAGACAAAGTTTGCATGTATCAATTTCTTATTTAGCGAAATTAAAATCTTTTGGACGCTTAAAATTGCAAATTGTCCTAATACCGTAGATAGGATAGGGTATGCGGAATTTATCACTCTAGAAGCTGGGCTCGCATATCCACCTGAATGGCAACTACATAGGCCACCATATCTTTCAATATACAGCTTAACTTACTACTTCCATCTTCACTGATTTCTTGCTCTTGCTTCAGAATCTCAGCATTCTTCTCAATTTCTTGCTGAGGCCGTTGGCCGTTCCCTCCTGCCCCACCTCCACCATTGTGCGAGGGCTGATATCCTCCTTGATCCCCTGCGCCGCCTTGACCTTGAGGAATGTAGTTCCTTGATGGGAGCTGGGCTGCTGAGCTCAGTGCGAATACGGTTGTGATGATGAACTGTAACAGAAATATATATATTTACTTTAAAATGTATATTATATATTGAGTTCCTGTACATGTTTTCGCTATAACGTTACTTATTGACGATACCTCCCTATGTTCATCATTCTACTTGGACATTTTATTGAAATTTTGATAATAACATTTTTTGCTGTATCATCCTTTTGCTCTTTAACTTACAAATGAATATAACATCTGCTTGGATGCAGACCTGTTGCTTTATTTTATAACGGTTTTATTTAGAACTAAAATTTATTATTCATATCGAGAATATCTAGTAATAAAGTTTTAAATGCGAAATTGAAATCGAAGGTACGAATTTTTATGTGTGTTATAAGGCTATTTTTATTTAAATAAAGGTAGAACTTTTTGCGTTTAGATAGTCTCATGTAATAGTGAGACTGTTGATATGTATATAAGTATTGTAGATTCGATTAATCACGGCACAAAAGCTTGTATAATTCGAAAGTAGTTGTTTTGCTTTTGGATATTATATTATAACACACTATAATACAAAGGTCATATCTTTATCTATCACTGAGTGCCGAAGTCTATATAAAATAATTTGATGCACAAAATACTTACCAATTTCATTGTTACCTTCAGCTATCTTCAACTGTTCAAAACAAAATTCAAACTGTACCTTTTTCTAGAATTGTCGCACTTTTATATGCGTACAAAAATCATTGATTTTGTATAAAAATGTGTATTATCGAGTGACATCGGGGATAATGAGAGCCTTGAACATTTAATTGTTGAGTTGTACTTGACAAAACAATGTCATTTAAGATTCGTACTTTCTACTTTGAACTTTAGGATGAGCTGATATTAAATTAAATTATTTAAGTATAGAATTTATCTTAACAGGATGTCTACAGATGACATCTGGACCAAGGATATGACTTTTACCAGGGATATTCCCTACGTCACTAGTACGTCCCTAGTAATGTCACTCTAAAAAAGACTTAACTAAGTTCCATTAAAATGTTTATAATAATACAATATTGTGACATATAGGATGTAAAAATCTTAATGGATCTTCGTCCATTATACAATGTACTTGGTTGTAGAGTCACTCTCAATAAAATGTATATACAGAATGATTTTGAAATCGTGTAATTCCTTTTAACCACGCATTCTACTGGTGATATAGAATAACCCTGATCATATATTTTTTTATTAGAATTATGTTTTTGGAGAAAATATGTTCTAATTTTTTTTATGAAATGGTTTTATATATTCATATGTTAATCACCCGAAACAATCTTAATATTGTACTAATTCAAAAAAAATAACAACAATAACTGATGTCGTAAATAATAAGGGGCAATAAAAAGAACCGCCCGTTTTTATTTACGACATTAATTATAGAAATTTCTTTTTTTTAATTATTAAAAAAATAAAACTGCCTCAGGTCGTTAACATATGACTATATGAAACCATTTCACGAAGAAAAACAGTACATTATTTAATCCAAAAAAATAATTCAAATATGGTCAGGGTTATTCTATATCACCAGTAGAATGCGTGGTTAAAAGAATTACACGATTTAAAAATCATTCTGTATACTATACAACAAATACTTTATTCTGCCTTTAGCTAAAAAGATTTTCTAGTTTATGTTAAAATTTATTGTATCGTTTTGTTAACCCCTCCAGCTAAGCTATAATGCTAGTGTTCAGAGTGGGTTTCCGGCGAAGTAATGGAAATGACACCTGTCCAGTTGCACGTTCAATGCATTATCCATTGGGCAACCACCGAAACACTGTGGATACAAAAAGCATCCATAATTAAAACAACTACTTTAGTATTTGTTAATCACATAAAGTTTAATTGTACCGAACCCAAAACACTGGGCGTCTTGCCAGATATATTACCAGTCAAACATTTACATCATCTCTACATTCTTGCAAACTTTTAATAATATGTATAATCTTAACCAGGATACAACAAGTGAAAGTAAATTGTGGTACCGGGTCATGCAGTGAATCCTATGAGTAAGATCTTTGTGGTCACGGAGTGATGAGGTCTTTAAAATACTTCATTAAAAAAAAAAAATTAAGTAAATGTACGGGCAATGACAAACGTAAAATAAAAAATAAAACAAAAGGCACGTATGTACATATAATTACTTTTAAACTTTCGCGTTGCATGATTTATACAACGGAAAACGGCTGAAACCGTAATCTTGCTCAACATTTACATACGCTTTATGAATTGTAATATATTTTCTATTGACTATTGATCTGTTAAGTAACCTAGTTCCTTAACTGATTAAGAAAAAGTAAAATCTCCTGGACAGTTGACTGTTGAAGTATCTCCCTAACTACCTCCACTTCATATGTTTGCCAATTAAAATACTTAATGGCATAGATGCCCGAATTGGGCGAAGTCTTACTGGGTTTTTCTGACAAGAAACTTTCAGTAGTAGCACGAAACCGGGACCTGTGCCCGGTAAACTGTAATAAGCTCGCACACTTTTACGTGGATGTAATACAGATCTTCCTACCATTTCAGGAATATTGGCGTGATACTATAAATGTACACACGGCTTCACATCAAGTTAGACACCCTATATACGCATAAATACGCTACAAAAAATATAGAGAATTGTCGGAAAGGGACAGTGCATAATGGTGTAGACCCATCACGGTGCAGAAGCGCGTGCGGCGACGCGACGCCCGCGGCCCGTTCAGCGTGAATGACACAAAATAACAAAAATATAACGTACTCTCTCGCACGATTTGCAGCGTTCAACTTCCAATACTTCAAAGTCCAAACTGTCTAGGTTGATGAGTCGATGTTTGTACATAGTGTCGTGCCTCACAATTTAAGAAAAACGTTAGTTTGAGGCACTAATTTAAATGTGGGTGTTCTTTATGTCGTTTATTTGAATGTTTGTAAAGTAGTTGTCCTAGGAGTAACACAGAAATTATTCCTAGGGCAGGAAAAACTTTTTAAGAAAAATTATCATATTCATAACAAAAAAAAGATAAAAAGTAAAAGCTGATAACTCTTTTTATTTTTTTTATTTTAAATATTTAATCCAATGCCAGTTCGTAAAAATTAAAAGTGAGCTTTAACTCTGCCAAAACAAAAACTCCAGCGTTGCGCAATATAATTAAAAACGGATACAAAGTTTCCTCCCCACATACATTTTACAGAAGCCGGACACTATCAGACATCCTCAGCTGGAGCAATGAGGGTAAAATATGTCTCGGCATATTATACCGCTATATCCTCCACTAAGGTTTTTGGTTCCAATTATAATTTGTCCAACTCGAGAATACATTCCAAGATCTCATACACAGCACTCCAACTGCACCACAACAGAGACTCCAACCAAAATCTTTGTATTTATATTTCTGTCACACACTGTCTTCTTCTCTCTTAGCCTTTATTATTCCCAAGTCACTTGGAGTCGGCTTTTCTAGTCTAACCGGATTTGACTGGATATCAGTTTTTACACGGAACGGCTGCCACCTGACCTCCGCAACCCGAAGGCTAACGATACCCTAAGGTTAGACCAGTGTCAGGATATTAGAGGGTACTGACTTTCCCAATAACGACTGCCATAGATGTTCATGGCAGCCGGGACCGACGGCTTAACGTGCTCTCCGAGGTACGGAGCAGACGATAATTGTTAATCAATACACACATAATTCTGAAAAGTCATATAACTTTCGAAAGTCAGAGGTGCGCGACGTGGGTTCGAACCCGAGACTCCCCACTGAGCTATCGCTGCTTCTGTCACACACTGTATAAAGTTATAAATAAAGTTGAGCTTACTGTAGTAAATTCAAGATCCGGGTGTAAAGAATATTCCTTAAATAAAAAAACCCAAGTGCGTCCGTAGCCTTGATAACTGTTATAGTACAGAATACCAGCTATTGAATATATACATATGTATTGCATGGTGTATATTATGAAAATATTTGTAATGTTTAATCGTATAAATGTAGTTATTAAAACGGGTGTTATGATAGCTTTAACTGTCAATTAAAGTTTATGAAACGTTTATATAAATAAAGGCTGCCTTATTTTACAACTTCTTAGAAGTTAAGATACGTTTATGTATGTATGTATGTACATATGTCTTTCGGCATAAATGCTCTTAGTCAAATTAATTGCACAGATAGCGTGATAGTTTAAATGGTCGCATGTAAGTGGTAGTAGTGTAATGGGTTCGAATTCCATACGGGACATAAAATTGGTGTTTGTGCTATTTGTGTGGGTTGTTTGAATGGTGGTGTCATCCTCCGTGATATAGGAATAAAACTCCGTGCTTATATCAATACTTTACTGAAAGTTACATCTATGAATAATATGAATGTGTTCGCTGATGAAACGAAATTATGTCTGGTGTTTTGCGAAGGAAAGTAGACAAGTATATCTTTCAATTCAAGTTAGCCAATGTAATTATATTATTCAAAGCCATTTAATGTTATTGGATCATACCGTTTAAATTAACTATTATTAAATAAATCGAAATTAGTGCCATCATTGTGAAGATTTGCGGACAGATCAACAGATAAATGTAATTATGAGTATAGATAGTAAATAGTGATTGAGTGCAAGTTCAGTGAAAATTAGGCACGTCTTAGTTATTTTAATAAATTACCTATTAAAATTAAAGTTAGAGAATTTAAAAACTAACTATCGCCTATTAAATACCATAGACCATATCATCATTCATACTATTCATATCATTAGGAATTAATTAAAACATATACAAATTACGGTTTTGAAGGTCAAGGTCAAATAATTACTGCGTTACTTGCGCAGTAGTCAGGTGTCCTTAAACCTTAGCCACCACATATTTAATGTATTTTTCGTGCTGTTACAGTTACTCGACACGCCTCTTAAGATGGAAATTATCATAATTGAACGCTTGGAACATGCACGCAATGAGTTTTAAAATTGCATGAGAGTGAAAGTGCCCTTGATGCGTGCGTGAGGTCAAGGTCAAATGAAGGTTATGTGTGATGAGATTATTCACGTTTACCTCAAGATTACGCACCTTTCATTTAGCATTATAAGAGTTGCTTTACTAAGTTATTTTGCGATGCATATTTATCCTATTATATAAAGAATCGTATGTTAATATAATTAAGTAGTTCTTTTTTGTGTTTACTAGTTATTTATAATTATGTCAATGTTTATTTATTTATATTTTTATATTTTCGTCATTATTTTAAAACGCTTTAAATGCCTCGAAGAGCACATGAAGCCGTCGGTCCCGGGTGCCATGAACATCTATGGCAGTCGTTATTGGGAAGTCAGTGCCCTATAATATCCTGACACTGGTCTAGCCTTAGGGTATCGTTAGCCTTCGGGTTGCGGAGGTCAGGTGGCAGCCGCCCCGTGTAAAAACTGATATCCAGTCAAATCCGGTTAGAACAGAAAAGCCGACCCAAGTGACTCGGAAATAATAAAGGCTAGGGGGAAGAAGATTTTAAAATGATTTAAATGTATTTTTAGTCAATGCAGCTAAGTAATATTGTGAATCTATTCCATCTTTTGATTATAATGTTAAAATACTTTTATTTACGATACCACCATTCTTTATAATATTTAAAAATGTGTTTGCAAATGTGATATGACGATGAAAATACGCACGACAGTCATTTAAATATGATCACATCCAGGCTTTTAAGTAAGTTTTCGTAGAAAATGTATAAGCTTTATCAAGATTTTTTATGTCTAACTCTCAGTCATTAAACCGTTGCGAATGAAAAAGTGGATCCAAAGGGCTATTGAAAGTTCAACGACTTCTCCTTCCATCTTCATTTTAATTCACATCGATATTTTTTCAAACTAGTTACGTTATATTATAAGCAGCTGCGTGCGATGTTGATTGAATGACATCAGAGAGCGCAGTGCCGCTTTTGAATCTTGAATCGTGCCGGGTAGATATATAATATCAGCTCTGTATTAAACTGTCCCACTGCTGGGCACAAGCCTCTTTTCAGTGTGAGTGAGGCGACAGTCCATCACGCTGGCCCAGTGCGGGTTGGCAGTCTTCACATATCTTCGAAAATATTATGGTGAACTCTCAGATATGAAGGTTTCCTCACGATAATTTCCTTCACTGTTGAAGTGATAATATACTAATATATCAAATATAATACGATTCGAAAAGTCAGAGATGTGCGCCTTAAGATTGAATTTTAGACCTCTGCGTAGCAGTCCAACATCTACTGGGTTATCGCTACCGAGTAGATAGCTAAATCTAAGGATTTATTTTTGAACTGCACGTATGGCACAACGGGTAACCAGTTGCCTCTTCGCTGCCGGCGTGCTGAGTGTTATGGGTTCCGGTAAAATGGTTATGGGTTCTCCTATAAGAATATTCTAATTAGTATAATGGTATATTCCATAGTGATTAGAACACCGCACTAGACTAGTCTTCTGTTAGCTTAAAACATGTTACATTGTAAGTCTTATACACCACAGTCTAGTCTCTTTGACAGAAAATAGGCTTGCGTCTATAAACAGACATACAAAATAGCTTACAAAAATAGTAGAAGAAATAAACTATTTATAAACTTCCGATATTTAAAAGTTCATACAGGTGTTAAAAGCTATAAACAATTCAAATAAATAATCAAAGTTAATTCGAATCAATTAGCAGCCTCTTTTAAGAACCAATTATTGTGGTCCAGCAATTATTTTACTTAAAATGTTCGAATACATTTATGTACATCAGTGTAACATGTAAATTGTTAAAACAGTAAAACTCAAATTATCCTACTTAATTATTTTACCATTCTACTTCCTACTAATATTATTAATATAAAAGTGTGTCAAGACGTTCGAATATAATTTGAACAATTTTTTCGGCACTGTTGCAGGAGACTTCCATTTCGGAGATTCAAATAATCACTCAGGCTCGGAACTACCGTTTGTGAATCACATAAATCATCCATGTCCTGGATAAACATATGCATTACCGTGGGATTCAGGGGATATATGTGGAAATACTACTGTTGGATATAAATATGTCTCGAATATCCCCACTATTGTACACTTATCTTTACTACGACAGCAGCGATAGCCTAGTGGGAAACCGTTGGGCTGCCACGCAGAGGTCTCGAGTTCGATCCCAAGGCGCGCATCTCTGAATTTTCGAAGTTATGTGCGTATTAAATAGTTAATTATCGCTTGCTTTAATGGTGACGGAAAACGTCGTGAGGAAACCTGCATGTCTAAGAGTTCTTAATAATGTTTTCAAAGATATGTGAACCAACCCGCACTGGGCCAGCGTGGTGGACTATGGCCTAACCCTTCTCACACTGAGAAGAGGCCCGTGCCTAGCAGTGGGACAGTTTAATACAGGGCTGATATTATTATATATAATCAAACTAATGCACAGCAATCGCAATTAGTATCGCTAGGACAGGGCACTAATCGTTTTGTTAAAAAATGTTTAAATATTACCTTTACTAATAATTGTGGCATGGGGTTCTCGGATCAAGCAATGTGTTATTACAATTTTCTACAAAGAATTTCTGAGTAGCAGTAACAGGCTCGCTCCATATTACGTGAGACCTAAAAACATCAAGTGACATGTAGAGCATGTATTTCCCGAGTCCTTTATCATCATCATTCTCTTGCCCCGGTCCCAATTTATTTGGGGTCGGCGCAGTATGTCCTTAGCTTCCATACTTCTCTGTCACCCGACATCTGATCATTTACCCCTTTTCCTTTCATATTCATCCTCACACAGTCCATCCATCTTTTCATTGGCCTTCCTCTCCCTTTTCGTCCCTCTACCCTCATATCCATCATTTGCTTACCTTCATACGTATCATCTCTTCGCATAACATGTCCATACCAAGCCAAACGATTTCCTTTCACCTTCTCATCTATGGGCACCAGTTCCCGAGTCCAGAGAGTTTTATATAAAATAAAGAAAAAAAAATAAAGAATTGGTATATACAGTGTGTACAATAAACCCTGCCCAAGCCATTAAGGGCTTGTATCTCAATTAAAAAATATGCTAAGAAAAATAATAAAATCATCTATATCATCGTAAAACGTCTTCATAATATTTTTAAGTACAGTATTGATCAGCATTTCTGCCCTTAAATTACTGAAATTTCGCACAGTCTAGCAACATTCCACTAAGCTTGACAAGGACACGGAGCGTGGCATACTTTCGGAGGCATTTTTCTAAGGCGTAGGTAGGTAGGTGCGGCGTAACGCGTCGCAGCATCGGTGAATCGTTATGAACTTTAGTGATACCATGCCATGCCATAGGTAATCTATTAACATATTGTTTTAAATAAATTACATTTACCGGGACCATTTTTTTGATAAATTTTTATAAAAGGATGTCACTTACGTACTCATAATAAGCTACTGTATAACACCTTTAAGGATCAGACAGGGTTTATTATACACACTGTATATTTCCTTTTAATTTTTCAGAGTGCCAAAAAACTTTTATACAACATCTTTGTTCGTCCGTCTGTCTGTTATACAACTTTCATCTCAAGAATCGTAAGAGCTAGAGACTCGCGACCAACGCCATTCGCCTCAGCATAGTCGATATATCTCCGAAATGACTATGACCTTTGACCTCTGACCTGAAGATCTCACGTGGCCTTTGCATATTAATGGAACCATTTTTTCTAACTCTAAGATTTACGGCAATTCATTGCCGTTTCTCACTTGTTATACAAAATACAACTCTAGCCCTAGCAATTATTCCTGTATCGCGGGAGACTTAACAAACATTCAAACAACGTACACAAAGAATATCCTGACTCGGAACAACCATTTTGTGCTACACAATTTTTTGTACCGTGTGGGATTCGAACCCACAACAATTGGGCGCAGTAACAGTGGCGAGGTGACCACTTAAACCACTACGCCACCCGTGCAGTCATATATATGTTTATAAATAATTTATTAAACAAATAATATATTAATAATTTAGTAAAATAATTTAGTACACAGAAGGACATTCACACCTACATAAGATTAAAACATTTAATCTATAATTACAGACCACTAAAGGAAAAACATAAGTACTTATCTATATTATACATTTTGTGTAAATTATCGCTCTGTAAATGCCTTCCAAAATTATAAGTAATTAGATATGAATGTTTGTTTAAAATAATCGACTAAATTACTGTATTTACACATAATTGCTACTATTAGAAACATTAAATAAGTTAATCATTTAGTTTAATTTAATCTATGAGTGTTCACGGGTTCGTAAATATTACTGTTTGGAAGTTTAAAGATATTTTCTTTTTATTCTACTAAACGGTATACTAGCGAAATATTTACAATTATAATAATAATTATAATAGTCTATCACATACACACAACACCATCAAGTCCAAACTAAGCAGAGCTTGTACTATGAGTACTAGACAATGGATAAACATACATATATACTTCTTTTTTTGTAAATACATACATATTATACATAGAAACACCCAGACCAAGACAAACATCCATGTTCATGCACACAAATGTTTGACTTGTGCGGGAATGGAACCCGCTACCTCAGGCGTGGCAGTCGGTTACACTAACCACTACGCCATCGAGTCGTCAAATTCAAATCTATATATAAAACTCTTCCGTTACTGAGTGACTGACAGACAACGCACAGCCGAAACTACTGAACGCAAGAAGCTGAAATTTGGCATGTATGTTCCTTGGAGAGTGTAGGGGAGCACTAAGAGAGGATTTTTGGAAATTCCACCTTGAAAGGGGTGAAACCCGATATTCACACGGGAACGGGACTTACGCGGGTGATACCGCGGGAAAACTACTAGTTAATTATAAAGTGCAAGTTTGACACTGACGCATAGACACTATCATAACGATACACCAAAGCATTCATAGATGACTGCCTCGTTAAAGTAAAATATTAAGAGCAGTAAAATATTAAAATTGTCATTCAGAAATAAAAACTTTCACGATATATTAACATTTGTTATTATTAAGAACCAAATTTCATGTCAGACAGAGACCGATATTAGTATGCTAGTATACGTCATGTATACGAATTGAATTTTTATTCTTCGAATGAACAGTACTTATCCTTAATACAAAGTCTCTCGTCTATATCCCCTTTGGAGTAGGCAGGTTGGACGTAATAGGAGGCAAACCAACCGCCGTCAACTGAACACAATTCCTCGTTTTGTGCTACTAATGACAATTTCTTTCCAGAAAAATAATCCATGCTTTGTTTAAATTATAGATACTAATTTTTTTACCTTAATTTGAAACATACCTTTAGGCATCATTATTTGGCATGAGCAGAACTAATATTTTTTAATTGTAACATATTACTTTCGATCGAATAATATTATTTAATACCTATGCCGATTTCAATATGATCCAGTGACACACGAGTACTGAGAGCTATCAATTAGACTCGCAACTTGAAAGTAGTTCAGAATGTAGTACAGAGAGGAGCCGTTCGTGTAATTTAAAAGCAAATGCACGTGCTCTTGTCAAGGATTCACTCTGCTGTTGCAAACATCTATACTATCATAAAATACATACATACAGCGTGTAACAGAATGGTGTAGTCATATTTTAGGACCATAATGTTTATCTGAAAAATAGCCCATGTGATCCCCGGATCAAAATAAGTTATTTTTAATTTTATATCAAATTCATTCATTTAATTTATTTATTATTTAAACATCGAACAAAATGTATTACTAACAAAGTTGCGCCTGATCATTTTCGGGTTCACCGAGTCTGCTGTTAAGATAAAATGAACAGATATCGGTTCGATATCGATCGCTCATAGCCAGTTGCACTCACTGATCGGTAAACGATTAGCGAGGTTAAGCAACGTTGGGTGCGGTCAGTCTATAGATGGGTGACCGCTTAGTGGTATTTCATCTGAGCGTCTCCGTGCTTCGGAGGGCACGTAAAAAGTCGGTCCCAGTAGTTATCAAATTGAAAGCAGTCGTTAAGCTATGTCAGAGGCCTACAGGCGGCTTGAAAACTCTTGACAACAGGTTGGCCACTAAGCACACGAAAAGAAGAAGAAGAAAGAAGAAGAAGTCGATAAAAAAGGAAATGCTAAATCTTAGTCAAAATAATATATTTCAATTGTACAGAGGCAGTATACCTAAACGTGTCTAAAGCCGCGGCGTATAGTTAGTTGAATATATGACTCATTCAAACTCACAGCACGACGACGTTCAATTGAAAGATATTACAACGAATACCTAATGAATAGGATGGTCATAGCTTCAAAGGTATCTAGTTCACTTCAAAGCCTCACGCTTATATCCCCAGCGGGGTTGACAAAAATGTATTACAACCACATTAGACCAATTTTGGTTAATGGTACCACGTAATTTTGATTGATTGACAATTATCGCCTGCTCCGTGCCTCGGAGAGCACGTTAAGCCGTCGGTCCCGGCTGCCATGAACATCTATGGCAGTCGTTATTGGGAAAGTCAGTACCCTCTAATATCCTGACACTGGTCTAGCCTTAGGGTATCGTTAGCCTTCGGGTTGCGGAGGTCAGGTGGCAGCCGCTCCGTGTAAAAACTGATATCCAGTCAAATCCGGTTAAACCAGAAAAGCCGACCCCAAGTGACTTGGGAATAATAAAGGCTAAGAGAGAAGAAGGTACCACGTAATTGGAGTAAGACTATGCCGCCTGCTGGGCACAATGCCAGACTCCGTCCTGAGAATCTGTTGGCAGAAAAATCCTATTACATTCTACTCTATTCGACCTGTGAAGCAAAGCCTAGAAAAATTATTTATATTTGTGAATTAAAAATGTGCTTATAACACCCAGCCTCATTTTTTGTTCCTTGTGGGGATCGAACCCACTACACTTGTCTCAGTGGCAATGGCCAGGCGACCACTTAATCTACAACGCCATTAAGTCAGTCCTTATTTGCTTTCTGTATCTTGCAAAGAGTTAGTTAGACAGGGCTGTAAATTCAGCCAGGAAACTAAAATTAGCTTCCTTTTCTTTAAAAATACCACTGGGTATCACTATGTCGGGTGAAACTTTAAAAATGTACAAATAACGACACTAAGATAAAAAAAAAATTATTGATAGTTACATAAATTATTGTCTCGTATAGGATTCGAATCTATAAAACCCAGCGTGGTGCCATCTGTGCTGTTATATGATATATCCTAATTTTGAACAATAAATATTATTATTATTATTATTATCCATATTGCGTCATAATATAAGACACGTCTATTACCATAGCAGGCATGGTATCAAACTCGATCTAGCGACCATAAAATATCAGCTATGTCAGTGTAGTTGCAGCGATTTTGATATAAATTGCAACTAATATAAATTTATATCTTTCAAATGCTCGTTTCTGCCTCGATGTAGCAGTGGTTGTGAATGTGATGGTCTCTGGTTCGAATAACAGATCGGTCCAAGTATCACTAAATTTTCCATCAAGACATTGCCAGTAGCGACACGTAGAATGGAATTGTGTGTGGTAGCTGGGAATAAGTTAAACTTAAAACTTTTTAATAAAAAAGAATAATACAAAATAAACTACATTTATGTCCATTTCAAATATCCAAAAAACTAATCGTTTTACCTAGGGACAGTTAAGTTTTGACACATATTTTCTGTAAAGCATTTAAATGTCCTTAGCTAAAACGACTCGCTTTTATACAGTGTGACTGGTTAAACATTGTACATACTTATATACTACTACTACTATATACTTAGTATAAACAAAAATAAAAAAAATGTGTAACTTGCAAAGAAAACCTTTATGAAAATTTGTATGAAATATCCATAAAATGTGGACACTGCGCGGGTGCGCGCCGCGTTACCGAGGCTAATGACCTTTGATAAGAAAAGGAAGGGCGGGAGTGCAAATTCGGGAGAGTGCGCGGTGTGGTAGCGGAGGGCGGGGGCGGCGGTTTTGTTTAGCTTTGGTATATGCGCAAGAGTGTTTGCACATTAAGTTTATATTAGATAACTAGGTCAAATTTTAAGTACCTATTTTTTTAGATATTCGGTTCAGAATGGAGTACTGAATACCCTCCTTCAATATGTCCAGTCTTTTACCAATCAGCCTGTATATTGACACCCATTATAAATCCTTTCAGTAGGTTTAAAGTCATGCCAACATAAACAGACAGACAGATAAAAAAAATACATAACTTTTTTATGGATGCAGTTCTCTCTAAAACTGTAGCATACCCATGCTTTTCTAAAATATCTGTAATGAATAGATACTAATTACAGTTTTAAAATAGCATAGATAGATACACCTATTAACACTTATTGCACCTGGTTACCGAACGGTACCGCACGATCTTCAAATGCGCATGCGCAACTCACAGAACTAGACGAGCGAACCATTTATTATAGACGGTACTTATTGATTTACAATCTATCATTTTGTCCCAACAAATGAAACAGGATCACGTTTCGTTAATGCATAAACCACGAAATGTTGAGACTAGCTCGATGGAAATGATGTTTAATTGTTGCAGTACGTACGTCCGTTAAGAAGGATTAGGCCATAGTCTGGGTATAAATGTATTTGTGTCCTAAAATATATTGCACTAGATTTTGCATGCGGCTTTGCTTGCGTTGATGTAGATTTTATTGATCAATTTCTATCCTTCGGCAACAGTACGTTTTCTTGGATGAAAGGTACCCATCAAAGAGACCCATCTTATATTGTCTTTCTTTTTGTCATCTCTATGTATTAGAGAAGGAATTAAGTCTAACAACAGTAACTGGCTGTTTAACTAGCGAGTTTGTTTGTTAACAAGTAAGAAAATTTTGAAATTATCGCCCACTAGATTTTGCCCTCGGTTTCGCTCACATTGATGAAGATTTTACCGATAAATTTCTATCCCTCAGAAAAGTCATTTTTTCTGGATAAAGGTACCTTATTTCCTATTTTGACCTGACCACTTGTGCGAAATATCATGACGATCGGTCGAGTAGTTAATGCGTGAATGCGTAACAAACAAACTCCCATTCGTATTTATAATTAGTTAGGATTTGGATATATACTTTTCTTATTTACTAAATATATGCGGCGTACTAATAGCTCGAGACAATACATAGAGGCCCATCTCTACCATATGTTTATCTTTTTGTGTCTTCTCTATTGATGAAAAAACGAATATAGTAATAATAAACTTTATTGTTCAGAAAATTACATAGCTGTAACAGATACATCACTGGTCTCCACACTAGGATTCTCTATGTCGTGGAGGCCAGTCTCTTTCATCATGGTTCAAAAGATATAATATAAGATATATGTTCAATAAAGGAAAAGTTAAACAAAAACAAAAATTATATGATGAATATATGTCTTGCAGTAAGTGCGTACGAAATTATGAGTAATGAGAGAGAAGTGTGATGTTGGTGTGTGTATGTGTTTGTGGGTGCGCATGTGTGTGTGTGTGGGGGGTGTGTGTGTGTGTGTGTGTGTGTGTGTGTGTGTGGATTTGTGTGTGTTTGCGTACATATGTGTGTGTGCGTGTCATGTCTCCATAACGATATATAATATATCATGATAGTATGTAATAAGTGGTTTAAAAATAATTAAATAGTTTCTCTGTGGCGTCGTAATCCAAAGCTTTAATTTGCATTCTTCTTCTTCTTTTCTTTTCGTGTGGTTAGTGGCCAACCTGTTGTCAAGAGTTGTTCAAGCCGCCCGTAGGCCTCTGACATAGCTTAACGACTGCTTTCAATTTGATAACTACTGGGACCGACTTTTTACGTGCCCTCCGAAGCACGGAGACGCTCAGATGAAATACCACTAAGCGGTCAACCATCTATAGACTGATCGCACCCAACGTTGCTTAACCTCGCTAATCGTTTACCGATCAGTGAGTGCAACTGGCTATGAGCGCCTCAAATTTGCATTTAAATCTCGTCATAGGTGAAAAATAATTTATTGTGTTGTTTAATTTACTATAAAGAAATGGCCCGTCTTAAAGCAGTAGGTAACTGTTTTTTTTATTATTGAGTTTGTTTGTTTACCAAGTAAGAAAAAATATTACTATATATAGTCTCAAGCCTATTTTTCAAAGCTGTAGACAGAGGAGTATTATAGACATTTTAAGTTTTTAGATTGTCTACGTAGGTAATAGACGCTCGAGGTTATTGCCGTCTTCGTGCAGCTAATGAGAACGGATTTATAGAAAATCCAATAACACTTTCTCTGACCAGGTATTTGATCCCGACGCTTTATGTACAGCATTAGTATTCTCTATCGCTGCGTTACTGGATGAATTAATAGGAAAATATTTAAATACAGTCGAAAATATATTGCAACATAGAAATTCAACGTTATGCAGGAGCACAGCTGTATAAAAGATTATTTATAACTACCAAATTTAAAGTCAAAAACATTAGCGTAACAGACAGACAGACCAAGGTATGAAGAGACAAAGCAGATAAGGTTTTTCCTTTTTACAATTTTAATACGGAACTATCCTTCCCCCAATTTTATCTGTTTTAGCAATTTTGTCTGTGTACCTTCAATAGGCCCGAAATGTCAACTAAGTCCAAATTAGATATCACATTAAATATGGCTAAGAATTTTAGTAAAATCTCAAGCTATCAAATAATAGAAACTGCACTTAAATTAGCCAAGTGTTTCACCGCTTATGTTGGAATGAACACACATAATGGTGTCAAAAAGATCTCTTGTGTATGGTTCAGACTCTAGAACATAATTAATCCAAAGTCCATTACCAATTAGTTTTTCTCAAATATGTCTAATTTACGGACTGCATGCTACATTTGAAACTCAACAAGACATAAAATCTTAAACTTCATGTATAAGTTTTAGTACTTTCTTGATGCCATGGCATAGAGTTCGGCTGATCCCAATATAAATCTAGGCCAAATTGCTGGAAATCCCAAATATGGGTCCAAACAAAAATGCACCCTTCATTTCTTTACTCAGTCCGATAAAACGACAATCTGGTACGACCAAGGAAAGTGATCAGGCCCTTGGTACAACATGTTTTGCGTACTGTCTGCATTTTCTAAAACCGTGCTGTGATTGAAAACCTCCAGGGATAGAAAAGTAACACAGTCCGAAAACCCCAATAATTTATTGCTGGCCCGACCTGGATAACGAATCCGAGACTTCATGCACAGCACATGCATTATCCACCAATGCGCCACTGAGGTAAACCTTACGGCTGGCAATGCGCTTGTGACTCCTTAGGTATTGTGGGTGTCCATGGGCGGCGGTAATCGCTTACCATCAGGCGATCCATTTGCCCGTTTGCCTCTAATACATAAAAAAAACCTGACATCTTACATTACATAGAGTCTAACGTATACATTATGAATCCCACCAATAAAGTATATTTGACCAACGTTGAGACATGCGCAGAGCATCTGTATGCCACTTCATCGCCCTCACATTTCCGTGACTCAGACGATCTTGGTACTTACGAACAATAAATTTTGCATTTGTCGTGACTATCAAAACTGCTCGACATGTTGTGCACGTATACGATCGCCCGTTCGATGCTCTACTGTGGCAATATTGCCCAACCGTTTATTTATATACACGATTCTACACAGGAGCTTTATATAAACTTGTTGTAAAAAACCCAAAGTAATTTACTAATTATTGTTAATAGGAAGTTTTTGTTGTAACAGGATCTACTTAAATCGGTTTATTTGATCGTGTAAATTTAATTTTCACTTGTAATTATACTAAGAGGATTTTAATTAATTATTTGACCAATTGAGTCAAGGTCCGTTTTTTGATGACTGGTTTAAGTGTTGAGAAGTCAATACAAGAGAGAAGTTAATATTGCGAACAGTTTTTAAATGGTCGTTTTGATTCTGCGTTTTCGTAACGTCCTTTGTTTTATTATCAAAAGATTTTGTTAAGTTTTACCTGAACCCAGTGTATTTTAGGTGCAAACGAATCTTGCAGGATAAATTTGATCCATTTACGGGTGTTCAATTTATTTAAAATTTGTCATACGTTTATAAATTGATTAACAATATATTATAATAAAAAGTTATTTAGTAAGTCATCATTTCCAAAAATATAATACAAAATTCAAAGTAACATTGACCCGAAACTATGCAAGCCTGTATCTTGGAAGTCAATATAGAAGGTTAAATAATTTAAAAGAAAATTAACATAAACTTCAGCACTTAATAACGTAAAACAGAACATTATGTTCTCTATATTTACACAAATGTTACACATTGAAATTAAATTACTTGATTCTGATTTTAAATCCGTTTATTTTAAAATAAACTGCAATTAAATTAATTTAAAAGCACTTCAACAAAAAAAGCATTAAATAAAACTTTTAATTTTTATTGTATTGCTCACAGCCACCACATAATAAGTGCTAATTGCAAAAGGAAAATAATATTATTATTACTTATTTTAATTAATTAAATCACGCCCGATGTATGTATCTTATGTGGGGGCCAGTCAGTGTCGACCGGCGACACTTCGACCCAGTGGGATATTTTGTGTCGACACTCTCCCAATAACTACAGCCATAGATGTGCATGGCAGCCGGGACCGACGGCTTAACATGCTGTCCGAGGCACGGAGCAGGCGATAATAATCAATCAATACGCACATAATTTCGAAAAGTCTTATAACTTTTGAAAGTCAGAGGTGCGTGACGTGGGTTCAAACCCGAGACCCTCTGTATTGCAGTCTGCTGGTCTCCCTACTGAGCTATCGCTGCTCACTAGGGAGCAGCGATAGCTCAGTACTTATATTATAAACGCGAATGTGGTGCTGTTCGACCGATCATCATAAAATTTCGCATACACGTTGTCAGGTGTACAGAAAAGGATAACGGGTACCTTTTATCCAGAAAAAGTACTGTTCCAGAGGGATAACTTGCCAATAATTTGATCACGGTATTAATGAGCTGGCTCGCATGGAGAAGTGCCGCTTTCTTACAGAAAACTGGCGGTACACCGACGTAGATGGCCCGATAAGTAAGAGTTTCAGAAGCATACTCATCTACTTCTTCCATTCATATCCTTGCATCCCATCTTTAATAGATTTCTAGGCTAGGCTATGCGATAATTATATAAACATAAATAACAGAATACCATAAGTCTTCTTCTCCGTAGCCTTTATTATGCCCGAGTCACTTGGGGTCGGCTTTTCTGGTCTAACCGGATTTGACTGGATATCAGTTTTTACACGGAGCGGCTGCCACCTGACCTCCGCAACCCGAAGGCAAACGATAGCCTAAAGCTAGATCAGTGTCAGGATATAATAGGGCACTAACTTCCCAATAACGACTGCCATAGATGTTCATGGCAACAAGGACCGACGGCTTAACGTGCTCTCCGAGGCACAGAGCAGGCAATAATTGTCAATCAATACGCACGTCATTTCGAAAAGTCATATAATTTCCGAAAGTCAGTGGTGCGCGACGTGGGTTCGAACCCGAGACCCTCTGCATTGCACTCTGTTGGTCTCCCCACTGAGCTATCGCTGATTCTACAAGTATTCTTGTATTAAATTAAGCCCGTTATCACGAGGGTATTTACAAACATACAATTAATGAACACAAAGTACACATAAAGTGCAACCCCGTAAAACACATGTAAACGCATATCGGAATAAAACATATCCTAAGTTTTATTTACGTCATGTTCTATCTGTATGTCATGTTCCATCCAATCTCAAATGACGACTCGATGGCGTAGTGGTTAGTGTAACTGACTGCCACGCCTGAGGTCGCGGGTTCGATTCCCGCACAAGTCAAACATTTGTGTGCATGAACATGGATGTTTGCTTCGGTCTGGGTGTTTCTATGTATAATAAGTATGTATTTACAAAAAAAAAGTACATATGTATGTTTATCCATTGTCTAGTACCCATAGTACAAACTCTGCTTAGTTTGGGCTAGATGGTGTTGTGTGTATGTGATAGAATATTATTATTATTATTATTATTAATCTGTGCAACGTTTCACGCGTGATTGAGTAACAACCGTCCAAACATCAATTTATAATATTAATGTATCATTTGATGGACATTCAATATCCTACGATATTGAATGCCCATCAAATGATACATGAATGCACTTAAATATTGTTTTACAATCGTTACGTTTAACGTGCTCCTTTAATTATAGGAGATCATAAGATGCACAATTTAAAACTACGCTTAAAATTACAACAGAATAAATAATCGTATATTTAAATGCAAAGTAGAAATATATATTCATGCCTTTATATCCTGAAAAGGTAGCTTCTTAGCGAGGTAGCGAGGCGCTCATAGCCAGTGGCAATCACTAACCGGTAAACGATTAGCGAGGTTTAGTAACGTTGGGTGCGGTCAGTCTGTAGTTGGGTGACCGCTTAGTGGTATTTCATCTGAGCGTCTCCGTGCTTCGGAGGGCACGTAAAAAGTCGGTCCCGGTTGTTGCCAAATTGACAGCAGTCGTTAAGCCATGTCAGAGGTCTACGGGCAGCTTGAACAACTCTTGACAACAGGTTGGCCACTAACCACACGAAAAGAATAAGAAGCTTCTTTGTTCTTCAAAATAGTACTTCCGCACTAGGATAAATTCCAGTGTCGCGGAGGACTTCAGACTCATTCAAACACCGGACACAAAGAAGTGTAGTAAAGCCTCGCTGATTTCAGCATGAACGAGCCGGCTCGACCGGGGGAGGACTACTCTCTCACAGAATATCGACGTGAAATAGCAGTATTCCTACTGTTGTGTTTCGTTCGGTGAGTGAGAGTGCCGGTGGTCCAATCACCCTCTTTCCCCCTTCCCACTCCTTCTCCTTTCCATTTCCTTTCCTAAAGGGTCGGCAATGCGCAAGTGAAGCCTCTGGTGTTGCAGGCGTCCATAAGCTACGGTGACCACTTACCATCAGGTGGGCCGTAGGCTCGTTTGCCAAACTAGATGTATAATGTGGATCACACAAACTTTTGTCCCGTGTGGGATTCAAACCTACTACACTCGGAGCATTGGCAGTGACAAGGCCACCACTTAAACCACTATACCATCCGTGCAGACAAAGTATGCTATGGTTCCACGCAATAGCGAGTGAAACTGATGCTGCATCGGAAAATTTCTAGACTGTTTTTTAAATATTATTCTACCACATATACACAACACCATCTAGCCCAAACTAAGCAGAACTTGTACTATGGGTACTAGACAATTATAATAGATAAACATACATATATACTTTTTTTTAATACATACAAATTATACATAGACACCAAGACAAACATCCATGTTCATGCACACAAATGTTTGACTTGTGCGGAAATCGATACCCGCGACCTTAGGCGTGGCAGTCGGTTACACTAACCACTACGCCACCGAGGCCGACCTGCTGTATTATGCTGTTACCGAGAATATTCAAACAGAAATTGGCCTGGCCCGCAAAGCTCGCAAACGCGATTAGCCTAATACTAGTCCTGAATATAATGCCTAATGCCTAATCCGTAAGCATAATTATGTTTATAACGCCAACATCATTATTATGTGCTAGCTGACCCACAACTTCGTCTCGTTCACATAAGAGAATTTGCCTCGTTTTTGTAACATTTTTCATTGATGCTCTGTTCCTATTGGTCGTTGCGTGATGTTATATAGCCTATAGCCTTCCTCGATAAATGGGCCATCCAACACTAAAACATTTTTCTATTTGAACCAGTAATTCCTAAGATTAGCACGTTCAACCAAACAAACTCTTCAGCTTTATAATATCTATATATAAATATGTGAAGCAAAAATGTTGTAACCCATTTAAAAAAAATTGCGCTGACGGAGAAGTATGAAATTTGGCACAATAATTAAAGTTTATATGGAGAAGGAGGGGCGAATCCTAATATTTACATAAAATATGCATTAGAAATACATTAAATTAATGAAAAAGCACTACACGCACACAACCATGCAATTGACACACGCATTTGAAGCGCGTAACTCTGGTTACATACATCAATATATAATGACATATGTCAGCAATATCTTACAGGTAAACTTTGGTCAAATTTCGAACACTAGGTGACCGTTAGTTATGATAGATAAGGTAAGCAGTTATGTGAATTGAATTTTTGATTCCATTGATTACCTGTTTCTAACTTTAATTGACCTCAATGGACTAGCACTAGTGACTACGACTGCTGTGCATGAGGTTCTGGGTTCGATTCTACCACCGGGTAATTTTGCTTTTATCTTTTATAAAATGTTTAGCTAAAGCATTTGAAGAGCAGCGATAGCTCAGTGGGGCGACCAACAGACTGCAATGCAGAGGGTCTCGGGTTCGAACCCACGTCGCGCACCTCTGACTTTTGGAAGTTATATGACTTTTCGAAATTATGTGCGTATTGATTGACAATTATCGCCTGCTCCGTGCCTCGGAGAGCACGTTAAGCCGTCGGTCCCGGCTGCCATGAACATCTATGTAATGACAGTCGTTATTGGGAGAGTGTGAAAAATAGTATATATGTATGTTTATCCAATGTCTAGTACCCATAGTACAAGCTCTGCTTAGTTTGGGCTAGATGGTGTTGTGTGTATGTGATAGAATATTATTATTATTATTATTATTATTATTATTAATACCTGGGTCAAGCAAAGTGCTACTATATTTTTCTGTTCTGAAATTCTTAATAATGGTATGGTGTTTGGTACTGTCCGGTAAACTGCAATAGGTTTGCCCTCTTTTACGTAGAATAAAAATAAAATACCTTTTTTTTATACAACTCAGGTGGCAAACAAGCTTACGGCCCACCTGATGGTAAGTGGTCACCGTAGCCTATGGACGCTTGCAACACCGTAGGCATCACTTGCGCTTTGCTGACCCTTTAGGAAAGGAAGAAGACAAAAAGGAAGTGGGAAGGAGAGGGAGCGGGAAGCGAATAAGAGTGTGTTTGGGCCTCCGGCACTCACTCACCGAACGAAACACAATAGTAGGAATACTGCTATTTTACGTCGATATTCTGTGAGAGGGTAGTCCTTACCCGGTCGAGTCCGCCCTTTCATGCTGAAGTCAGCGAGGCTCTATTACTCAAATCAAATACAAAAAATAGCTGTCAGAATGTGTATGTAATACATCTCGATCTACCCATTATGTGGCGATATAGGCGTGAGACCTAACATGGCAACTTGAAAAACACAATCATTAACTTGTAAGCTCTCAGATGCTTATTTTTACTGATGACTTGAAGATAGTCACGTCTGTATGTCTTTCTTTCTATGAAAGTTGGTAAGTTTAAAGTTTTTACTTTAGATTTATTTAGTGTACTGTGTGAAGATTTTTAATAATGCAACCTAATTGAATAAAGAGATCGCAAAACGCCTGATCGACGTTTCGCGTGATCAGAAGGCTGGTCTTTTCTTAGCCCAAAGAATCAGCATTGCCATTCAACGTGGCAATGCTGCCAGTCTTCTAGGCACGTTACCAGTTGACAGCGATTCTGAAGAATTCTACGTTGCCTAAACCATTTTTGTAAATATTTAGTATTATAATTATTTGTGTTTTTGTAATTATGTTATCTTTTTTAATACGTTTGTAAATATAGGTTATGAGATTACTTCATTTTAAAATTAATTATTGAATAAAGTGTTGCGTAGTGGTATTTCATCTGAACGTCTCCGTACTTTGGAGGTCACGTAAAACGTCGGTCCCGGTTGTTGTCAAATTGAAAGCAGTCGTTAAGCCATGTTATAGGCCTATGGGCGGCTTGAACAACTCTTGACAACAGGTTGGCCACTAACCATACGAAAAGAAGAAGAAGAAGTCTTTTAAGCGGTCGCCTCGCCACTGCCATTGTGCCGAGTATTGTGGGTTCGAATCCCACATGGGACAAAACTTTGTGTGATCCACAAATGGTTGTGCCGAATCTGGCTGTTGTTTGTGTCCGTTGTTAGAATGTTTTTAAATTCAAGTAATAGAAATTATTCTTAATGCGGTACTAGTGTTTTCTAAAAATGGAAAACGACTTTCCACCTGGATAGCATTAAATCAAAATCAAAATCAAATCGTGTATACAGAATTAATATGCCAAAAATCAATACATCGTTCGCCAGGCGTTTCAGCCCTTATAAGGAACATTACGTTTATAACAAACTGGCTAGTTTATGTGATGTAAAGTTGTGTTCACTAAAAGAGACAAAACTTAAGGTCACTAAGTGGCTTGCCTCTAACATACGATGCCACTGAAAACCTTTTTGTGCACTTAGTGTAAATTTTAATGTTGACAGAATACATCTTTAATTCATCTTTCAGTAATTATAAAACAATTGTGTTAATTTAGTAACATATTATTTGTAATATTTATCACACAATTTACATATAATACATACCTATATATTTTCGCATATACCTATCTTCTCTCTAACCTTTATTATTCCCAAGTCACTTGGGGTCGGCTTTTTCTGATCTAACTGGATTTGACTGATATCAGTTTTCGCACATACCTATATATATAAATATATTATTAGTTGTCAAAATACTGTTTTAAACCTAATTCTTATTATATTCTGTAGCAAAAAATATTTTTATTTCGTTATTGTGTAAGTTAAGATTAATTTTAAGTAAACTTTACAACCGCGCGAACATGTACACACGGCTACACATCAAGTTAGACACCCTACAACGCATAACTACGCTACATACAAAATAGAGAATTTTCGGAAAGGGACAATGCATAATGGTGTTGATGTAATGGTAGGGATTAGAGCGTAACAAAAATATAACGCTCTCTCTCGCACGATTCGCAGCGTTCAACTTCTAATAGTTCAAAGTCCAAACAGTCTAGGTTGATGTGTCGCTGTGTGTACACGCATTGTAAATCGTCAAACGTACCCACAGGACAGGCTTGCCTAGTGTGGGCCAAAGGATATTACGTAAATGTATGTTTTATTCTGGTAATAAAAGTCTTTTGATTTTAATTTGATTTTATGTATCATCTTTTTGTTTCTATGTATAATATGTATGTATTTACAAAAAAAAAAAGTATATATGTATGTTTATCCATTGTCTAGTACCCATAGTACAAGTTCTGCTTAGTTTGGGCTAGATGGTGTTGTGTGTATGTGGTAGAATATTATTATTATTATATTATAATTATAAATAGCCTAGGCTGTCCCACTGCTGGGCAAAGGCCTCCCCCAAACTCTTCCATGACTCTCGACCCAGCGCCACCTGTTGCCAGCCCGCCTGGTATGTGCTCAAATCGTCACGCCATCGCTTTCGAGGCCGGCATAGAATATTATTATTATTATTATTATCTTTGACTTAACATGGGCTTTAATCAATAATAATAATATTATATAGATGTTTTTTTATTTGTCCTTAAAAAATAAATCTATAAAGTCTGAAACTACTGAATCAATGTAATAACTATTTTACCCTTATAAAGCTATTTTATCCAGAAATATAAGCAAAATAACATCACAGTACGAGCGACGGACAAAACCTGTAATCATAGAAATATGTGAACCATGGGGGCACCTAATCTTCAAATAAATCGAAGTATTTTCAACTTTGAGGAATATTCGAATAACTTTGATATTGATGGTTAATTATGCATTAGCTTTAAGCCAGTACAAACTTTATACCGCCACTTAAAATTAATGAGAAAAAAAAGAGTGTGATTATAATCAGTTCCAAAGAATCGATCAACATTCGGATGACTGACTGTCATCCGAATGTTGACCTACCGATTATTCGAATGTATTTTTCCGTAGTGATTGCCCTTTAGTGGTTTGACAATGATCATCTGTGGTGCTGAGGTACTCATTACTTAGACGTAATGTTCTAGTTTAAACGAAATACTAGATTTAAGCAAAGATATTCTGATCACTGCCGATCGAAGATCTAAAAAAACTTACTTGCAAAAAGCTACACTTAAATTTAGATACTGATGTATTCGCTTTGATTCAAAGCTACTTTAATTATAAGTTTCATAAAAGGCCTCAGAGAGTAGTTATTAAATGACTAGCCAATGAGATCATTTTAAAATTACATTACAAGAGTATTGGGTGACATACCATGAAGTCTCCATTACTAAAAATAAATATGGCGTAAAAGCTTATCAACATGGTAACAATGCAACGCACAATTCTACCGTTTTCTTTTTTAAAGATAATTCCCGCACTAGGTATGGTTGTTTTATCGCGGGTGGTTTTACAGATATTGAAAAAAAAGTTATAAAGAATACCCGGCGCTGAAGGAACGATTTGTGGTTCACAAAAATGTTCGTCTCATGTAGGGATCGAACTCAAAACACATGATACACTGGCTATGGTGAAGCGAGTACTTCATCCATCCATCGTCCATTCCAGTTCCCTTGATACATGTACTTACGGTATGTAGATACGAGTAGCATACTGCCACGAGTCGTGTTTTTTCTTCGTGACATTTTTATATTTTCACTTTTGATGAAAGTGCGTGCGATACCTAACGCAGTGCCTAAGGCATCCCGTTACTTAAATAATTCATTCAAATGTGCATTCTAAAAAGAAATAGCTGGCTCAATGTCAATTAAACACATATCGTTAACAACTTTCTTGATAACACCAGTATTCAACCAAAAAATTTCAAAAAACGGCAATCTAGACATTATATCCGTTTAGGAGATAATATGTTGCTACAGACAGATAGATAGAGATAAATACCTATTATTATCATATCATTAGGTTATTTTATATGACACCCCTCTAACCTTATTATTATCAGATATTTTAGAGTCGGTTATGCAGTTTTAGCTAAACACCATTTTCTCCACCAATCAATGTTATCATCCAATTCATAGATATAACGTAATTATAACCCTTCTTTATATATCTGAGACTAATTAATTATATGATCAATCAATATGAATGTAATTCAAACGAACTAATCATAGCTATATGGAGAATTTGATTTCGCAATAATTTTATACACGCGTGATCAGAAAAATCATATTGCAATCATTATCGCCTCATAAGCACTTCATATTAATTACATCTGTACGAGTTGCATTCTCATTAATATCAGACATTTTATCAATACCATTCTATAACCTTTTCAATTATAGAAACACGACGCACCTTTCAATCGAGCACCCTAAACAATAGTGACAACAGTGTCGAAATGCGTTCTTAAACAGAATGTTTTACATCAGTATGATGATACTGCAATCTCAGCGTACATCATAAGCTTGAGGCCTTATTAAGGGTCACGACAGACCTCCCTCCCCGTATTCAATTAATCAAATCCTTGAAAACTTACATAGAGTTTTGACACACGAGGTCAATCACGTTTCGGTAGCTCAAAAAAGCCTCGAGCTAATTACTTGGTGTATCATAAGTTGGTTTTATTATGTGAGCTATGTGACGTCAGAAGGTGAGCATTCAGGATGGCGTTCAGATGTATATATATTAGGTCAGGCGCATCGTAGCATCACAGTACAACTTTAGACTCATCCACAATTGGTTTGGAGTGTTCCAACGATTATTATTCAAAATGAAACTGGTAAATTGTTTCTTTTGTTTTAAATATCTGGTAGTTAGTTTTAAATGAGATATTTATAATATATGTCTTGTGCCTTAAGATTTTGAATGCACTTATTATTGTTAATTTAATTTGCTCTAATTAAAATAATATTTCTCATTATAATGAAATTGGGTAAAAAATATTTTCTGGCCCATCCGTTTATTGAAATTGATTTAGTAATGGTTTATTTCTTCTTTACTTATAAATTCAATGTTATGTAAGTTAGTTTTAAATAAAAACCATTTTAAGAAAATGCATTTTCTGTAATGTATCATATCATGGAAATGATCACCATTTTTTATTATTCTTATTACATTTAAAACTGTAATTATATTTATTATTGAATAATTATAACAAGAAAATAAAATAATGCAGATAGTCAATTCTAAATAATACAGTGATTTGATCGAACGTTTAAAACATGATATTTTTTATATATTGCATTTATATATTGCATTATATATATTTCAATTCTATTCAAATATATTATAAACTTATATAAAATCATTTTATATAATAAAACAAAGCAAAGACTAACTAAAAGTACTTTCTACACAGTTCGTGATAGCCGCCCTCATCGCAGTAAGCGCAGCAGCGCGCCTGGAACACCTGGAACGCTCCTACCTCCCACCTGGTAACTCCGTCAGCTCCGCCAGATCCGGCTCCAACAGAGGCTTCGGCTCTTCCCACGGATCTTTCGGATCCGGTGGTCACGGATCTTTTGGAGGTAGCTCCGGTGGATTTGGCTCGGCTGGTGCGGGACAATCCGGCTTCGGCGGTCGTGTCTCTAACGAGTACCTGCCTCCTTCCAACGGTGGTTCCTCTTTCGGTGGAGCTCAAGGTAATTAATATTTTTTTATAAAAAGCTTGATTTATTGCTCACATAATAAGTAATTCATGTCACTTTATAAAGGCATTAGGCGTTGTAATGACATTTTCTACCAGTCAATGTCCGATGGATTAAATGCAGTGTTAAATCTTAGAGTACTTTGCAACGGAGAAATTGTAAATGACCCCTCTTTATGTTTTGAATGATATGTTTGTCAGTACATTAGAAGAACACCAGTACTGAAGACAGTTTTTTTTAATCTATTTGGTTCTTAAAGTGCATAAATTCGTTATTTATTTTAATGGTTAAAATGTAGGCCTCCCTAAGTGCAATAGTAAAATCTTATTATTTACAACTTTCCGTTTTTATAAGAACGAATCTGATAAGTTAGTACAATTAGTTTAATTTTGGCGTAGTATTAGTAAGGTTGGTTACTATTTTATCATTAACCCTTGAATATTGTTTGTCTTCACTCAGTACTATCAGATCATTATATTATCAGAGATATTAAGGTATCAAAAGTTCTTTAAATACCGTTTAATTTTTCTTATAACTAAACCAATTTTCGGTTATTAGTTTAAGATACTGAAGAGAGATATAGAGAGAGAATACATACCTGATATTTTTTTTATAATCACTTATCCTGCATTACGTTTAATAATGTGCACACAGATCAACAAACTTGGAATTTATAAAATACATATGTTTTTGCCCACATGGCGATCAAACTTACAACCACAGCACGGCTTACTGACCATTTCAACCTATGCACCATCTGTGGAGTCGTTATAATCAATGATTAATAAAAACTATAATTCACTCAAATAAAGTCATGTTTAATAGAGGACGATTTGTTACTAATCGATAAAAAATAACCTGTGATTAGATGAGTGATTATCACTTTACCGAATTTGAGAATCGAACTTAAAACTTCGCGATAATTGCACAACCTTTAGTACTTATACCAGTGGATCAACGAACTTTGTCAGTTACTAGTCTAATATAATGTCAATTCAATGCACCGGTCATTTAAATTCCGTGCAATATATATCCAATGTGCAATAGCAATACTGTTAATCTTAGCTAATTGTGGCCATTCATAATACATCACATTTAGAATTATATCGCGACTGTCTTAATGGCTTATCAGTATATGTAATACTAGTAGTTTTCCCGCGGTTTCACCCGCGTTAGTCCCGTTCCCGTGTGAATATCGGGTTTCACCCCTTTCACCCCCTTCGGGGTGGAATTTCCAAAAATCCTCTCTTAGTGCTCCCCTACACTCTCCAAGAAACATACATGCCAAATTTCAGCTTCTTGCGTTGAGTAGTTTTGGCTGTGCGTTTTGTCTGTCAGTCACTCAGTAACGGAAGAGTTTTATATATATAGATAATAATATCAGCACTGTATTAAACTGTCCTACTGTTGGGTACGGGCCTCTTCCCAGCGTGAGAAGGGTTAGGCCATAGTCCACTACGCTGGCCCAGTGCTGGTTGTCAGACTTAATGTATCTTCAGGAACATTATAGAGAACTCTCAGACATGCCCGTTTCCTCACGATGTTTTCCTGCACCGTTAAAGCAAGCGATAATTTACTATTTAATACGCACATAACTTCGAATAGTCGAAGATGCGTGCCTTGGGATCGAACTCGACGTGACGATGACTATTCCGCGTGGCAGTCTAACGGTGTCCTATCAGGCTATCGCTGCCGCTTATTAGTATAATCTTGATTAAATATAATAAATCTTGTTCAAGTAACTTATTTTCATATATAATACATGTGATGAAGATATTAATAAAGTTATTTATGTGAAATTTTATGAATATGTTCGGATGTGTGCTACTCAATCATGTAATGCCCTGACCAACTGGTCAACACACGACTCCAAAGCTTGGAGCATCGTCGTAAGGTTGCTAGTCTCTCGGTTTTCTATCGGATACATTTCGGAGAGTGTGCAGAGGAACTGCATAATTTGATTCCTCCTTCCCCATTCTACCATCGGACGACCAGACAATCAGGCCAGCGACACAGGTACATGGTGGATATACCACATTTACGCACAAAGCGATTTGCTTCCAATTTTATAATGCGTACCGCTAAGGAGTGGAATTCGCTACCTAAGTCTGTGTTTCCCGATGAGTACAATCTTCAAGTCGCGAGTGAATAGGTATCTCCTAGGCAAGCGTGCCCCATCGTCGACTGCATCTTCACTTAAGATCAGGTGAGATCGCGGTCAAACGCAAGCCTATAAAAGTATTAAAAAGAAATGTAAGCCGTTGAACGGATTTAGAAGAAACTTAAGTCACAAATAGGCCATGTCCTCGATTAACGCAGATTATATTTTTTGATTCACCATCTTGTGAACATCTTGTATTGTTGGCCTCGATGGCGTTGTGGTTAGTGTAACCGACTGCCACGCTTGAGGTCGCGGGTTCGAATCCCGCACAAGCAAACATTTGTGTGCATGGACATGGATGTTTGTCTTGGTCTGGGTATTTCTATGTATAATATGTATGTATTTACAAAAAAAAGTATATATGTATGTTTATCCATTGTCTAGTACCCATAGTACAAGCTCTGCTTAGTTTAGGCTAGATGGTGTAGTGTGTATGTGATAGATTATTATCTATTTAAGAGGGTCAGACCGAGCGGGGGTTCGATTATTTATATGAATTATTAATTAGATACTACTGTTTGTGTTTACTTGTGACCACGGCCGGTGTAACCTGGTCGAAACGTCAAGCATAAAAAAGGTAAACATTATGCATGATCGCGTTAATACCCGTTACATATTATATATATATCATGCAACGCGAAAGTTTAAAAGTTATTACTACTGTAGCTGCAAATAAGAGCCTATGCGATTACCGAAGTCTTAGAGAATTCATGCTTGCAATTTTGCATATCACTCACTTTTCGGCTCTAAATACCAACCAGTGACAATACCTCCGTATTAGCTCAAAAATATGATATTCCGTACTAAAATAATTTATGATATTCGATGTGCTTTGATTTGCGATTTTATTCAATGTGGATGTGGATTCCGATGAATTAATAAAAAAAAATTGAATGTGATTGATTCTGAAAGCTTCACCTCGCCATTGAAACTATTAATCGCAATTTTGCATTTATAACATTAGTAAAAATAATAAGATTTACATTTAAAGGTGGTAACGTTACAAGTTATTAAAGCCGTGAAAAAGTACTATAATTTAAATTTATTATTACAGGCAAATAAGAAATACCTGATCTATGATATTCTATGATTTATGAATTTTATCATATATTTAAAAATAAACTAATAAGTCTAATTATATAGTAATAACAACCATTGTAAGCACGATATGACTTACTTACTTAGACTAACTTTGTGTACCCAAACATTCAATTCTTGTTACACTGTTAATATTTGACAATCTAAGTATCTCTGTTATATGATTTATAATGTCCACAGCTTCCAGTGGCCAGAATGGCTTCCAGCGCAGCGGTTCTGCCTCCGGCCAGCAGTACTCCATTCCAAGCACATCGTATGGAACTCCTCAAGGCCCGAGCTCCTTCGGTGGTCAAGGCAGTTCCCAGTCTCAGTTTGGAGCTACCAGCCGTCAATACCTAGCGCCTAATGCCAACACCAACGGTCAAAACGGTCAATCTGGAGCCACAAGCCGTCAATACCTTGCTCCCCATGCTGGTTCTTCCCAGAACGGTGGACAGCAACAATTTGGATCTGGTAGCAATGGTCAACAGTTCGGTGCTGCCAGCCGTCAATACCTCGCTCCTCATGCCGGTGGATCCCAAAACGGAGGCTCCCAATTCGGTGGATCCCAGAACGGTGGCTCTCATTTCGGTGGATCCCAGAACGGTGGCTCCCAATTCGGTGCTACCAGCCGTCAGTACCTCGCTCCTAACGCCGGTGGTTCTCAAAACGGCGGTCAGGGTCATTTTGGTGGATCTCAGAACGGTGGCTCCCAATTCGGTGGATCACAGAATAGTGGTTCTCAATTCGGAGCTGCTAGCCGTCAATACCTCGCTCCCCACGCCGGTAGCGCCCAGAACGGTGGCACCCAGTTCGGTGGCTCTCAGGCTGGTGGCTCTCAGTTTGGTGGCAGATTCCAGTCTCAGCAGTCTGGAGCTACCAGCCGCCAGTACTTGGCTCCTAACGCCGGTTCTTCTCAGCCTCAACAGCCCTTCGATGAACAGACTGGCTACCAATACTAAATATTTTGAGCCAATATAGATATCTCAGCATATTTGAATTTTGTAAATTCTGTATATATAATAAATAGCTGAATAGTAATTTATTTCATGGTAGTTTATTTGTACTCATCACCCATAGAAACATAATTCAAGCCAATGGCACAAGCGGCTCTTCCAATTGCCAATTTCTCAAATATGTTAAACACTTTTGCTAACTTTAATAATTGAATTCAATGGAAATGCGAAAAATGCGACCAACGAGACTCAGTGTCAAGAACCCACATTTTGTATCCTTTTAATTCTAGGAGGATCCTAGAATTAAAAGGAATTGCAAAAAGGATCTAACATATACATATACTTCTTTTGCATAATTATTATAATAAAATGGTTTTCTATAACTTTACGAAATAAACATAGGTGACAAAAAGCTTAGGCGAATACTTCAGAGCATTATTCAAATCCAATAAATCATTAATTGAATAATGTTGTACTTAACGTATATTCATTCAAGTGAGAGTCAATAAAGTAGTTATCGCTTTACAAAACATTTATTGTTAAAGCGGTAGTACCTTTTTGTACCTCAACGGTGACAAAATAGCATATAGCCTATAATCGCTGCAAAGCTTGCTTAGAATAGGTCGCCCGGAAAAGTATCGCACAGTATTTAAATACGTCGTAAGACCACATTTCAGGAAAAGTTCTCCCATACCTCTCCATTCGTCTCATATTTGATATTTTCAATTAAATAGACAACGTGCAGGTGATTGGTATTATTAGCGACCATTTCATACAGTAGGTACCACCTTGCCACCATGATAATATAAAAAATTCACATCACACGGTGTGTACATAGCTGTAGTAAACCGTGACTAATGTTCGTCGCTCACGTATAACATTACGTATCACACAGATACTTCGTTGCCATGTCATACCAAATTAGTAATCCAGTTATGTTACAAAGATCGAAAAGAAAAATAAATGTTAACTACTGAATAATATGTAGAGTTTTGCTTTCTACCTCATTACATATTATAATAAAGAATAGTCCATTTTCCTTACTCAGAGCTCAGCGATAGCTCAGTGGGGAGACCAACAGACTGCAATGCAGAAGGTCTCGAGTTCGAACCCACGTCGCGCACCTCTGACTTTCGGAAGTTATATGACTTTTCGAAATTATGTGCGTATCGATTGACAATTATCGCCTGCTCCGTGCCTCGGAGAGCACGTTAAGACGTTGGTCCCGGCTGCCATGAACATCTATGGCAGTCGTTATTGGGAAAGTCAGTACCCTCTAATATCCTGACACTGGTCTAGCCTTAGGGTATCGTTAGCCTTCGGGTTGCAGAGGTCAGGTGGCAGCCGCTCCGTGTAAAAACTGATATCCAGTCAAATCCGGTTAGACCAGAAAAAAAGCCGACCCCAAGTGACTTGGGAATAATAAAGGCTAAGAGAGAAGAAGAGTCCATTTTCCTTACCTGTCTTATTTAACCTATTGAATAGCAGCGGCACACCGACGGCCAGACACAATAAGTTTTAAATGATTTCTGGTATTCTAAGACCTGACAGAGTGATAAACAATTATAGCGTAGGTACTGGTAGCTAGAGACAACAAATAGAGAACCATCACTGCATGTATTGATTTTTCCTCGTCCTTTTTATTAGAAAATATAGTCTGAACAAGTTCTGTGATGAGTTTGTTCTTTACTTATTAAGACGAGAAAAATATATTGTATATACTTACATATGTACATGCATTCACGTCTAATCTCCGTAAGAGTAAACCCAATTTATTTCTATCTGTATTATTTATTTATTAATTTATTTTTACAGAAAGCTTACAGACTAATATTCTTATGTATAAATACAATAATTATCTTCTATTGCTAATAACAAGCTCTCGCATATACATGACAATATACAATTGTAGTTTGCATTGTACTTGCAACTAAGTTGATATTATAATGCGTAGTTACAGAGTTATGAACATAAAATGGTTAGTTGGAATACAAGCATTAAAAAAGAAAAAAAAAAAACAAAACAAAAGCATACTTCAGAAAAATCTATGCCAGAGATTAAGAGCCACTATTAAAAAAATATTCTTAAATAGTTATTGTACGTGCATTGGTACAAAATAGATCTATATTCATGTGTGCCGGTAGATTGTTAAATGTTTTGGTGCTCCTCAAACAGAAAGAGTTTTTCTGTAGTTTGTATAAACATGGGATGTGTCTAATAAGGGTCGTTTTCTTAAACCATGTACATTAGTACGTAAAGATATTTTGCTTAGTAGATCTGGGCAATCAATGGAATTGTTTGCAATATGTGTGATATATAGTGGAATAAATATATATGTGGAAAGCAGATATGCATTTACGTTTCGTCTCATTTCCAGTGGCAAGAAATGGTATCTCTTGTGATGTTCATTTTAACTTCTACCATTCCTAGATAATTTTCTCCATCTAACAGAGAGCGAGGCTATTGCCAGCTTTCGAGTCTTTACTAATGCAGTATCGACGCCACCGCAAGCTGTTGTACTTGGAAGATCAGGTGACGCAAGATGTGACTGCTAAATTGGAGTTTTTGAGATTACACGTAGCACGCATTGTTCTGACATTTTGTTATCATGTGCGTGTGAGAAACCAATTAAAACTCGCTTTAGCAGTGAAGGTAAATAGGCTCGAAACCTGTATAACTAAGAGGTTTTAAAATGTACTCATTATTTTGAATGATAGAATTTCGCATTTTCTGGCGTTTTATGCTGTGTAGTGATTTGCAAAATGATATTTGCGGAAAGAGGAACCTATCACGGACACTCGGATTGCTCATTTCAACTACAGCATCAGAAAAAGGTTGCTTATACTAATGTGGACAGCAGTGTCATGAGATCCAGGTGTACTGCGATTTGGAGTATTTTGCTATCACACTCACGTTGGACACACAGTTACGTTGGCTTATTAATTAACAAACTGTTCTGAAGATGACTTACACAGAGACGAAAAGTGGTGGGGTGTCTTCTTGTGTCTATCTCTCTTTGTAAGTATTATTTTACTTTGGATTTTACCATGTAACTCCTACACCGATAGGTTTAAGTTTTCTCTCATAAGGGTTTTACAATTTCCGTCGTCGATCTGCAAAAAGTGGTTAATTATGGAATGACTTGCGATATGATTATTAGAAGTGAGCAGTCTTAACTTTTAATGTCCATTGCAAAAGATTGTTATAGTTAGCAAAAAGTAGATATTTTGATTATAAGGAGCTCCCGTAGCCAATCCTTGCTTTTACTGACAGGGAAGGAGACATTTCCCTGTCAGTAAAAGAGATAAAAGCTGCAGCACTTCTCTTGCCAGATGGTCTTTTAGGTAATAACAGCGTCACCTTAAAATATTAAAAGGTTTAAATAGGAAAGAGATATTGGTATCAAACTTTTGGCAGATCTAAGTTAAATAGCTGCAATAGGAGTTGGTAAACTGGTCGTTGTATAATAATAGACACGAATCCTATAACCCGTCATCAAAAAACATAGCTAGTGAGTTGTGAAAACGCCTTCGGTGAAAAGAACGAGTCTGTGTATGTATGTTAAAACAAAGATGTATATAAGGTCATACAATCCAAATTAGATTTTAGACCTACATCTAGCAATGGGTCAAATTTATAAAAACGAGGCTAGACACACACATTACGCATAAAACACAAATGATCTACGCCATTAGGCTGCCTTAACAAATGGTCACTACTTAATTGTTTTTATTCGCTAATGCGGTCTTTAATCCCGACACTTATGACATTGCGTGTCTTCAAGGAGCGTTATTTGGTTGTGATGGTGTAGATTAATTTTGTTTGATATATGAATGAACATTAGATGTGGATATCAAATTTGTGACCTTGGATTAAATGACCAATGTCCTTGAGTAAGGCAGATGCTTAATAAAGATAATTATAACGGTCAATGGCGTATTTACTATGAGCCTCGACTACCACCTTTAACAGGCTCGCGTTAGGTGCCTTGATCAAGGGATTAATGCAGAAGGCAGTGTTGATAAACTCGGTACGAAATTATGAGTAGGTGCCTTTCTCTGGAGTCATAAGTACCGGCAGCTTAGACTCGGTTGCCGGTGCTGGTGGATCCTCATTCGTAGGAGAATAATAACAAAGCATTCATAATATCGTTTTCCAAGTATAAAAGTATTGTATGACAATTATTTGGTGATGGTACGAATGCTATAGCTTGCCCGAGTGCCACTCACTTTTGGAGAATTGTTGTATGTCATTTTTTTAACAAAACGATTAGTGCACTGTCCTATCGATACTAATTGCGATTGCTGTGCATTAGTTTGATTATATATAATAATATCAGCCCTGTATTAAACTGTCCCACTGCTGGGCACGAGCCTCTTCTCAATATGAGAAGGATTAGGCCATAATCCACTACCCTGGCCCAGTGCGGGTTGGCAGACTGCATATATCTTCGATAACATTATGGAGAACTCCCAGACATGCAGGTTTCTTCTCGATGTTTTCCTTCACCATAAAAGCGAGCGATAATTAACTATTTAATACGCGCATAACTTCAAAAAGTCAGAGATGCGCGCCTTGGGATCGAACTCGAGACCTCTGCGTGGCAGTCCAACGGTTTCCCACCAGGCAATCGCTGCTGTTGAGTTTGATTAGGATCAAGACATTCTCGGTATTAACATGAAGTCGAGAAATATTTACAGTAGGCAGCAATGCATCAACTTTGTAAAAAGTCGTTGTCGTAAGATGAACCTAAAACCATCTCTGGCAAAATGTGGGTGTGATACACCTGTGACTTACACATACGCAAATATAGGTGTAATACTATGTATTTATGTATACAGGGTGTCCGGTAATTAATGGATAACCTTGAAATGTCTTATAGTAGAATTGATGGCAGTTCAGAAATAATAGGAAGAAAATATACCAGAGATTTGTTTTTTTTTAAATTACCATATTTAACTTTCTTGTACACTACGACCATAAATTAATGAATTCCATAGGTTTTTTGTTGTTTTATTATTAAACACTAATTATGCTAATAGATAGACAATCAAAAGTATGACTAACTAATGCAATTCTTTTTTCCTTTTTACAGCTCTGCCATCAGTTCTATTATGAGACATTTCAAGGTTATCGATTAATTACAGGACGCTCTGTATATGTATGTAGTAGACTTGTTATTCTGCTACTGGGTTGCTCTCGGCGAGTAAGAGCTCTGCAAGCTTTTAAACCCAGCTCTTCCATTTTTAAGTAAATACTTAAGTGGTTGATTAGTTAGCCCAACGAGCGTATTGGTTGACTTAAATTTTGTCAATCACAGCTAGCTTGAAAGTCAAAGCAATATCAGTAGTTTAGTTGACTGTATAAATAGCCAATACGAGATGCGCCGGTTGTTGTGTGTTCAGTTCCTACACGGAACAATAGCTTGGATGATCTACTTATGTTGGACAGTATCCTTTGGTCATTTTTGCAAAAGACAATTTGGTTCGGCTTGTTGCCTTTTTAAAAACATATAAAGAAACAAGTGAAAAACGGCAATGAATTGCCATAAATCTCAGAGTTCGAAAAAAATGGTATCACGTGACCTTGAGGTCAGAGGTAAAAGGCCATAGTCATTTCGGGGTATATCAACTATGTTGAGTCGAATGGCATTAACCGCGAGTCTCTAGTTCTTACGGTTCTTGAGTTGAAAGATAGTATCACGTGACCTTGAGGTCAGAGGTCAAAGGTCTTAGTTTGTCGGGGGTATATCGACTATGTTGAGTCGAACGGCGTTAACCGCGAGTCTCTAGCTCTTACGATTCTTGAGTTGAAAGTTGTATAACAGACGGACGGATGGACGGGCAAAGCTGTTGTATAAGAGTTTTTCGAACTCTAAAAGGAGGATTTTCTTGTAATCATTTTATGAAGAAACATTTATAGCATAATAATGCCATATTCAATATCTTCATTTCTACCTGAACGTCGAATAGCTCTGGCAGATTTACTTTTGCACGATGCGTTTGTCTAAAGATGTGATCGTGCATAACATGCTATTAAAGGCCTTGCATATCGTGCCTCCAAGTCAACGGCTATGCAGTGACAAATAGCTGCAATTTGTGTAGTTAATTTTAAAGGAGTTAATGATAGCTTCAATTATTTTATATGCTTCGCAATATTTCTAGACATTTAAACCCTCTAGCTTCAGCCTACGGCTCCACCTGCGTTATAATGAATAATACAGTCACGCAAACCGAGATAAAAGTATGCTATGAGTTAATTCAGGAAATAGTCTGTGTATCAACTTTTGCATACATGGTACCTTATGTCCTTCGTTGTACCCCTGACAATGTATCCGAAATTTAATGAAAGTCACACGAGTAGTTAAGGCGTGAAAGCGTAACAAACAAACTCACATCCGCATCCTAGATTTAGCCCGCAGCATCTCTCGCGTTATTGTAGATTTTGTCAATAAATTTCTATACCTCGGCAACATAACTTTTTTCTGGGTGAAAGGTACTTCAATTTAATTGTTTACTTTAATTTAAGCTATTTATATAATTTAAATAGTATAATTTAAATAGCTTAATTTGAAGTAAACAGACTTGTGTTGACTTTCTACTTTGTTGGTCTCCCACTGAGCAGCGATAGCTCAGTGGGGAGACCAACAGACTGCAATGCAGAGGGCTTCGAGTTCGAACCCACGTCGCGCACCTCTGACTTTCGGCAGTTATATGACTTTTCGAAATTATGTGCTTATTGATTGTTTAATTATCGCCTGCTTCGTGCCTCGGAGAGCACGATAAGCCGTCGGTCCCGGCGGCCATAAACATCTACGGCAGTCGTTTTTTTTTTTTTTTATTCTTTGTTTAAGAATCTTTGTCAATTATATGACTATGCCGCTCCATTGGACCTACTCTTACACTATACTTCACAGAAAACTTAAACAATATGTAACTAATCACTATACACGTCGTCGTAAGCCAACTTGTACAGTACGATACAATAATTTTGCTGTCTTAGACAGCGGGTATGCAAGAACACTATTACAGCATCCGACATTTTTTAAATCTATTATTGGGCTCAACACATCAAATCTAATGTCTTCGTTTCGGACACACTCCAACATAATATGTAATACATCCTCTATTACCCCGCACTCGGAACAAAGTGGTGATGGCACTTTTTTCATTAAAAATGCAAACTTATTAAGTGGAATGTGTCCGGATCGAAATCTAAAGGCTGTTATCAATGTATCTCTATTTGCAGTGAAATGATCGAACCACGGACACTTCAAAGGTTCATTTTGCAATGTCCTATACCATATTCCTTTATCCCTGGCTGTTTCACAGAAATGACCTTTCCACATTTCAAAACAATATTCTTTAACTATGTAAAAGCAGTCTAAGAAGTATGGGGAAACATTAATAGACACGCCATCACAAGAAGCTTCTTTTGCTAATTCATCAACTTTATCATTCCCTACTAAACCAATTTGCGAAGGAATCCACTGAAGGGTGATTTCTTTCAAGTGTTCCATTAGTTCAAATATTGTTTTAATAATACTATAAGCGATCGGTGTGCCTCTTAAAGAAGAGGTGAATCGAGCCACGTGTTGTAGGGCGCTTTTTGAGTATGGCAGTTGTTGTTGGCAGAGTGTCGACACAAAAGATTCCACTGGGTCGAAATGTCGCTGGTCTGCACTGACTGGCCCCCACATAAGATACATCAGATACATAGTCTGCCTTTTTCAATAATTTAAATTAAATTTAAAGATGTGGAACACCACATTTTTGTTTGGTTGAACGCGCTTATCTCAGGACTTTTCCTTCTGCCTTAGCCTTTATTATTCCCAAGTCACTTGGAGTCGGCTTTTCTAGTCTTACCGGATTTGACTGGATATCAGTTTTTACACGGAGCGGCTGCCACCTGACCTCCGCAACCCGAAGGCTAACGATACCCTAAGGCTAGACCAGTGTCATGATATTAGAGGGTTCTGACTTTCCCAATAACGACTGCCATAGATGTTCATGGCAGCCGGGACCGACGGCTTAACGTGCTCTCCGAAGCATGGAGCAGACGATAATTGTCAATCAATAAGCACATCATTTCGAAAAGTCATATAACTTCCGAAAGTCAGAGGTGCGCGACGTGGGTTCGAACCCAAGACCCTCTGCATTGCAGTCTGTTGGTCTCCCTACTGAGCTATCGCTAATCTCAGGACTAATTGTTCAAATTAAAAAAATATTTTTGTGTTGGATAGCCCTTTTATCAAAGAAAGCTATAGGCTATATAACATTACGCTACGACTAATAGGATCAGAGCATCAATGAAAAATGTTGCAAAAAACGGAGAAAATTCTCTTATGTGAAGCAGACGAAGTTGCGCGGGTCAGCTAGTTTAATTATAAAACATTTGATCACAATAACGTAAATCATTTAGTAAATTAAACAATCCGTATGTTATCAAAATAAATGCATACCCAGACAAAATAAAAATAAGCCATTGGATGCAAGCATCACAGCTTTAACTACTGTTGATATGTTACCACTTAATATATACAACAATATAATAAATTTAAATGCATGCATCATTCACATTGTTTTCAAAACAAGTTTTGTAAAATTGAAATCTATACGGAAATCTTGTATATAAATAATTATACCTATGGTGTTAGCTTTTAAGGAAACATTAAGTAATTAATAATTTCATAGAAATTATCCGACCCGACCATCACACCGAAGTCGCTTATAATTGCTAGTGTATCATAAGTTAGAAGCCATACGTAACCACAATTCTGTAGTACATAACCATGACCATGAACCAACACAACTCGTCTATACAAATGAATAAAATTGAAGTGTCTGTTTGTAATGTCAATATAACAGCTTTATTCTGCAAACTGCCTCCGTGGCGCAGCGGTAGTGAATGCGACTGCTGTGCATGAGGTCTCGGGTTCGAATCCCGGGTCGGGCCAACAAAAAGCTATTGGGTTTTTCTGTAAAGAAATCTCAATAGCAGCTCGGAGTTAGGAAGTTGGCGGTGTTAGACACCCCCGTGCCTCGGAAAGCACGTAAAACCGTTGGTCCTGCGCCTGATCTCTCTCCGGTCGTGTCGGATTGCCGTCCCATCGGATCATGAGAGTTAAGGAACAGAGAGTGCACTTGTGTTTGCGCACACACTTGTGCACTATAATATCTCCTGCGTAGATGGCCAGTCTCTGTTAAGACTGGCCGCCGTGGCCGAAATTCGGTCTGGAGGACATTATTATAACAGCTTCTTACTAAATGCCTAATGCAATGCAGAGGGTCTCGGGTTCGAACCCACGTCGCGCACCTCTGACTTTCGGAAGCTATATGACTTTTCGAAATTATGTGCGTATTGATTGACAATTATCGCCTGCTCCGTGCCTCGGAGAGCACGTTAAGCCGTCGGTCCCGGCTGCCATGAACATCTATGGCAGTCGATATTGGGAGAGTGTCGACACAAAAGATCCCACTGGGTCGAAGTGTCGCCGGTCTGCACTGACTGGCCCCCACATATGATACATACATACTAAATGCCTATGAAAGTATATACGGTATCAATAACAAAAAATTTATTTGTATAATTTTTGTCTATCTGTATGTTCCGGTTAATCTTCAAAACGGCTGTACCGATTTTGACAGGACTTTCACTGGCAGATAGCTGATGTAATAAGGAGTCTCACATATTATTTCTCGAAAAATAAATCCACGCGGGCGAAGTCGCGGGTAACAGCCAGTTGACCAATAAAACTCACGTATCAATAGCACGTGAGTTCAGTGTCTGGGTGGCGAACTTGAATATTTTAATTACGATGCGTGAATAATTGCTGTTATTATCAGTTACTATGGTTTATAGAAAAACGTAACTCGTTTTTGGCAGATCTATAGTTTCATAAACTATTAAAATGAAATGATGATAGCCAATTAATATACTAACTACGTCATCATAAAAAAAGTATGACGTGAATGAAGAGATGATTTGAACTTAATTGTGGATGAAGATCTTAATGATTTTGGTTTTAATTAAATTGACAATAATGAAGTATACTGGAATAAGCTGACAAATTATTCTGTTGCTAGTCAATCAATTCCCAATTTTCTTTTATTAGAGAACTTACAAAAATATGACTTCATCATCATCATCATTTCAGCCTATTGCAGTCCACTGCTGGACATAAGCCGCCCCCAGGGTGCGCCACAAGGCCCGATCGCCCGTTTTCGCCATCCAGTCACCTCCAGCCACCTTTTTCAGGTCATCGGTCCATCTGGCCGGAGGGCGTCCTACACTACGCTTGCCGAGTCGTGGTCTCCACTCGAGAACCCGTCTGCTCCAACGATCATCGGTTCTGCGACAAATATGACTTATAACAAGATAAATTGGATATGGATAGATATAATGGTATTATTTTAGACTAGATTTTTGTTTATGCTCATATCATAGTTATAAAAACTTAATCACGATGGTTACAAAGCTTATGCTATTGAAAATCAACTGAAGAAGTAGTATGATTGAATCAAAAATTTTCTTTCTCTTTTCTTCGTAGATATACAGCTATTTCTAGTAAAGTATCTATTTTCTATTTTTATTCTCATTAATAATATTATTGTCTAAGATCATAAGTAAATAAAGTTGCCTAAAATTCAATATTGTAAATAATAATAATAATAATATTCTACCACATACACACAACACCATGTAGTCCAAACTAAGCAGAGCTTGTACTATGGGTTCCAGACAATGGATAAACATACATATATACTTTTTTTTTGTAAGTACGTATGTACATATTATACATAGAAACACCTAGACCAAGACAAACATCCATGTTCATGCACACAAATGTTAGACTTGTGCGGGAATCGAACCCGCGACCTCAGGCGTGTCAGTCGGTTACACTAACCACTACGCCATCGAGGCCGATAAATACTTCGTAATAGTAAAATTAGTACTTACATGTAAATTGATGATTAGAAACTGATTTGTATGCAAATTCCTTAAAACTTTAGGGAAATAAGTAAGCTTCCAAATATACGATACATATTTATTATACATAAAACTATTCAACTACATCATAAACATCCAAAACTTAGTAATGGTAGCCGGTCTGCTCATCGAAAGGTTGTTGAGGGTACTGACTGTTGGCAGCGGGCTGGGACTGGAAACCAGTGTGAGATCCCAATGGGCTGGAACCCAAAGGAGTAGCGTCTGGTTGACCGAATTGGTTAGGGGCGGCCTGTCCGAATTGAGCTGGGCCTTGTTGACCGAACTGCTGGCTGGGTACGTTCTGGGCTTCAAAACCTGTATAGATAAATGAGTAATTTTTAATTGCTACGTTCTATTAGTAAAAGGGGCATAGTGGAGGTCGCCTTGCCAATGCGCTGAGTGTTGTGCACAGGATTGTGTGATGTCCCATGTATCTTCATATATATAAATCTTCTGTGCGTGTGTTTGAAATTAAACTCTTTCTAAACGGACCGATTTTGATGAAACTTTTTGTGTGTGTTCAAGTGGATTCGAGAATTGTTTAGATTTGTTCGTTTCTTTTTCTCGTTTACCGGACTATGTCTGTCGGGATAGCTAGTTTTATATATTATTATAATAAAATCAGTTGTGAAAAGATTGAATAAACTATCATATTACAACTATTATTAATTTGAAGTCAAAGCAATGAACAATTCAAGAATTTAAGATCATGTCAAATATCACTTACCATTAATGGAACCAGCGAAATCAGGACTTCCAGCAGAAGGAAAAGCGGCAGGTCCGTGGTCAGGAGGCAGGTACTGGTTTGAAGTGCTAGGGAAGGCACTGACAGCATTCAGATTAGGTTGGCCAGCTCCAGCAGCACCGAAGGCACCGTGAGGTCCAAAAGAGCCATGTGCGCTGGGACCGAAGCCGGCTGCTTGGCTAGGAGGAAGGTAGGCTCGTAGTTGTTGCTGCTGTAGTTCCAAGTGTTCCAGACGAGCTGCGTAGCTGACGGCGATGAGGGTGGCAATGATGAACTGTAAAATAATAAATCAAATAACTACAATAGCATTCAATATGAGGCAAAGTTAAACTACTATATACGGATTTTAATGCATTGTTTATTTGACACTTTATTAAAAAAAATTGAAAAATTGTTACACTACTACTACTATTAAACTTTACTAATTGTTAAGCTAATTGAATTATTATTAAAGCTATTAAAACTATTTAGATTTATTTATTTGTAGTAGTGGTGTAACAATTTTCAAAATTTTGTAATAAAGTGTCAAATGAACAACGCGATAAAATACGTATATAGTAGTTTAATTTCAATGAATAATATTCGCGTAAACAGAAGACAATATTATGAGGCAAAGTGTGCAATGTTTTTATATCAAAAAAGCTTTGCTGGCATTGTGTTATATTAAGATGTCAAAGACCAAATCAATATCAGTCTAAATGCTTTATATGTTTTTGATGTTGAAGATAAAAATATATACGAATTTACAAATACAAATGATAAAATATACCCTGAAATATGTATTGCAAATTGGCATATTTTTTGAGAACATCTTAGGTTAAAACGGTTATTTAATTACCATTTTCAATTTATCAACAAATAATAAATTTGTATGTAAAACAAAAATAAATAATAGTAGAACAATTAAATTACCAGTTTCATTTTGGATGTTTATTGTCGGATGACTTGAAACCAAATGTGGATGAAGCTGAAGTTGAACTGTGATTCTCCGGAGCGCCTGACCTATTATATATACATCTGATCGCGATCCTGAATACTCAATTCTGACGTCATTTTATAGCTAACATAATAAAGCAAAGTTATGATACGCCATGTAATTAGTTCGAGGATTTTTTGAGCCATCGAACGTGATTGACCTCGTGTGTCAAATCTTTCTGTAATCAAGGATTCGATTAATTTGATACGGGGTTGTCGTTACAATTGCATGATGATTTTAGTTTTCAGTTTCAGATATAATGTAGAAAGATAATTTTAATTAGCAATTATGTTTTTGTATTTATTTATTTTAAGAATATTATCAATTTACCCAATTTAATATTGTCTTACGTTTACGTGAAGGCTATATATTTAAATTAAACTACTTTATACTGCTTTTCTGCTTTAAAATATACAACGTGACAAAATCCGTAAAATTTCATTTAATTTCATAATTTACACAATTATTAACTTACTTATTTCTAAAATATTATAAAAAAGAATTTAAAAAAATATTAAACGTAAACCCCTCTAAAGGCTTCATAGAATTTCTCCGCATCACAGGTTCTTTTAGTATCTATATTATAACTAGCTGCCCGGACAGAGTTCGTTCTGTCAAAAGTAATTTTTCTTTTTTTTATGTTTACTTTATCACTAAGGCGTATGAAAAATAGATAGTAGCCGATTCTCAGACTTAATAAATATGCATATAAAATTTCATAAAAATCGGTCAAGCCGTTTCGGAGTAGTATGGTTACTAACATTGTGACACGAGAATTTTATATATAAGATATTATTCTCTTTGTTTCAAGATTGTCTGATCTTAAGTTGGTATAATGATACAATTATTCATTCTAATTTCTAATTAAGGTTTCGCGGTTTCATTGAGCTACCGGTTTACGTAATAAAATATCGAGATTGATATACTAAATCATTTTTTGCATTGTGATAAATTTTTTATATGGTTAGTTAGTAATCTAGTCCAGAAGTAGTCTTTTATTATCTGGTAGGTTATTGCTATGATTTAATAGCATAACGGTTAAAATTTGTCAGTAATATATTTTAGTGAGTTGACACTCATCACTGTATAAAAAGCTGAGATTCATAGATTACGAGATATGACGGGTGCTGAAGTCCTATTTTGGAGTTATTCTTTTTTATTCAACTACGGTGGCAAATAGGTATACCACCAATCTGCTTTGAAGTAATTACCGTAGACTAAACATAGCGCATCACTCTGGTATTGCCAACCATTAACTAATAAAAGCTGTAAAGACCGAGCTTATTCCTAGAAATAATAAATACGTACAATGTAACTCAATCTAAATATGTATGTATCATGTGTGGGGGCCAGTCAGTGCAGACCGGCGACACTTCGACCCAGTGGGATCTTTTGTGTCGACACTCTTCCAATAACGACTGCCATAGATGTTCATGTCAGCCAGGACCGTCGGCTTAACGTGCTCTCCGAGGCACGGAGCAGGCGATAATTTTCAATCAATACGCACATAATTTCGAAAAGTCATATAACTTCCGAAAGTCAGAGGTGCGCGACGTGGGTTCGAACCCGAGACCCTCTGCATTGCAGTCTGTTGGTCTCTCCACAGAGCTATCGCTGCTACTGACATACAGTAAATATACAGTCTTAATTCAAGTCTAAGTTCTACTCAAGTTTTGCATCTCTTCGAAAGACATCGGCGATAAACTGCTTGTTTGCAAATGTTTATATCATATGCTAGTATTGTGTAATCTAAGCAGATTGCATTATGATAAGTTTTGTCTGACAGAAAGATTGAAAGCACTCTGTTATATTTTTTGCCGTAAGGCTCTTTGTAATTTGAACACTATCGATTATCTTGAATTAAATCTAGTATTGTAAATAATATCGATTTCATTTTGATGTATCGATCGATTGATATAAATTACACAACTTAGGTGGATTTATGTTAGATTTGCTCGCTGACCTTAATGTAAGTTAAGTTAGTAACAGTACTTTTTTCTAGATGAAACATACCCTATATCCTTTTCTGTACCTCAGACAACGTGTATGTGAAATTTCATGATTATTCTTTGAGCAGTGAAAGCATGAAAGCGTAAAAAACAAATTGACATTCGCGTTTATAATATTAGTAAGGATTAGTATTTAAATGTAGTAAGAATAGTGTCATCATTCATGTAAGTCACACCTTATGTACAAAGTGTACCTACAGTATACATAAACGTAGAATCGCAATCTACTGTTCAAGTGTGACCAGTTTAATTATGCAACTGTATACAGTGGAAAAAGTAATTTGCCTGCTTACCTTGCTTCCTCGTTTTTGATACACTATGCTTTATGTTAGGGCTCTTTTTTCTAAGATTCAAACAGGTTATAACCCATATTAGATACATACATTGTTTATTCCCACTAGCTATAAGCTGCTCACGGTTCATACTTGGAAACAGGTGCTTTATTTTTTATACTCTAAGATTATGCTACTAAGCTCAGCACTCTTCTCAGAATAAGAAATGCCACACTAGCCCTGTGCCCATGCCAATAATGCATGCCAATGTAAGCCAAGTATGGTAACTTCTCAGATGATCATAGTGAAATAGACCCTTCTCATTCTAAAATATTTCGGTCAACTTCCAGACACACAGAGATTCCCGCACGATGTTTTACGTCACTGTTACTAAAACTAATTAAATAAATTACCTCTTTACAATCATTCTTAAAAGTTTTAAAGAGTCAGATGTACATATGTGCTGTAAGCTCTATCTATCTCAGGGCCGACACAAAAGATCCCACTGGGTCGAAGTGTCGCCGGTCTACACTGATTGGCCCACGAAATAAGATAAGATAAGATAAGCTCTATCTAAATTACAAATATACAAATGGTAAGGGTGCATCGTCTTAACTTATGTTATTTCACACCTGATTAAAATACAGCACTTCTTACTACTACTTCGGGAAGATAGGCGTAAGTCTATGTCATTCAAATATAATAATTTTATTTTAATGGGTCGTTTGCTGTGCATTACTAAAAAGGTTTCTTGATAGCATCCTGCAAATTAGATACAATTAAGAGCTTATCTAAGTGCAGTTGATATAAAAAAATGATATTGTATCCTAAATCGTGATTATCAAATAGATAAAAGTCACCTTGTCAAGAGGAACAGTAGCATCTCTAATTAATGCAAAAACAGTTAAATGAATATACATGTTTTGACAATTTAGTTTGTATACCTATCCAGTTATGCATTTTTTTTTGGTGGTAGTTTTCAAGCTTGACTGGTGTAAAAAGTCTAGCAGTTGATTAGATGATAGTGTACTTTGAGCCTGTTCTGTGATAGACTAACGTGGACGGGATTGTGATTTTTTTATCGTTTTTGTAATTTATTTGCAGTCATTAACCATTCCAGTTCGAATCTTCATTGGTAACGATTCTGATTATTTCAATTCATTTCTACTACATGCTGTTGTTTCTATATTCTGCTGGTCTGTGCCACATACCCACGGACATGTAAACTTATACTCGTGGGTAACTAAAAATAAACAAACGTTAATTTTTCCCCTTGAGTGCAGTTTTACTAGCCGAGCGCCAGATGATAGTGGTAACCACCGCTCATGGGTTTTGGCAAAGTCAGGGTTATATTGAGTCAAGGCACTGTGTAACATAATTATAAAATAATGACTTATAGCGGTACAAGTCATAGCGTTTTAGAAAACACAACCTTTGAAGTGAGACACGGTACAGCGAGCTTCTACTTAAATGAGAGCATGCTGTCTGGGGACGCAACCTTACCGCACTTTAGACGATTGAACGACCTTGTCTTGTGTGCTTGCAGTAAGTAAAGCTTTCAGACTCCTTCTGTCACTAGGAGACTCTCTTTATTTCATGCGCTGGAAGCACAGCAATTTATTTTGCACGATGCAAGCCGCAGCTGCTACTTGCTTCAATACGCTACCATTACTTCAGTGCTGCTATAGATAATCCAGTCGGATACTTCAAACTATAGGCTGATAGCGATTACTTCCTAGCTCTCCAAAATTATGGAGCGGGTAATAAACCGCTTTTTCTTGCGGTACCTTAAAGATTATCAGCTGATTTGTGACCGCCAGTATGGCTCCCGCCATGGTCGTTCAACTGGTGATCTTTAAGCGTACCTCACACACCGCTGGGCGGAGGCTATGAGGGGCGGGGAACAGGCTCTGCTCGTTAGCCTCGATATCTCTAAGGCATTTGACAGAGTCTAGCATAGGGCCATTTGATCGAAGCTACCATCTTATGGAATCCCCAAGGGACTCTGCAAATGGATTGCCAGTATTACAGTCGTCGTTGATGGCTGGAACTCTGAAATCAAAAACATTAACGCTGTTGTTCCGCAAGGCTCGGTGCTCTCCCCAACGCTGTTTATCCTAGATATCAATGACTTGTTGTCAATCGAGAACATACATTGTTACGCGAATGACAGCACGGGTGATGCGGGTTATACCAGCTATCAGAATGTCCCTCGGAGCATGATACAGGAAAGACGAACACAACTTGTGTCTGAAATCAAGGACTCTCCTGGGCGGGCCTCCGAATGGTGTGAACAGAAGTTAGTTCGATTCAACCCCTCGAAAACACAAGTGTGCGCGTTCACTGCCAAGAAATACCCTTTTGTCACGGCGATGTAGTTTCAAGGAGTTACTTTCCGTATCTCCGAGAGTATTGCGATCGTCGGCGTGAAAATCTCGAGTAAAGTCTAGTTTGGGAGTCACTTGGGGGAAAAAGATAAATTAGCGAGCAAAAAGGTGGGTGTATTGAACAAAGCGAGGCGGTACTTCACACCGGGTCAACGTCTTGTGCTTGACAAAGCACAGGTTCAGCCGCACGTGGAGCACTGCTCACATCTCTGGGCAGGAGCCCCCAAATACTAGCGCGATCCACTTGACTCCCTACAAAGACGGGCAGTTCGTACCGTCGATGATCCCAGTCTCACGAATAGATTGGAGTTGTTCGGGCAATGGAGAGACTTTGGATCTCTCTACGTGTTCTACCGACTCTTTCACGGAGAGTGCTCTGAAAAACTGTTTGATTTGATACCAGCGGCCCATTTCTATCGCTGTACCACTCGACAATGAAGCAGGGTTCATCCATATCACCTGAAAGCGTTCAAATCTAAGACAGTACGCTTTCCGCGATTATTTTTTCACTTACGAGCAAGCTCTGGAATGAATTGCCTGCTCCGGTGTTTCCCGAGCACTATGATATGTCCTTCTTTAAACGAGGTTTAAACAGTTCTTTTTTCACGGTAGGCAGCGGCTTTGCTGTGTCCTGACATTGCTGAAGTCCATGTGCAGCGGTTACCACTTCCCATCAGGTGAGCCGCTTGCTCGTCTACCACCAATGGCAATAAAAACAAAAAAAAAGTATCTATAGGGCATGGTAACTATTTACCATCAGACGGGCCGTGCTTATTTGCCACCTCAGTACTATAAAAACGGATCCTTATATAATGCCCAGCAGCTGACAGGTCGTTTTTCCTGTTTCCATACAAAAACCAATTAACTTCCATTCTTGGGCTTAACGACGTATAGGTTACAGCATGTTACTATGTTGTATATACCATAAACCAAAGGTTAATGTACAATTTTTTACGGTTATACCTATGTCTAATGGATTAATTATGGGTTTATTTTATTATGCTATCGTTTCTTGAAATGTACCTTTTGAAGAAGCGAAAATCTCATTAATCTGTTCGAACATGGTAAAAATGGTGGTAGCTAATGACGTAAGCAAGTTTTTTGGACAACTATTCGAGGATTATACAAATTTAAGGATTTTGTTCATATTCCATCCACATTATGCAGATATAAAAAAAAAATCTAAATCCAAAAAAGTGTTTTAATAATTCCCTACAGGAGATTTTTTTCCATGCGTAGTGACGACCCACGCGATTTGTGCAGTCAAAATGTTGCCAAAACCGAATATGTTTATTTTTTATTTAAGGTAAATTAGCTTGAATATCTTACGTTATTTCCACAAAGTTTAAAAATATGCAACGCGTGACCATTTAATGTATTTATACACGGAACACATAAGACTAGCTTTTTATCGGTTTTATTCATTACGTGTTGCAGAATTTGGTTTCCTTGCAAAGTTTTTTAAGGCTATAATAACACTAACTGTTACCTCAGTTTTGGTAATATTCATATACAATAATACCTATATAGAGTCATCCTTTTAATAGACAGCGAGCTTTTTGCCGTCAACTAGGGTCTTTTACAGACTTGCAAAGTGGTATGAGCTGTTTAGCTAATAACATTTAGCAAGTTTCTGAAACTAAACCTTAACAACGTGTTTTGTGGGTTCGATCCCCACATGTGACAAAAATTTGTGTGATCCACAAATTGTTACTCCGAGACTGGGTGTTGTTTGTGTCCGTTGTCTGAATGTTTGTTAAGTCATCCGCGACACAGGATTTATATCTAGTGCGGTAGATGTCTTTAAAAAGAAAGAAAATAATTTTAAACCAAAGTTCCAACATACACATAATACATTTATTAAATAAACGGTCGATACATAAGATTGAAATGAGATTGAGTAGAGCATGTCTGCAGAATGCATCTGTAGAACTGGACAAGCATCGTAACGTTGCGGGCACCGTGAGGGCAAGATAGTTCGAGAAAACCCTCACGATATGATAGACATTACTCTTTGTGCAGTAAGTTTACGATCTAGGTCGATCCTACGATCTTTATTGCTGTTTGCGTGTTACGTAATTCAATAATCAAAAAATATCAACTTATCATGAATTCGAATAATTAATAATATTTCGAATCATTCGAGTCACTTAATTATTCGAAAGACTCGATTTTTATCGATAGTCACAAAACCATTAATTTTTGAATTACCGTATTTAATTAGTGATTGTTCCGAGCTATCAATATAATTTATTATTATAAGACAATTAATTAGCACGATTAACGTGCTAATTGTTTAAACAATAGGTTTATGGTAAAATATTTAAAGTACACCATAATTAAGGTTCAACTACTAATATCACAATCTTAACCAAGTAATTAACAAGATCTATGTATATAATTGCAGTAAATAATGTTATTTTAAAATTGCAATATATTTCGAAATATTTAGACTTGATTATTTTAAAATTGCACAATATTTTGATATATTACTATTTTTTATATTAGATATAACAAATATTCATTGTACGAACATCAAGAAAAATATCTATGACTTATTTCTAAAAGTTGCTTTGAATTGCTTTAAAATAGGGCCATAAATAATACTCGCCAGTGAATCAGATTGCTGATTCATGGTATAGTTTAAAAAGTCAAATGCTTGCGTCGCTATTTTTCAATCTCATATCAATTATATAATTCATTGATGATCTTTTATAACTATTTATAGATATTAAGATTATCACTAATGATCACCACAAAAACAATTTACAAGCGTCATGTGAACTCAATTAAACAAACCATCTTTTTGTACTTTTTGCACGAATACCTTTCAAACCGTTCTGTCAACAATTGATTTTTTTATTCGATTATACATCAAATATTGTAAATCGACTCGATTTCCGCATATGTTATGATACTATGGTTAATTAAAACATATTGGTGGATCAATTAACGGTTTTTTTGTCGATTATCCGATTCATGATTCTTTATGATGGTGTCGTGAACACACAAAGACTTCGAAGGATAAACGGAACTAGTGAGTATATATATGACAGGTGATTGATTTTTAAACATTTTGATTGTGGCAGTTGTAACCGACGTGTAGATCAAAATGTGTGGTCATGTTTAAAGCATAGTAAAATAAGGGTAGTATTTTATCTCCTATGATAAATATTTGAACACGCTAATAAAGAAACTACTCTTTCGATTTGATACGACGGGGTACAGTACTTTAATAATGTTTATTTTGTTATTTTCTTAACAGAATAAATTTTAGTCTTATACTTTCTTTTAGCGAAAAAAAGCAGCGATAGCTCAGTGGGGAGACCAACAGACTGCAATGCAGAGGGTCTCGGGTTCGAACCCACGTCGCGCACCTCGCACTTTCAGTAGTTATATGACTTTTCGAAATTATGTGCGTATTGATTGACAATTATCGCCTGCTCCGTGCCTCGGAGAGCACGTTAAGCCGTCGGTTCCGGCTGCCATGAACATCTATGGCAGTCGTTATTGGGAAAGTCAGTACCCTCTAATATCCTGACACTGGTCTAGCATTAGGGTATCGTTAGCCTTCGGGTTGCAGGTCAGTTGGCAGCAGCTCCGTGTAAAAACTGATATCCAGTCAAATCTGGTTAGACCAGAAAAGCTGACCCCAAGTGACTTGGGAATAATAAAGGCTAAGAGAGAAGACTTTCTTTTAGTACTTTTCAAAGTATATTGTCCAAACCATTGTCTGAAGCAGCAATTTTACTTTTTAGAAGGTTAGAATAAGATTAAAAATAAGTCCCTATAATTATGTTTAGGCTACGATGGGACTGACATGGTCTTATTTATGACTGAAAGCTACTAAATAAATCAGTATCAATCCGGTTATTCAATTACAGTTGAGCTTAAAGTAATCCATTCCATCTGCTAACGATTGCACTAAAACATTAGGGTGGGAACAGTAGTTTAACTATTTATAGCTAGATTAGCCGGTACCATGTTACGATTTTTGACAATTATAATATAATAATAATAATAATAATATTCTACCACATACACACAACACCATCTAGCCCAAAGTAAGCAGAGCTTGTACTATGGGTACTAGACAATGGATAAACATACATATATACTTTTTTTTTGTAAATATATCCATATTATACATAGAAACACCCAGACCAAGACAAACATCCATTGAAATTAAAATATTCTAATAAAAGATATTCGCGTAAAATAAATAATATTCGCGTAAATAGAAGACAATATTATACAAACATCCATGTTCATGCACACAAATATTTGACTTGTGCGGGGATCGAATCCGCGACCTTAGGCGTGGCAGTCGGTTACACTAACCACTACGCCATCGAGGCCGACAAGTCGATAGACGATGAAGTTAAATGAAGCCGTCACACTACAAAGTAGTAAAGTGCAGAGACGCTAACTTAATATAAAATTTATTAACATCTAATGTGATTCGAAGCAATTCTCCAGGATCAAACTTACCATGACACTGAAAAACTTCTCGCTGTATTGGTGTAGTAAAACCGTTTACTTTAGAAATTACATACTTACTTTTGAAATGATTTAATCAAATATAATTTTACCTAAAATATACGCACATATAATAAACAAACACACAACACACACACACACACACACACACACACACACACACACACACACACACTCACACGCACACACACACGCACTCTTACACAATCCAATTACGTACTTAATTACCTACTAACAAAATACCATAGTAAAAAAGGGAAAGAAAATATTGTTCAAACATTGTTACAGAATAGTCCGTAAAATATGAGTGCATGTATAAAACTGTAAATGTCCTATACCAATGTAACTATATTGTGGAGGAAATAAATAAAAAAAAAAAAATAAAAAAAAAAAAATTTGTTTGTTTCGCGTCGCGTATCGACCGTGCTTCGTAATAGTTTTATAAAGTTATATGAACTGGGCCAATCGCCGGGCACGCCACGATCGTGGCGGTAAGTCCCGTGTTTGAGGAGTGGCTGGAGAGGCGCCATGGCGCCCTCACCTTCCGGCTGACACAGGTAATGACTGGCCACGGTTGTTTTGGCCAGTTCCTGTGTCGTATACGCCGGCAAGAGACGCCCGGTTGTCACCACTGCGGCGACTGCCGCGACGTTGTTGAGGACACGGCGCTGCACACTTTGGCGGTTTGCCCCGCCTGGGCATCGCAGCGCCGTGAGTTGATCGCGGCAGTCGGATTGGTTGCCCTCTCGCTCCCGGCCGTAGTTCAGTCTATGGTCCGGAGTGAGAGGTCGTGGAACGCCGTCGCCTCCTTTTGTGAGAAAGTCATTTCCATCAAGGAGGCGGCGGAGCGGGAGAGGGAGCGTTTGAACCCTCTCCCCAACCGCAGAGCCGGGCGTCGGAGGGCGCGAGACGACCTCCAGCCACCCTGAGGATTGACCTGGGGGTGGCGGGCTTTGTGGGCCTGCCCGCCATCCGTTCAGCACCAGGTCCGAGAGGCGGCGTGCGTGTTCCCACGCGCGCCTCTGTGTCGAGTCCGTCTCCCCTCTAGGGGGGACAGTAGGGAGTTTTTAGATGTGCCTATAGGGTAGGTCTTTCGTGTAGTGGCCTGCCGTTTCATACGGCGGGCCGTAACCTCGGCGGGGTCGCGACCGCATGCGAAAGTGATTCGCGCGGCCCCGTCGATAGTGGTTTTGTTGAGGAACACCGTGGTAGGTTTAGTCGGTATTCCGGGAGGTACTTTAACATCTTTACCATCTTTCTTTTACCCCGGCGAGTCCGACATAACCCCTCCGCCCGCCCCCGCGGAGGGGTATGCGTCATGCATTCCCCCACGTAAAAAAAAAAAAAAAAAAAAACTGGGCCAATCGCGCACTGTAATGTATGCATCATAAAGTTTTAGGTTCATACAACATGCAACTTGCTTTAAGATGCAATTTATTGAATTTTGACATGAAATACCTTCTCAGCTATATTTAACGTTATTTTCTCTTTGAAAATAAGGCTTTGAAGAAAGTGGACGCAGAGGATATTTCTAGTGGAATAGTTGTATATTTTAATAGTAGAAATATTTATGTTTTATTTAGTACCTTTATTTTATAGAAAACAGGCCTCCTCTTGTTTTGTCTTTGACTTAACTTTTTTATAGAATACTATGCAGGCAGCTTCGGATTCTTGTTTTCCTCAACATTTAATACCATACTGACTTAGTGTGTCTTCATTAAAATTTACTTATGAAAACAGGGCTTCTTTAGCTAGTAATGTTAGAGAAAGAACGAGACACTAGATCGAATAATTAATGTAAACTCTTGCACAAATTAGTAATCGCGAGAATTTAATTCGTGGGAAAGTGTTCAATTGATTAAAATCAGAATATGTGAGGCACGGAGTCGAGATGAAGAAGACACGCTTACCTTTCAACGACGAGTCAGAGAAGACGGGTAACGTAACAGGCAAGTAAGTGGGACCGCCAGTGACCCGCAGCGTATAAATATTATAGCGCATAAATATTAGTTTTCAAATCATTATTAAGATAAATAAACATTAAATAATTTGAATTTAGGACTTATAACTTTTATTGAAAACGGTTTTAAGTCTTTTGTATATTTTGATTGTAATGTTTATGACAAACAAATTTACGGCATATTGTATTTAGGGATTATAATTTTATGGCATGTGATATTATGTGACATAAAGTTCGGGCAAGTTATCATTCGGACAAATGATGATTAGGACAAAACAAATTATGGCACTTTAGATTATGGATAAAATAGTTAGGTAAAACAATAGAGAACCGTTAAAAACGCACGGCTCAGTAAGTTAAATTCTCTTCGAAATTACTAAATAAAATCGTTATGTAACATGTCAATTACAAAAAAAAACTAACTAAACTTCAGAAGGCTGGTCTTTTCTTAGCCCAAAGAATCAGCATTGCCATTCAACGTGGCAATGCTGCCAGTCTTCTGGGCACGTTACCAGTTGACAGCGATGCTGAAGAATTCTACGATGCCTAAACCATTTTTGTAAATATTTAGTATTATAATTATTTGTGTTTTTGAAATTATGTTATCTTTTTTAGTACGTTTGTAAATATAGGTTATTAGATTATTTCATTTTAAAATTAATTATGTAAAATTTAATTAAAATAAAATTTATAATTCTTATTAAATCTCACATATAAATGTGTACGTTACTATGACTATGACTATGACTAGGATTTGTTAAATAAAGCTGGTGTTTAAATTAACCTACTTTTCTGTTACACTCTGTTTATGATTATACGTACACGCTGTGTACCAATAGCCCACTATTGTAATTAAGTCACTTCTCCGGAATAGTACTATCCTCTTTCTTCCCTTGCAGGTACACGGATAGCCACAAATAGGAGAGAGAGAGAGATGAATAAGTTTCGAAATAGCCAGGAGGGTACGACTTAGAATAAGACTACCCGAAAGGAAATTATAATAACAATAATTGCCTCAACTTTATAATCAACATAGTGACCTTACAATGGATAAAGGAGCACAGTGAATCACTGGGCAATGATGCTGCAGATGAGTTGGCTAGAAGAGGATCGGAAACCCCACGGCAGGTCCACCTCCATTCCTCTCTCTACCATTCTCACAACTAAGTACATGCATCCATGTTGTATGTTCGGGTACTTTGAAATAACGACACTGGAACATTGAGACAACTACCGTCTTAGTCTCCCCGTGACCATGGCTGCTGAAAAGCAACCGAAACGTCGGGGAAAGTGTAAACTTAAATATAAATAGTATTAATAATTTAATTAGCTTAAAAAATTAAAGAAATATAAAGTTTTATAGTATCTAGTAGTAGTGTAACAGTTTCAAAATTATGTAATAAAGTGTAAAATAAACAACGCGATAAAATATGTATGAATTAACAAAAAAAAAGTATATATGTATGTTTATACATTGTCTAGTTCCCATAGTACAAGCTGTGCTTAGTTTGGGCTAGATGGTGTTGTGTGTATGTGATAGAATATTATTATTATTATTATTATTATATGGGGATTGTTTTAATACTCGGCTGTAAGCCGGTGTTTTAATGACGGTTACGGGTTGACACCAAGTAGCCGCCATCTAAGATATAATAAGAGCGTTTTGTTCTGTATGATGCGGTTCAGTAAAGACTGACAACTATGACTATGAACTAACTCTTCTCACACGGAGAAGAAGCCCATGACCAGCAGTGGAACAGAATATATACATATACTAGCTCTCCCGACAGACGCTGTCCTGTACACAAGAAAAAAAAGACCCAAATCTAAACCATCCGCGAATCCACATGAACACACACAATTTTTTTTATCAATAGCGGTCCAGCCGTTTAGGATCAGTTCAGTGACACACACGTACAGTAGAATGATATATATAAAGATTACAATATTTTAATAAACGTGTTTATTCTATAAGATGCGCGGATCTTTACTGCGCATCTTGAATAACACTGAAGCGTATTTTGTTTAAAGTCAGCTTGCCAACAATTTATATCAGGCGTTAATTTGTTATTTGAGGCAATCGCACATCTTTCCTTTATATTTTATTCAATGTATACCCGACAATATTATAGTAATATTATTATATAGCAAATTAAATCTTATTATATATATTAAATCGTACGATGGCGCTTTTTATGTAGTCCTGAGTTTAACTCTTTGGAGGGGCAATTTGTTATTTGGAGTTTCTGATAGGCAATTTTTAGAAGTAGTAAGGAGTGTATAAATAACGACATGGAGGGCGTTGTATTGCTGCCGCGCGGAGTGTTGTTGGTTCGATCTCCATACAGGACAAAGTATTGTGTGATCCACAAATAATTGTGCCGGTCTTTGTGTCCGTTGTTTGAATGCTTGTGAAGTCCCCCACGATACATGAATTATACCTAGAGCTGGAGTAATGTTTTAAAAACAAAAAGCAGTAGACGACCATAGCAACCTCTTTGCATAGTGAAATACATATTTATTTTAAAACAAATTGAGTTCACCATATACTTATATTTTACGTAGCACTCATAGGTACTTTAGTCTATACAGTGTGGTCAGTTTTTGCCCCGTGTTGCCATGGAAACCGTCATAGTTGACGCATTGGTCTATATTTAAATATCTTCATCAATGACCACTCATGAATACCTCCAATAAATCTAATAATGATTACATACAATCCTTAATTATTGAGATAAAAACTTACAATCACGATTTTATCAGGCTGCTCAAAAAAGTTATTTATGGCTCTAATTAAAAAAATATATATATTTTTATGCGAACCAAATATAAGTTGATGTTAATGAGTTGCCTACTGTTGCCAATTATTTAGTGGCGGTATGTTTGAGATGTTTCGCTCGGCAAAATATCGCGCTATTTTACAAGAATCTGGCGTTTTGTAACCTACGACCATAATTACTGTGTTTCTCCAGATACGTAAGAGATTTATAGGCTGCCTATCTCCTACCATTTTATCCTAACTTTGATTAATTTTACGGTCAGCTACGGGTGAGTGAAACTCTGTTATTGCAAGCAATCAAAGGCTATGGTATCAGACGCTTACTATTGACTACGCTTACAGTATACTATTGCTTACTATATACTAAGAGGGGTGATATCGCATGGACAATTAAAATGGCTACTCAACTTGCCAGATTGTGGGCCACAGGCAAGCAAACTAGAATAACAAGTATTTATTTGCTATAAACAGGGTACATTAATTGATGTATATTTATCAAAAAAGCACTTCAAATCCTCCATACAATTTTACTATGGCGGCCGCGCGCCGATTTGGTTATGCGCCGCACGAGCTCTGTCATTATCTGTCTTAACTGTGACAGCCACACTAGGCACAGTCTATGTCGCAGCCATTAAATTATACGATGAAATAACGAAAAACCATGTATAAATAGTTAAATGTGAGAGTGGTGTAAATGAATGGGTGTTTGCATTAGTAATGGTGAGTATTTTAATCGAACAAACTTTCAAAATCATGGATTAATTACGTAAAGCAACATTACTGCGATTATCGTTGCTATACTTTAAGAATCCATTATTTAAACTAAGGCACAGCACGTACCAGTAAACCCAAATAAAACACGAACCATTCAGCTGTTGAAAGTAGCTCACAAGCAAAAGTCACATGTTCGCGAATGCCTTGATAACTTCAATTATATTTGAAGATCAGATAACAGGCAATACTCGTAAATGTATTCAAATCATTAGTTATAGAAGAATCACGTACAGAACACTTTCAAGGATGAAGGACAGACTTGCTATAATAATTGCATACATTTATTGCTGGAAGGTTTGTATGTGACTTGGTTTTTATTGAGGACACGATGATGTGATAGTTTGATGACGGTTTTGCAGGCTTTGGGCGTGGATATTGGGTTCTTCATAACGAACTTGATGCAAATGGCATTGCTTAGAGTAAGAGTGGATTTTTTATGCTTTCAAGCTTCTTCTACATGTTAGATCGCCACTGGAAGGATTTAATAGGCTTTGCTTAGAGATAATTGAGCTCTTTGTGAAGAAAGTTCCATTTTAAGAAAATCAGGAGCACCAAAGTTAGTTATGTAATGAATAATGATGTAGTAGACTAGGGTGGATGTTTTTTATTTTTTCAGTATTTTCTTTTTTGTTTTTGTTCGTGTATTTTTAATATATTATTTTTCTTTTATTTATGTAATGAAATTATATATTATAATATGCAGTTGGCTTGACATCCGTACGCAACGATGGTCTACATTGAAAATCGGCGTTGCGGTAATACGTCAGTATTATTGCAACAACAAAGCTGAATGGAGACCATTTGTTGCCACAATGTCACATTAATTGTTTTGTTGTTTTTTATAAGAAAATTATGTAGTTATTTGTGGCATTAAATAACGTTTTCTTTCTTTCTTTCAAAGGGTTTCGTTTTTTACCAGCTCCACATTAATATCTATTTTGCAGTAGTGATCTGTTGCTACGTACTGCGCTGATTTTGGTTGGTTTCTTGTTGATGGGTGCCTGTACCTAAATTTTGTTATTAGTATTTCGTCTTAGACACATATGCTTTAATATTTACCAATAGTACTTCAAAAATACATTTCTAAGTGGTAAGTAAAAGCGTTTTAAAGTATAATAGGCGATAATTTCTTACTGAGTATCTAGTACCACTTTTCTATCTGGAAATCGAACTACAAGTAGCCACATAAATAAACTTTTTTTTTTACTTGGGGGAATGAATTGACTCATACCCCTCCGCGGAGGCAGGCGGAGGGGTTATGTCGGACTCACCGGGGTAAAAGAAAGATGTTGAAATGATAATGAACCTCCCGGAATATCGACTAAACATACCACGGTGTTCCTTGACAAAACCACTATCGACGGGGCCGTGCGAATCACTTGCACATGCAGTCGCGACCCAGCCGAGGTTTCGGCCCGCCGTATGAAACGGCAGGCCACTACATGATAAGACCTAACCCTATGGTCACTTCACTTATTGCCTACTGTCCCCCCCCTAGAGGGGAGACGGACTCGACACAGTTGGGGAGAGGGTTTAAGCGCTCTCTCTCCCGCTCCGCCGTCTCCTTGATGGAAATCACTTTCTCACAGAAGGAGGCGACGGCTTTTCATGACCTCTCACTCTGGACCATAGACTGATCTACGGCCGGGAGCGAGATGGTAACTAATCCGACTGCCGCGATCAACTCACGGCGCTGCGATGCCCAAGCGTGGCAATCCGCCAAAGTGTGCAGCGCCGTGTCCTCAACAAGCCACATAAATAAACTTATCTATCCCATCCAACCTACGAGGCAGTCCAATAAATACTTAATTACTAATTTTCACACACAAAACAGACATTAAATTATAAAGATCACAACTCATAAACATGAATAAAATCCACAAACTTAATTGGATGAACATGTTGTAGAACAAACATAGATCTAAGTCGTGTGTTCACATATCAGATATAAACTAATGAAGTCAATTTGTTTCAACAAATAGATATCGTTCTAGACCTTCGTAATGTGACCCACATAGGTTTCTGTGAAGTAATTTGTTTCTGAAATTGAATCGCATCTTGTCAAGGTCGGAGGGAATATGCGAAAACCATTGTTATAAATTGCAAATTTATTTGAACTGCTTCATTCAAGCCTAATGGTAATTTAATCGGTGCATTATAGATGACTAGATTTTGCCCGCGACTTCACTCGCGTAAATGTAGCTTAGGTTAGGTTACATTAGTACGGGCATGTCCGGGCACGCCACGATCGTGGCGGTAAGTCCCGTGTTTGAGGAGTGGCTGGAGAGGCGCCATGGCGCCCTCACCTTCCGGCTGACACAGGCAATGACTGGCCACGGTTGTTTTGGCCAGTTCCTGTGTCGTATACGCCGGCAAGAGACGCCCGGTTGTCACCACTGCGGCGACTGCCGCGATGTTGTTGAGGACACGGCGCTGCACACTTTGGCGGTTTGCCCCGCCTGGGCATCGCAGCGCCGTGAGTTGATCGCGGCAGTCGGATTGGATTCCCTCTCGCTCCCGGCCGTAGTTCAGTCTATGGTCCGGAGTGAGAGGTCGTGGAATGCCGTCGCCTCCTTCTGCGAGGAAGTCATTTCCATCAAGGAGGCGGCGGAGCGGGAGAGGGAGCGTTTGAACCCTCTCCCCAACCGCAGAGCCGGGCGCCGGAGGGCGCGAGACGACCTCCAGCCACCCTGAGGTTTGACCTGGGGGTGGCGGGCTTTGTGGGCCTGCCCGCCATCCGTTCAGCACCAGGTCCGAGAGGCGGCGTGCGTGTTCCCACGCGCGCCTCTGTTGTTTCGAGTCCGTCTCCCCTCTAGGGGGGACAGGAGGGATAATTTGTGAGGAGTGCCTTTGGGTAGGTCTTTTGTGTAGTGGCCTGCCGTTTCATACGGCGGGCCGAAACCTCGACGGGGTCGCGACCGCATGCGAAAGTGATTCGCGCGGCCCCGTCGATAGTGGTTTGTCGAGGAACACCGTGGTAGGTTTAGTCGGTATTCCGGGAGGTACTTCATCTTTTCAACATCTTTATTTTACCCCGGCGAGTCCGACATAACCCCTCCGCCCGCCCCCGCGGAGGGGTATGCGTCATGCATTCCCCCACGTAAAAAAAAAAAAAAAGTACGGGCACGTCACGGTCGTGGCGGTAAGTCCCAAGTTGAGGAGTGGCTGGAGAGGCGGCATGGCGCCCTTACCTTCCGGCTGACACAGGTAATGACTGGCCACGGTTGTTTTGGCCAGTTCCTGTGTCGTATACGCCGGCAAGAGTTGTCACCACTGCGGCGACTGCCGCGACGTTCTTGTGGACACGGCGCTGCACACTTTGGTGGATTGCCCCGCCTGGGCATCGCAGCGCCGTGAGTTGATCGCGGCAGTCGGATTGGTTGCCCTCTCGCTCCCGGCCGTAGTTTAGTCTATGGTCCAGAGTGAGGGGTCGTGGAACGCCGTCGCCTCCTTTTGTGAGGAAGTCATTTCCATCAAGGAAGCGGCGGAGCGGGAGAGGGAGCTTTTATACCTCTCCCCAACCGCAGAACCGGGCGCCGGAGGGCGCGAGATGACCTCCAGCCACCCTAAGGATTGACCTGGGGGTGGCGGGCTTTGTGGGCCTGCCCGCCATCCGTTCAGCACCAGGTCCGAGAGGCGGCGTGCGTGTTCCCACGCGCGCCTCTGTGTCAAGTCCGTATCCCTCTAGGGGGGACAGTAGGGATAATTTGTGAGAAGTGCCTTTGGGTAGGTCTGTTCGTGTAGTGGCCTGCCGTTTCATACGGCGGGCCGAAACCTCGGCGGGGTCGCGACCGCATGTGCAAGTGATTCGCGCGGCCCCGTCGATAGTGGTTTTGTCGAGTAACACCGTGGTAGGTTTAGTCGGTATTCCGGGAGGTACATTATCTTCTGAACATCTTTCTGTTACCCCGGCGAGTCCGACATAACCCCTCCGCCCGCCCCCGTGGAGGAGTATGCGTAATGAATGCATTTTTTTTAAGTGGAGTAATGACCCCACTTAAAAAAAAAAGGTTACATTAGTAACTGTACTTTTTAGAGTTCGAATAAACTCTTATACAACAGCTTTGTCCGTCCGTCCGCCCGTCTGTCTGTTATACAACTTTCAACTCAAGAACCGTATAAGCTAGAGACTCGCGGTCAACGCCATTCGACTCGAAATTAATATGACCTTTGACCTCTGATCTCAAGGTCACGTGATACCATTTTTTCGACCTCTAAGATTTACGGCAATTCATGGCCGTTTCTCACTTGTTTTTAGATGAAATGTAATCTATGTTCTTTTCTGTTCCCCTGGTGTGTATGCCAAATTTCATGATGACCAGTTTGTTCGTTAAGGCGTAAAAGTGTACCAAAAACAAATTCAGATTCACGTTTACAATATTAGTTAGGATGCCTTAATTACCTAAAAAGCAATTCTTTCACCTAATTATGTTTGTAGAACTTATCCTTAAAAGATGTATACGGACAAAGTAACTACCATTGGTGTTTGTAGTCACCCTCGAAATAAAGGTATATGGAACAAAGTAACTACCATGAAAATGTCTACATCCAATGTCCTAAACTATTGTATACAAGCTTTTGCCCGCGGCTCCGCTCGCTTAATAGTAGGTTAGGTTAGGCGTGACAGTACTTTTCTTTTTTACTCGGTGATAAATGATAATATAGCTTTCTAATGGTGAAATACTTTTTTAAATCGATGAATAGTTTTTAAAGTTCGAAAAAGCTCTTGTACAACCGCTTTGTCCGTCCGTCGTAAGAGGTAGAGACTCGCGGTCAACTCCATTCGACTCAGCATAGTCGATATACCCCCAAAATGACTATGACCTTTGACCTCTGACCTTTGCATATTACTTGCGCCATTTTTTCGAACTCTAAGATTTACGGCAATTCATTGCTGATTCTCACTTGTTTATTTAAATCATTACAAACGTAACGGAATGAAATGTTGCCTTTTTATAATATTAGTATACTTATATATGTATTATAATTATTTACTTCGTTATTAATAAACAAAAGTCGTATACAACATATTGGATTATTAGGGGCAAACAAACTTATAAAACTTCCACGCTTAAAATATTTAGGATTAGATGTTTACTTAGAATCGTCAAAATACAGTTAATACCATGTTTTGCTACAATTTTTATTTTTACAGACGTCTTTCGCACTTAGAAAAATTCCTGTGTCGCGAGGAACTTTTAAAAACACTCAAACAACGGACACAAAGATCATCCAGACTCGGAACAACCGTTTGTGGATCACAGCGATAGCTCAGTGGGGAGACCAACAGACTGCAATGCAGAGGGTCTCGGGTTCGAACCCATGTCGCGCACCTCTGACTTTCGGAAGTTATATGACTTTACGAAATTATGCGCGTATTGATTGACAATTATCGCCTGCTCCGTGCCTCGGAGAGCACGTTAAGCCGTTGGTCCCGGCTGCCATGAACATCTAAGGCAGTCGTTATTGGGAAAGTCTAGCCTTAGGGTATCGTTAGCCTTCGGGTTGCGGAGGTCAGGTGGCAGCCGCGCCGTGTAAAACTGATATCCAGTCAAATCCGGTTAGACCAGAAAAGCCGACCCCAAGTGACTTGGGAATAATAAAGGCTAAGAGAAGAAGATTATAATAAGAATCTTTATGTCACATGTTGTTTGCAAATCAAATCACTTAACGTCCGTCTGCAACAAAGTCATATTAGTGGTCCTTTCTAAAATTTCAATTTCAAAGTTGTATAAAACCAACATCATTCACTTCAAAGACATCTTGAGATGAATTAGCATCTCATACATTAAAAACTTGTCTCATATATATGGTATCATTGAGCTCATCAAATCCATATATGGTATTGGTCTTCGGTTCGAAGTGAATGGTTTAGGTGAAGTCAATATTCATATGTACATCGCACTAAACAAGTTGGTTAAAGTATTAATAAAACATGCATTTTTATTATATTTGGTGATGGATGATGAGTTGTTTGGTTCGTTGTCAATATTTGGAAGTATGAATTACACATATGGTGCTTATACATATGACATAAGTGGCTGGCACAGGCGCTTTGCGTGAAGCCATTGAGTCGGTCCGACGCCCTCTGTAGTGCCGGGGCGTCGTCCAGGAGTCGTAGTCTGCTGGGTGGGTCGCTGAGGTAGATTCTTTACCAGTGCAGCGGCCCATCCACTATACAAGGCAGCGAAGGGGTACACCGTGGGGTTTTAGTCCGTATGTCCGAAATTCGGGAGAGCCGGACATAACATAACCCTCCCACCTACCTTTCATCAAGAAAAAAGTACTGTTTTCGAGCGAGCCGTGGGATAAGCTAGGTATTTATCTCTGTATATATCTCGATGGACTAAGAAACGGTGCATAGCATAACATAAGTAAATGGCGCCGTGAGCGATCTGTATTGGACGCAGACGAAATTTCTTTACAATCCTAAAAATTAAATGCTTAATATTGTCTTCTGTTTACGCAAATGTTAGTCATTGAAATTAAACTATTATATTTATAGATTTTATCGGTTTGTTTATTTTACACTTTATTACATAATTTAGAAACTGTTACACTACTACTAGGTACTTTTAAATTTTACAAATTATAAGCTAATTAAATTATTAAAACTATTTATATTTAAGTTTACACTTTCCTCGACGTTTCGGTTACTTTTCAGCAGCCATGGTCACGGGGAGACTTCGATGGTAGCTGTCTCAATGTTCCAGTGTAGTTTTTTATATTATTGTTGTGTGTATGCACGTGACATAAGCCAGTTTTAAATATATCCGTTTAATTTGGTTTAAAGTATGTAAGATGCGTCGAGACATTTCGTGTTAGAGAGAGTTATTATATTAAGATATCGAGTTCAAGAAATTTTCTGTATTTATGTAGGATTGTTTTTGGAGGCAAGTTTTAAGTTTTATTTTACACTATTCTTATCATTGTTATTGTTAATTATTAAAAAAGACAAATCCCGCACTAAGAATAATTCCTGTGTCGGACTTTACAAACATTCAAACAGTTACGAGCCCTTTCGCCCCTCAAGGTACGACCCTAGTAGGTATTTGTTAGGTTTCTTCTTAAAATCCACCCAAAAATTGCTGTCTTTCTATGAAAGGGGCGAAAGTCAAGAGGCATACGGGCTCGTAGCCATTCAAACAGCGGACACAAGTAACATTAAGAAACGGAACAGCCATTTATGGATTACACAATTATTTGTCCCGAGTGGGATTCGAACCTACAATACTCGGCGCGGCGGCAGTGGTGAGGCGACCATTTAAACCACTATTTATATAATAATAATATCAGCCCTGTATTAAACTGTCCCACTGCTGGGCACGGGCCTCTTCACACTGTGAGAAGGGTTAGGCCATAGTTCACCACGCTGGCCCAGTGCGGGTTGGCAGGCTTCACATATCTTCGAGAACATTATGGAGAACTCTCAGAGATGCAGGTTTCCTCACGATGTTTTCCTTCACCGTTAAAGCAAGCTATAATTAACTATTTAATACGCATATAACTTCGAAAAGTCAGAGATGCGCGCCTTGAGTTCGAACTCGAGACCTCTGTGTGGCACTCCAACGGTTTCCCACTAGGCTATCGCTGCTATTAACCAACTACCATTATATATATATTAACCACTATTTTACTAACATTAAAACATATTTTATATAAAAATTTCATAGGTTTCTACTAATACAGCTAATTCTATTACCTGAAACATTCCGTGCACACATAAATAAAGCTTCAATCTGGCTTTATACTGTATATATATTTATTATATTCTATACCCTGTTTCTTGTGCTGTTTCTCTTTTATTGTTACTTGTTTTGTAAGCCAAATAAATAAATACTTAGCAAGAAGTTTTATCAGAAAAGTCTTGGAAATAGAACTTCTCACGCCATCTATGGTATTAAACTCGAACTTTTAACACTATGTGGTGGATCGTAAATCACGGATTCGTTCCAGTAATTTTCGTTTAACCACACACCATTTTAGGCAAAGAGCACCGATACTAGTTTTGCGATGAAAGGCAGGTATTATAAATGTTATAGTTACGTTGTAGTACAAAGGCCTTTTGTCTTGAAGCATAAGTTTGTGGTCCATCATGACGTTACGGTTCGATCGCCGGTCGGAAAATGGGAGATCAGAATGTTGTTTTAAGAAATTCTTGGTAGCAGCATAAAGTTTCGATATGGGTCCGTTACGATACCATCATTACAATGGGCTCACTCGCTATTGACTCAAGACCCAAAATATGTATAGGTACATATGTATATGTAATATAATAAATGTGAGAAGGTTTAGGCTCTAGTCCACCACGCTGGCGCACCAGTGCGGGTTGGCAGACTTCACATATCTTCAAGTACATTATGAAGAACTCTCAGGCATTTGCAGGTTTCCTTATGATGTTTTCCTTTTCCGTTACAGGAAGGAATAATGAAAATTTAATAGGCACATAATTTCGAAAAGTTAGTGATGCGTGCCTTGGGATCAAACTCGAGACCTCTGCGTGGCAGTCCAAATGTCTCCCACTCGGCTAGCGCTGCTTCTTAAGTAATACGTATCTTTAATACAAAGATGTGTATTATAATATAATACACATCTTTGTATTAAAGATACGTATTAAATACGTATTAGATAAACTACCCAAACATTTCTAATGAGGTAGGCAGACGTCTACCTTTTTAGGAAGGTAGAGGGTTGCATTTCTGCATAAGTATAATTATGTTGCTTTGTATTAAGTACAAGGATATAACTTTAATCTTTCTTTTAATAACTTGTACTTGCCTATTATTGAGCAAATAATACGTTGGCTTTTTAAGATTGAGATCAATCTCGTATATTAAACCAATATTTTTATTGCAGTTATCAGTATATTTATCTCATAAAGATACTGGTAGTGCCAAAAATATTGTGAAATTCCAAACTCTTATAATCTTCTTTTGCTTACCGATGTATCCAGTGTCGGCTTCGATGGCGTAGTGGTTAGTGTAACCGACTGCCACGCCTGAGATCGCGGGTTCGATTCCCGCACAAGTCAAACATTTGTGTGCATGAACATGGATGTTTGTCTTGGTCTGGATGTTTCTATGTATAATATGTATGTATTTACAAAAATAAAAATTATATTTATGTTTATCCATTGTTTAGTACCCATAGTACAAGCTTTGCTTAGTTTGGGCTAGATGGTGTTGTGTGTATGTGATAGAATAGAATATGGTATCAAAGGCTCGGTCTCCGTTAGGGTTAAAATTTTATTGTGATCATTAAATTCAATTAATATTTGTTCCATGTCTGGATGAACTAAAGTTTTATTACCTTCTTTCTACTTTACTCGTATCTATTCATCCGTCTAAAAACGCTAGAGCTAAATGTGGGTAAATTCACTTATCACATTTCGCCAGCTAAGTATTAGGGCCTGGGTAATAAAACATAGATGGCTGCATGTTGTTGTCTACCAGGTAGATATATTTCTACATTCTGTTTAAAGAATTTCGTAACCACACAATATAATAACATGTTTACCGACCAGGGTTCAAATGCAGGAACTCAGCGGCCAACATATCCGTAAATTAAAGCCGCAAGATCAAATAAACTATCTTTTTTTATTAACTTATTTATTAAAACTTGACCTGAGCAGAGTATTCGTGTGGCAGTCTAATACTGCCTTCTCTACTTCTTACACAGAGAAGACACCCGTGCCCAACAGTGGGACAGTTTAATACAGGACTGATATAATTATTTATTATTAATCCTCCAGATCGATTTCGGTCACGGCGGCCAATCTTAACGGAGACTGGCTATCTGCGCAGGAGATATTATAGTACACAAGCGTATGCGCAAACTCAAGTGCATTCTCTGTTCCCTAACTATCATGATCCGATGGGACGGTAATTCGACACAACCGGAGAGAGATCAGGCGCAGGACCAACGGCTTTACGTACTTTCCGAGACACGGGGGTGTCCAACAACGCCAACTTCCTAACTCCGGGCTGTTATTGAGATTTCTTAACAGAAAACCCAATACTTATTTGTTGGCCCGACCCGGGATTTGAACCCGAGACCTCATGCACAGTCGCATTTACTACCGCTGCGCCACGGAGGCAGTTTTATTTATTATTAAAGAGTATTCGATACCTGCAATTTAATTTGTATAATTCAATGCGAAATCAAGTTATTCGGTTGTTCAAATCCTGGAAGATTTTTACCCATATTTAATGGTTCAAGCTATAATTATTTTATTATTTCTATAATGTCAACGATGATTGTAATTATAAAAAGGTTTAAATTATTTAAAATGTATATTTGTGAGATTGAAAATGTAATGAATATTTACGCTATTAGAAAGAGATTAGAATATTAAGATTTCGCAAAAAATATCAATAATGAAAACATATTCGTATGTTTATATACAAGAACAAACGTTTCAACTGTTTTTAAAATCAATTAAGATTTTCATGTAAATATTTCTCATAAAATCATCATTGAAAACCTGCAATAACATCTATGTGTATATAATAATGTGTAATATTTTGTTATTATATATTTATAGATAAATTTATTCTATTAAATTTACTAGATTTCATATAATAATATCTAATATGAAGGATAGACTAGGTACCAATAATAAAAATCAATATTTTTTTGCATTAAGTCGTATATTCGTTGCTTCATTTCATATTTACAATTCTTAAATACTAAATGTAACTTTTTTTGTACATTTTCCATCTTACGTCTATTACTGTCCTTGCATTGCCATTATAAAAACTTAATAACTAATACTTTTAACAGGAAAAATTCAATTTTATAACAGAAGAAAGAGTTTATACAAAGATTTGAGATCACATTAAAAGGGACAGATGATAGCAATTATTTCTATATAAACAAAACGTTATAACAAAAAATCATAAAAAATAATCATCACATAAGTCGGTTCACAGCATTATATTCGTTTTTACATCATATACTTGTGTATGATGCGGAGGAGAAATTCGAAAAATAAAATACAAAGAACAAAATATCGAATAAATACAAATTTTTAATAACAAAACGGACCAACTAAATTGTTTCAACGACTGTGCAAATTAAAACAATTCATCATAAATATTCAAGTTCATTTAAATGCATTAAAAATTATAATTCACTTTCAATTTAAACCATATAAACGAAAGTGAGTTACATTTTTTACTTTTAATTCTTTGCCAAGTTTGTTCAAGTCTGCACAGTCATTTAAGTGCCTCTCACATCACCACGGTTGCGTCTTCACTTAATACTGGTATCCAGATTGGGAGTTGAAGTTGCCGGAGCCAGATCCTCTGGATCCTCCAGCGTTGGGAGCGAGGTATTGACGCGAAGCGGCGCCACCGAAGCCTCCAGCACCTCCGGCACCTCCAGCGCCTCCAGCTCCTCCACGGCCACCGGCGGCTCCACCGAAACCACCAGCGCCTCCGCGGCCACCGGCGGCTCCACCGAAACCACCAGCGCCTCCGCGGCCACCAGCAGCGCCACCGAAACCTCCAGCACCACCACGGCCGCCCGCGGCACCTCCAAAACCACCAGCGCCGCTGCCACCGAAACCACCAGCGCCGCTGCCGCCGAAACCACCAGCGCCGCTACCACCGAAGCCTCCAGCACCAGCACCACCAGCACCTCCGAAGCCACCAGCACCAGCGCCAGCACCAGAGTATCCACCAGGTCCACCGGATCCGTAACCAGCAGCGCCACCCGCACCTTCACCGCGGTATGTACCTGGAAGATAGAAAGTACTCATGTTAGAATCAATTGGTACTTAAGTTCCTCAATCACGAGCTCATTTCTAGACTGGATTCTCAATATTCGATGTTCAAAAGGCTTTAATTGCTAAATTTTGTAGCTGATAAACAGTTATCCTCTGTAACAGCGCAGTCAGATCAATATTAAGAAGGTACAAGGCCTTAGAAGACTTATACATCTTAACCTATGTATATAGTCGTGGATTATGATAGTACATAAAATTGTTTTATGAGTTCCTCTATAAATTTTGATTGTATCATTTCGATTTAATTCTGTTATTATGGCTGTAAAATACAATATTATCCCAAACAGAGCAATGCAATAGATTTTATAAAGGTCGGGAACTGTGAATGTATAAGATAAAATCAATTCAGTTTAAGTGGCAAATGTTTGTATTTGATGAGTCACGTCGGTAATTTACGCTTATCTTGGGGCTAACAGTTCTCAGGACATTTCACGCGATCGATTCTGGGGTTAAGACACTCAGTGATTGTATAAGTTGTCTTATAATACAGCTGTTAGTGTCAGTCGTATGAATGTTGGCAATATTTATTGAGGAAGTATTCTTTAGAAGAAAAGTTACCTTTAACCATAAATTTTATCTATGATCATGTGAAAGTTTGACATTGACTTTTATCCTTATCAATCAATCCTTATGTTTGAATTGATTGATTTTTAAAGTTTGGAACATAAGTTAAAGCATGATTAGAGCTGAAGTGTGATTAAGAAAATCAAAAAGAAAAGTAATATTATTTCTTCTTCTCTTTTAGCCTTTATTATTCCCAAGTCACTTGGGGTCGGCTTTTCTGGTCTAACCGGATTTGACTGGATATCAATTTTTACACGGAGCGGCAGCCACCTGACCTCCGCAACCCGAAGGCTAACGATACCCTAAGGCTAGACCAGTGTCAGGATATTAGAGGGTACTGACTTTCCCAATAACGACTGCCATAGATGTTCATGGCAGCCGGGACCATTATTACTGAAATGAAATTAATTCACATCCGTAGAAGAATAACAACTACAAAAGGTAATGATCTGGTGTTAAAGAGAGCAATATCAGTTGCTTTATAATTAAGATAAAATTCATGTTTATAATAAAAACACTACTATACGTTGTTTACTTACATATAGTTTCGAAAAAGATCATTGAAACTAACTTAATAAACCAAAATATTAAAGACGAAATGGAGGTGCAATGCAAATTAACATAATCAAAATGTGTATTGACGTGAAGCACTAAAACAGCTTCACCATTATAAAACAAGATCTTGTATTATAAATGAGTCACTCATGTAACAACAGAAAATTACAGTGATTAAAATATTATGTACAGTCAAATAATGATTAAAATAGAGACGATCTTATGACCTTTTGAAATGATTGTACTGCCAAGTGGGGCAAATAATATTTGAGTAGTTTTCAGTTACGAAATTATTTCGCAATTGCGATCACGCACATATTTCTGTATTGTTCGTTTAGAGGCCACAGAGCAAGCGAGCTGCGTGGAATAATTATGGGCATTAATAATTATGTCTATTTATTTTAAGTCTTCATTTTTTATGTAATTGTGTTGTATTGTTCCTCGTCTCCTGTGAGAACTTTGTATAGGTAGGTATGCAAAATAAAAACTTATGATGAAACATTATTAAAAAACTATCAAGAACAAGAAATGACACGTTTATAATAAATTGCAATGAATCTGTAACGGCTTATGGATATAAAAACTAAAGCTAACATTAATACCAAGATAAAAGGGACTAATGGCAACATAACTTGAATTATACCCAATCAAGTACTATTTCATATTACAGCCAATCATCAATTTTGCTAACTAGTAGGTTATGAGAAAATATACATACTATGATTGAGGTTGTAAATGCAACAACGTAATTCCTTTGGCTAGAATCATTAAAAGATGGTAAAATTAAAAAAAAGATTAATAACAAATAAAATGTAATATAAATACGACCAACATTAACTGTAGGATGTTTATGTAATTCCATTTTATATTGTCATAGTAGAGTGAGAGCTAAAAACGCTACGATTGTGGTATCTAGATGTCATTATAAAAAGCATAATAATCATGGAATATATATTTAAAAGTAGTGATATTCTTGATCTAATAATTTATACTAGCATCAAAATTGCTGATTTTAACGAATCTATTAACATCAAAATTTGTACTGTTGTACAAATTTTGCATTTTATGCTGCTAAAAGCCGCTTGTTTCGCAGCCATACACGACTCATCGAAAGCTCCCAAGGCTGACGATGAACGTTCTCGCTAACTGGCTCGAGTTATTTAAATTGTATTGTAGCTATTTAGAATGCAAAGATGACCGTACTGTATCCGTGTGTATGTAGATTATACGCTAGTGACTGATTGGATGACTGTGTAAGTGCCGTAATTGTTTATGAGTGTCATTGGTTATAGTTATCTACAGTATCTTATTTACACTATATAGACTGCATGTCGTGGAGATATAGCTACATCATTTCAATACGGATAAAGACTTTTACTGTTTGTTAAGGTCTTTAAAATTATCACTGAGTCTAATGTACGGAGTTTTGGATCGTTTCATGCAAGGAATACAAAAAGCGTAATCTACCTATAGGTTTTTGATTCTAGGTGTATTTATAAGAGTAGTTTTCTAGAGTAGCATAGAGCTACCAAGAAGATAAGCTTAAGATTCAAATAGAACAGATAAAGGGAGACGCCTTTACCGTACAATGTTAACATTATTTGCTCCAATTATAAGCTTTAAGTCATGAAAAGAAAGAATACGTTTCAGAAACCTGTTACTTTTAATAACGATTACTGTAAAAATTATTATCAGATTACTTAATATTACTATGTACCCATCTTCACATTAAAGAATTTCAATCACCGAAACTACATCTCATTGCCTTCCGTTGACCCGTTGTATAAGCATCTTGGCTAACGTACAATTATAGCCTGCTAATCTACCCGTCAGTCTGACATGTTACGAAAAATAGCATCACACGTTTTTATCATCTATTTGCGTAAATTGTGTACAATTTTAATTCACATTTGCTACAGACACTGTTTAGGAAGTCGCTGTAGTATTTTTACTACCTATACTTGTCATAGGATTAGTTTTGATGTTAGATGTTTTTGTCTCTGTGTCTTAAACTGGTCCTTCGTTACTGGAGATAGCTGTCAACCTGTTATGTTATCTGAAGGATCTCTCAAACTTTCGCCTTATAATGTGAAAGATCTTAAAGATAAGATGTGATCTTTCTTTTTCAGGTGCATTATTAAAATGTTTCTGTTAGCATTAGCAAAAGTTACAACAATAAGGAAAATGGATCAAGATAGGCAATAAAATGATACCGTGTATAAATTCAAAAATAAGATTTGTGTTTTTAGCCAACGGCATTATTACGATAGTATGGGATAAGAAGTACTTTATAGCATTTATAGTAAAAGATAAAGTGACAATAATGCAATAGTAATGGAGACTGGCCATCGAAAGGTTATGAGGTCAGAGCTTCACCTACTAAACCGCTCTTGTAGGCTTCCAGTACAAATAAATTTAGTCATGCAATGTTGCTACGGAAAATCTTAGAAAGTCCAACGGTCAATCAAAAACAGACAGATAATAAAAAATCTAAACAATTAAAAAACACATCTTTATGACATAATTTTTAGTAGAGAAAACATAGTTTTCATCATTTTAAATATAGACTAAAATTTCAATAATCAGACAAGCCAAATAATAATTGCTTGTTTTAATTTGAGACGAACAATTAAAACGATGATAAAGATCAACAGTTTAAATGCAATGTCAAAAACAAATGTAAGGCACGTTCTCAAACATTTAAGTTTCTCAAACACGTTGTAAATTTTAAGGTAATTAATATAGAATGAAATAATCTTACCATCTTTCGTTCCCACATTTTGCAATGAGAACTCTAAACAAAGCCTTATATGACTCTATGTAATGTTCTAAGAAAATAAGTACATATTTTATTTTACTTTGATAACTCGATATAGTATTTTTTGTGACTTATGGCCTTTTGTGTGGATGGGAGAATTTGTTTTGTACGTTTTGTCATTCAGACTAGTTACTTCGATGGAATTTGACGATTGTATCAATCACTATAGAACAACGTACCTATATTGATAATAGTCCAGTAACTATTTATAATTTTTCATTAGGTAGCAACATAAACTTTTTTTTAAATTATAATATTAATTATCTTTAATAATTACTAAAACTTTATCTTAGCCTAATTTAACATTTTGATTAGGGAATCTAGGTTATCAAACTGGTGTACCCCAGGGTACACTTGTAGCTCCCTAATATTCATGAAAATATAAAAATTATAGAAAAAATTATGCTATATCGTATTGTACTGTATCTTGTGAACAGGTACATTAAACTCAGAATCTGTTTACCTACACCCAAGCTAATATTTTCCTAATGCAGTTACAAAAGCTCGGTGCACATAAGTGTTGTAATGCGTCATTATCTAGATGAAGACTTTATTACTATAGCAGCAGTTATTAATACTAGCGATTACTGCTTGTGAGTAAATTACATTATAAAACTTTTGCTTTTCAGTTATTTGGTAATAACATGCTTTAATGTGTCAGGTTACGAATTAGTATTATTATGTCTTGCTCATATTCATATCAACTGATATAATCTAAGACTATTTCTACTAGCCAAGCTTGTTTTTAATTCCAAAATGTTAAATTTCATTTACATATTTTAATCAACATATTAAAAAAAAAACTCTTGAATTTATACTAATTTGAAGCAGTTTTGTTTTATGTCAATACTTAATTTTGCCCGGGACTCGCGTAAATATAGGTAATGCACCCGCGTAAGTCCCAATGCCGTGGCAATATCGGGATAAACAGTAGCCTATATGTTAATCCAGGTCTCCAGCTATCTACGTACCAAATTTCATCACAATCAGTTCAGCAGTTTTTGCGTGAAAGAGTAACAAACATATGGACGAAAGTTTGTATAGATGTTTGGACATCCATACAAACTTTCGCGTTTATAATATAAGTCCTAAGGATAAGGATATTTCCTTCTAAGGCAAACTTAAGAATGATCAAAGTTCGAATCATTGTTCTTAAAAGCGACGCAGACAGACTCCACATGTCTGACCTTTCATCTATCTATACTCCGTATCATGAGTACTAGGGCACCACGCCTTGTGACGAATGCGGTTAGAACGTGACCGGTGCCGCGGCGCTCTGTGAGTGTTCTCCTAGCGTTGAGAAATATTGGTCATTCTGAGATCCGTGTGAATATGTACAGAGAAAATTGTTGCACTTTGATGTGCTTCGTGGTATATTATAAATGCGCTTAATTTTAGCAAATATTGTATTGTAAATACCACTTTCTTAGTTCTAGAGAATATGTAGAAAATATTTCTGAATCGAAAACTTATGAAAGCAACTTGCAAAAGTTACAGTTACAGTGATCATCATTATATTAACATAAATGACAATAAATTGTTTGCATTCGTAATTTATATAGATAGTCTGCCATAAACATTATACTGCAAACACAGTTGTGTTTGCAATACTACAAATACAGTTGTGTTTGCAGTAAAATTCTGAATTACTATTATTTGCAGTTTTACAAATCCTGTAACTAGTATCTCTGATTCGTAATCTAGAAACTCCTTTACATAACAGGAATGATACTCAATTCAGTAGAAAGAACCTCCTACACCAAATGAAAACTACCTTACAAGATGTATCCAGTAATAAACATGATAAAACAAGACAACTTAAATTTAAAAATGAACGTCACTAAATGTAAAACTTGTTTATCGCCACATAGAGTTATTTATCAACAATAAAATCTATGTAGATGCAACGGACAGACAGTTTAATAGAATCAACGGTATCTCTCCATCGGCGTGTTAAGTAATCAATCACAAAACTTGTCACTTACTTAACTTTGATTGATAATATCTGGACTTTAGCTTTCAGCTGTGAATTAATTTAGCAAATGTTTGAATCGCGTGTCAATCTTTATGGGAGTTGAGTGACATAACAAAAAATTATGGCTACATGTATGTATTTACAGCAATATTTGGACATGTTTAAAAGCACGCCTTAGAATGCATGTGTATTGGCGTGAACAAAAACATAATAGCCCTTTATTCAAATCTGGTTTAGTTATACAAGATAATACATTGGAGAAAGTAAGGTTTATTTTTGTGCCTCTTATAGGTTGTATATAGGATATGTATTTAGCCTGATTATGCTAGCAACTACCACTAGTTAGATTCCCTAATCCTTATTTTGAATATGAATCCTTAACCTGTAGTAATAGAGTATTTAATCCCCAATTTGTAGTACTCAGTAGTATCCTACTAATAAGTATGATAGTATAGAATATAAGTAGAACCCGTATATTTTGGATTCTATCGTTATATTCAAAAACATTTTCTCATAAGAGTCCTCTGAAGCTTATTCAATATCCATAAATCTCGCATCGTAAGAAAGGTATCATTAAGTATACAAACATCAATTATAAAACAGTTCCGCACGCGATGTTTTTAACCCAACCAATATTATTAATCATTTCTCTAGACGAGATGACTTCGTAATTTATGTCTGTTATCTAACAAGATTCAAATAAAAACAATAGATGATGTAACAATTACTAAACAATACAATTATGATGATAAAATCACCTAAGATGTTTAACACAAGATTAACTTTCGTTAAACGCAGATGCAAAAATATAAGTTCATTTATTTCAATATGCACGACTGCGTTAACTGTTAGGAAAGGAACAATAGACAGAGCTTGGAATAACATTGATGAAATGCTCGCCTACCTAAGCCCTATTTCACTCGCATTTAGTCACGGCAAAGCACGAACAAATGCAGTGCAAGCAACGTTAATGTAACAGTTCCCACTGTTTCAGATCAAATCGACAAATTATCTGCAATCCCAAGAGAAATATTGAAAACAAATGGCATACTATTGAGCACTATGAATGCAGTGAATCTGCAATTTATTGAGCCAACCATTTCGTTATACGATTTGAAGAATGTGGGAAGGATGCCTTTCGTAAGGCAACGTCTGCTTTCAAATATGGCTATTTGCGGTCCAACCCAATTATTAACATTCAAAGCGCTATATAAAGGCATTCAAAGGACAGGTGTATTTTTAATTAGTGAATCTGCTTTTAATTTGTTTTAACCTGACTTTGTCGGTTCGCAAGGTTGAATTATATCATAGTGTTTAATGGTGTTTCAAAAGGATGTATATGTAGGCTTACATTTATGTTTGTGTTAGCTTGGGTAAGCAGTATAGTTGTTTTTCGATTTGTAGTTTTAGGATAAACATGTTATTTTTTTAATAATTTTAGTTATATATTTTTTTAGAAAATAATAATAAAATATTTTATCCTTTTGGCTTCTATTGTTCTAAAGTCTGACAATTATTTTCCTATACCTTTGTAACAGTGGAAGTTATTTTAATCGCAACATTTAAACATTGATCTCAATGGTTTTCTTCGCGTTTATTGCAAATGGAAAACCTAAGCTCTCAAGCCTTTTAGCAATTTGCCTGTTAAACGAAGTACTAGAGCTGTGAAATCAATTAAGAGCCGACCTATGTAGCTTAGTGCTTCCAGAGAGATCACGACGCGTGATGCAACGATCCCACGTCATTTTGTAACTCATCAGATACTCGTGATTCTGAGGTAATGTAGGACCTGACAAGATTAAGTGTGCGTCTAGTGTTCACTGTTTTGTTAGTAAATTGTAATGCATTTGTAAATGGAGGCTTTCTAATAGTAGGCTTTGGTCATTTGGTGGTAATGTTTTTTGTTGTTATTGTTGTTATGGTGCAAGACATAACTGAGTATAAGATGAACAATATTCTAAACGATTACACGTTAGTAAAAAGTTAGAATGTAATTTTGAAAAATACAGGATTTATTCAATGACGTGATATTATATGATGAAATTTTGTTTTATATTTTATTAGATGTAGTTTCGTGAGGATCTACTCATCCCAGGTTACCTAAATGATGTCCATCAGTTACTACATTAGCGCAAGGTCATTTAGTGGCTATCCGCACATTTAGGTGTACACGATCATCTTAACGATTTGCGGTACTTTTTGTCGACCCACAAAACATTTTTAGTTATAAATTATTCCTTTGGTCATATTTCAGACTAATGATTATAATTTTTGAGTGATCTTTTTGCCTAATATTTACACGTTTTGTTCCACTAGACTTAGTTATCAAACATGATTAGATTATATTATTTTTTGCTATCCATTGAATAAAGCTTATGTTCACGCAATAGAAAAATCTATGTAGGTAGGCATTATATAAATTAATTTGTCTGTCAATCAAATTATGTTTAATGGCAATAAATAGCGTCTTATTTTTTTTGTTTTGTTAAAGTCAGCTATTATAAATATCTTAAAACTTAAGTGATTTTAATGTAATTTGCTTATTGTTTTTGACTAAATTATGGTTATATTCCTATATATGCAAATGTATTACGTGTAAGATATTTTACGATTCATAACTATAGTAAAAATGGACTCACCATCATCAGTGATGCCAGCAGCTTCATCACGGGCGTTCTGCTCCAGGGACTTCAGGATCTCTTCTGGGATCGGAGGAGGAGTTGGCAGATGGGCACCCTGGGGCTGGAATCCGTTCTCGTCAGCGGTGTATGTGATGCTGTAGTCCTGGCCATCATCACCCTTGTACGCAAAGCTACCCTGGGACTGAACACCGTTGGTGGCAACGCCAGCAGCGTCAGCGCGGATACCGTTGGAGGTTTCGAAATCGTAAGAGAAGCCGTCGGCGGTCACTTCGCTGTTCTGTCTAAGGATTTGAGCGCCAGCGTCAGCAGAAGCTGCGCCACCACGGCCTCCAGCGCTGTATTGTCCAGCGGCAGCATTGTATGCGTTTCCAGCGTGTTGGGCGCCACCGTAACCTCCAGCGCCACCAGCGCCGAATCCACCAGCACCGCCAGAGCCGAATCCACCGGCACCAGCACCGCCACCATGACCGAATCCACCAGCGCCTCCAGCACCCGCTCCACGGCCTCCGAAGCCTCCAGCTCCACCAGCGCCTCCATGGCCGAAACCACCCGCACCACCTGCCCCGCCAAAGCCTGGTGCTCCAGCGGCACCGAATCCAGGGCCGAATCCACCAGCGCCGGCATTTCCTCTAGGCGGGAGGTATTTGTTGTCAAGGCGGTCTGCTAAGCAGACGCCGAGGATAGCGGCTACAACGAACTGTAAAGGATAAAGAGATGTGTTAAAATAACTGTCATATCATACAAGGGATAAGGACTTATGTTGGTTAATAAAAGCTTAGTCTTATAAAGTTATTACCGAGTGAATTATACCTGATAAGTACACTACATTGGACAAAAAAATGTTCATTATTCAACCCTGCCCCAATTCTGTATAACCCAGATTTTTTTACCTCAGATGGCGATTACCTCATTGAAATTTAAATCGATGATGAGCATGTTTTAATTATAGACATTTTGTTTAATTGCACTCGTAAGTTTAGCTTGTAAGTATGTAATTATGCTTCGAAATGTCGATTTAAAGTTGCGAACGATAGATGCACTCATAAATTTGTAACGATAAAGTATTAGAAATATCTACAATTGCAACGGGTTGGCCTAGAAATGCAAATAAAACCTTAAAAGGTAAAATGTAATTAACAATTATATAATCAACAGAAAGGGAAAATATGATGTTATGAAGTAGAAATGTATGTGTCTGTCGATAATTAACTGCCATCCTTTTAATAAAACTTTATAGACAGCGTAAGAAGGTTTATAGAGAAAATTATTAATGGATAGTGAGGTAAGAAAATGGCTACCATTTTGAGCGACAGCTTCTTTTTCAAGACATGTCACGATTTTCAAAATTATGAAAATAACACTGTGATCTGTCAATCAGGCTGTTGATGCTCTAAAAAGCTCATCAACAAGCCTGCCAGGCGTGTGCAGCCAGACTAAGGGCCAATCGAAGATCTTAACCAATCCTGCCATCTCCTGATAATCGAAAACGACTTACCAATTTCATTATTATATAATATAACAAATAAAATAAGGAAGACGACTTGTTGTTAGGACGAACCCGCGTTGAGTGTGATATTCTCGAGCGATCCGACGATTATATACCTGTCCGTTGAGCGAGAATGATTCTGAAAACGATATCACGGCCGCTGTAGTAAGAAGGTTGATCTTCCTTTATTTAGAGAATGTGGAACGAGAGGCAGATACCATATTCTTTTTTGTGTCGACATCCGCGTTCGGTCAAAGGGTTCGCTTGTGATATGACGTGTTACGTAAAGGACGTTTTCGTGTTCTATATTGATTTGTATTTTTTTTCGTTTGCCTAGGGAGTGCCACAGGGTAATACTGCGCAGTTTATTTAATTTGTAATTCAAATGTTTTACTTTTTTATTAGCCATCTAATTTATTTTATTTTAAATAAAGTAATATTTTACTCCAAGCTATCAAAAGAGTTTTAAAGTGATTCTCGTAGAGTAATTTATTACTTGCAATTACTGTTTATTTAGGTGATTGATTTATTTAGAACATACTCATGTAATTGCTTAGATACGAATGTAACATTGAATATTTAGTTTGATGCATATTTCAAAGAACTGTTCAGGTGGATATATTATGAGCTTAGTTGTTTTTAATTAACTAACTTATACATTCAAGAGCTTAGATCAATATGTATAGTAGGTTTGAATATATTTTTTATCGAGTCAGGTAAAGGGGTCCTATTGGTCTCGTGGCGTGTTTGCGTTTACGTTTACGAATATCGATCGTCTGATTCACAGTTCGGTTCCCGGATCAGTGATTTTTTATGTTTTTGTTTGCAAGTTGTCAAAATGTGTCCATGTGAGAGTAATCAGGTTTGCCTCCTATAATGTAGGACCTATTATGCATTACTAATGTGTATGTGATCTCATAAACCACCGCGCTGTCTGTATAATTTGTACATTTACATACCTACATACATATATGTAGATCTTTGTTTGTATGACTGTATATTGTGAGATAAAGCTACAACTTTACATCCACATTTTCCCACCTATAAGTTTAAGTATTAAGTTCCCGTCTGAACTTATTACCAAACTTATTAATATAAAAAAGCGCAGCGCCTGGAAAGTTCCTGTGTGAGAAGTATTCTCAAAGGAAACGCAAATGCATTTTTACCCGACTCGGGTTTTGAACCTGAGAAACAACGCAAAATGGGCATCAATTCGCGTGTGGCAATAACGAAATATTTTAGAAGTACTTTCTGTATCGCAGAAGCATTTACAATCATTGAAACAACAAACACAAAGAACATCCAGACTTAAAACAAGATAATATATGGGAATCACAGAATATTTTCGCCCTTAAAAAGTAGCACATTTCACCAGCTTTCTTTTTTGCTGTCGAAATATTTCGCTCTGTCATCGATCATTATGCTGGTTATAAAATAAATAATAATAATCATATTTTATCACATACACACAACACCATCTAGCCCAAACTAAACAGAGCTTGTACTATAGGTACTAGACAATGGATAAACATACTTATATACTTTTTTTGTTTGTAAATACTTACTTATTATACATAGAAACACCCAGACCAAGTCAAACATCCATGTTCATGCACACAAATGTTTGACTTGTGCGGGAATCGAACCCGCGACCTCAGGGCTCGATTCCTATAAATACACGTAATTATGCTATAGAATATTTCATTAATTAGTAATATTAAATGCCATAGTAATATTTTAAGTAGCTTATTCATACATAGTCTTACGTCTATACTACTGAAGAAGCAGGCAGTGGTATTAATCCCACATTTTGCCTATTACTACCTAAGTAGCACATTTCCAAGTTGCATGCTGTTACAGGATGTTCTTATAACAGAAAAGCTCAATAAAACTTTGCATGAGCTGAGACTCGAACTCGGTACCTCACGATCGCACGCAAGCTTATAGTATGCGACCAATGAATCAGTTTTCTAACAGTGAAGAAATTTATTATTAATTCCTTACAGTCATTATTCTTTTAATAGATATTGGCGAAATATGTCTTCTGTTTTCAAATTGGCATATTTGAAAAGAGAAGACATACTTCGCCAATCTCTTAGTCAACAATCAACTCATCATCAACTCTTTTTCTTTCAGAATTTTAACGCAATTCTCTATTACAGTATTAATCTGTCAATGTTTGGAATTCTAGACATAATTAAAAACATATTGTGTATGGCCGCCCGTGTGCCGCTGCCACTCGATAGATCAATGAGATTCCCTACCACAGTATTAAAAAAATCTTATTACAGTATCAAACAAATTAAAGATTGCCTCAGATTAGAGTTCAAAATATATTTTAATTATAGATGTGCCTTTACCTTACTTAGATCGCACGAAAGTGAAAAGAATGAACTCACACATCAGACGAATAGCTGTAGTATAAAATGTTTAATATGTTAAGCTTGATTATACTATATTTAAAATTGAGATGTAATATTGGTATTGTGTGTCAGATGACAACTTAACGTCTAGAAAAGTGACCATATTATACGTGATAGGAAATGAAAAAAAAAAATCAGCGTTGCGATATCACATCTGTTTTATCGCAACATCAATGCTGAATGGAGACCATTTGTTGCCACAATAGCATAATATGTATATATATATAGATTTTTTTTAAATTACTAACTGTTTATTTAATTGTCTTTTTTATTATTTTGTCTATTTTGTAAGAAAAATATGTAATCATATTTCTTTGTGGCAATAAAGAATGATTTCTTTCTTTCTTTATTTCTTTCAAATAAATATTAGGGCGCGTGATGGTCTAAATCTTTAAGTGCTGCTCACATAAAATTGACAATACTTTTCAAGACGATATTTTTACGAAATAAAGTGATTTCTGTATAAATTATCGCTATTAAAAATAAGTGTCTTTTTTGTGTGTATGTGGTGACAACTTGACGTCCAGAAAGGTATATCCATGACCATATTAAAACGTAGGGCGCATTTATGATTTAAATATTTAAATATTTAACTGCCATCTTAGTCTCCCCGTGACCATGGCTGCTGAAAAGCAACCGAAACGTCGGGGAAAGTGTAAAATAAAAATAAATTAAATCTAAATAGTTTAATAATGATTTAATTAGCTTAAAAATTAGTAAAGTTTAATAGTAGTAGTAGAGTAACAATTTTCAAAATTTTGTAATAAAGTGTCAAATAAACAACGCGATAAAATCCGTATATAGCAGTTTAATTTCAATAAATATTTAAGTTCAAAAGATGGACAATGTTATTGTGTGTATCATTTTAGTTCTAAATAATAATTATAATTATTATGATAAGGTTAATGGTTCTGCCCATCCTCTATGTTTTACGACATAATGGCCCATTTTAAGTATCATTATAAATTATGATTTCGAAGAAAATTATTGTATCAACACGGCGTTTATATTAATAGGTTTACCTTGTATCGTAGTAGTTTGGAGGCGTTAATGTGAGTGTGTAACTGTCGATTGTGAAGTCTCGGGTTGAATTCTCAAGTCGGGCAAAGGGCCTCATAGTAATAATAATAATAATATAATATTCTATCACATACACACAACACCATCTAGCCCAAACTAAGCAGAGCTTGTACTATGGGTACCTACTAGATAATGGATAAACATACATATATACTTTTTTTTTGTAAATACATACATATTATAGATAGAAACACCCAGACCAAGACAAACATCCATGTTCATGCACACAAATGTTTGACTTGTGCGGGAATCGAACCCGCGACCTCAGGCGTGGCAGTCGGTTACACTAACCTACGCCATCGAGTCGTCAGTGTAGTAGGTTGCTTGATAGGAAATTTTTTGTATGTTTGGTCGCTGGCGCTATATACGGTACCTTTTGCGTTAAGACTAAATATAGGTCGCGCAAATATGACTCTTATGCGAAATGCCTTATGTCTGATATGGGCCGACTAACTAATGCTTATGTCTAGTGTTTACGTTATGAATATCACTATTCTTATTATATAAGTGAATATTATGTTTAATAAACATAATCTTAGCAAATATATATTGCGACGCAACAGTAAGTATGCCAGTCAGATTCACAACCGCTGTGCCAACGCCGCACTCTACATTTTAGGTACACATTATAAGTAATCTTCGTAAACGTGCTTAACTATATTAAACGTTAATGCTTTGGTTCACATGAACTCAGGTCCCACGTAATAACAGCGTTCATGTGAATATGTAGCTCACAAAATATGCCTGTCATATGTCCCTGCATAATTATTTGTAGCTTAAAGGTACTTTGCCAATTGACGACTCGATGGCGTAGTGGTTAGTGTAACCGACTGCCACGCCCGAGGTCGCGGGTTCGATACCCGCACAATTCAAACGTTTGTGTGCATGAACAGAGATGTTTGTCTTGTTCTGGGTGTTTCTATGTATAACACGTATGAATTTACAAAAGAAAAGGTATATATGTATGTTTATCCATTGTCTAGTACCCATAGTACAAGCTCTGCTTAGTTTGGGCTAGAAGGTGTTGCGTTTATGTGATAGAATATTATTATTATCACCTTTATTCATCAACAATCAATAAAAATTACATTTTTAAATATATTTATTAAAAAAGAGATGAATAAAAATTATGGAGATCTACCGGTATCAAGACAAGGTCCAAGCTATCGGTGGTTAGGAGTCCAGAGAGAAGAACCTCCTCACTATGCGTGCCGTATCTAGGAGGACCGCCTTCTGCATTTGATGCTTGACCCAAGCACCCAACGCGAGCCTCTTAAGATATTAGTCGAGGCTCTTGGCTATCATTATTTATTAATTCAATTATTACATTTAGAACTTGACAAATCTATCTGTTAATAATAATGTCCCCCAGACTAAAAGCGCTTATATTATTGCTAAACGTGTGTTTAATCATATCCCTATACATAAAACAATTAAATGTCAATATGTTTCAAAATGCCAAAAAAATTGGCTTATAATGCCTTCTATAGTCTAAGGGAGTTTTTTGATAATAAATAAAATTGCAGTCTTTAAGTATTTCTTGATTTTAACTAGAAATAACAAATGTAAAGTTGCAATACCCGAATGGGTAACTGTTGATTCTAATAATATGTAACACTATTGTACACTCAGTTGTATGCAATAAATATATATATATGTCTGTAGGGACACATGTACGATAATTATTGTTAACTAAGCATGTTGTATACAATATAGAATGCATTGGTATGTGTACTGTATGTGTGCCTACGTGCGGCTGCGCCCGCGATCGTTAAAAGAGGTAGTCGCAATATAACTTCCATCTGGAACACTTGTCTCGCAGTATTAATTCACGCTCCCCTACACAACCTTCAGAACACGATATCAAAGGCCAACTAAAGACTTGCCAAATGTCTATGTAAAATACGGCCAGGGCAGCTAATCATAACAAAGGCTCCGTCACTAACGTACTACCGTACGTGTTTCTTTCTTTCTTTCTTGTCTTTCTTTTCGTGTGGTTAGTGGCCAAACTGTTGTCAAGAGTTGTTCAGGCCGCCCGTAGGCCTCTGACATGGCTTAACGACTGCTGTCAATTTGACAACAACCGGGACTGAATTTTTACGTGCCCTCCGAAGCACGGAGACGCTCAGATGAAATACCACTAAGCAGTCACCCATCTATAGACTGACCGTACCCAAAGCTGCTTAACGTCGCTAATCGTTTACCGATCAGTGCGTGTAATTGGCTATGAGCGCCTTGTTTCTTCACAGAGAAACTCAATAATATTTTGATAGTATTTGAATTCGAGATCTCGTGCATAGTAGTCGCATTCCCTTCCAAGGGAGAAGAGTAATAAAGCATCGCTGATTTCAGCATGAAAAGGCCGGCTCGACCGTGAAAGGACTACCCTCTCACAGAATATCAACATGAAATATCAGTATTCCTATTATTGTGTTTCGTTCAGTGAGTGAGAGTGCCGGTGGCCCAATCACCCTCTTTCCCCCGTCCCGCTCCTTCTCGTTCCCACTTCTTTTTCCTTTCCTAAAGGGTCGGCAACGCGCAAGTGATGCCTCTGCTGTTACAGGCGTCTATAGGCTACGGTGACCACTTACCATCAGGTGGCCCGTATGCTTCTTTGCAAACCTAGTTGTTAAAAAAAACATGAATTCAGGCCCACGTAATAACAGCATTCATGTAAATATGTAGCTCTCAAAATGTGCCTGTGATACGCCCCAGCCATAATGACTATTATGGAATAAAGATTTCTGACATTGACTTTGACATAAAAATCATATAACACTGTCTTTGTTTCCCCACGTAATAGTACGCAAACCTATTGGCGACTATCGGGCACCGCTCCAGAGTCCATGTCCATGCGACTGGGCATTTATTGTCATAAATGAACACATGCACGCACAACAACGGAGTGCAAGTAAATCATTATTAACATAGTTAATAAGTTAATATAAATATTAACACAAAGTGGACATACAATTTGTGTACATGCCCTAACATACATATGTTAGGGCATGTGCACACCACGTTTTTTAAACGCGCCGTTGACGCGCATTTTAGAAACGTGCGTCGACGGCGCACTTTTATCGTACAGAGCAGTTTGTTGTCGTTTGTATCGATACACACGCGCGTTAGCATTGCGTTTGTATCGATTCATACGCGTGACACTGGCGCGTCTGTATCGATACACACGCGCGTTAGCGTTGTTCTTCCACCGATATACATGATCTTAACACTGTATTTTGGCGTTAATTCGAGTTAATTCCGTTTTAAGAATCGCAAGAAGTCCTTGAAATGATGAATACGACATTTGATAACAATTTGCGTTTGTTTTTTCATGTCCTATTAATTTTATAAACGTTGTTGTATAATGTCCACACAAGTTTCTCTCGCTCACAAATGGGTGTACCCACATACGTCGTTAATTTTCTTCTTCTTTTAAAAAATTTTTATCACAAAGCGAATACAATCAACGCTGTCTCGATCGACGCCATCTTACTACTGTTGACGAGGTTCTGTTTAAAAACGCAATATGCCAGCGCGTTTGTATCGATACACATGCGCGTTTGCATCACGTCTGTATCGCTACACACGTGCGTCTGTATCGATTCAAACGCGTGTTTGAATTTATACAGGTGTGCAAAGGTCTACAGGCTGCGTCTGACTTGCATGCGTATCGCGTCTGTATCGCTACAAACGCGCGTCGAAAAACGTGGTGTGCACAGGCCCTTAGTGTACAAGGTATTTATGCCACGCGAAATAAAATCGTTTTTATTATTATACATATCCCATAACACTGCCCGGGCATCAAACCAGTCGCATTCACAACCGCTGTGCCACCTTGAGTTTTACCTGCATATTAATTGTAATCTTATTAACATTTCCTACTAAATTAAATCTAATGCTTTAGTTTACACGAATTTAGGTCCCACGTACTAATATCATTCATGAGATTATAATTATATCTGGCTACATGTGGGTGTGATGTCTAACCATCTTAGGTTAAAGGCCTGGTACTTTAATTAATTCGATTATTACATTTAAAAGGACAAATCTGTCACATAATAATGAATGGTAATGTGTATCTAACTTGCAAGTCATTTATAAGGTAACACGCGATCTAAGCTTACTTTCAAGTCAAAGTCAAAAATTTTGGCCCGGGTGGCGTAGTGGCTTATGTGGTCTTCTCGCCGCTGCGACTGTGCTGAGTTTTGTAGGTTCGAATCCCAAACGAGACCAAACTCAGAGAGATACACAAAGGCCGTCTTTAAAAAAAACGGACTTCTTCTGTTTCACACATTATCTTATCTTATTTCGGGGGCCAATCAGTGTAGATCGGCGACACTTCGAACCAGTGGGATCTTTTGTGTGGGGCCCGAACCACACGATTTAGCTATTAGTTAAATCGTGATTTGTATACTGATTCGTAAAACTGTGGTAGTTGATATTAAGTAACCTAATTTGGTCACACTCAATATATTTCAATAAAACGATGCCGCTGACGATACTTGTTGGTGCCTAATATAAATATGCATAGATAGCGTATTGGTTTATAGGGTCACGTCGCCGACACACCGAGTATTATGGATGCAATTCCAACCAGGAGTGTTGCGAATATTCGCATCCGCATCCGCAATTGCGGAGCTTCCGCATCGATTTGAACATCTGCATCCCCATCCGCATCCGCAATAATCAACGCGGATGTTAATGCGGATCCAGATATAGCGTAGGTTACGATAAGAAAGAAATCAGTTGTTCAGTGTTTAATTTATGAACCTTTGTAAAACAGGCTTGAATTTGCGAAGGCGGTGATATTAGATACTGTTTTTGTTTTTTTTTTGTGTGATATATTTTATTTAGATAATGGTAATTCATAGTAGTGAAAGCAACAATCATAATTTACAACTTAACTAATATTAACAAAACTAACCACTTATAAATAGAACAAAATGAAGAGTAACAAAATATAGGACTGTAAAAATTAATAAAAAAGGATGGCCGGTTTAGGCAGCGTCGTAAAATTCCTCAGCATTGCTGTCGACCGGGAGTGTGCCCAGAAGACTGGCAGCATTGCCACGCTGAATGGCAATGCTGATTCTTTGAGCCAAAAAAAGTCCAGCCTTCTGTTTATTAAATAAGATGAACAATTTTCATCAACATTCGCATCCGCAATTGCAGAGCTTCCGCATCGATTTGGACATCCGCATCCGAATGCCAATTCCAACACGCATAAAGAGTGTGATTTTGATTGTCTGGAACTTGTCAAATTCCAAAGGATCGTTAGGCCTCTATTGCGCGCGTTCATATACGAGAATGTAAAATATACAAAAGGACACCCTATTTCTCTAAGGAATGCTCCGCGTGGTTATTAAAACTTAAAATATCTACGGTTTTATAAAAAGTAAGATGATTGGCATGGATCTCCAACTGCATCTTGATATCCAGTGATTGCTTAAACATACTTAACCTGTCAAGTGTAGGAATACTAGACATAATTAAAAACCTTTTGTAGCTGGTCGCCGGTGTGCCACTGAGACTTAATAAATGTACATGACATTTGGGATTGATGACTTGATTTACATGTTATCTGCACAGCTAAATATTTCTTTATTCGAATAGGTTATACATTTATAAGCCAGATGACGATAATGCTTCGTTTGCTCATATTACAGGTATTAACAATAAATAGTTTCTAAATCGCTTACGACACATCCAAGGAAGCCTTCTACAATTTTCAGTAGGTGCCTATTAGCTAAAATATAATATCGTAAGTAATACTTACGGATATAAATGAAGTTATTATAATATAATACCTTAAATAAAGCTATTGTTCACCACTAAGGTCAAACACCGATCGGTGAATCTTTCAATTCTTCGAATCGAAGGTTATCGAGCAACTCTCTGCTTCGATAGCCCAACATGACTTTTGGGAATAACCTTGCATAATATATTACAAGAAAATGTAATGAACTCAGCAGCATAGCATCACGACTGTACGTATATCCTTGAGGGATAAGCAGAATTATATTGTTTTACAATCTAGCTAACAAACGAACACGGGGTACCTGATGTAAAGTGGTTACGTTACGAAATGGTACCTTAGATCATTATACATACATACATACATACATACATAGATTCACGCCTGTTTCCCAGAGGGGTAGGCAGAGACTACGGATTTCCATTTGCTACGATCCTGACACACTTCTCTGACTTCATTCACTTTCATCACATTCCTCATACACGCCCGTCGGTTCAAGGTGCTCTTAACCTGGCCTTTGTCCAGAACGCTTCCGATCTGATCAAGAAACGTTCGCCTAGGTCTTCCTCTTGCGACTGTTCCATTCACACTAGCCTTATAAACTTTCTTAGTCAGTCTTTCCTCGTCCATTCTTTCTACATGCCCACACCAGTCGTTAGATCATTATAACGCAAAAAATATAGCTCGTTACTGCGTGTATACAAACAAAGTCTCCAGCGTCTGTCCCCGAATTCCTGTCTCACGAGGGACCTTACAAACATTTAAAGGGACACAAAAACACCTAGATGGACGTGGACGTTGGGACTACTAATTATGATAATAATGATCTGCCCATCCGATTGTTGCTATTAGAGTATTCAGGGCAGAAGCCGTTTCTCATCCATAGTTACCAATATACCAGTCCACTAAACACCCATACTCATAGCCCATATATTAGAATTCATAGCAATAGTCCTACGCCTGCTGCGGCTAGTGCCGCTGTCTGTGTTCCATCCCACTTTTGATTAAAACTCTCAATAGGTCTCTTCACGTTGGACGTATGTCTCCGTGTAAGCCTCCCAAAGAGCCAGATATTTTTCTTATATAATATGTTAGACAATAGCTGTGATAAGAGAAACATAATAAATCATTTATTTCGAGCTGTATAGGCCCATAAATAAATACCTTAAACTAAATTTACATATTTTAATATTTGATGTTAGTAAATACACCTTAATACTATGTTAGCAATATCATACAAATGTTTGACCTGTGTGGGGTCGAACCCACGACACTCGACGTAGTGCCTATGGCGACGCGATTATTTAAGCTATTACACCATCCTTGCAGTCAAAAAGTATTACACCCATATTTCGCCAACTATGAGGTTAGGTTCATGTAATACGGACGAACGTATTACCATCTACTAGACAGTCTTAAACTTTTGGCTTAGTTCTGCAGTTAAGAATTTCGTGACTGAATAACACCTTGGGAATTGAATCGGATATCTCTTGCACAACAGTCGCATTAACTCCCGTTGCACCACGACTACTGTCAAAAAAGGAATCACTGCTGCTAGCGTGGGCAAAGATTATTATATTAAGGGCATTTTGACAGTTTTAAAGAGCCTGCTCATCATAGGAACACAACACAAAGCTACGATCTTCTAGGTAGAATGGAGATACTCCTTCTATCGAGGAGCTATAGTTCAAAAAAACATTGCGTAGAAAGGAAAATATCTTCAATAGGTCTGTTCAAAAATGTGTGGCAGGTTCCTCTCTTGTCTATTGTTTTATTACAATATATGTGGCGACTCCGCACAGACGAAGAAGTAAGTTCTGCCTAAATCTAACAGATGGCGCTAAATACGATCAAATGACGTCACAATCCTGCATCGCGCAAGCGGAGTTTACACAGCGACTAACTATATATACAAGCTTCCGACATCAACCGTCGGACCGCGGCCCGCCAGGCACGATCAACCAGCTTGGTTGGAGGATCCTCCCTTTGTGTTGGAGGGACATCACACTCTGTTCCTCCACCATATTTCCGCCAAATTATGCCTAATTCGATCATTAAATAAAAATCAAAGTGTAAGTATGGACAAAGTACTTACTTTTACACTTCTCTAAGGAACATTTGACGAAGAAGCCAATAACCTTACTTGAAAGGCTCAACCTAAAAGGGTATCACTAAGTGAGAGAACCGCATGCGTTTTGTACTACAGGGTCTAAAGTAGAAATAAAAGAAAATATATAATATAGCTTATAAGAATAGGACTTCATGCAAAGATACGTTTCAATTAAAATACATCCACAAAAAACCGAAATAAAAGCCAATGCATACAACACTTAGCTCAATCATTTCACATCAGTGTTATCGTTAGATGGAATCTACGTTTTTTGCCAAGCTCACCTCTAAACGCAGACTAATAAATTACTGCTAAATGTTGAACAATGCTGTCGGAATGATTTAGCACTGTCATCAATCATTTCGCTGATTATAAAACAAACACATGTAATGATAATTATTATATACTACACGATCGTTTATTAATTTGTCATTCATAGTATGTGGCATATTGATTTATTAAAAGTTTACATAGTCTTATGCCATCATCTCTGAAGAGGTAGGAAGAGATCCTAACAATCCAATTTATTTTTTATTTAAGAAGGCTCGTCTCTTCTCCCTAGCCTTTATTATTCCCAAGTCACTTGGGGTCGGTTTTTCTGGTCTAACCGGATTTGACTAGGTATCAGTTTTTACACGGAGCGGCTGCCACCTGGCCTCCGCAACCCGAATACTAACTCTAAGGCTAGGCCAGTGTCAGGATATTATAGGGCACTGACTTCCCAATAACGACTGCCATAGATGTTCATATAACTTCCGACAGTTAGAGGTGCACAACGTGGGTTCACACCCGAGACCTTCTGCATCGCAGTCTGTTGGTCACCCACTGAGAAGGCAACAGACAATTATTCCTGTATCGCGGACGTCTTTACAAACATTCAAACAACGAACACAAAGAACATCCAGACTCGGAACAACCATTTGTGGATTACACAGATTTTCGCCCCGTGTGGGAATCGAACCCAAAACACTCAGCGCAGTGTCAGTGGCGAGGTGACCACTTAAACCCCTACTATAAAATAATAAATGCTTATATTATAAATTGTTTGTTTATTACACTTTCACGCCTTAACGACCATTCATCATACAATTTCGCATACACGTTGCCGAAAAACGAACTATTCCTGAGCAAGCAAAGGCGTGGGCAAAAGCTAGTATATTATTACATTTCGCTAGATATGGTTACAGGTACCATATAATATAAGGTTAGCTTATTACTTTCAAGCTGGCCCAGTTGTAGATTCCATGCTGCATTTCAAGACAGAAAATCCAGTAATCATTTGCCCTTCTCGTGGATCAATAGACACATTACAGGCACGTAGGTACGTCAGTCGCAGTCACTACGTTATTAATTTTTGGGTTTAATTGACATGTCACAATTTGTTAGACGAGTCTCAGATTCACTTTTCAGACTGATTGCCAAGCCTAGAAATTGTACCTGAGTTTTACCACTGAATGTTGTAAATAATTAAGAACTCTTTTTTTTTGTATGCAACTAAGTTGGCAAACTAGCATACGGCCTGATGGGAAGTGGTCACCGTAGCCTATGGACGCCTCCGACACCAGAGGCATTACTTGCGCGTTGACGACCATTTGGGAAAGGAAGAAGAGAAAAGGAAGTGATAGTGGCGTAGCGTGGGTGTCAGCTGCCTTGGGCGGCAGAAAATATTGCCGACCGAGACAATATAAAATGTTGCCGCCTGGGGCGATATAAAATTTTGCTGCACTCTTATTTAGGTATTTCAATTTAAAAGACTAATATACAGTAATTCTAAATAACTTTTTGGCAAGAACAGTTATAATTATTGTTTGCATTAAATAGTTTAAATTTTTTGAAGATAGAATACATAATTATTAATTAATGTGAAATTTTGCCGCTGCCTAAAATTGCCGCCGGGGCGGGCTGCCCCTATCACCCCACTATGCTACGCCACTTGGAAGTGGGAAGGAGAAGGAGCGGGAATGGAGAAAGAGGGTAATTGGGCCTCCAGTGAAGTCTCATAATCCTGGTATTTCGCTGAATTTGGGTCAACCCGACTGCAGAAGTACCATCCTCCTTGACTTTTTTATTAAAGTAGTAGGTAGAAGTAATAATGATCGATGTTGACTGGTCTCATTTTACTATCGATTAACATCATCAATATCAACGTCGATGCTATGTCGTGAAGTCTCTATAGTATTCTAAGGTTTAATTTTTATACAATAAGAATTGCAAACAACTATTCAACTCGTCTAATGGTCAAGTTCAACTCAAACTTTACCGACTCGAGGGAAAAGTAAAAGATGGTATAATTTTTTTATGGTTAGTCTAGTGTATGAGTCTCTGGATCCTTAACTAACAGGATGAAACACAGTTATCTTATCTTATGTAGGGGCCACCCAGTGCAGACCGGTGACACTTCGACCCAGTGGGATCTTTTGTGTCGACACTCTCCCAATAACGACTGCCATAGATGTTCATGGCAGCCGGGACCGACGGCTTAACGTGCTCTCCGAGGCACGGAGCAGGCGATAATTGTCAATCAGTACGCACATAATTTCGAAAAGTCATATAACTTCCGAAAGTTACCGAGAGGTGCGCGACGTAGGTTCGAACCCGAGACTCTCTACATTGCAGTCTGTTGGTCTGCCCACTGAGCTATCGCTGCTATGAAACACAGTTACTTTGTTAGTACTCTTACGCCAGTCTCCAGTGCAAATGAGCCGGCGCACGCTGAAAAATACTACCCCTAATTGCTCAAACAAGCCGGCTTATTCGGGCCACAACCGTTAATACGAAAGATGTTGAGGCAACAAACCGAAGCAGTCATTATCCCAATCAACAAACTAATAATATAAAGATTATTACACAATAATTCTCAAAACTTTATGAAACAGGTATATATTTTTCTATTACTAAACAAATATTCCATTAAAACGAGTGTTGTAAGATTATCGGTATAATTAGAAGTCATTTGCTGCAATAACGTGTTAAAAGATGTTAGATGTGTACGTACGCGGTTAGCCTTTGTCTAGCAACAGCTCGATGTAATCTTATGGTTTCTGTGAGATAAGTTTTACGTTGAGCGTATAATATACGATGTGTGAAAAGGAGCCATGATTATTATGAATCGTATAGTTTAAAGCATTAATAAAGGAGATATAACTCAGTTGGCAACCTTTTGACTGCGGTGGCAGATCGAACCTTTGAGTTCGATTCCAAGACACGCACATCTGACTTTACTAAGCTCTTTTGCGTCGCTGATCCTTTATAAAGTAAATCACCAAGGAAGAGAGCAAGGACCAAAGATCACTACTCATTACTGCACGATCTACTTCCACTTCTGATAGTGCAAGAGCACAGCAATCCTTTATCAAACTTTTCTCCACGAGGGGATGGATCAGGGGAAAAAATTGAAATAATGTTGTGATAAACTATACCGGCAGAGTTTTTTTGGCAAATTCTACACATCTTTTAGAATATAATAGAGAAATTTTCAACATGAAAAGTTTCTTTACGATGCTTCTTCACTATTAAAGCGGGCGAATGGGCTGGCGTAGTGGTTTAAGAGGTCGAACCGCCACGGCTAGTTCGCTGCGTGGGTTCAATCACCACAAGGAACAAAAATTCGTGTAAGCCACAAACAGTTGTTTCAAGTACTATTTAATACGCATAATAATATGTCTTCAAAAAGTCAAGAGTTGTGTGCCGTGAGACTTAACTTAAGGCCTGTGCGACGTAAGCCAACGGTCACCCCACTAGGCTGCTATATTCCGCCATATTTCATCCAAATTTGTTTTTTGATTTACATTGCATTGAAAATCATTAAAGTTATAATAATAATAATAATAATAATATTTATTTATTATCAGAAAAATATGATACATCCTTACACTACATCATACATATTACATCAACAGTATTAAAGCATAAATGCTTTAAATAATTTAAGCTTAAATTAAAATTAATTCTTAACTATGTTAATTTATAGTGTATACAAAATAAATGAAGTTCAAAAGGTAATGTTTAAGCCTGCCTAAACTAGGATAAACCTGTGCTTCAGGACATCACTTGACAATTTTATTTTATACTTTATATATATATTGCTACATGGTACGATTTAACGTTACTTCAATCCTAAATACCGGAAGGCTAATTCTCAATATTTGAAATACAGTACCAATCTATTCTAATAAACGTCAACTGGGAACTGATCTGCTATTTATGTTTATAGCTGACGTTTATTTAAATTTATTATATGACGTTGTTTATTTGACACTTTATTACAAAATTTTGAAAACTGTTACACGACTACTACTATTAAACTTTACTAATTATTAAGCTAATTAAATTAATTTTTAAACTATTTACATTAAAGTTTACACTTTCCCCGACGTTTCGGCTGCTTTTCAGCAGCCATGGTCACGGGGAGACTAAGATGGTAGTTGTCTCAATGTTCCAGTGTAGTTATTTCAAAGTACCCGAACATAATTTAATCATTGATGTTTCTATTTACGCAGAATGAGCTTAAAGTATCATGAAGTCTAGCTGTGGTTTGCTTCTTTTTGGGTTTGACTATTTGAATTACTGGATCCCAAGCTGATGGTACATTCCAACCATCTTCTCTATTAAAATTAGGATATTTTGATTTCAATAGCCTCGCGAAGCATCCTTGGTAGGAATCGATGTTCTTTAGCGAGAATCTGTGGTTTGTCAAATCTCAGGTAGTGGTTGGTCCCCTGTTGCATATGTTCACACACAGCAGACTTCAACGAGCGTTGGTATTTTACATCAGCTATGTGTTCTTTTATGCGGGTGCCTATGCTTCTCTTGGTTTGATCAATGTATGAGCGTCCGCAGTCACAATCTATTTTATAGACCCCTGCATCTTGTAAAGGTAGTTGGCACTTGACGGATGGTAAAAATTGACTCATCATCGTTAGCAGCTTGAAGTATGTGTTGATTGAAGCTCGCTTCAAGATGTAGCCAATCTTGTCAGTGACACCCCTTACATAAGACAGTATATTTATTTTTATTTATTTTATTTATTTATTTATTTTAAACTTACAACTATCATTACAGGCAAACCCAATTCGATAGTGCGCATGAAAAAAAATTACATAAAAACAACTAAGTAACTAAAAGAAACAATAAAAATAAAACTAAAAATAAAAACAATTATACTAATAAACCTTTAACTTATAACTACTTACAATACTAGGAACAAAAATAGGACACAGTGTAAACAGGCTGGCTGGCGCAGTGGCTGGCTTTTCTCGGGATCTGTGACAGCGGCGCGGCTGTTGGAGCTTGTTGTCTTGCAGTACTTGCTTGACATGTTGAAGCTCGGCGTCCAGGTGTTTCTTATCACAGATCCTGTAGGCTCTCAGAAAAAAAGACATTCCCACGCTAGCTAACTGTTTAGGATGGTGATGAGATTCATCGTTTAAGTACCTATTTGTATGGGTCTTTTTCCTATACACAGTGTGGCTCAAAGCATGATCAACTTAAAAATTAGTAAAGTTTAATAGTAGTAGTAGTGTAACAATTTTCAAAATTATGTAATAAAGTGTCAAATAAAAAACGCGATAAAATCCATAAATAGTAGTTTAATTTAAATGAATAATATTGGAGAAATATACTAATTTACAAATTTGTGATATTTAAGACACAGAGATCTGAACTCTAATTTTAAGGTATCCATATAAAAATAATTACTGAAATAGTTGTCCATTTCCGGAGTCTGGAGAGGCTGGTTATCTGTCATACAGGTCTCCTAGTACAGAAACCAGTCTCTCACATAGATTTAATCTCATATTGTATTGTACACAGTGTAGGGGCTCGTTTTGCAATCTCCAAATTAGTTTTTGAGGACTAGATCACTGGCTCTCTTTCCGTTCGCTTATACTGCAAACGGTGGCAGTGCATTGGGGTCGTCTACCTGGGGCCCGTTGGGGATTGTAGAGCGGTCCCCTATCGTCTTGTTACATGTGTTTGCATAACTGTAATATTTTTACCACCATATGTATCTTTTCTATGTGAGAGAAAACAATAAACTCTTTATTATTATTTTATTATAATTATCTATTATATCTCTTGTAACAATTACCTACTAACATTTCATAGTAAAAGTTTACAGCCTTTCTACCTGTTAATTCATAATTTAGCTGTATTATATAAGAAAGCATTTAAGGTTGTAATGGTCGCCTCGTCTCTGGCAATGAGCCGAGTGTAACGGATTCAAATCCTACACGGGATTAACATTTGAGCGATCCTCAGATTTAGATTCGTTTATTTGCCAGAATGTAGTACATACAGCAGATGTCAATAATTACAATCATGGTTCTGTACATTCTGCCATAACAATGGTGTGCAAAAAGGTCTTATTATATAATTTACAGTCTATTCTAGGAAAATTATATTATCATCGAAGTTATTATATTATATAAATACAAATTATGAAATTAGAATTAATAAATAGGAAAATTGTTAATAATAATGAAATTATGTCATCTTTATACATTATTATACATTAAATATTTGTTATTATATATTATATAATTATATTGTATATTTAAATGTCATATAATCATTGATGTTATAAAAACAATTGTCTAGAAGCCATTTAGTCAATTTGGTCTTTAACATTGTCAAGGGTAGATCTTTGAATACATTCGGTAATTTGTTATAAATCTTGATAGCATTTACATATGAATGTCTTTTAAATATTTCTAGATTAGAGTGCAGTTGGTATAATTTATACTTGTTTCTAGGGATTACATTTCTTTTTGGTACTTGCGACTGAAGTTCAAAGTATTCCAAATGTTGTTTAACAGATAATTGTTCTGAGTCCTGGTGTTCTTTCTTTCGGTGTACGTGGTTTAAATGTGTGTTAAATCCCTCGCTAAACAAGCATTATTCCTAGTACGGGCGTTGTCTTGTTTTTTAGATTCAAATTACTAGTATTTTTGTTACCCCTCCAACTAAGCTACAATGCTTGTATTAGAAGTGAGTTCATGTCGGTAGTGCAATAGGTTGCATTTGAACCCGCGACCTCGCAAGTCTAATGCTTTATCCATTGGGCTACTACCGCTTTTATATATTACTTCTGTCTGCATCTCTTTTTTTCTTTTTTTTATACTACTAAGGTGGCAAACAAGCATACGACCCACTTGATGGTGAGTGGTCACCGTAGCCTATAGACGCCTGCAACACCAGAGGCATAACTTGCGCGTTGCCGACCCTTTAGGATGGGAAATGGCAAGGAGAAGAAGTGGGAAGGGGAAAGAGGGTTATTGGGCCTCCGGCACTCTCACTCACCGAACGAAACACAACAGTAGGAATATTGCTATTTCACGTCGATATTCTGTGAGAGGGTAGTCCTTCCCCGGTCGAGCCGGCCCATTCATGCTGAAACCATCGAGGCTCTACTACTCTAAAACGGACATATAAGCGACTATGCAATACGGCGATGAAATCTTATTTCAATCTCATCTAAATAAATGAATGCACTGCTACAGCAATCAAGGAAGAATAGGACTAAGGAACAAGAAGAGGCAAGCTATTAATGGCGAACTGCTTAATTAGCCGGTAAGAACCAATTGTAGTTCACACAAATTACTGCCCGTGTGGGATTTTTTTAAAGGCTACCTCCGCTCTAGTCATAATTCCTTTGTCGCGGGGGACTTTACAAACATTCAAACAACGGACACAAAGAACACCCAGACTCGGGACAACCATTTGTGGATCACACAAAGTTTTGTCTCGTGTGGGATTTGAACCCACAACACTTGGCGCAATGGCAGTGGCGAGGTGACCACTTTAATAACTACGCCTGTGCAGTCAACAATAGCGATAAATTCTCAAACATATTTCGTAACGGTAATAGTCACAAGCTGACAGTTTGTGACCACGGCCGGTGTAATCTGGTTGAAATGTCAAGCATCGGGTAAATTCCCATCACGAATTATATATATACTAGATTTTAGTTTATATATACAGGTGTCCGGTAATTAATGGATAACCTTGAAATGTCTTACAGTAGAATTGACGGTTGTCCAGAAAAAAAATGAAAGAAGATCTATCGTAACTACTACCTGAGATATGTTTTTTTTAATAACCATATTTATCTTTCTTGTACACTACGACCATAAATGAATGAACTCCATCGGTTTTTTAACATTAATTATGCTAGTAGATAGACAGTCAAAAGTATGACTAGCTATTGCACTTTTTTAAATTATTTATTTTAGATTTTATGTTTTATTTCTCTATGTTTTGTTTTCTGAACGGCCATCATTTCTACCATAAGACATTTCAAGGTTATCCGTTAATTACCGGACAGCCCTGTATATATAGATTTTAGTTCGTTTTTATATTATTATATTACTTATTAATATTATATATTATTATATGAGCCATACTTCACGAGATCTGGAGTGAGTCAAGGCAGTAATCTTGGCCCACTGGAGTTCTTGCTGATGATCAACGACCTACCAGAATTAGTTCAAGACTCGAACTGTTTGTTGCTTGCTGATGACCTCAAATTATCTCCCGCGGTTAAAAACGTGGATGATTGCGTCAGACTGCAAAAGGATATTAATAGGGTGGTGAATTGGAGCAAAGAAAACCTTCCACAATTTAATAGTTCCAAGTGTGTGACCGCGACGTATCGGTCTTGGCATGAATTTGGATAAAACCAAAGTCATGATCAATGGCCACATTGATCCAATACCGATCGTCGTACATGGTCACCCTCTCGAAATCGTTTCAGAATACACTTACCTCGGGCAGATTCTGCAGTTAGGTAAAAACAATTTCGAGAGGGAGGCCAGGAGGAGGATCCAGCTGGGTTGGGCAGCGTTTGGGAAACTACGCCGAGTCTTCTCGTCATCCATACCGCAATGCTTGAAACCGAAAGTTTTCAATCAGTGCGTGCTACCCGTCATGACCTACGGAGCCGAGACATGGATACTCACGGTAGGGTTAATCCACCAGTTCAAAGTCGCTCAGCGAGCTATGGAGAGAGCTATGCTCGGAGTTTCTCTGAAGGATAGGATTCGTAACGAATACATCCGACAAAGAACCAAAGTCATCGACATAGCTCAGAGAATTAGCAATCTGAAGTGGCAGTGGGCTGGCCATATCGCGCGAAGAACCGACAACCGCTGGGGTAAACGTGTTCTTGAGTGGAAACCGCGACTCGCCAAACGTAGTGTAGGACGCCCTCCGACCAGGTGGGATGACGATCTGCGAAAGACTGCAGGTAGATGCTGGATGCGGCAAGCTGAAGACAGGGCGCTGTAGCGCTCATTAGGGGAGGGCTATGTCCAGCAGTAGACTAATATAGCCTGATGCTGATGATGAAGTGTGTGACCATCACTTTTTCTCGCGCACACAACCCCATCAAACATAACTACCTTATAGATGGGTTGTCTATGGTAAGGGTCGCGGAAATCAAGGATCTAGGAGTAAGTTTTAACACAGGGTTGACTTTTAAGGATCTATCATGCGCATCTGTAAAAAAGCTTATAGGATTTTGGGGTTTATGCTTCGTACAGTGCGAGGGTTCACCAATACGAAAGCTGTTAAAGCATTATACAATGCATTGGTTAGGAGCCAGCTAGAATGTAACGCAGTCATTTGGGCTCCGCATGAAACTAAATATAGTCTCATGTTGGAGCGGGTACAAAATAAATTTATTAGATATTTATATTTACGTTATTATGGTGTATCTCCATTTTACCCCTTAATGTATCCTACTTTATTTATTCTGGGTATGGTAGGATACAATGAATTGAGGGTTAGGAGAGAATTGGCACCAATTATTTATTTATTTAAAATTTTGAGAGGGAAGGTGCACAATGCAGTAGTTTTAGGGCAGTTGGGTTTGTGTGTGCCGGACAGGTACGTGTGGTGACGGCGACAGCCGAGGCTGCTAGTAGTACCGCGCGGTCGAACCAACCTCATGCGTGAGGCGCCTTTGACGCGTGCACTCCGCATGCTTAATCTCATAGCCTTGAACGTGGACATATTCTGTTGTGCTCTGAGTGAATTCACAAGGATATCTTCTTTTAAAATTTGTTACAATAATTAGATAAAATCATATAGGAATATATTGTATAAGTTCTTTCTTTTTTTTAATAGTGCTACAATATCGCTTTGGGTGAATCCTGTTAAGATATTTGTCTGTAAATAAATAAATAAGTAAATATAAATAAAATAAATATATATATATATGTATATATATATATATATATATATATAGATTTTATATACATTACATACTTCTCTCGTGGTAATGTACATTTTGTCAATAAATTACTATTCATCGGGAACAAAACTCTTCCTGGATGAAAGAATTCTATGTCCTTTTAGAAATGTTGCATACATGTTGTTAGGGGATACCCAGACAATGTGTATGCGACATTGCATGATGATCGGTCGAGCAGATAAGACGTGAAAGCTTTACAAACAATCAATCTTATATTCACATATTTTATAATATCAGTTAGGATAAAATTCATTCAAGTTCATGCACCTCTTTATACGTGTGAACTTTGCATAGTTGCTGAAATGTGTTTAAAACAGATTTCTGTCTAATCCTTTGGGAAGAAAACAGGCATGAAGATTTAGGGTGTGACAACTTTGCTACATGACGCCTTTGTTATCTAATACATTTTGAGCGTTAAGTTTAGCAGCGATAGCCTACTGGGATATTACTGGACTGCCACACAGAGGTCTCGAGTTCGTTTCCAAGCCGCGTATCTATGAGTTTTCAAAGTTATATGCATATTAGATATTTAATTATCACTCGCTTTAACGCTGAAGAAAACCTTGTGAGGATGCCTACATGTCTGAGAGGTCTCCATAATGTTCTCGAAAATATATGAAGTTTGCCAACCCACACTAGGCCAGCGTGGTGGACTATGGCCTAACCCTTCTCACGCTGAGAAGAAGCCCGTGCCCAGCATTAGGATTGTTCAATACAGGACTGATATTATTTATAAGCCTCAGGCAATAGATAGTAATTAAGCAACGATGTCTTAGGCGATATTGCTTAACACATGTACTCCGAATCAGTGGGTCAGTAGCATTATGTGTGTGACCCGAGCTCATATCAACCGTTTTTTGCTAGCCGTCCATCATAGCTAAGTGCTTATTATATCATTATTATTGACGTGGTAAGCGTGGCCTAGTATTGCAATGAGAGTTCCGTAGAGAATAATATATTTGAAGCCTTAGATTGGAAATTTGTGTAATGTTATGTCGATTATATAAGATCGGAAGCATTCACAATATTTATTATTGGCTTGAACAACTCTTGACAACAGGTTGGCCACTAACCACACGAAAAGAAGAAGATTCATAATATTTTTCATATCCTTCCTCTTTCAATATACCTGATATAATTAAAATTTATTAGTGGCAGTTATTAATTTTCTTTTTTATAAAGACGACTCTCGCGCTTCACGGAATAATGCCAGTGTCGCGGGGACTTTACAAACATTCAAACAATGGACACAAAGAACATCCAGAACAAACATTTGTGGATCACACCAAGTTTTGTCTCGTGTGAGTATCAAACCTACAAGACTCAGCGCAGTGGCAGACAAGGCGACCACTTAAACCGCTACGCCATCCGTATAGTCAACTGCTCACCACCAGGTCAACTATTACCACGACTGTCACCAGAAAAAAATCTTGTGTTATATTTCTGCGATGACTGTGGTTTTCAGGCTTGACACTGATTATTGTTTCTCATACCGACGCGACGTAAGGAACAATTATCCATTATGCTACCGATAGCATAACGTCTCTTTTTTAAGTTTGGATACCCCCGCAACACCCCATTGTGTCCAGATGTTACAGGAACAGCTTATTATTAACGTCGTTTCATAATTGTTTGCCACTTTTTGGATATAAAAATCATTTCGTACAAGCTTCATGTGCGAGTTAATAATTCGTCGCGCACCTCTGACTTTCGGAAGTAATATGACTTTTCGAAATTATGTGCGTATTGATTGACAATTATCGCCTGCTCCGTGCCTCGGAGAGCACGTTAAGCTGTCGTTATTGGGAGAGTGTCGACACAAAAGATCCCACTGGGTCGAAGTGTCGCCGGTCTGTACTGACTGGCCCCCACATAAGATACATACATACATAATAATTCAGAATACCGCATCAATCCTTTTGCAACCCGATTAAGTGCCCAACTGACTTGCGCGTGTTATCCACACGCGATGTGGGTACAAGAGTTATACTTCTTCTGTTTGATAACAAAGTTGCTTAGTTGGTGCACGACAAGATGAAAAACTTTAAATTTTCACGCAAATATATCTCGTGATATTCATTCACGTATCGCGGACTTTAAAAGACATACCAATCATAGATATGAAGATCTAGACCTATTAGTTCTTGTAGTACTTAAATAATGTTTGATTAAAACATGTCTTAATCTGATCTCTCGATCTCACAAATATTTCTACTGTGTGGAAATCTGTGAAGCATAATAATCGTCAAGATTCAATAGTATTACACAGAAACACGCAAAAACTGGGAACATACTTATCTGGGCCGTAATAAATATTTGTCCAATGCAAGTATAAGTAGTATCTGAAACGTGCGATGCGTATTAAACTATGAAATACTTCATCTAAAATAAATGTCAATGCCTCTTGATCCGACAATATAAAGTCAAATACTGGTAAGAAACTTGGTCTCGTATTTGTTGCTCAACTTGGATAGCAGAAGATTGTCAACCGTAGTGTCGAATTCCGGGACGAGCCAAGAAATTCCCAATAGCATCCCGAAGATAGAAAGTTGACGGTGTTGCACACTTCCGTAGCTCGGAAAGCTCGTAAAGCTGACAGTCCTGCGTCTGATCTTGCCCCGGTCGGCTCGGCTTGCTCATCGGACTATGAAAGTTACGGAGCAGAGAGTGCATTTGTATATACAAAAGCACTCTCTGTTCCCTAAGTTTAAAAAAAAGCGTGTGCGTATATACGCACACGTTTATGTACTATACTACCTTCTGCGCAGATGGCGAGTCTTCGTTAACATTGGCCGCCGTGATCAAAACTTGGTCTGGACGACCAGGTAATTTTATAACAGTGATTAATATAGGGGATACCAGTAATCTCTATCCTAATCTCATTAAGTAGCTAGACACAATGAAATGGATATTGTGTCTGGGCGTCGCGGTCCGATTGTTGGCCCAGAATTAAATATTGATTCCCATGCTGATAGCATAATTTTATTTATTAATGACTTATGGCTAGCGAGGACCCTGGTAGCAAGCGTCTTAGGCGAAGTCGTTTATTTATTTGATGGTTCGAATGCTTATTTGCCATATATAAAAAAGCAAAGTACAAAAATATGCGAATGATTTTTTATTTACTCAACAAACGTCTTCAACTATTTAAGATCGATGATTAATTTGACACTAGGATATGCCTTCAGCTAATAACATAAATAAAATCTTAAATTGATCTTTTTTATAAATATATAATTTAACCTGTCAGCTTAACCATGTCGGGACATAATGATAAAAGCGTTGTGTCTAGACACCGACGCCTGAACGATGAATAATAAGTTAATAAATAAAAGTATACTGTCAGCTAAGCATGGAGCGATAACTCAGTGGGGAGATCAACAGACTGCAATGCAGAGGGTCTCGGGTTCGAACCCACGTCGCGCACCTCTGACTTTCGGAAGTTATATGACTTTTCGAAATTATGTGCATATTGATTGACAATTATCGCTTGCTCTGTGCCTCGGAGAGCACGTTAAGCCGTCGGTCCTGGCTGCCATGAACATCTTTGGCAGTCGTTATTGGGAGAGTGTCGACACAAAAGATCCCACTGGGTCCAAGTCTCGCCGGTCTGCACTGACTGGCCCCCACATAAGATACATACATACATACTGGCAGCATACGAATAATTTCCTGCCTAATATTTTTTAAGTACATTATGACATTACGAATAAAATTACTATTCATAATATTGTCAAACAGAATGACAAAATTCTGAAAAGTTACGAGTACATTTGCAGTAAACTTATATATAATCAATCATTTGGTTCTTCTCAAAATGAAAAACACACGTTCACACACGATACGTACACACTTATTTTCACAAAATAAATTTATGATCACACAGAAGCACAAAGTTTTCCCACAAACTCACACATATATTTTCGTTGAAAAATCAGCTTTTATATAAAATTAACCTAGGGAAGAGGAGACTGGTTTTTGAAACACAGCACACGCTTACTCAAAAACTAACTAAACTTTTTGCTGAAAACAACAAAACATTTTATAATTAGTTTTTCTAATCAATGCAACACATTAATTTATTATATATTATAACAATTATAAACGAATAATTAACAGTCTACCTAAGTGTGCAAATTTACTAAGAGTCTTTCTACCCTTGCCTAGTTTACCATGCAGTTCTTGCATTCGTTATTCAACCTGCAACATAGAACCCAAGAACAAGCCTCACTACCGCATAATATATCGCAAGCAGGCGTGTCATAATTGGCAACGTTTCATAAGGTGATCAATCAAACTTAAACCTCGATTCGCTTTTCATAATTTACTAGTTTCTCTAGCAAACAAAACTTGCTGCATCGCACTTTGTAAAGCTTCACGTTGTTAACATGATTGTAAAACTGAATATGGCCGCAAGACAAGCAAGTATGGACAAAAGACAACAATAGATAATCATCATTAAAATTAATCGTTTTGTTTATATACTATCAAATAAAGGCATATTATATAGGTATTATTGAAAACTAAATTCTGCTGTATTTATATTCTTGCATTCAGATGTAGTAGAATAGAATATTCTATACCTTTTCTAATACCAGGAAAGCGCATTTGACAGCATCGACAGATCTCGCGGTAAAGCTTCAAATACAGGGAAGCAAAAAACCGATGAACACAGATAAACTTAACTACATATTCATATTTCCGAAGGGATAGAATGAAGAAGAAAATCCACATATCGTACCTATATTTTTAAGTCCCACGTCACAGGGCCTAAAATAAACCGTCAAAAAATAGTTGCCGACAGCGAGCTGAACCAAAATTGTTTATGAAAATACGTCGACATATGATGCAATAAAAGAAACTACACCAACTCTATGTTTTTTTTCTTTTAAAATAGACAACGCCCGCACTATGAATAAGTCCTGTGCCGCGGGGGGCCTTACAAACATTTAAACAACGGACACAAAGAACAACCAGACTTGGAACAATCATTTGTGGATCACTCAAAATGTTTGTCCCGTGTGGGATTCGAACTCACAACACTCGACGCAGTGGCAGCGGCGAGGTGACAACGTAAGTATATTCCTGTTATAGTTCAAGTATACAGGTGATGATTGAAAATTGATGATGATTGGTAAAAGACTGGACATATTGAAGGAGGGTATTCGGTACTCGATTCTGGACGCAAAAATCTAAAAATAATAGATATTTAAAATTTTACCTGGTTATCCAATAAAAACTTAATGTGCGGACACTCTTGCGCATATACCAAAGCTATACAAAACCTCCGCCCCCAATCCCCGCTACTGCACCCTGCACTCTCCCGAATATGCATCCCCGCCCGTCCTTTTCTTATCAAAGGTCATTAGCCTCCGACAGCTGTGTGCGACGTTGCGTGCAATGTCCACATTTAATGGATATTTCATAGAAATTTTCATAAAGATTTTCTTTGCAGGTTACACAGATTTTATAACTCTATATTTTTAATACGTTACGTCTGACCATAAATTATCATGTCCTTAATAAGTATGTAGGTACCTACAATGTTTAACCAGTCACACTGTATATTATCAAGATTTTTCTCGGGTCAAATACTGAATCGATTGACTCGCAACATTAAGGATAGCTAACAGTAACTTGGAACACAGCACCATCCATGCTGTCATGAATGTTGATTGATCACCCTTAATATCTTGGAATCCCAAACAAGTTTCCTGATTAGTGCAGTTATAAGGACGCCAAGCGCCATCTTGGCTCGCAGCTTATTGTGTTATTAATTGATTCAGTCTGACACTTTATTGCAAATATTTATTCCAGCGTTCCACAGAAAGAAGCAGTGCTAATTAATATTATAAATGCGAATGTGAGTTTGTTTGTTTTTTGTTACGTTTTCATGCCTTAACTACTCGACTGATCATCATGAAATTTCGCATACACATTGTCACAGTGACACAGCCACCTTTCATCCAATAAAAATTACTGTTACCAACATTTTTCTTTTTTAACGTGGGAATGCATTGACATACCCCTCCGAGGGGGCGGGCGGAGGCGTTATGTCGGACTCACCGGGGTAAAAGAAAGATGTTGAAATAATGATAAAGGACCTCCCGGAATACCGACTAAACCTACCACGGTGTTCCTCGACAAACCGCTATCGACGGGGCCGCACGAATCACTTGCACATGCGGTCGCGAACCCGGCGAGGTTTCCCTGCCGTATAAAATGGCAGGCCACTACACGACAAGACCTACATTTTAGGCAAAACTCACTTTAAAGCCCTACTATCCCCTAGAGGGGAGACGGACACGATACAGAGGCGCGCGTGGGAACACGCACGACGCCTCTCGGACTTGGTGCTGATCGGATGGCGGGTAGGCCCACGAAGCCTACTACTAACAAAAAACTGGTCAAACCTCATGGTGGCTGGAGGTCATCTCGCCGGCTCTGCGGTTGGGGAGAGGGTTTAAGCACTCCTTCTCCCGCTTCGCCGCCTCCTTGATGGAAATCACTTCCTCACAGAAGGAGGCGACGGCGTTCCACGACCTCTCATTCCGGACCATAGACTGAACTACGGCCGGGAGCGAATGGGCAACCAATCCAACTGCCACGATCAACTCACGGCGTTGCGATGCCCAGGCGGGGCAATCCGCCAAAGTGTGCAGCACCGTGTCCAAAACAACGTCGCGCCAGTCGCCGCAGTGGTGACAACCGTCTCTTGCCGGCCTATGCGTCACAGGAACTGGCCAAAACAACCATGGCCAGTCATTACCTGTGTCAGCCGGAAGGTTAGGGCGCCATGCCGCCTCTCCAGCCACTCCTCAAACACGGTACTTATCGCCGCGATCTTGGCGTGCCCGACTGTTACTAACATAATCTAACCGATATTTAAGCAAGCAGTTAACAATAAAATATTATTAAAGCTATAAATATTTATATGCCGTGGTTTATGAGCTGGTTAATGTATTATTTATTTATATGTATGTCACTTTATGTTGTTAACTACAGTAGAACAATATGGCAAAGTAGGTATTCAGGTGAAGTTTGAAGAAGGCGGAGGTACGTGGGCGCTCCCTGTACTTATTACGTCTAAGCAAGTAAGTAAGATTAAATAATATGATAATAGTATCGCTGCAATTTATTTTATAAATTGCCCGAGCCTCAGTGTGACAAGAATTAGGCCATTGTACACCATGCAGGCCCAATTGTGATTGATATCTTAATATACTGGACACCTCTGCGCGTTAACGCTGCCCCGATTGACCAGAAAAATATATAGCGAATAGAATCATAAAAAAGCATGACTAATAAAATTATATAATATCAAAATGTATGTTTTTACGGTAAAGGAATACATCGTGAGGAAACCTGCATGTCTAAGTTCTGTATAATGTTCTCGAAGAACTGTGAAATCGATCAACCCACACTAGGTTTGCGTAGTGGACTATGGCCTAACCCTAGACACAGAAGGGGCTCGTGCCCAGCAGTGGGACAGATTATGTAAAGGGCTGATATTATTATATATTATTTTAATATCAATCGATCGTTTGAAGCACTTAACCGATTTGAAAATCAGGTAACACCCGTCACCCATGACGATCCAGTTTATCAACTAAAAAGTTCCGTTTTATCAACAAACTTTTTCTACTATGGTCGTTGAGGTTTTGCAAATTATGTACATCTATAGACTGCTTTGGTGACACAGCAATAGAAATATGACTGCTGTGCATGAGATTTAAACTTGGATTTTTATATCTGGCTAAGTCTTGTTAAGTATCCCAATATGCTAAGTAGCACAATTTTAGGCAGTAGATTCTTGTTTTTGGGCCATATTAAAAAAATCATATTAAACCTTAGGCACATGCCGGATGCGTGAGTCTATGTAGCCTAAGCCAGCTATATTTGAGCAGTATTGAAACCGGTACTGCAATTTTATGTGCTGATATTCGTTAATTAAAACATGTATGTCAACCGGCTATAACTACAAAAGATTACCTTTAGGTGTAATCAATTAAATAGTTTCTAAAACGTAATTACTAAACAGAAATCTAATTTAACGTTGGCGTCATAAAGAGCCTTTATGATCGCCTTTGTAAATCCTAAAAGGTTGAGGAAAGATTACGTATATTTGGCCAATAGACTACATTAAAATGACGATTGAGAGGGCACGGTTTTGAAAACACAATTAATGTATACTCACACCTAGTATAAGCGTTCAAGTTCGAATATCTGTAACGATAATAACGCCGTTCAAAATAAATGTTCAACTACTTATTGAAAATACTTATTTAAATGATTTCGAAATTACTGTATGTATGGTCATGGCCATAAGTTAGATTCTTGGATTATCTGGTAAAAGTATTTGTACGGAGTCTGAAAATGAGTTCAATAGACATAAATAGACGCGCGCCCTTTAACGTGATACCTAAAACATATCTGTCGAAAAGAGAGTGTTTCATACTCCACTTCTTATCCATTTAATATACTGTCTGTTAAAAGCCATGGCCTATGAATTTTGTTGGAACGTGCTTATAATGAAACATTAGAATGCGATCTCCAGAATTTAATAAACGAAGCAGTTATGCGTTTTGGCAAAATATTAATAATAACATGTATGTATGTATCTTATGTGGGGGCCAGTCAGTTCAGACCGGCGACACTTCGACCCAGTGGGATCTTTTGTGTCGACACTCTCCCAATAACGACTGCCATAGATGTTCATGGCAGCCGGGACCGACGGCTTAACGTGCCCGCCGAGGCACGGAGCAGGCGATAATTGACAATCAATACGCACATAATTTTGAAAAGTCATATAACTCCCGAAAGTCAGAGGTGCGCGACGTGGGTTCGAACCCGAGACCATCTGCATTGCAGTCTGTTGGTCTCCCCACTGAGCTATCGCTGCTCTACTAAATAAGTATACTACATAATTATGCAGCGATAGCCAGTAAGAGACTGTTAAACTGCATGCAGAAAGTTCGATGTCAAGTTTCCAAGTCAAGAGTTTGACTAATGAGTTATGTGCTTAAGACTGCGCCGTGCGTAAGACAAATAATGACAGAGCTCGTGCGGCGCATATTCAAATCGGCGCACGGCCGCCATAGTAAAATTGTATGGAGGATTTGAAGTGCTTTTTTGTTAAATATGTATCGTTATTGTCAACTCGTAACTTAAATATTTGGGACGGACAAATTATAACATAACTATTTATGTTTCGGTAAAGCTGTAAAATAGGATAGATTTCTACGGTTGTAATCTAAAAATCACGTAACAAGAGTTTACGTTTTTGCATTTTTCGTGCAAATTTACGTAATTATGTCGGCAAAAATATTAATTATTTTAAGTTTTTTACACGGATTAATTGTAAACACATTCATTGTTATGGTAAATGTATATTTTATATTTGTATTAAACAAAATCTGTTGATTTTATTCACTTAACTGTGAGTGCCTGTTTTGGCACATTTCGCTCGGCGCAGTCTTAATAATTAATTATCGCTTGTAGGAAAATATCTTAAGTGAAGAAAACACCTACATGTCTTAATACCAATTCGGACTGGGTCAGCATGGTGGATTCTAGCATTCTCATTTCACAATGAAAAGAAGCAAAGAAACTGTTTAAAACAGGGCTGATGATATTATCACTACATGGTTAGAGTTAGCAGCTAATTTCTAAAGGATTTGAATACTTTATATCGTCCAAATTTATATCGCCTATAGAATATAGACCATGAGTCAATGTAAATATTCATAAAATGTGACATAAATTACAATTCTTTCTAATTACCTCTAATTAAGTGGCTCACTTCCTTGAGTTTCAAGACAGTTTTACTTTCCCTTAGATGCTGTGTTGTCATAATTCGATGTTTTATTAGGACACCTTTGCTCAACCTAACAACGGCTACATAGATAATATGATGGCAAGGGTGATTTAGTTAATCAATATTTAAAAAAATAAATTTATATAGACTTTTAAAAACTACGTCATCAATCATCCAAAGGGTTAGGCATTTGGGATATGTATATAAATGCCAATAAAATAGAAAATACAGCCGTGGTGATTTTTATAATGAGAAGACATGCAGAAAGTGTAATTCCTGTGTGCGGGGCAACTGACACAAAGACTTGGAACGACAATTTGTGGACCAAACAAATTTTTGTCTTCGTCTTGTGTGGGGATAGAACTTACTACTCAGTGATCTGGCAATTGTAAGGTAACCACTACGCCAGCCGAGCATATTTTATACAATAGAACGTTTACACTGTTTGAAGAGGGAACCCTACAAGTAAACACCTATTACAGACATGTTTGGAAACAGCGGAGATGCGAATTTGTGTTATCTATTATGTTATTGTGAGGACAATTTATGCTCGCTTTAGTTTTTAAACATACGGGCTGGAGTTTCGCCGGGCCCGACAATGATCATGAAAAGAAAAGCATCAAAATATAAAATAATTTTCAAAATATCATTTATTTTTATGGTATATTCATAACTAGTTTTACAGAAGCGATAGCCCAGTGGGGAGACCAACAGACTGCAATGCAGAGGGTATCCGGTTCGAACCCACGTCGCGCACCTCTGACTTTCGGAAGTTATATGACATTTCGAAATTATGTGCGTATTGATTGACAATTATCGCCTGCTCCGTGCCTCGGAGAGCACGTTATCTTATCTTATCTTATCTTGTTACGGGGGCCAGTCAGTGCAGACCGGCGACACTTCGACCCAGTGGGATCTTTTGTGTCGGCCCCGAGATCTATACCTTAGCTATCTCCCTATGAATGTACTGCATCAATCGCAGCGTTCACTTCAGAGGGAGAAGCCTGAAGTCCTCAGGGCTCGGATATGCCAACCCCATCAGACCTATCCTTAGTCCAGCCAACGCGTCACATTCACACAGTAGGTGTAATATGGACTCGTCCCGCTCACCACAGGCTCTGCAGATCAAATTGTTTGTCAAACTCAATCTGCACAGGAAGTCATTGGTGCCAAAGTGACCAGTAAACGCTCCTGTGAGCAGGCGTATTTGGCCCTTGTTGTACCCGCAGAACTTCCGGGTGAAGCCCGTGGCTCTGTTTGCAATGAATTTCTTGGAGTGTTCCAGACCCCTAAGGGCCATCCACTCGAGAGAGAGCACGTTAAGCCGTCGGTCCCGGCTGCCATGAACATATATGGCAGTCATTATTGGGAAAATTCTGTACCCTCTATTATCCTAACACTGGTCTAGCCTTAGGGTATTGTTAGCCTTCGGGTTGCGGAGGTCAGGTGGCAGCCGCTCCGTGTAAAAACTGATATCCAGTCAATTCTGGTTAGACTAGAGAAGCCGACCCCAAGTGACTTGGGAATAATAAAGGCTAAGGGAGAAGATTCGTAATTAGTTTTACTGCCACTAATATTATACACGCGAAAGTTTATGATGATGTTTGGATGTTTGTTAAACAGCTGCTCGTAAACTATTGTGCGGCTTTAGATGAAATTTGGCACACAAATAGACGATACTCTAGATTAATAAATTATGATATTATCTATTCTCCTACGATTTCCTGTGGTTTCACACTATGTTTCGTAAATCTTACAGGAACCTACATTCACAAAACGGCAAGCAAAAGATCGTACCCTATATGGCCAATTATTCGCTGTTGCTGAAATTTCAAATAACAAAATAGACTATAATTTTGCCCAATTCTGGCTTCCGACGTAAACTCTATCTATTCATGTCTATCTGACATGAATAGATAATTATAGACAATAATTTAGTCAGTACTAGTCATCCAGTCCGAATATTTTATGCGGTGACACATACATAAGATTTTCTTATGAGGTATTCTGTGAGAGTTCTCAATTTCTATTTTATTTTTGAAACCTGCCGGCTTGTAGATTGGGCCACTTAAAATACTGAGTGGATCCATACTAATATTTTAAAGATCAAATAGTTTGACCAGATTTGAAAAATTCTGTATATCTATATATCATCACGCTCGATGCACGCACGATCTTTGGAAGCGGAATATGGCATACAGAACTATAGATAAGTTGGACTATAGCTGATCATGGCTAAAGAGTAAGATGGGCGTGAGAGACGTTTTAGTTACACAAATATACATAGACTCATGAGTAGTTTACCGCTACTTCTTTCCCATTCGGGAAATTACAGGAAAAATTGGCAGAGACATTCTGACCTTCTGCAGAAGACAGGGACAGGGACTTCCACTAGCTACAATTCTGGTATATCTCTCTTGTTCCGTTCACTCTCATCATGTACTTCATGTATTCTCTTCTCTGTCTAAAATGTCTTTGATCGAGTCAGCAAACATTTGCCGAGGTCTTCCCCTTACCTTGCTTCTATTACACATTGATACAATAAAATAATTATAGGTTAGAAGTATGTCAAGTCGTACATCATTAATCACGTCTAAATTAACCTTCTTATTGCTCTTTAAAAGATGTAATTAAAAATAATTTATCGACTGCCTTGGTTGCGCATCGGTATTGACTGTGACTGTTGTTGTTGACCTCATGGTCTCGGGTACGATGTGGTCAGACAGTGTAATTGGGATATAGGCACAATTCAACTATGTCACCTCAATATTTCTCCTCCTCTATAAATGTCCACTTTAAGACACGTCGTAGTCCTAAGTTAAGGTACAATGTTATCTCGCTGTATGTACGTATTGGAGTCCCATTTGCAGCGTATAGAGATTTTCCGTTAGAAAATTCATAGTAGCACAAGATCTTGTGGAATTCTATATACACTTCTGATTAAGTTCAAAGCAGGTTGCAAAACAGTTTAACTTACCCCACGACTAAACAAAAGTCAAATTTGGGTGTTTTCAATGGTACCACTACTGATCATGGTGTTAAATTCCTGGGAGTGCGATGGGTTTAGTCTCATAAAATAAGCAGCACACGGTCTGGAAGTGTGTCCGATAAACAGCAATAACTTCTTATTCTCTTATTTAAAAAGACAACTCACTAGTCATATTTATTACTACTAGTAATATTATTAATTCCTGTATCACGGGAGACTTACAAGCATTCCAACAATGGACAAAAAGAATACCCAGACTTGAAACAACTATTGGATCACATACATTTTTGCCACATATGGCGATGTAACCTACAACACCCGCCGTGGCGGCAGTGGTAAGGTGGCCAGCACGTGAGGCCTAAAAACCTTGCTGGCGAAATGTATCCACCCCTATTTGGATAAGTTCATGAGCCTATGTTAATAACAATAAATCAACGCATCAAACAGTTAATGTTATACAATTAGAAGCCGCTAATAACCAATTAGTCTCGCAATGAGATCATACAAAATGATGTACGCACTGATGTCATAAAAGGCTTCGATGCACAGGATATCCGCTAGTAAGTGAAGGGTGAGACTTAACTAAGCTTTTAATAAGTCTTAATAATATTTTCCTTTTGAGGTGTGGAAGTTGTTAGAAATTCTTACATTCCTTATAGTTTTAATAAGGAATGTAATGATGATAAGATGGCTTATGGATGTGAGCTGTTAGTGAAAGGTCAAGTTCAATTGCAGAGTAAAGAAGAGAAGGGAACGGAATTTGAATTCGTTTTGAATAAACTGTTTAATAAGATTGTGCGCTGGCTTCATAAAGTTTATAAAGAATGTCAGTTGGATGTCATACAATGGTAATGCTACAGGAGAATTATTAAAAAAGCATCGGGAGTGGATGTAAATATTTATTATACTTCAAGATCGTTAGGACTGGCCATTTGAGTCATACCTGATCTGAGAAAATTGCTTTCATAATTTTCTGTTAGTCTATTCTCAGTAGCACTAAGGGGTCCAAAAATATATCCTGTCTTGGTCGTACCACCTTATATAATAACAATATATCACTGCCTACCAAGACACTATATTAACGCACAATATGATTGGCTTATATATTCACATGGTTTATACTTAATTTTAAATTATTACGTTTGTATATGTATGCGCAAGTTTAACAACCCTTAAATAAAAATAAGCAGCTCTCCAAAATAAAACTAAAATAAATCTTAGCCAGTTGTTGAGCTGGTACCATTTACAAACCGTATGTTTCAAATGTCGTGAGAACACAAAAGATTTTGAAACATTCTTTTAATACTCATCCACTCCGTAATTGCCTCTCGGTAGTTCTCAGTAGCCCACGATTGTGAACAAATGTGTTACAATTGATTGCTCTAACATTGACTTTTTGTCAGACAGTTCGTCTCTAAAGATTTTTTGTTCGCATCAATCATCGATGTTAGGAAAGCTTCGTACAATTTTCTTATAAATTTAGTAGCGATTAGCTAATGATGTTGATTTGGTTGTTAACTATTTCTTTTTTTGTAATCGATTGCTTCTCCTTGTCAGCCAATACAATTACTGTGATAACTCACGACTACTGGTTCATAGGGTACTGAAAATTTGGTCAGTGACAAAAATAATAATTATTCCCAAATAGTTGTTTATGGGTCATTCCAAACTCGGACCGAGAAAACCTCGTTACCGGTAAATTGTTAAAGGCGGTGCATGTCATTCATCGATATTAGCTACTTATAATATCTAAACTAATTTAATAAATTTGATAGTGTATTTGTTGGTTTGTTATATTCCTATACCTTGCAGGAATTTCCATAGATATTCATGTTTATGGGTCAAAGAGTAAGGTTTCTTTTTACTCCGAAAAGTGCACGGATCCACTGTCCAGTGTCACAGATATTTATTACATATTTCTTTAGAAACACAGGCAAAAACTGCGGGTAAAAACTAGTCATTCTACTTATAAATGTAACTCTTCTTTTTAATTCTTTATGAAAAAAATAACTCCCGCACTAGGAATAGATTTGTGTCGCGAAGACACCCAGAAGAACACCCAGACTCGGAACGACTTTTTTTTTTTTTTTTCGTACAAATATTTGTTCCGTGTAGGGATTGAATCCACAAAATTCGTTGCAATGATAGTGGTGAGATGATCACTTAATCGACCACACCCGCCGTGCAGTCAATAAAAGATCGCAATCACGTGCAATCGTTGAACGGATTTGAAGCTTGAGTCATAGATGGGTGCCTAAGATTTATGCCTTTTATTTCGGTATGCAATTCCGTAGAATTTACGCCGACAAAACCATGGGCAGAATCTAGTATTTTATAACTTATTGCACAAAGTAAGATGGCGCAAATCTAAAACATCATGACTCAAAGATGTGTTTGCTATGAGTAGGCTTATAAATAATGTAGATTGTCTCTAGAAACATCATAAATAGTAGTTATCAAACATCGTATGAAACGGGACATTATGCATGCAACAAGCCACGAAATCCATTATAAGGTGAACTCTTCGTAGAATATTATACTTACTGACGAAAGTTCAAATGTTTTGGACTTTATTAAGGACATGTTTAATAAATATCCTTATAAGCATTTCATATACGTTACGGGACATCAATTTACACTTTATTCGTCAATACTTCGGTTTAAAAAAAATTATTTCTCATTAGAACCATAGTCAACTTATAATGAGATATACAGAGAGTTAAAAACAATAATACAACAAAATTAAAATTACCTCTAGAGATATAGAAGCTACAATGTAAGTACCTACATATTTCTTAAGTCTATTTTTGAATGTGTTTAAGTTATCGCATGCTTTTCTATCGGCCGGTAATCTATTAAACAGCTGTGCTCCTTCAAACAATATGGTTTTTTACCGTAATTAGTGCGTGCGCTGATAAGTTCGAGTTTATTTTTGTCTCTCAAATTATCAGATTTTATTTTTTTCTTTTGTTGGAAGTTAGTTTGTATTGAGTTAGTATAAATGTTTTTGACAAGAATGCCAGTATAGTAAATATATAGCTGTCTAATATTCATTAGATTGGTTTTTTCGTATAGGGTTTTTGTTGGAGTGAGGTGATGATAATGGAATAAAATTTGAATAATTTTATTTTGGACTCTTTGAAGTGAATTTAAATTAGTTACCGCTGCTGAACCACATATCTCAACTCTACTTCGATTTCTAAATCAGGTCAGGACCAAGCTGTAGGCATTCGAATGAGAGACTTCTGGAATCTCAGATATAATTTCTACTACTACTAATGTGTCTGGTTGCCTACGGGCCGTTGCAGTAAGTTAATTTGTTATATGTTTGTAAAATGTTGTATTTAGTCCACGTAAAATATAGAACCAATGATTATAGAACTGCAGGGTATAAACTGATCTATAAAAATATTTTATAATAATTCTTCTTTGAACAGAAATGTCCCATTTTTAAGTGGAAAAATCTCATGAGCTTCCTCCGCCTTGGGATCGGTGGTGGGGCGTACCGGACCTTTAACGGCAAAACCGCCACTGTGTTTCTCTTTTTGCTTATGCAGATGTCGCTCCCCTAGCAGGCGTGGATCCGTCGTTTATTTCAATGGTTCCATACTCCCCCTGTGCGGCCTGGATGACGTTAGGCCCCATTGCCCTTAAAAGACGCGTACGGGCCACGGCGCCGTCTCGGGTCTAGTACTAATCGAATAACTGACTTAACAGAAATGTCCCTGCACTAAGAACAAATCCACCACTTACTATCGGACAGCACGTATGATCGTGTGCCAGTTCTATTAAAAAAGGTATGTAGAATTTTGGTCTTCAATTATTACGTAAGTTAATTAAGACAGAGGTTTTATTGCAGACGTTAAGGCAATAAGTAGTTGCAACAGATACTGCACTAACAAATTTATTAGTAACCTTTTGAACTTATTACTATGTACCATAATATAAAATTAAAATTATTATTTGGATAAAAAACTGACTGACATGGTGGCGTAGCGGTAGTGAATGTGACTGGTTTGAATGTCGGTATAGTGCCCGGATTGGGTAAAGTGAAATATTATACATTTTTAGTTCGTACCACAATTGCAGATTTATTCTATTTCATTTTTGTCCAATCGGGCATGGAACCTGATATGCAAGCCAATCGTTCGTCGTTAAGTGCGGAACACATTTCGACCAAAGTCCATAGCTGTGCATTTTGTAATTGTAATAGATCTCTGTCTACCCAGTGTTGATACAGGGTATATACTATGCAGGTATGTTCGCAGATAACAACTACTATTGATAAATTATAATTATTTATATTAATGACACGCCTAATTTAAGAATTTGAAAACACAAACCTTGAATAGATAAATAATATCAAATTTTGCGTAGAAATAAGAATAATTAGCGATTTTATCATGAAATAATTCAATAATAAATTCTTTTTTCTTCTCTCTTAGCCTTTATTATTCCCAAGTCACTTGGAGTCGGCTTTTCTAGTCTAACCGGATTTGACTGGATATCAGTTTTTACACGGCGCGGCTGCCACCTGACCTCCGCAACCCGAAGGCTAGACCAGTGTCAGGATATTAGAGGGTACTGACTTACCCAATAACGACTGCCATAGATGTTCATGGCAGCCGGGACCGACGGCTTAACGTGCTCTCCGAGGCACGGAGCAGGCGATAATTGTCAATCAATACGCACATAATTTCGAAAAATCATATAACTTCCGAAAGTCAGAGGTGCGCGACGTGGGTTCGAACCCGAGACCCTCTGCATTGCAGTCTGTTGGTCTCCCCACTGAGCTATCGCTGCTCAAATAATAAATTCTTGTTTAGCGTACTAAAATAATAAATAATCGGGCAACCTAATAGTAAGTATTTACCACATCAATATTAACTCTTGATGCATCACCGCAAAAAATTATACCTCAGTACTGGTTTGACAGCACAGTAGCATACTTGTAAAAAGCTTTAAAACTTTTTGGCTAGAGAAATAAGACAGGTTATGTGGCTACAATCATCTGTCAGATGGAGGAACTGACCCAGCCATGATATTGTTCTATCAAATTTCACACGTCGTGACCTTCTACTGGATATCGACAATACCAGATTTCATGTTCTATCCTGCCTGAAAAATACCTAAAATGATTTACACCCTGTACAACTTTAGAAATATTGTAATATGTGTAAGTTTTCGATAATTTAAATAGAATAAATATTTTAATTACCTCGTTGATCCAATAAAGAATTTATGCTTATGTTTGGGAGCCCGTGACGAGTTACATTCCCGAGTCGAACATTTATCTTTGGTTTTCCCATAAGCAAATTTTTTGCAGCAGTAATGATTCTGCAAATACATACCCAGTCGATGGTAATAGGATTACATCGTATTACGTGACACCTAAAACATAGTAGGTATACTTTTATTTAACTCTTTAAGTATGCAGGAATAGCGTTTATAAGTATGTATTGAAAAATATTGGTATTCGCATTTGATAGTTTTTAGAATGAACACAGATTCTGCAAATATACCCAGTCGATGATAACAGACTCAGCTCTCATTACGTGAGATCTTAAACATAATACTCTTTTCTTCAACCCTTCAGGTATGCAAGCGTAGCATTTATACGTCTGTATTCAATAATAAGTATTGCTATAACTTTAAAGATGGAAGATTACGCTCATCTATTAAGTACAAATATATTATTTTGTAACAACACCAGTGGCGGTTCACGACTTCGCTCGCATCAAATCAGAAAGGCGTTCACTACAGACACATCGCAAAGGATTCCCTCTCCGAGGTCAAACGGCGGTTACTGTCGAATTAATAGTAATCACTCTCATTAGAACGGTTGTGGACCTTAACATACACGTCCTAGCATAAATTATCGACAATTTTTAACGCTGCATATAAATAGGACAGATTAATTTTAAAAAAATGTACTAAGAATCGATAACGTTATAGTTTTAATTTCCTGTATAAAATATTTAATTAATATTTTAAGAGCAGCAATAGCTCAGTGGGCAGACCAACATACTGCAATGCAGTGGGTCTCGGGTTCGAACCCACGTCGCGCACCTCTGACTTTCGGAAGTTATATGACTTTTCGAAATTATGTGCGTATTGATTGACAATTATCGCCTGCTCGGTGCCTCGGAGAGCACGTTAAGCCGTCGGTCCTGGTTGCCATGAACATCTATGGCAGTCATTATTGGGAGAGTGTCGACACAAAAGATCCCACTGGGTCGAAGTGTCGCCGGTCTGCAGTGCCCCCATAAGATACATAATCAATATTTATTGCATCTCTTATTCGAATTATATGTTTTATTAAATTATTAATTGCTTGTATTTAGGCAACTATGCTTTGCATTGAATTGACAAAATATCAACATTTATGTAAGTATGGCCAATTGAAAAAACGAATACAGACAGACTAAGCTACTATTTATTATTAATACGTCTATTCTCGCAATAAAAAACATTTTTTTATAATAAACATTGCATTTTGTACAAAGATCATGGTATTAGATTTTGTTTTGATTGAGATTGATTGGATCAGCCCAAAAAATGTTGGCAATAGCGGAATCTTTTGGGGCTAATAACAGTAAACTCTTCTGAGGACAACACAACATGGCATATGACCGCAGGGATGTCTTAGGTTGTTACAAGACCAACCGATCGATCGTCGATCGATGTCATCGAGCCCTTACTGCTCTAAGTAATCGCATCGAAGCAGTTAAATTTTAGTTCATTGGATCGCCCGCGTGGTAAAATAATATGTATTATGAAGTGTTAATACCGTATCTGCGTTTAAAATTACGTCGTTCTTTTGCTCAACTTTAATTTTAACTAATATTATGAATGGGAAAGTGAGTTTATTTATTTGTCAAACTTGCACGCTTTTTAACTAGGTACTCGACCAACCGCATAGACGTTGTCAGGGGTACAAAAATTACATAAAATATTGTTCGCAAATGATAGAAATGTATTGACGAAAACTTGATTAACGCTAGCCAGAGCCTGGAGCAAAATTTAGTAGTATACACAGCTTAGATTTATCTAATCGGATTTATTTAAAGATTTTATCTAATAATTATTAATGAGACAAAAGGTTATAAATAATACGATGACACAGCCATTGACGTAACTCACTTCTAATGAGTTCTATGCGTAAGTCTCACATCACCGTAACGCCTACTACAAGCTATAAATAATTTTAATTTAATGGGTTAGGTACAGTATTATATGTTTGAAGGATTCGTCATGCCTCCATGGCGCAACAGCCGTGTTTAGAATTGGCGTGTGATTTCAGATTTGATGTCCAGATCGGGCGTTATTAGGTTTTTGCTGTTATGAAATTCTCAGTAGCTGGAACTCTGTGCAAAGAAAACACTTAAATTGCCCCCTATTACGATGTAGATATATTTTCAAATTAAAGTTGAAAAAACTTCCTATTTTTACTAGTTCTAGCATACGATCATCGCTTGCGTTCTTGTTACTAGGTTCTTGTTACTATTAACAAAAACGCGTAACAAGAAGTCGTTTGCAACAACGTCAATAATTGCTGACGATAAGGCATCAATTATCATCATATATTACAAAAGATGCCTAATCGGCAGCAAACGTAACACAGCATTGACTTTACATAAAACAAGAAAGAGAAAAGAGTAGTGATAGCTCAGTGGGGAGACCAACAGACTGCAATGCAGAGGGTCTCGGGTTCGAACCCACGTCGCGCGCGAAGTTATATGACTTTTTGAAATTATGTGCGTATAGATTGACAATTATCGCCTGCTCCGTGCCTAGGAGAGCACGTTAAGCTGTCGGTCCCGGCTGCCATGAACATCTATGGCAGTCGTTATTGGGAGAGTGTCGACACAAAAGATCCCACTGGGTCGAAGTGTCGCCGGTCGTCACTGACTGGCCCCCACATAAGATATATACATACATACATACAAACAAACTTACTTTTCATATCCATAAACACATGTTATATATAGACACGTTATTAATTATAATGCTACCACTTCTAATAGCTGTATGCTTCGGAATTCTCGTGGTAATTAATGGTTTCGGTGTCGAAAGTACCATATAGCGGTGTTACTTCAGTGCAGGTAATATTATCGTCATAGTTAAGTACCAAGAAACTGGTTTAGCAAGTGATCGTACTCATCAAAAAGAATCTTTTGCATATTTGGTGGTCTGAATACAAGTCAATGGCATTGTGCTATCGTTTTCATTTTACTTTAGTTCTGTATGTAGCCGCTCGTCTTGAACATGGCCGTGTTCTCTAGGGAAAGTGGAAACAATGGAACATAACTATGCTAATCCCAATTATTATCCCCAACAACTGACTGCTTTCTTCTTTAAGAGATAAATGTCACACTAGGACTTTAGAAATATTCAGACAACGGACATAATCAGAATAAGTATATGCGGATCACAGAATATTTTGGTCACGTGTGGGATTCGAAGCCACTATACTCGGCGCAGCGGCAGTGGCTAGCCGACTACTTAAGCTACTACGCCATCCGTGCAGTCTCTTGCATATTTGATGACCTGGATACAAGTTGCTGGCATTGTGTTAACGTTTCTTTTAGTTTAGTGCTATCGGTAGGCGCCTCTCTTGGATATGACCTTATTCTCTAGGTAGAGTCAATGAAAGCAATATTTATATTATATATGAATCTTCTGTGCGTGTGTTTGTAATAAACTCCTCCTAAACCGCTGTACCGATCTTGATGAAATTTTTTGTGTCTGTTCAAGTGGCTTCGAGAATGGAATAGACTTGCTTTTTTGAAATTTTTTTTTCGTTTTTACGTGACTACGTCTTTCGGGACAGCTACTATAATTATATTAATATAATTATTCTATAACATACACACAACACCATCTAGGCCAAACTAAGCAGAGCTGGTACTAGGGATACTAGACAATGGATAAACATACATATATACTTTTTTTTAATTCACACAATTTTTTTACTTGGGCGGGTATCGAATTCGCGACCTCAGGAGTGGCAGTCGGTTACACTAACCACTACGCCATTGAGGCCGCAAACTAAGCCATCCCTGAATAATTTCCCCAACAATTGCCTTTTTTCTTTTTAAGAGACATCTTTATCGCTATCGCTTCTACATCAATTATCTTTTTTCCGTAACTCCACATGGAATTTTGTTGTACTGTTTCATTTATTTTCAAATAAAATCCTTTCTTCGTACTCGCCTATGTTGTATAAGGTCTTTTAAACCTGTGCTGTGCCTTTATATATCAATCGGTCAGTCAATTAATCAGACAGACACTTTATCCTTATATGTATATATATACTAGTAGTTTTGTCGCAGTTTCACCCGCGTAAGTCCCGTTCCCGTGTGAATATCGGGTTTCACCACTTTAACCCCTTCAGGGTGGAATTGCCAAAAATCGTCTCGTAGTGCTCCCTTACACTCTCCAAGGAACATACATGCCAAATTTCAGCTTCTTGCGTTCAGTAGTTTCGGTTGTGCGTTGTCTGTCAGTCACTCAGTAACGGAAGAGTTTTATATATATAGATATAAAAGATAAACATCTGAACACAATCGCATACTGCATTAGTAGATAAATATGAAAATAAAAATATTGTTCAATGGCACCTCCATTCATCAGTAACAGAATACAATCTAAAACATTAATTCCAAGTGACTACATGCTTTGTCTTACTACGCATTCACATAAGATTGTTATTGCATTTAGTGATTGGGACAGCCGAAACGAGAAGACTTATGCGAACATTCTCTGATCATATCCCAGACATTCTGAGGAAAAGTAAAAATAAGAGCAGCCTAAAAAATATAATGAATGTGATTAAATCAGGAGAGGTAAAAATCAGTAGTCTATATCTATCTCAATGAAAAACAGGCGTGAGTCTGACATTGTCACTACATATCATAAAATATTGTCCGCGGCCGTGTCTGTCTGTCGGTCTATTCGCGATAAACTTAAAAACTACTAAACAGATTTTCATGCGGTTTTCACCAATAGACAGAGTGATTTATCAGGAAGATTTAAGTGTATAATTTATTAGGGTTACCAGTAGCCATAGCCGGGGCGAGTCACTAGTACTTTATAATTTCACTTAACTATCATTCTTTGATGATTTTGTGACATATTTACGGCTAGACTTATTTACGGCCAATAGTAAGGTATCGAATTTAGCGATAGCTCAGTGGGGAGACCAATAGACTGCAATGCAGAGGGTCTCGGGTTCGAACCCACGTCGCGCACCTCTGACTTTCGGAAGTTATATGACTTTTCGAAATTATGTGCGTATTGATTGACAATTATCGCCTGCTCCGTGCCTCGGAGAGCACGTTAAGCCGTTGGTCCCGGCTGCCATGAACATCTATAGCGGTCGTTATTGGGAAAGTCAGTACCCTCTAATATTCGGGTTGCGGAGGTCAGGTGGCAGCCGCTCCGTGTAAAAATTGATATCCAGTCAAATCCGGGTAGACCAGAAAAGCCGACCCCGAGTGACTTGGGAAAAATAAAGGCTAAGAGAGAAGAAGAGTAAGGTATCGAGTTTAATTCCAGTGTCGGCCAAAGTGCAGCAGAGTTAATAGTTTGAAAGACACTCAGTAAATAGCAATAAGCGTCCTTTCTGTTACGTGGGTTAATGTGATGGCTGCCGAAATGCACGTGTAATACATTTCTACCTATTTACCTCTTCTGAAGTGAGATACTATATATTTCCAAGAAAATTGTGAGGCTTACAACAGATCTTATAAAATGACATCTTAAAAAATGTGTATACTTGAAACACAAAAAAATATACATCGAAAAATCTTGTCAACTAATTTCTGTGATCTTGGTCATGGGTACGAATGCCGAATAAGGATATTGTACCATATATATTGTTGGATATAGTATATCCAGTATATCCATTTGTATACCAATTGTCTTCGAAATCCGTTCAACAATTTACGCGTAATTAAATAATAAACATCCAAGGATCTTCACCAAGTTCCACATTTATAATATGTCTAGTGTTTTTTATTCCAAGCGTTCAACCGCCACATACACACAAGACCTTATCACACAAAGTTCTTTGTGCGTTTCTATGTCACCTTCACTACAAGTCGCCATTTTAAATGTCAAGCCGTCATCATTCTGTACACAGTGTATTACCATATTAGACTATAGTGCCTAAGTTTATCTCAAACACTTCTTCAGATCATCTCAAAAGGACTAGACCAGCTTTGTATTATGGGCATGTGCTTACAGATGGAATCTGTTACTAAACGGTCAGTTGAAATAAAGCTTAATTGCTTAATGTTTTGGATTTGATAGGCAGCGAGATTTGATAAATGATTATATTGGAGGCTAGATTTTGCCCGTGGCTACGCTCACGTAAATATAGGTTAGGGTAGGTTAGGTTAGTCCCGCGGAGAGGGTCAGGGAGAACAATCTCCTCGCTGACTCTCTCCGGCGCAGATGGACGGGAGCGAGGAGGAGGCGATTTGCCCGTCTTCTCGCTCCTGTATAGTGGGGTCACTGGTACAGAGTCGGGGGACTCTCTACCGGTTTGCACGGCCCCACACGTCTGTGGGGTGGCCATGGTGAGCAAGGCCACCCCTCCACAGGTGCTAAGACCCGGTCAACATCAGCCGGGCCAACCGCCGGGGCGGGATAGTGATTGCTAACGCGACCCCATCCCGCCCCACCCCGTCAGCGGAGGGACTGCTCACCCCAGGTTTTTAGTATGTATACCCACCCCCTTCAGGGGCGGAGAGTCTCACATAGCCACCCTTTCTCCCCCGGGGAAGGGGGTATACATAAAAGATTTTCCAGGGTGAAAAAAAAGCTTAGGTTAGTCCGGGAGACGGCGGAGGAAGTATTTTTGTGAAGTGGCCTGCCGTTTCACACGGCGCGGTGGGCCGAAACCACGGCGGGGTCGCGATTGCATATGAAAGCGATTCGCGCGGCCTCGCCGTCTATGGTTATGTCGAGGAACACCGTGGTAGGTTTAGTCGGTATTACCGAGGAATCTTTTCCCCGGTGAGCCCGATATAACCTCTCCGTCGCCCTGCGGAGAGGCATGCGTCAAAGAATAGCACAACGTAAAAAAAAAGTGACAGTGCACCAGCTATTCTGAGTTTTTACTTAGGGGTGGTGGGCTTCGTGGGCCTGCCCGCCACCCGATCAGCACCAGCTGCGGTAGGCGGCGTGCGTATTCCCACGCGCGCCTCTGTGTCGTGTGTCCTTACTCCTTAAAGGGACAGTAGGTTAGGTCTTGTGTAGTAAAAAAACACTGTTACCGAGCGAAGCCTCGGGCAAAAGCTAGTTAAAAAATAACTTCGACATGATCAACCTGACTTATCAACGCTAAAATCTTCAATATTATAAATGCGAATGTGAGTATGTTTGTTTGTTATGCTTTCACACCTTAACTCCTCGACGGATCGTCATGAAATTTCGCATACACGTTGTCAGGGGTACAGAAACGAACATAGGGTACCATTTATCCAGTAAAAAGAACTGTTGCTAACCTAACCTAACCTACATTCACGTGAGTGGAGCCGCGGGCAAATCTAGTAATCAATATATTCGAATAATATTCGAATATTATTCATATTTACGTAATCCTTAGCTAATGAGTTACCATTTATTTTACCTGTGCATAAAATACTAATCGCAGCGAGGTTAATCGGACGATGTCTCTGTAACATTGTAACTCTCGGTTGAACCTACGGAATCTTAATGCACGCACATCATACCAGATCATACGGTATATGGCTTTTATTATATCACTAGTTAACACCTACGGCTTTACTTGTGTCGTTTTTGGCAATTTATATAGGTATTTGGAACGGTAAAATTAACCTATATACCAATTTATATAATCTCCTCGTAACCATGGCTACTGAAAAGTAGTAACTAGTAACAGAGATTAAAATAGTAGTTTAATGTTTTAAAATTATATAATAATAAATTTAAAAAATATAAAGAACGTTTTAACATCTGTATAAATATATATAGTTTAATTTCAATGTATGTATATTCGCGCATAGTGCACTCGTGTAAACGTAAAACAATATTATATTGTTCTATAATAAAATTTTGCCATAGACTCGTGAAAAACTTTAGGTAAGATATTTGTAAAAAATAGATGAAAATAATAACTTTCTAGCACAGCGGGTTGTGCTTGTGCTGCTGCTGCATCAGCAGAGACGCTCAAACGGTGCAGATTTCAAAACCTTATGGGTGAGTACATATTTGAGCCGTTTAGTGTTGAAATGCTGGTGCCATGAGGTCCAGGTGCTAGGTCTGTTTATAAAGACTTAGCTAAGCGGCTGATTGACGCTTCGCGTGATCAGAGGGCTGGTATTTTCTTTACACAAAGAATAAGTATTGTCATTCATCGTGGCAATACTGCCAGTCTTCTGGGCACGTTGCCAATTGACGACGATGCGGAGAAATATTATGAGGCTTATTAATTTTTTTGTTTTATTTTTCTTTAGTTCATCTTCTCTCTTAGCCTTTATTATTGCCAAGTCACTTGGGGTCGACTTTTCTGGTCTAACCGGATTTGACTGGATATCAGTTTTTACACGGAGCGGCTGCCACCTGACCTCCGCAACCCGAAGGCTAACGATACCCTAAGGCTAGACCAGTGTCAGGATATTAGAGGGTACTTGACTTTCCCAATAACGACTGCCATAGATATTCATGGCAGCCGGGACCGACGGCTTAACGTGCTCTCCGAGGCACGGAGCAGACGATAATTGTCAATCAATACGCACATAATTTCGAAAAGTCATATAACTTCCGAAAGTCAGAGGTGCGTGACGTGGGTTCGAACCCGAGACCCTCTGCATTGCAGTCTGTTGGTCTCCCCACTGAGCTATCGCTGCTCAGTGCATCATAGCTTTTTCTTTAGTTCATATTTCTTGTAAATCATTTGTGGATATATTATGTTAATTATGTCATTAATTAAAGTATTACTCTTCACTATTTAAACTTTTTAAATCATAAAAGTCACTCTTTTAAACACGATGAAAACACAAACAAATTAACATTCTTCAGCATATATCCTTTTCATCAAATCTAGGCTGTGTTTGAAGCCAATCTATAAGCTTTTAAGACTCAGATAATCATGCAAAATATTATATAGACATCTAAGTCATCGATTAGTGTTTTAATGCTATTCCGCGGTTCAAATATTTGGAATTTCGAGAGGAATGATAATTTGCCTTTCAAATACATTACCGATTGAAATATCAGGTAGCTGATCATATCAGAACGGCTTGAATATTGACCATTTTAATTTATCAGTAGGTATGTATGTAATGGGTGTGAGTGCTTACGTAATTCTTGTTTGCGAGATCCGGGATTTGAATCCGTCGTTGTTGTGTTGTGTTTTCTCACAGTAGTAATATGGATATAGTGGCAAGAATAGAAAAGGGTATGTTAAGCTGGTTTGGGCATGTAGAAAGAATGGACGAGGAAAGACTGACTAAGAAAGTTTATAAGGCTAGTGTGAATGGAACAGTCGCAAGAGGAAGACTGATCAGATCAGAGGCGTTCTGGACAAAGGCCAGGTTAAGAGCACCTTGAACCGACGTGTGGCGTGTATGAGGAATGTGATGAAACTGAATGAAGCCAGAGATGTGTGTCAGGATCGTAGCAAATGGAAATCCGTAGTCTCTGCCTACCCCTCTGGGAAACAGGCATGAATCTATGTACATATGTATGTATGTAGTAATATGGACTGCTTCGGTGGCGCTGTGATGAATGCGACTACTGTGCATGAAGTCTCGGGTTTGAATTAGCGGTGGGCTAAAATGTTTTTTTTTTTTATACTGTTAAATGCTAATGTTAAACAAAAATTAGTATGTTATTTAAAGTGCTAATTCTTATAACATGTTAAATAGTTAAACGTACGTAAAACGTTGATTTAACTGTTGAGTTAAATAAATGTGTTATATACATTTTAACGATTAGTCATGTTAGCATATTAGCTTGTGACTTACATGATGTTAAAATTGTGAATGTTAACACGTTTCATTTTCGTGATTTTGTTGAAGTGCTTATATAAATTTAACATGCGATATAATTAGTTAGATCAATGAAATTTTCTTCATACTTTTACAGGCTTAGGACTTTTATTTTAAATATAAGAAATCTAATTAAAATGTTTAACCGTGACGGTATAGTAATGATGGCAGTGACGTAAAAAATTTACTTTATGTTAAAAATAACATTTTGGTGTCATTTATTTTAGGAATGTTGATGATAATTTTATTTTAACATGTTTATTTATTTTTTATAACTTTTAACACCTATCGGTTTTTTGTCGAGAAATTCTAATTATGCGCAGGAAGTCTAGCACTGTGCCTGCGGCAATAGCTTCGCCCCTTAATAAGTGAGATCTAAAACTACTGCTGGTGAAATGTGGCAGAAAAATATGGCTCTACTTTCAAAATATTTTTTTTTTTATACTGTTATAATAATAATAATATTCTACCACATACACACAACACCATCTAGCCAAAACTAAGCAGAGCTTGTACTATGGGTACTGGACAATGGATAAACATACATATATACTTTCTTTTTTGTAAATACATACATATTATACATAGAAACACCCAGACCAAGACAAACATCCATGTTCATGCACACAAATGTTTGACATGTGCGGGAATCGAACCCGCGACCTCAGGCGTGGCAGTCGGTTACACTAACCACTACGCCATCGAGGTCGTCAATTAGGCTTGCGTTTGACCGCGATCTCACCTGATCTTAAGTGAAGATGCAGTCGACGATGGAGCACGCTTGCCTAGAAGATACCTATTCACTCGCGACTTGAAGACACCCAGATTGTACTTATCGGGAAACACAGACTTGGATAGCGAATTCCACTCCTTAGCGGTACGCATTATAAAAGTGGAAGCAAAGTGCTTCGTGCGTAAATGTGGTATATCCACCATTTACCTGTGTCGCTGGTCTGATTATCTGGTCGTCCGATGGTAGAATGGGGAAGGAGAAATCGAATTATGCAGTTCCTCTGCACACTCTCTGAAATGTATCCGATAGAAAACCGAGAGACTGGCAACCTTACGACGGATACTTATGAATACTATATATAAGACAAATATACCGTGAAAATTAGCTGTGCTAAATTAACGTAGGTCTAGTGCTTATCGGGATGGTGATTGCTAACGCGACCCCATCCCGCCCCACTCCGTCGGCGGAGGGACTGCTCACCCCAGGTTTTTAGTGTGTATACCGACCCCCTTCAGGGACGGAGAGTCTAACATAACCACCCTTAGGTATCCATAAAACCCTGGAGGTATCCATAAAGGATTTTACAGGGTCAAAAAAAAAAATGGTCTAGCGCTTATAGTCTAGTGGCTATTAGACCTCAGTATATCAACTGTTTTACGACAGGATGTTTTGAAAATTCACTTACAACATCTCATACCAAGAGGTGTCGATGTATACCAATTTTATAGCGCACCATATTACGTGCTAACCAAATTAATGTACCTATAAACTATATTGATACTGGCCATTTATTTAATTAGTTTATTTTATCCTTTCGCTTTTTAGTGCAAGCTTGAACCAATGAACTCTGACATTTTGTTTGACAGGGAAGTTATAGAAATAGCTTGGGTTGACCTCGCTTCTCAAGAAGCGTGCTCATATCTAGATAGTAAAACATCCTTGTTTGTAACTAAGTACTTACACCGTTTTAGTATCGGGTTTATTTCATTTTAAGCTATGTTTAATTTAGATATTGCATCCTCGGTCGTGGTACAAGCTTGCTTTTATTATTTTGTGCAATCGTAAGGCGCCAGGTTTGGTTACTAAGTGAGGTTAAATGTTATTGGGGTGATCTCTAAGAATCTTTTCCATAGGACAGAGTCTGGAAATGTGTCCGGTATGCCTCGTCCTTTATTGTATGAGGTCTAAAACCATAGCTGGGGCATTGTAAGTGTAAAACACCTCCACCGATTAATAACCGTGACTCTAAGTATGTATGTATGGATCTAACCCACATTATAGGTGTAGAATCTGGATATTTACGGACAGAAAAATTATTATAGAAGCAGAAAGTTTAGTTCTGTGTACGGTTAGATGTTTGCTTCCTTTTATCACAGGAAGGTTTGGTCCTCTTCTTGGGCAATTTAAATTGGTGGTAAGTTAAATGTATATTTCGATATGTATCTATGTATGTATCATATGTGGGGGCCAGTCAGTGCAGACCGGCGACACTTCGACCCAGTGGGATCTTTTGTGTCGACTCTCTCCCAATAACCACTGCCATAGATGTTCATGGCAGCCGGGACCGACGGCTTAACGTGCTCTCCGAGGCACGGAGCAGGCGATAATTGTCAATCAATACGCACATAATATCGAAAAGTCATATAACTTCCGAAAGTCAGAGATGCGCGACGTGGTGGGTTCGAACCCGAGACCCTCTGCATTGCAGTCTGTTGGTCTCCCCACTGAGCTATCACTCATTTCGATATAATAGAATATTGTGAAACAATTAAAAAGGATAATAAAACGTTGGACTTGTCTCGTCTGTATTATTATCTTAGTGGGTATGAAAATTATTGCTTTTATAATTATATAAGTAGATATTGTCACTGGAATACTATATGTTGTTGCTTGTTGATTATGAGTTTAGTATTTAGTTTAGTTTTAGTGACAAAGCATCTTAACATAACCATATACGTAGGAATATTATAATTCTTTTTATATGCTGTATAAACTATTTTGTAATCTATATTGTATAATCTATTATTAATTTTAAACGCACGTATTTCTATATCCACACACACACATACACACATACACACACACACACACACACACACACACACACACACACACACACACACACACACACACAATGACCTACAGCTGTCATCTATCCATGTTGCCAATATAAGATACACTATATTGATAAATAAAATATAATGTATTAAGTACGAGAGCCCTGGTACCCGTACCACAAGTTCAATCTTAGCTTGGGTACCAGTGTTTAACAAGTGGACTGTAAAATTATTTGTTTACTTTTATGTGTTCAAATGACTGTATCTTTTAATGCCAATAAACGCTATTATTATTATTATTATTATTATAATTGCTAGGACATGAAGAACTCTAGATTGTGTTATGTGGCTGCAAAGATGATGCCGATTAAATGAACAGGATTGTAGATGACAGATGGCAAAAACTTGTGCCATCCACAGATTGATATTCCGAGATTGGGTTTCCTTTGTCTGTCATTCAATGTGTATAATGCTTCAACAGTATACCAACTATATACTTATGGTTATGGTATGGTTAAAGTATAATGATTGTAAAAATATATTTCTTTTTTCAAACACATATATCTTGCAATTGGTATATAGCTATAAAGAACATGGAATCTCGAGAATTCTCACAAAAATATAGATCGTTATTTTCTTTATCGTAAGAAGTGCAGTAATAATTGAAAAGTTTACTTTGTCTCTTTCTAATGACAACTAAAAGAAAGGCACGCGAAAAAATTGTTCATTTTCAACTTTTTCTTCTTTTCTTCTTCTTCTTCTTTTCGTGCTGTTAGTGGCCAACCTGTTGTCAAGAGTTGTTCAAGCCGCCTGTAGGCCTCTGACATGGCTAAACGACTGCTGTCAATTTGAGAACAACCGGTACCAACTTTTTACGTGCCCTCCGAAGCACGGATACGCTCAGATGAAATACCACTAAGCGGCCACTCATCTATAGACTGACCGCACCCAACGTTGCTTAACCTCGCTAATGGTTTACCGATCAGTGAGTGCAACTGGCTATGAGCGCTTTTAACTGTAACCTACTTTATTATTTGCTTGACTCCATTAGAATTATTTAAAAAAATTGGCACTTAACAAATTTTTTTTTCAGACGGGTATGTATTTCCAATATATTGTTATAGGTTACTAAGTAAATATGCAAGATTTAAATGCAAGCAACCTCGTAAGTATTTATCCACTTCAACCAATCCATTAACATATGAAATATACACATACACTCGTAATAATAATGCCCACCAGGATTTCCTACATCGTAACATATTATGGGTACTTGCGATATAAAATAAACTCGTCAGTTACACCTATCGGTACCTCTCTACAAACAAAATTACCCAGATCTATAAACTTTATGACCTAATATTGTGCAAATGAACCCCACTTCACACATTAGCAAGCGGCCACTTAAGCCCCAGGGCATCAGTGTATTCATTGGGTATTTTCTGTCTTCTCAATAACAGCACAGAAGTTCGGTACTATTCACAGGTATTGGTTAGCCAGATTTTATCGCGTAGTTTATTTTACAACAGTTTTATTACAACATTTTGGAACTATTAGACTACTATTCAAAATTATATAAAAACAGAACAAAATCCGTACAAAGTAGTTTAATTTAAAGGAAGGCGAACGTTTCTCGATCAGATCGGAGGCGTTCTGGACAAAGGCCAGGTTAAGAGCACCTTGAACCTACGGGCGTGTACGAAGAATGTGATTAAAGAAAATGAGAGAGAGAAGAATGTGTGTCAGGATCGTAGCAAATGGAAATCCGTAATCTCTGCTACCCCTCTGGGCAACAGGCGTAATTCTATGTATGTATTTATTTGTATATTTGTATTTAAATGTACAACTTTCACGTAAACTATAAAGCTCTCTTTTATCATAACTGTGCTCCATCTTTTTTCCTTGTTACTATAACATCACAGAGATTGATAAGCGATAATGTAGGCAGCCTTTTTAAAATGTCAGCTCTTGCACTAGATTTCCCCTGAATGGATGTCCGTTTTCGGAACAGAATTTTTTATAGCACTATCTACAGCGAAACTTTTATAAATTAGACCCTGAAAAATTAAACACTTTTTGATTTATGAATGAATTGTTTAAATACACCGTGAAGCTCATAAAATAGGTAACGGCGCAGGAAAAAATATGCTCAGAAATAATCTGACAATGTATTGTTATACCACGTAGGAACTAAAATATTTTTATCAAAATGTGGGTGTAATTTGTCGAAATAACACGCAACAGTGTTCCTCTGCTAGACCTCTCTTTACAGACGTAAGTATATACGTTTAAATCCTATGTTATAATAACGAGTTTATCCTATCATCAATCAGTAGGTATATTACTAATTGCGATCCATAATCGAGCTTAATATTACTTACAAATTGATCTACAATTTATTCAGTGTAGCTTGCGTACTTTTTCAACAACATCCGTTTGAACATTGCAATATGTCAAAAGGTTGTATTGCGCAAGCGGAAATTCTTCCAACACTACGTATGCAAAGTTTAGGATGCCAAGGAATTTTTAGATTAAAGAGCCTATCGCGTGACTCAAACTGTATTGAAACGAAAATAAAGTAATTTTTGTAGGTTAGCTTAAGTCATGCTTATTTATAACAATAGGGTACGAAGGAAATAGATTTGCGAAGTATGTATATGAAGTAAATTTATTGGATAGTTGCTGGAAAAAGAGCTTAGCAGTAGTGGCGTGGATAGCTGATAAATGTTTGATTTAAGTATTTTTAGAGAATACTGTCTACCCACATTTTTTTTCTAATACCAATTTAAGATCGTTTTCTTACATACAACTTTCACTCGTGATGACAAGGTTAAAATTTAAAAAAAGTGGTAGACGTTTATAGAATAAAGACCAGAGATAGCCTATTGAAAAACCGTTGGACTGCCACGCAGAGGTCTCGAGTTTGATCCCAAGGCATCTCTGTCGTTTCAAAGTCATATGCATATTAAATAGTTAATTATCGCTTGCTTTAATGGTGAATGAAAACATCGTGATAAAATCTGCATGTCTAAGAGTTCTCCATAATGTTTTCAAAGTTATGTGAAGTCTGCCAACCCGCAGTGGGCCAGCGTGGTGAACTATAGCCTAACCCTTCTCACACTGAGAAGAGGCCCGTGCCCAGGAGTGGGCCAGTTTATTACAGTTTATTATTTAAACAATATAAGAAAGCATTCCTTTCAATATAATAATCTTTACATAGCGCTTCTGTTGTGAAGATTGGTTTTATTAATAAGTTAGGGACAAATATTATTATATAATACGTATATTTATGTGATACAAATATTTATTAAGAAATATAAGCTTTATTGCATTTAACAATAATATAATAATGTCCTCCAGACCGAATTTCGGCCACGGCGGCCAGTCTTAACAGAGTATGGCCATCTGCGCAGGAGATATTATAGTGCACAAGTGTGTGCGCAAACACAAGTGCACTCTCTGTTCCCTAACTCTCATGATCCGATGGGACGGCAATCCGACACGACCGGAGAGAGATCAGGCGCAGGACCAACGACTTTACGTGCTTTCCGAGGCACGGGGGTGTCTAACACCGCCAACTTCCTAACTCCGGGCTGCTATTGAGATTTCTTTACAGAAAAACCCAATAGCTTTTTGTTGGCCCGACCCGGGATTCGAACCCGAGACCTCATGCACAGCAGTCGCATTTACTACCGCTGCGCCACGGAGGTTTTTTGTTGGTTGTTTGGTTGAAATGTATGTATTTAACAATACATACATTTCAACCATATTTCGCTTTATGAGTGAGCTTATAGCATTTTTATATTCTATGCTACTTCGCAGAATTTCTTGGGAGACTACCCCAATGATATTTTCGTCTGACCCAATAATCAAAGACCAATTATTCCCGCTGCGCCATGAATCAGTTTTTACAATTATTCACAAAAATAAATCGCCAACCGCAGCGAGAATCTGTTCTGAAATCTTGAAAACACATTTGACGATCATTATTACACAAACGTCAATCATGGCCGACTCCGAGCTATATTGCATAAGTACATATATTTATGCAAACAAGAAACGTTATGATTTGCATTCTCTGGTACACTAGACATCATATATCAAGTATGTGTTTCGTCATAGGCCGTCATACTCCGCTGATGAATATAGGTTTTTTAGCTGCAGGCATTGATGTAGAGCTACTTAAACAGGGTACCTCCCAAATCGTTCACACTTGTTTCGTATATTTTCATTTTAAATACGTTAACTTTAATTATTAAGCTGTTGCCAGTATTCGTTTGACACAGGACCTTCAGAAATATCAAAACAATTGATATAAAATATACCTCGACTCTGAACAATTATTTGTGGACCACGATTTTTTGTTTGAGGATCGAACCCGCAACACTAGGTGAAATAGCATTCGTTGTAGTTTACGAATGTATAAATGCACCATTCGTGCATTGATATATTTTATATATTGATATATTCTTAAAGTAGTGGAACCTTGCTGATTTCAGCATGAATGGGCCGGCTCGACCAGGGAAGGACTACCGTCTCACAGAACATTGACGTGAAATAGCAGTATTCGTACTGTTGTGTTTCGTTCGGTGAGTGTGAGAGCCGAAGGCTCAGTCACCCTCTGCCCCCCGCTCCTTCTCCTTCCCGCTTCTTTTTTCTCCTAAAGGGTCGGCAACGCACAAGTGATGCCTTTGATGTTGCAGGCGTTCATAAGCTACGGTGACCACTTACCATCAGGTGGGCCGTATGCTTGCTTGCCAGCTTAGTGGTATAAAAATAACTTTAAATTGAGATCGCTGATCTTAAAGTTTTTTCTTGTAATGTTTGTCCGCACTGCCAATGAATCATGTGTCGCGGGAGACTTTACAAACATTCAAACAATGGACACACAGAAAATACCCACACTTGGAACAACTATTCGTAGATCACGCAAATTTTTGTACCGTGTGGGATTTGAACCCATTACGCTCGGCGCAGTGGCAGCGGCGAGGTACCTACTTGAATCAATATGGCATCCGTGCAGTCACCTAAATCAACATTCCATCTCAGTGTACGTATTGCGTCCTAAAGCAGCGATAGCTTAATAGCGGCCGTGCGTTATACATTGCGCTATTGCGCCATATCAAAATGAGTAAAGCTATTTATTAATATATTCTTCTCTCTTAGCCTTTATTATTCCCAAGTCACTTGGGGTCGGCTTTTCTGGTCTAACCGGATTTGACTGGATATCTGACATCTGACCTCCGCAACCCGAAGGCTAACGATATCCTAAGGCTAGACCAGTGTCAGGATATTAGAGGGTACTGACTTTCCCAATAACGACTGCCATAGATGTTCATGGCAGCCCGGACCGACGGCTTAACGTGCTCTCCGAGGCACGGAGCAGGCGATAATTGTTAATCAATACGCACATAATTTCAAAAAGTTATATAACTTCCGAAAGTCAGAGGTGCGCGACGTGGGTTCGAACCCGAGACCCTCTGCATTGCAGTCTGTTGGTCTCCCCACTGAGCTATCTATTATTAATATATTAATTATATGAAATTCCCAAAAGCCAATTCACATTACTAATAAGACCAATATCTAGTAACCTTTACAAAGAAAAAGCGTAACTCAAGGTAACCGAATAATCTCCATTAACACTAATTACAATTGACCTCTTATTAAATATGAAGATACATATTAATACAGATACGTATGTACGCTAAATAAGTTCATTTATCCATTTGTATCTCGGAAACTACTGAATCGATTTGTATGTGAACTTTTAATGGTATGATGGGTTTTTCTTACGGAAGACTCTAAATAGTAATTGCATTTGAATCACTTGCAATAATAAAATGATGATTTAAAATACTGGGTCAATGTATAGCCTAGCACTGTATCACACTGATACATTGCAACAATTTATTGGACTGATAATATTATTATGTCAATTCAACAATTCTACTGAGAATTTTTATCTTTCACCTCTCCATGGTGACTAACAAATATACGTCCTTAAGTTATCAGATAACGTAGACTTGGGACTTTTACTTACTAGGCCAAACGCAGTGCTCAACATTGTAAGGTACTAAACTTTTTTTTAACGTGGGTCAATGCATTTACGCTAGCATTTCGCGAGCAAAGGGGAGCGGAGAGGTTATGACGAGCTCACCCCGGGAAAGATGGAACGTTCTAGGTACTACCGACTAAGCCTACGAATATGTGCAAACTTGCTGCCTTGTTTGGTGTGTAGGTTGCTGCATCTGAAACCACATCAACAACCTACACAATAGTGCTCAATGCAGGCAAGAAATGTTTGCCGGTGACGACTCCTGAGTGATGCCCTGGCACGACATAGGACGTCGCTTCGAGTCAATGGCTGGCGGATGGGCAATCCCCGGTCTCCCGCCCACGGCTTTTAAGGTACTCCTTGTTAGCCAATTGTTTGTAAAAAAGTGGTACTGTCCCGGGTTCGCCGACTCATTCAATTGGCATAGACAGGCTGTGTAAATAATTTCCTGACGGATATTTTGTTGCAACTCGAAGTACGCTGCTATGTTTCTAGTCATTGATTTAGTTTTTTATATAAGACAGGATGTGACAAAGCCTCCTTTGGATTCTTCCGTATAGAGTTGTATATAATTATGGGTTACTTCCTGAATAATCAATTTTATAATTATAGTACCGCTTCTTTACAAAATAATGCCGCTGTATTTGAATATAAAATGTCTATAATTTAGTAGTTTATTGTCTTCATCTATACTAATATCATGAAGAGATCAAATTTAATTTGTATGAATCGGTTACATTCAGGCAGAAACATCGTATTAAAAAAAAAATCTAATACTATAGGTAAATTAAACAGTGCCATTTCTCATAATAAAGACTGTTCAAAATAGAATGCCGAACTATTTCATTAAAACAATAATTATGAATTTCAATTTTAAATAAATACTTGACGTTAATTGAATTAAAAAGAGTACCATTAGATAGGGATTAGATTATTATTGATAGACTAGATAGGGATTATATTTTGAATAGTTTTAATACAAGAATTTATCCTCTAATATCAAACTGTTCGTAGCACATGAATCTTTGCAACAGGGTAACTCAATCGTCGCTAACTATATAAGGAGCACATTAAGAATATCAGTTTTGTCTATGCAGGATTAATATCTACTCGATATAACAAAAGCAGTACACAGTAGGAAATAGTACAGTGCCTTCTTAACGAGTTTAAACCTTACTTACTTTAGGATGAGGAAGATAATTGAGAATTATTTTGCAGCTATTTAATCTAAAGCGAGAATACTACTCTGGTAATTTTTCTCCAGAGGCATGCCCGCCCTAGCTTGATATTTTCTTGAAAATGTACAATCATGTCAAACATTTCTTGTAAAAGATTTTAAATAAATAAATAGATATTTAAAAAAAATCACTATTCAGTACAAATTTCAGTCTGAGGGCCATTTACTGTTCTGAAATTGATTTTATTACGGTAATTGGCCTTCTCAGATGAGAATGAGTCAATAAGACTAAGATTCTTCTGTAATAATATTATAAAGCGGAAAGATTTGCTTTTTTGTTTGTTAGTTTGTAACGATTTAATTAAAAAACTAAAAATTATTTCATTATCTCAAAGCTAGGTATATTATCACCGAGAAACATAGGCTGTATTTTATTAAAGAAAAATAAAGTACGTTACTAACATAATCTAGCCTACTTTTACTCGAGCAAACCCGCGTTCAAAAGCTAGTGTACTATAAATTTAAGGGGATTAAATATGTATAATGACCACCAAAAATACTTATTGCACAGCAAAATATGCTTACTAAAATATATCATAGCGAGCACCTATACGCCTCAAATTACTGCATTCTGTCTCGAAAGGGTTAGGTTATGTTAGGTTCCTTCTTAAACCTACCCAAAAATAGTTTGAAATCTTTAAAATATTTTAGTAAGCATATTTTGGTGTGCAATTAGTATTTTTGGTAGAACAAAGGCAAAAAATTTAGGAACAGTTAAATACTACCCTAAATTTAATAGTTAATATCTACTTAATATAATATAACAAAAGCTAATTCATAGTTTGGCAATAACTGTATAATATCATCATATCGACAGCTAAATTTAGACTTTATAGATAATTATGGTGAATACATTAATTTAGTATCATCTACTGGGTACAGTAAAGGTCGACGTAAAATAAGATAAAAATAAAAGCCTAGTAACGGTAGAATTGAACTCAGGAGTATCGACAAGCTTATACCATTAAACTAGAACTTTAATACATAATTGATTATTTTTTATTCGCAGTCCATCCATTTGAATTATTATCGAATATTCGAATCCATTTCTAATTATTCGAACAATCGATCGTCAATCGAAGCTACCAATTTTATTCAAATACATTCGAATCACGTGAACAATTCGAAAATCGCATATCTTCAGTCTATGTCATCAGCATTAAAATTACAAATCATCAAACTTGTCCTCTATAAGGAAAATAATGAAGTTTCACAAACAAAGTGTTTATACTAACATTCTCAATTAACATCGGCGTTTAACCTTTAATTTGTTGCATTCACAATAATTATTGAACTACATACAGGATGCGTTTTAATTATAGTTAGTCTCAATTATTTATTTAATGTTAATTAATGTAAAATATAAAAGTTCTATTTACGTACGGGCAATATATTCTTGTCACAGGAATTTATTTCTTCTTCCTTCATATTTCATTGCATACATACTTATAGTTATATAATTATAGTTTCACACTTATAGCGCCGAAGGAGAAGGCAGAGTTCTATTACATACACATTTCACGAACTATGACTGTAGGTCCCAAGTAATCGGAGGCAAGCCTATTGCCGTGCCGGACAGAATTTCAGATTCAATGCTGCTACAGAGAATTTAAATTTAAATTTGCTAGGTGCGGCACACCGGCAGCCAGACACGATAGGTTTTAAATCATGTCTGGCATTCTAAGAGTTAAAAGGCTCTTCTTTAGAAAAATACCATCTTCTCAAAGGAAAGAGTAATTACTAGTAATAGCTTGTTCCAGAATTTTAAATACCTTTCAATTCTTTCCTTTGATGGCAACTTTAAATACTTATTTATATAGAGATGGTAATGCATGAGTGCATTCTCATTATATTTGTTGATAGTTTAAAAATTAACGCGAATATGAGGCGCATATTTTAAGTTCTTACTTATAATATCACTAGCTGTGCCCGCAGTTTCACTCGCGTTTATGGTTACTGCGCCGTCCTTGTGTGTCGTAGCGTGATGTTATATAGCCTTCCATGATGAATCTGCTATCCAACCCATAAAAATTTTCGCATATTTTTGAAATTAGCGCGTTCTACCAAACAAACAAACAAACTCTTCAGCTTGATAATATTAGTATAGATTAGTATCTATGCTAGGATAGCGCAGTAGCCACTGCCAGTGTTGAATTGGATACCCAAACGGGCACACAAGACTATTTTTTTATTTATTCACACATTTTGTTCCGAATCTGGATGTCTTCATCTGCTTTTAAAAATATTTGTATGTATGAAGACTTTTAATGATCCATGACACAAGGATAAACAAAAAATAAACAAAATACCAAAATCCAAAGAGAAAATAATATTTTATTTGTGTCTATGATGTCTCTTGTGTGTATGTAATAACTGCAATTACTATAGAAAGTAAAATATTAAGTGATTCATAGAATTACTCAGTAGCTTTGAGCACCCGTTTGATCTGACCTGACATACTTAGCGAAATGTTCGTGTAACGTAGCCCTGCCCAACCCTTTGGGCAATAAAACGTGATGTAATGTATTTATTAACAACTCCGTTAAGTTTATGGATGGGTTTATTGGAAATGTAATAGTTATGTGTTCGGTTCCTAGGGAGTAGTTGCAAATCAGCGCTAAACATTCGTCTGAGACATATCAGGATTCCTTTTTTCTTTCTTATTATGTAAGTTTTCAATTTTTTTTAATAATTTGTCGTCAGCTGCTTACTGCACTTAAAATGTTAACCAACGCATGCAGCAGGCAATTTATACACATAAATATAAACTACTTATTATGTTAAAATTGTGAAAAATACAATAGTTATTCAATAATTATTGAGCTTAACTAATATAAGAAGACAAAAATATTGTATTGTTAACGCTGTACGTACGCTGTTGGCGGCTGAAAGAAATTAAGTTTATTTTAATAAAGATGGAGACACAACTTTACTAAAATAAACTTCATTTCATTCAGCCGCAGCGTAGCTCTTGTCGAGAGGCAACCGTCACATCTCTCTGTCTTCAGCTTTCGTAACCTTTAGATACATTTAGACTCCGAATTTTTTCTTCACCTGTTGGATAAAAGTATGTGTCTGGATCTCTAAAATAGTTTATAAAAAAGCTGTCATGTCGTATCATGTGGCCAATTAGCTTCGACTAGACGAAGAGGACTTCGTTACGGTCTTTCGGTTTACGTACAAAAATACCAAGTACAATTATCACATTATTAATGATTCTTCACCTTTCTTGACATTCAGAGTCATAAGATGCAGTGGGTTACCCAACTCACTGAAACCTGAAGAAGTAAGACTGGAGAAGTAGTATATCCAAATTCAAATTCAAAGAAGTTGCGGAAAAATGCATCGTATTTAATGTGTATTTTTTTATTTTATTGTCTTATTTCTATTATATTATGTATATTTAGCTCTATCGTTTAAGGATATCCTGATAAGATATTGCAAATCTGTACAAATAAATAAATAAAAATAAAATTCTCCAAAGGTATGCAGAGGTGCAACACCCACATTTGATAACTGTGATTTTAAATCCCACGCAATAGTAGTCGATACTATTGGCGTCTACCGGGCACAATTCCGGACTCCGAGCAGCTACTGAATTTTTTGATAGGAATCCATATTATTGGCGTCTTCAGGGCACAATTTTGGACCCCGAGCAGGCACCTACTGAAAATTTCTTGATAGTAAATCTCAGTAACAGTTTAGCCAATATGGAAACAAAACTAGGGACCTCTTGAACACCAGTTACCTTCTAGTAAATGTGTAAGCAAGAGCAGCGGTAGCTCAGTGGGGAGACCAACAGACTGTAATGCAGAGGGTCTCGGGTTCGAACCCAGGTCGCGCACCTCTGACTTTCGGAAGTTATATGACTTTTCGAAATTATGTGCGTATTGATTGACAATTATCGCCTGCTCCGTGCCTCGGAGAGCACGTTAAACCGTCGGTCCCAGCTGCCATGAACATCTACGGCAGTCGTTATTGGAAGAGTGTCGACACAAAAGACCTCACTGGGTCGAAGTATCGCCGGTCTGCACTGACTGGCCCCCACATAAGATAAGATAAATGTGTAAGCATAAGGTGAGTCACTGAAAAGGTAAATGATCAAAAAATCTAGTATCATTAAGATTATTATAATATTAGGAACGTCCTTAAATCTATAATAACAGCGAGATATACAAGGATGTATGAAGATGTAATAACCGCTTAATAGGTAGGTACGCAGTGTATCAAGAGCGGCCGTTAATAGCTCATAATGTGACCACTCACTGACCCAGTCGCGTGGTGCCGTAGTGGTAGCTATACGATACTTACGCTATGTGTTCGATTCTAAAGAGCTTAAAGTCATAGCTGCTCCGCTACGTTAAAATATAGCTTTGTTACCATTTACCTAATTTTTTTAATTTTTATCCTATACCTTGTATTATTATTATTATTATTATACCTTGTTGTGGATTCACCATGGACAAAAGAAAAAATGATTTTAGTTTGAATACTAAGATGATTGTGAGGTTAATCTTCTTAGCATGAATACTGTTTCGTGCGACATAAATGCGGTATCGACACGTAAAAATTATTAAAAAAATCTTTGCTAGATATAATAAGTTCTGCTTAATATTTCATATTTATAAAAGACTAGCTTTTACCCGCAGTTTCGCTCACATAAAAGTAGGTTAAGTTATGTTAATAACAGTACTTTTTTAAAATAAAATATAGCCCATTTTACTTAATGACGGTGATATAGCTTTCCAATGTTATGTTGTTTTAATTTGAATCCTTCCAAACAAACAAACAAAAATTTAAAGTATTCCTCTTTTTATTATTAGTATAGGTAGTATAGATCATATATATTATTAATATATGTATTAATAATAAAAAATATGAAATTAAACTGCTATATACGGATTTTATCGCGTTGTTTATTTGACACTATATTACAACATTTTGAAAATTGTTACACTACTACTACTATTAAACTTTACTAATTTTTAAGCTAATTAAATTATTATTAAAACTATTTAGATATCATTTATTTTTACAATTTCGCCGACGTTTCGTATATAGCAGTTTAATTTCAATGAATAATATTCTCGTAAATAGAAGACAATATTAAATAAAAAAATATATTTTAATAAAGAATATAATAATAAAAACTGTAATATATTTTTATCAAAAATCATTAATGATTTTTTTGTACCCTACGTAAAACTAGACAAACGATGACATAGACTGTGTGTAAAATTATCATACTGCAAACCTAGGTGCCTATGAGTTTGATATAAACATGTTTTAATATACATTTGGACGACGCAATGTTTCAATGGTCATAGTGCAATCGCACTGAGAGTTGTGGGTTGACGCATGAATAAATAATCGTGTCATCCATATAAGATTATTTATAGTATATAGCACGTTATTTATTTAGTTGCCTTATTTTAGGAATATATCAAGCAAAGCAAATGAAGCAACAGATAGTAATTGAATATTACAAATAATAGATTAGATCAGGTAATCATAAGTGTTTTGTTATTTGCAAGGTAATGTCACTAATTTATATTCATCACTAATAATTTAATTAATTAAGGTTTCTCAAACTATATTTAGTTGAAGACATTAGTAGTATTTTAGTATAACATAAGTGATTAAACATTTTACATAGTTCTAAACTTTTTATGAATATAATTTTCTAATTGATACCTGTTCGTGATTAAGGATTGTAATTTGTTAACTATTTATTATTCTGTAAGAATTGAGAATTATCATTATTTTGTATGACAATACATTTTCTAAAATGTTTATCAATTTATATTGCTGACTATACTAAACTATAATATATTCAATTTCATAATATTGTCTTCTGTTTACGCGAATGTTATTCATTAAAATTAAACTACTACATACGGATTTTAAAAATTAAAAATTAGTAAATTTCAATAGTATCTAGTAGTAGTGTGACAGTTTCAAAAATTTTGTAATAATGTGTAAAATAAATAACGCGATAAAATCCGTATATAGTAGTTTAATTTCAATATTCAATTTCAATATTCAATTTCAATTTGAAAATGAAAATGAAATGAAAATGAAAATAAAAATCTTTATTTGTCTCAAAACAGTAACATTAATTATAAATGAGACATCCCCAGTAAGTAATTGATAATACTTGTGTTGGGGCCAATTTCTTTATTTATATCTCTCACCAGGTACATACAGTTGTTTATATGACAAAGTTTCAGTGAATACAGAGGAGTAAATTAAACAATGCTATATAACGATAAAGGACGTAAAAAATATTATAATGACATCACACTAAGAGGAGCTACGGCTTATTTTAGTAAGACTATCGTATATTGTATACTTCTAAAATTATGCAATCAATCCCTCAGGGTCGCAAATGCAAATCATTATTTATGATAGTCTTTTTCTCTGTTATAATTTACATCTACCCCAGCATGGAAAATGCTTAATAAATAAATCTTGATATACTAGATTTTAAAATACTATAGTCCTAACCTAAAAGCTAAGATATAATATATTACATCGCTTGCACAGCACTAAGTACCTTGAATGTCCGTACCGGGTGATCGCCGCTAGACCTTGTACCGTATTGCCGGAACAGATCAAATGCGTGCGATCATATTCATAATAATATTACTATGAAGCGGATCCGCTGACATGCATGTTTATTCTACAATATATATTTGCAACATCATTAGATCATTTAGTAGAACTGTGAACTTCTAAGAATATATTTATACTGTTAAATAATAATAATGAGTCTTTAAATATATTATTGCAAATGAATTGGCATTGACTAAAAGAGAATAAAAAGAAAAAAAAAATTTTTTTAATCCTTGTTTTGCATTCGGTATCAAGGTATAATGAAGTTTACAAAAATATAATTAACGACGCTATGTAAACTAAAACTCACAAGTTTTTATTTGAAGATCACACAATAACCAATACCCCGCGCTGAGTATTGTTGAGTTGGAATACAAAATCTGAGTATATATAATAATATAAACGAAATTTTAATTGTTGATTCCAATCCCTTTTTGTCAAACAATTCGACATAAATATTTTGCCAGTTCAACGGAAACCTCAGCAAATAGTTCACGAGGCACTATGTTATGCAACACCGCCACCTTTCTAACCCCGAACTGGTATTGGGTATTCTTTAAATAAAATCCCCACATTTTATCGTTTTGGCCTGGGTATCGAACCCGAAATCTTAGGCAAAGAAGTCGTAACTACCGTTGCGCCGACGCAGTCTATAAGGCATGGTAACATAGGCAATAAATAAGGTAACATCCAAATCTAAAATACGACGAATTGCTATGCGCATGCGCGTATTTAAACTAGAATTCAACTACTCGTCAATGAGCGCTCAATAGAATATTAATACATCACTACATACATTTAGCTAATTGGTTTGACCATAAATAAATAAATCCCATTCATTTAAACATGCACTAAGTCTTAACGAACCGTTTAGGTTTAATTTGTCTTTATGTAAAGGACATTTGGAACATTTGGATCAATACACATTCAATTTACAGACGTATTCATTCAATAACTAAATGTAAACCTATTTTGTATACTTACTGCTATTTATCTTTGACTCCAGAGTATTTAAATAACTTAGACTTAGGTTTAAAACATTTATTTCTCATAAGAATATACCTACATTCGTTTGCTTGAGAAACACAAGATTAAAATAATTAATTGGAATGTTTGCAGCCAGACAAGTACCGGAGCGACGTTATTTAATTTTGATATTAAATTATGTATTGAGGGTATATTGAACATAGCACAACAAAACTTTTAAAATTCAAAACATTATGTGATTGTTGGAACATACGCCTACATATTCTAAACAGATAGACAGAGTTATACTATACCTATGTATTGTTAATTATAGTTTTATGTGTTAGTGTTGTGGGTTCCATCCCCACACGGGACAAAAATCTGTATGGTCTGCGAATAGTTGACCCGAGTTTTTAAGTTTTTTTATTTTTTGTTTAAGTAGCTTTGTCGATTATATGACTATGCTGCTCCATTGGACCTACGCTTACACTATATTTTACAGCAAAAACTTAAACAATATGTAACTAATCACTGTACACGTCGTCGTAAGCCAACTTGTACAGTACGATACAATAATTTTGCTGTCTGACAGCGGGTATGCAAGAACACTATTACAGCATTCGACATTTTTTAAATCTATTACTTGGCTCAATACAAGCAGCGATAGCTCAGTGGGGAGACCAACAGACTGCAATGCAGTGGGTCTTGGGTTCGAACCCACGTCGCGCACCTCTGACTTTCGGAAGTTATATGACTTATCGGAATTATGTGTGTATTGATTGACAATTATCGCCTGCTCCGTGCCTCAGAGAGCACGTTAAGCCGTCGGTCCCGGCTACCATGAATATCTATGGCAGTCGTTATTGGGAAAGTCAGTACCCTCTTATATCCTGACACTGGTCTAACCTTAGGGTATCGTTAGCCTTCGGGTTGCGGAGGTCAGGTAGTACTCCGTGTAAAAACTGATATCCAGTCAAATCCGGTTAGACCAGAAAAGCCGACCCCAAGTGACTTGGGAATAATAAAGGCTAAGAGAGAAGACTTGGCTCAATACATCAAATCTAATGTCTTCGTTTCGGACACACTTCAACATAATATGTAATAAATCCTCTATTACTCCGCACTCGGTACAAAGTGGTGATGGCACTATTTTCATTAAAAAAGCAAATTTATTAAGCGGTATGTGTCCGGATCGAAGTTTAAAGGCTGTTAACAACGTATCTCCGTTTGCATTGAAATGCTCAAACCACGGACACTTCAAAGGTTCATTTTGCAATGTCCTATACCATATTAATTTATCCCTGGCTGTTACACAGAAATGACCTTTCCATATTTCAAAACAATATTCTTTAACTATGTTAAAGCAGTCTGAGAAGTATGGGGAAACATTAATAGACACGCCATCACAATAAGGTTCTTTTCTATACATAATCTACTTTGTTATTCCCTACTAAACCAATATGCCAAGGAATCCACTGAAGGGTGATTTTTTTTCGGTGTTCTTTGTGTCTAGTGTTTGAATGATTGTAAAGTGCCTCACGACACAAGAACTATCTCCAGTGCGGAAGATGTCTTTTATAGAAAAATGGGTGCCACGCGAAGAGAAATCTATTACCGCTTAGCGGACACAGTTCCCCCTTTCTTGAAAGAAAACACGATAGTATTTTGTTCAACCTGGGAGTCGAAACCGAGACCTCATACACAGCAGTTGCATTTACTACCGCTGCGAATAATCGTGCAATATGCTAACATAATCATAAAATTCGCGGAAGAATAACATGCCAAGGTCACCATCAATAAAGAAAATAAGGTTCCACGTAATAATCGAAAATGCTATTTATTTATTTATTTATTTATTTATTAAGATTCACCAACAGTTACTACAATATCACATACACTTAAGACAAACATTTTGAGTCTAACCAATTGTATAACTAATTACAGGTGAATTCAGCATGCATTACATTTTAAACATTACATAAATAATATGACATAAGAAACAAAGATAAATATTGAAAGTGACGAAATATCAATATTAAAGTTAAGTTTAACAATTAAAATTTAAAATTAAATTAATTAAATTATATCAAAATCCAGGAAATTTTAACAATCAAATAGAAATATAAAATTAATAATGTAAATATATTGTAAATGTTATATTACTAATAAATCAAATAAAATTAGGTATAGCAAATAAAAATAAAAAATAAAAATATAAAATCTATTACAATTAGAACGAATAATAAAGTGAGTAATTAAAGTTTGTCAATATTCACACGGAAATGTTATCGTAGATTTTTTCTAGCTATTAGCTTATTTTAGCTATTACCGTATAATAACCAAATTTTAATATTTACCGACAGAAAACACGATAGTACTTTGCACAACCTGAGAATTCAAACCGAGACCTCATACACAGCAGAATTTCTCGAGGCATATGCTAGGTAAAATCATCGTGTGCAATAAGCTAACATAATCACGAAATTCACGGAAGAATATAATCCCAAGGTCACCATCAAATTAAAAGTACACTCGGACATTACCGACAGACACTTGCAACTATTTCTGCCAAACATACTTAGCAATTACTAAACTCAAAATGATGTAATACACACAAAGTATAGGTACACAGGTCGTGGGATGGTCGACTTTTGAACGTATTGAGAAATAACAAATTGCATTAAATTTCATCACGATACTTACTTATAAATATTATGTAGAAATGCAACTTCGTGATATAATAATTAGTCCATCCGATGTAGTTAAGGGGACTGACATAGAATCACGCTTCAATAAGATTCGTAAAAGAGATGGCAGGGATGTATTAACTCTCATATACCGTCAGCTAAGTTTAAGATACAAAAAATTGGGAGTGATCCTGTAGACTCTACTCGGAACATTTACCGATTATAGAGAAATTGACCACGAAAGCCTAATTAGATTAAGACCGATTCGGGAATGGACCCGGGTACGATCTCATGTTTGACCGTAAATATGACAAATAAAATGATGTCTATACCATCTTTAAAATATCCATTGATTCTCACTACATGGCTGTTTTATAACAAAGGTACTTAACACGATATCTAAACGTTTGTATTAAGCAATACATGCGCTTCTGCTCAAACAAGGAAATTGCAGATGAACCAAGTTATTTGTAACCTTAAATAGTAAGCACGGGTTACATGCGCAAGAAACACCCACAGGCTACATGCAAAAGGTGTTTCCGCGGGTTACAAGAGCAAGTTTATCATAAGGCATGCGCAAGTGTTTGCACGTCACACGGTGTGTGAACCAAAAAAGTGCTTTATTTTAGAAGGTTTCATCAATTAGTAAAGTCAAACTGCTGATAATTTTCAGCGGTAATTAATAAATTATATTTATTTTTTGTTTTGTCTGGTACAAAAATATATTTATTTGAAGTTTTGAGAAATTTACTCTAGCGTTTATTTTAACCTAAGATCTTGAAATATGGAATACAAAAGCGATGTCACTCTTTTGGGTTCCGTTAAGCACTGTACGTCGATTGTTGCACGCATACTACCCGCGAAGATCTCAACTTACGTATAACACCCGCATCGATCGAACTATATAGATACTAATTAAACATTTTAACCATGTCATTGAAGCCAATTAACACTCAAAGAAGATACCGAGCCAAGCCCTTAACCCACACCTAGTCTCAATACATAATCAATCTAAATACGAGCGATCGATCCATACTTGTACTGTGATGAGTTTACTTGTCGAAGAGATCTATGTAGTACGATTCATCAACGCAGCTTGATACGAAACCGAAGTTACATGTGATTTATATGATAGGTGAAGTGTTATTAATTTGTTACATGTTGCTTCTGTTTTGTGTTGTAATGTTGTGTGTATCCTTGAAGTTATAGGCAGATGTGTATGACTTTATATTTCGTCATCTATGTTTGTTTTAGTACATAATTGAACTCATAGAACTGGTGGTTATAAGACAGCCTTGCCACTGCCAGTGATTCGAATTCCACATGGAACATAAATTTATGTGATTCATAATTCCGTTGTTTGAGTGTTGCGAAAGTTGCGATGCCTCCATAAAAAAGACGTAGAACATATTTTATTAGAAATTATCTGGTTTATGAAAACCATGTCTTGAGTGCCATAGACTACATTTTAAGACTGCACCGAGAGAAATGTGCCAAAACAGGCGGTCACAGTTAAGTGAATAAAATCAACACTTTTTATTTAATACAAATATAAAATATACATTTACCATAACAAAGAATGTGTTTATAATAATTATGTGTTAAAAACTTAAAATAATTAATGTTTTCGCCGACAAAATTACGTAAATATGTACGAAAAATGCAAAAACGTAAGCTCGAATTACGTGATTTTTAGATTATAACAGCAGAAATCTATCCTATTTTACAGCTTAAACGAAACATAAATAGTTATATTACAATTTGCCCGTCCCAAATATTTAAGTTATTGGTTGACAACAAAGATACATATTTATCAAAAAAGCACTTCAAATCCTCCATACAATTTTACTATGGTGGCCGCGCGCCGATTTGGATATGCGCTGCACGAGCTCCGTCATTATGTCTTACGCTCAGCGCAATTTTAATGACTTAATTCGCGAGCAAATTTGCAGGGATAGCTCGTATCCTACTAGAATTATTAATGTGAAAATTAGATGTTTGGATGTTTGTAACTTAATCACCGATGAGTAAATCTAAATAAAACTTGGCAAGCAAATAAACCTAATATTGTCTTCTATTTACGCGAATATTATTCATTGAAATTAAACTGCTATATACGGATTTTATCGCGTTGTTTATTTGACACTTTATTACAAAATTTTGAAAATTGTTACACTTCTACTACTATTAAACTTTACTAATTTTTAAGCTAATTAAATTATTATTAAACTATTTAGATTTAATTTATTTTTACACTTTCCCCGACGTTTCGGTAGCTTTTCAGCAGCCATGGTCACGGGGAGACCTCTAGTCTCCCCGTGACCATGGTTTTAATTATTAGTTTAATAATAATTTAATTAGCTTAAAAATTAGTAAAGTTTAATAGTAGTAGAAGTGTAACAATTTTCAAAATTTTGTAATAAAGTGTCAAATGAACAACGCGATAAAATCCGTATATAGCAGTTTAATTTCAATAAGCAAACAAACCATCAACTGGATTAACAGCACTATATTTTCTTGCTGTAATATATTCCTGTAGGATTTAGCAACTAATTTTGAAAGTTTGTTAGTTAATCACACGTAAACGCTAAACAGATTTGGTTGAAAATTGGCACACGGGTTTTTGTTTTTATACCACTCAGTTGGCATTCAAGCATACGGTCCATCTGATGGTAAGTGGTCACCGTAGCCTATAGATGCCTGCAACATCAGAGGCATCACTTGCGCGTTACCAACCCTTTAGGAAAGGAAGTGGGAAGGAGAAGGAGCGGGAAGGAGGAAAGAGAGTGATTGGGCCTCCGGCAGTCTCACTCACCGAACGAAACACAACAGTAGGAATACTGCTATTTCACGTCGATATTCTGTAAGAGGGTAGACCTTGCCCGGTCGAGCCGGCCCATACATGCTGAAATCAGCGAGGCTCTACTACTCTAAAATATAATTTAAAAAAAGGTAATTATATAAATAGAGTATTTCCTGGACCATAGTATATTTTATCCCAGTATGTAAATGGTGGCGCACCCTGGGGGAGGCTTATGTCCAGCAGTGGACTGCAATAGGCTGGAATGATGATGATGATGATATAAATATAATACACAGTAATATGTAATCCCAGGCAAAGCCGCTGGCAGAAGCTAGTCTAAAATACAAATCATAAGTTACTTCCAATAACTACATACTACTGAATACTACTGAGCAGCGATAGCTCAGTGGGGAGACCAACAGACTGCAATGCAGAGGGTCTCGGGTTCGAACCCACGTCGCGCACCTCTGACTTTCGGTGGTTTATGATGGCAGTATAGGTGAGGCACACTTCTGTCCAACCCCTTCGGATTTTAGACGCGTGATGTTATAATTTATAGGAACATGTGTAATTAAATCAAGCAGCGGTTTAGAATGTATCGGATTTAATTAACATTTGACCGCCGATAAGTGAACGATTGCAATAGAAAAGGTAGCAGTTAAATGTTAGTTCATAAATGTTGCTGGATTCTAGTTCTGACGTTATTGGAAGTATGTATCTAGAATGTATCTTATGTGGGGGCCAGTCAGTACAGACCGACGACACTTCGACCCAGTGGGATCTTTTGTGTCGACACTCTCCCAATAACGACTGCCATAGATGTTCATGGCAGCCGGGACCGACGGCTTAACGTGCTCTCCGATAATACGCACATAATTTCGAAAAGTCATATAACTTCCGAAAGTCAGTGGTGCGCGACGTGGGTTCCAACCCGAGACCCTCTGCATTGCAGTCTGTTGGTCTCCCCACTGAGCTATCGCTGCTCTAGGATATCAATAATTTCAGAAACAATATTTTGTCATGATTCTTAAGACCGACATTATGGGTCACACATGCTTGACCAATGACAGAGCTTGTGTAAAACTAAGAAGCTAATAAATATCTTGCTATCATTATCCGTAACGTCCTTTCTTGAGTAGTTGAGGTTGGGTTGCCAGTGTCTCGGTTTTCTATCGGATACATTTCGGAGAGTGTGCAGAGAAACTGCATAATTTGATTCCTCCTTCCCCATTCTACCATCGGACGACCAGACAATCAGACCAGCAACACAGGTACATGGTGGATATACCACATTTACGCACGAAGCGCTTTGCTTTCACTTTTATAATGCGTACCGCTAAGGAGTGGCATTCACTATCTAAGTCTGTGTTGTCCGATGAGTACAATCTGGGTGTCTTCAAGTCGCGAGTGAATAGGTATCTTCTAGGCAAGCGTGCTCCATCGTCGACTGCATCTTCACTTAAGATCAGGTGAGGTCGCGGTCAAATGAAAGCCTATTACAGTATATGAAAAAAAAAATTATATGAACTGTGGTGTCAATAATAAACTATTGTTAGTATGCAAGTACTGTTTCTAAGTTTTATTTACGTTTACTGGTTATTGGGTATTTCAGTCTACTGACTGCAAAATTTTAATCCTATGGGGTCAGGGGTACAAATAAAGACATAAGGTACCTTTCATCCAGGAAAAAGTACCGTTCTGGAGGGACAGAAGATTAGCATAAGCTACATTTACGTGAACAGAGTCGCAGGCAATATCTAGTTACAGATATTTTCATAAGATTCTCGATTTCACTTTCAAGTTATTTGGATATTGCGACCTCTACCTTGTGTCGTGTTCTTGTGTTCGATATTTGAATCAGACTCAAGGCTGTCTGGGGGATCGCGCGACCTCTGGTGCCAGATGCGATAGTAGACCTAAAGTATAAGAAAATGTGATTGTATATCTAACTTTCTGATCTTGTGGAACAAATTTGCGTAGAATCGTAAGATCATAGGTTAAATTCCCGGGTCGACCGTTAAGTTGTTGGGTTCTTCTATCGAGAAATTCTTAGTTGCATAGAATCTGCCGATGTAAAGATTATACTGGACCTATAAATAATAAATATCTAGCGCAGAAATACTCTTTTTATTCTCCGCAAGTAGAGTTAGCTTAGTGGGAGACGACTGGACTGCCACGCAGAACTCTCAAGTTCGATCCCAAGATACAAATCTCTGACTCTGCGAAGTAATGTACATATTAAATAGATAATTGTTCCTAGCTTTAACGGTGATGGAAAACACCGCGAGGTAACCTACATATCGGAGAGTTCTCCAATATGTTCTTAAAGATGTATATACCAACCGGCATTGGGTCAGGTGTGGTGTTTTACGACCTAACCCGTCTAACATTAGGAAGAGGCTCTTGCCCAGCAGTAGGACAGTTTACACAAGGTGGCACAAATGTTATCACATTAAATGATATACTGCCTTAAGCTGGTTGATATAAGACGGTTAACATAAACAAAAAACCTATTTTCGCAGAAATTAAGAAATTATTTTTTGACCAAAATAAATAAAATAAAATTAGACACAAATTGGAACACCATCGTGCGCTGTTCCCAGCTCGCTAACGGTCATAGGTTCCGAGAAATCGTCTTTGTCAACTCGCTACCGGAAATTCCCGATCCCGATAATACAATACGACGGTTTTTTAATATCGCTGCTTAAGGTCTTTGACACCTAAGTACGTTATCTCTGCATTACATGATGATCTAAAATTAGGAAATTATGAAAACAAAAAAATGTGGCTAAACTACTGAAAATATTTGGTTCATAATTTGTAAATCGTCAAAGAATACCATGTAGTGTATGTGGTTTCAATTAATGTGATAACATTTGCGCCACCTTGTATACAGAGCTGATATTATAATTATTATAGGTAGGTACTCGCGGGGTAAGCGTATTGGATTATAGCATGTATGAATGTTTAGATGATTTTTACTAAATCAACCGTTACACAGATTTATTTATTTTATTAATGATACAGATAGCTTACTGACAATTATGCATTTAAATAAGTTACAGTTACCTTATCACACGGATAGACTATACTGGATTGATACTTTTATAAATTATATACGCGAGTCTAGGCGTGCTTTGCTTTGTTTGTAAATACCGCCACGATACAAGAAATACGTAGTACCTTTCTTATCTTATCTTATGAGGGGGCCAGTCAGTGCAGACTGGCGACACTTCGACCCAGTGGGATCTTTTGTGTCGACACTCTCTCAATAACGACTGCCATAGATGTTCATGGCAGCCGGGACCGACGGCTTAACGTGCTCTCCGAGGCACGGAGCAGGCGATAATTGTCAATCAATACGCACATAATATCGAAAAGTCATATAACTTCCGAAAGTCAGAGGTGCGCGACGTGGGTTCGAACCTGAGACCCTCTGCATTGCAGTCTGTTGGTCTCCCCACTGAGCTATCGCTGGTATATACTGGATTGATACTTTTATAAATTGTATACGCGATTTTAGGCGTGCTTTGCTTCTGTTATTTGAATGTTTATAAATACCGCCACGATACAGAAAATACGTAGTACCTATATCTAGTCTTAAAAAAAAAAGAATCCTATACATAAGTACTCAATAAATTGACAAAGAAACGCTTCCGTGCATTCAAATATTGATATAAGGTCAATATTCATGCTATACTAGTTATTAAAGTTAATGTGTAATACTTAATAATTATTAATTGATTACTTATGTGAATTAGATGAACTTTTCGAATTGAATGCAATCGATCTGCGTCTACGTATTTAGCACTGGCAAGGTCGACGGGTAAATAAAAAAATATATATATCAATAATATATTTTTTTACTTTGATTGGTAAGATGACACAGCAGATAAGAGGAAACCTCGCTGCTGACGCCACAATTACTGTTTTAGGTTCGAAAATAATTTGTGTGATGAACCAGCTATTGTTTTGAATTTCGGTAGTTTTTTCTATATTGTCTTATTAACGACCAATTATATCTTAGTGATAAAAATGACAACACAATATAATTATATAAATACTGTGATCATTGTCGTAAGAAACTATTAAGAGAAGTATTTTTTTTTGCCGGTTTCTCTCGCACTTGTAATAACACTACTTAAAAATATTGAAAAGGCGATTTAAGTTGGAGTGTTTATACACTCAGACTGAAATCGTGAAGTCAATCATGAAAAGTCGTGTTCGATTTTCAGGTCGCAAAGATTGTGTTAAAATTCTCAGCAGGATGTACAGAAACAATTTATATGGTCAAATGACTATAAGCTGAAACAGTTCATCTACCAAGCACATATTATGCACCATTAGCTGCTAAAAAAATCTTAACAGACAAACCCGATAACATTGTACTCTAGTCAGGCATTGAAACCGAGACTTCACGATCGTCCGCAAACGTAATCTATCTTATGCCACGAGACCAACGAAACCATCAGACACAGTACTCTAAAAGATTCCTGCTCAAAAAATACAATAAAATCAGGGATCTAATATTCAACACTTGCAGTTTCTTGTCTTATGTATGTGCCAATAAGGTCCTTACTATTAAAGTTTTGATTAAAAAATAATAGGTACATTCGTATTCAAGACGCAAACACTAAATCCACTCTTAATTAATACAAAATATAATACGAAACATTTTTATTAACTATAATTATACATATTAACTGTAATTATACATATTAACACAAATATTACATATTTATCAAACGTTGTACCGCCCATGCCCTACTATTTAGACAATTCGCCATTTTGTAATACTTGTATACTTGTAACAATTCCTGTGGAGACGGGCTCCAAGCGAGATGATTGACATCACTAATACCCAATAATAATAATAAACTGTTCGTGTTTTGAGTATTGAGTGTGTCACGGTAGTGATGTGACCGTACTCTACTCGAGTATAAAAATATTAGTTTTAAATTAAATAATGTGTTAGCAGCCATAGTATAGTGGAAGGCCATAGGACTGACATGCAGAGGTCTCGAGTTTGATACCAAGGCACGCTTCTCTGCCTTTTCTAAGTTGTTTTGCGTATTAAGTTTGTTAATTATCGCCCGCATTAACGGCGAAGGATAACATCGTGAGGAAACCTGCATGTCTGAGAGTACACCATAATGTTCACATAAAACTGTAAAGTCTGCTAGCCCGCACTATGCCAGCGTGGTGGTTGTTATCTTATTTTAGTGTGGTTAGTAAATAATAATAATAATGTCCTCCAAGCTGAATTTCGGCCACGGCGGCCAATCTTAACAGAGACTGGCCCTCTGCGCAGGAGATATTATAGCGCACAAGTATGTGCGCAAACACAAGTGCACTCTTTGTTCCCTAACCCTCATGATCCGATGGGACGGTAATCCGACACGGCAAGAGAGAGATCAGGTGCAGGGCCAACGGCTTTATGTGCTTTCCGAGGCACGTGGGGTGTCTAACACCGTCAACTTCCTAACTCCGGGCTCATATTGAGATTTCTAAACAGAAAAACGCAATATCTTTTTGTTAGCCCGACCTGGGATTCGAACCCGAGACCTCATGCACAGCAGTCGCATTTACTACCGCTGCGCCATGGAGACAATGTAAACTAATGTACAATTTCGCATGGCACCTAGAAGACCAACTTTGAAAAGCTATTAATACGTTAGTTTGCCATTTTAAAATGACGTTTTTTCTATATTGCTTTTTCTGATTTTATTTTCGTAATGGTGAGCGGTACAGCCTGTTGACAACTCTTTTAAAATAGTATCTGTGCTGCCAATGAAGAATCCTTCCACTTATTAGTGAACTCATTTGTTGGTTGCTTTTAAAAGCTCCTACGTAAAGTACCCGAAAACCCCTTCTTACCACAGAAACGTAATGCAAGCTTTTAAGCTGTTATTTTCTTTTCCTCCATCCTGGAGATACTGTTTAGTACAGCTGCAATAATTTAAGTGAAATTCTAAGTTTATTATGAAATTATGTAGGGTATTATGAAATTATGTAACGATTCGAGGGATACTCCTTGAATTGTTACATAATTTCATAACAGCCACTATGATAATTCTCTCTTTAAAATTTTTATTCGGTCAGAGCTTGAACACTTTGATCGTTAGAATCTCTAATGATCCATGATTTAGTAGCTTTCATAAATAGTAATTAAATCTTTGAACGCAGATAACAAAAATTTAATTATTCTCCAAACATTGCTAAATTTTTTTTTATACAGCTAATATGGCAACCAAGCATACGGCCCACCTGATGGTAAGTGGTCATCGTAGCCTATGGACGCCTGCAACACCAGAGGCATCACTTGCGCGTTGCCGACCCTTTAGGAAAGGAAGTGGGAAGGAGAAGTAGCGAGAAGGGGGAAAGGGGGTGATTGGGCCTCCGGCACTCTCACTCACCGGACGAAACACAACAGCAGGAATACATACTGTTATTTTACGTCGATATTCTGTGAGAGGGTAGTCCTTCCCTGGTCGAGCCGGCCCATTCATGCTGAAATCAGCGAGGCTCTACTACTCTAAGAGTTTGCAACAATTAAACTCAAAGTAAAATAGAAAATTGTTTTACAAATACGTACCTATATTAATCCAGCTGGATTATATATAACCTATTGACCCAAAATATATGTGACTTGTTTTCTGCGTCGCGTAAAGTCTGGAAATGTAACGCGGTCAGCGACCAGCGAACCATTGCTTAACCTCTCATGTCGATCGAGTTCCGTATTAATTTAAATGTGAACATGGATTTAACCTTTACTTTAGTTTCCCATTAGCTGTCTTCCGCGGATTCAACTGAATGGATCTTGATAATGTCATTTAAAGACACACAACGTCGTATGTGAATCATACTACTTGGCTCGAAAATATGAATACGGTTAATAGGAACTTCTTAGAGAGCTTCAATAGCAATTTTACCGCGCAAACGACTGCAATGTTCGTAAAGCTACCTGCAACACAGGAATTAACAATAGAGAAGACGAGCCTTTAAAAAACGTATACAATATATATATGCAATCTTCCGTTGTACTGGTACAAAGTATAAATCTACGGAACGGATAATCTATACAGATTTAATAGAGACATATTTTCTTTCTTTTGCGGTTTACCATAACGGGGCATAATGATAAAAGCATCGAGTCTGGCACTCAGCATCCGTACGCCAATAGACAAATTAAGCGAGCAAGTATATTTATCTATTTTGTCTACAGCAAAGGATTTTCTTAACATAAAAACCTAATAAAACTTAGCCCGATAAAAGTATCAAACCTGAAACCCAATGTACAGCAGACGCATTCCTGCCGCTAGGCTATCAAGGCTGTTACGAGTCTGTATTTGAATATCTGTTGCAACGGATTTTATAAAACCGGCATCTATACCTAACTGTTTTATATCCACATAAAATAATAACATATTATATAATTTATACCAACGACGGTTAATAAAATTTTATGTATCATTGTTCCATCTCGCTGGAAGGTAGAATATGTTTCTACATGAATTCACCCTTTTAAAACAAAACGCTGCATTTTCAATAAAGACATTTACTGTTAACAATGAAAATGGCCTTAAATATACCCTTTGGCTAAATAGAAGCCTTCTTATTATAGTTTATAACGTATAATAGCCGTTTACATTGTGCCCATAGGCTCTTTGGTAAGATCTGTAGAGATTTTTAAGTACAAAATTGTAATTATGAGTAGCGCAGTAAGTCATTTTATATCATTTAGTTCGCAGCAAGAGTAATTTATTGAAATTGAAATTCTTGCGGCAAGACCTCATGTCGTTTGTAGCTTACTGTTTCGTAATTGAATATTATGATGTTATTTTGAAATGATATATGAAGCTTAGTGCCCGTGACGACTTGCAAAACTAACACCTTCTAGAAGGTACATCAACGGAAACATTAGTTGAAATATAGTCAAACACATGTCAAATAATAATAATAATAATATTAATATTCTATCACATACCCACAACACCATCTAGCCCAAACTTAGCAGAGCTTGTACTATGGGTACTAGACAATGGATAAACATACATATTATATACTAATTTTTTTTGTAAATATGTACATATTATATATGGAAAATGTTGTGATTGTCTGACTAAATTAGCTACAACTAATCTAATCACTTGAAATAAGTTTGATTTTGACACGTAATTGATTAGCTTAACTTAAACCGGGAGTAAATGGGTCCGGCCGTTAGGGTCCCATTCCGGTACGCCCCCGGCCGGGACGCACCCACAGTGAAAAATCCGTTATTCCGCTACGACCCCGGCCGAGACGGTCACATTGTAAAACAACCGGAGAAAACACTTGAGCAACAAGTGTTTTTGAATTTAAATATTCTGTGCTGTGTATATACTATTATGTATTAGCTTTAGAATTAGTAAGACTAATTTTAAGTACTTATACTCTTTAAAAATATGTTGGTTTCCAAGTTAGCAACCTTTCAAAAAGCAACCCAAAACGGTCGATCGCTCATTCTGTAGATTTCAAATTCAAAAACACTTGTTTTCAATAGTATTTGCTCAAGTGTCTTCTCCGGTTGTTTTACAATGGAACCATCTCGGTTGGGGGCGTAGCGGAACAACGAATTTTTCACTGTGGGTGCATACCGGCCGGGGGTGAACCAGAATGGGACCCTAACGGCCGGACCCGAGTAAATTACCTTAGGCGCAGTGTATTACCTTTTTGAAAAGGAATATACATCCTAAGCTTCTACTTATTATTACTTTTGTATAACCATCATCAATCTGCAAGCATCGTGAGGAAACTTGAATGTCTGCGAGTTGTCCACAATGTTCTTGTATATATGTGAAGTCTGTCAATCCGCACTAGGCCAGCGTGGTTGACTATGGCCTAATCCTTCTTACATTGAGAAAAGGCCCGTGCCCAGCATCGGGACAGTTTAATACAGGGCTGATATTATTATTATTTATGTATAAGCATTTTTTCGCAGGGATAGATAAAGGTGTATAAATCTATTTTACTAGCTGTGTTTATAGATCCCACATATATCGAAGTGGGAGAGTCTATCTGTATGTCATAACGATCAAACTCACAACACTATGGCGTGGTGAGTCAACCGGTCCGCCATTTATGTGGTTATATATTTTATCTATACTAATATTATAAAGAAAACGATTTGACTTTTTCTTTGTTTGTTTGTAAGGATATAACTTAAACCATGCAACCGATTTAAAAAAATCTTTCACCATTAGTAAGCTTTATTTTATCACTGAGTAGCATTGGCTATCTTTCATTTTAGAGTTCAAGTAACTCTTATACAACAGCTTTGTCCGTCCGTCTGTTATACAACTTTCAACTCAAGAACCGTAAGAGCTAGAGACTCGCGGTCAACGCCATTCGACTCAGCATAGTCGATATATCCCCGAAATGACTATGACCTTTGACCTCTGACCTTAAGGTCACGTGATACCTTTTTTTCGAACTCTTGAGATTTACGGCAATTCATTACTGTTTCTCACTTGTTTTTTGATGTTCTGTCACTAACACTAACTAACCTAATCTTCTTTTACGCAAGCGAAGTCGCGGGCAAAACAAGTGTAATCTTTTGGTAGCATTATACTTGCCTACTTTTATACTCGAGTGTCCCATCACTATTCCTAACAAGATCCTTTAACCGCTCCTACACGACTGCACGTTTCATAACTATATTTTAGGCAGACAATTATAATAGTTAAACTATTTCACTGCGTTTGCGTCGGGCATTAATTTATGGCATATGCTCGTAGATTTACGATGATGTTTGCTTAAATAATTGGATGTTGGGTTACTTAAGCCCATAGCATGACGCTTAATACATTTAGGTTTAGGCAGAAGTGCATTTTAATATTTTGGCATTTATGTTTATGTATCCACGCCTATTATAACTTCAATACTGATGTTGTATGGACACAACATATCCGATTTCACAAATACCGTAGTGATTTTATTGCCTCCTACCATATCTATTTCAGAGTAGGTTCGATTTCAATTCAAGACATAAAACAGTTTGTTTGAATCCATTGTTTAAATATTTTGTAAACGCCATTTGTTACACAGGATTTTTTACCTTGTGCGAGCGTTTTTAACAATGACATTTAAAGTATAAATAAATAAATAAATATTCTACCACATACACACAACACCATCTAGCCCAAACTAAGCAGATTTTGTACTATGGGTACTAGACAATGGATAAACATAATTTAATTTATTTTAATTTAATATTCTATCACATACACACAACACTATCTAGCCCAAACTAAGCAGACCTAGTACTGTGAGTACTAAACAATGGATAAACATACATATGTATGTCAAAATAAATAACAGTATATATATATACTGTTATTTATTTTATATATAAATATACTTATATATTTTATTTTTTTGTAAATACATACATATTATACATAGAAACACCCAGACCAAGACAAACATCCATGTTCATGCACACAAATGTTTGACTTGTGCGGGAATCGAACCCGCAACCTCAGGCGTAACAGTCGGTTACACTAACCACTACGCCATCGAAGCCGACAATAATAAAATAATAATACAATATAATATTTTTAATCATTGATAATACTCTCACCTACCGGGGAGGGTATAAGATGCAGTGCCTTGAATTTTTTTACTTTACAGCTATTTAAATAACAGACACACGGAAGGCCCAGACTCGGAGCAACCATAAAAAAATTAGACAAAAATAATTAATTTCATCTTCGTCGTGTGTGGGATTCGAAGTGGCAACACTTGGTGAAGTGGCAAACCACTCACACACACAGCGCTACTCGTGCAATAAGACTTACGCGTGACACTAAATTGTTTCAAATGGGTTTTACTCCTTCGCAAGTATTTAGGCGAAGAAGATGTGAATCAAATTGTAACGGGAGATAACTTAAGTAAGGACTTTTCAAATGTGTTAAAGAAATAATACAAACCTATACCTACCTACCTAGAAATACCTATAAAAATTAAAGAAATCATACGTAGTCTACCCATGTCACGATTCCATAATCAATTACTGCCCTTAACCCACAAGACATGTCTGCCATTAATCCATCATTCAGGTCAGCGAATAAAGTTTGCCTAGCAATAACGGAAACTTATCTCCTTAGATGAGTCTATTAAAAATGCAACTAGACCTATCGCGGCCCAATTGTATATCATTAACGATTAAGGCTTCAACAATTCAGATGATCACACCATATATGATGTTTAAGGTCACAGCTATTTATTAACCAGAATATACTACGTTTTACACACTGGTTTACTTACTCTTTGTTACTTTCATATTCTAACTAATATTATAAATGCAAATGTGAGTTTGTTTATAAGGCTTTCAAACCTTAAATACTCGACCAATTTCATGAAATTTCACTTACGTGTTGTCTGGGATACAGAAAAGATCATAAAAGGCCTTTCACCCAGAAAAAAGTAGTGTTCGCGAAGGATCAAACGTATTAACAAAATCTACTTTAACGCAAGCCAAGCCGCGGGATAAAGTTAGTAAATAAAAGTGCTTTAAAATTTTCATGATGGTCAACACAACTGTTTAAGCAGTTACAAATTACAAGTATAATTACGCCCTTTCTTCTACTGTGCTTAGCCAATAGAGTTCCCAGTGACCCATGTTATCTACCATCTAAGACAAGCATTGTGACGTAATAAAGTATTGATTATTAAAATATTATGGTGTACAAATATGTGCGTAAACACAAGTGCACTCTCTATTCCCTAACTCCTACAGACAGTTGGGATTATAATCGGTCACGACATGAGGGAGATCAAACCCTAGAGCAACAGCATAATATGCTTCTCGAGGCAATAGGCTATGCCCTATGCAACACCATCAACTTTCTATTAGCTATTGAGAATTTTTTGAAAGGATAATAATTATTTTGTTGGTTCGACCTGGAATTCGACCATCACATCGGCGTGCACTACCCTTCGTGCTCACCAGAGCATATTTAGCAGACGTGTTATAATTTCACAATGACATGTCACCAGCTATGTTATAAGCCACACTTAATATGGAGCAAACCGATTACCTAGCGTAGTCATTTCCAGCTGACGCACTACTAAGAATTTTGCAGAAAAATAATAAATAGAAATATTGTATTTCGAAAAGCATATAAAGCTGTTGGTCGTGCGCCTGATCTCTCTACGGTCATGTAAGACTGCTAACCCATCGGATTATGGGAATGAGAAAATAGAAAATACACTTGTGTTTGCGCATTATAATATCTCACAGAAGGCTGATTAGATTGGGCGCCGTGACGGAAATGATATTTGGAGGACCTTACACTGGATTAAGCCTTTATTGATGCAATCAATAGCTCTTTAAGACGTTTATTATGATACTCTTCACCATATTTAGTGACAGCGGCCCTGGTTAGTTTTGATTTATACCGTGACCTATTTGATGCACATCAAATGTGTCATAAGCTGTACAGATATCTTGCATTTATTATACAATTGAATACGGAGATGTCGCTGACTGTTACGTATACAGGGCTACCTTGGTAGCCCAGCAGTAGCGAGTAAGACTGCTGTAACGGTCTCGGATTTAATTCCTAGAAAAGGCATAGTTTTTTTTAAATAAACTTCTATTTACGGATTTTATCGCATTGTTTATTTAACACTTTTTTACATAATTTAGAAACTACTAATATTAAACTTTACTAATTTTTAAGCTAATTAAATTATAAAAACTATTAAAACTATTTATATTAAAGTTTACACTTTCCCCGACGTTTCGGTTGCTTTTCAGCAGCTATGGTCACGGGGAGACTAAGATGGTCGTTGTCTCAATGTTCCAGTGTAGTTATTTCAAAGTACCCGAACATAATTTAATCATTGGTGTTTCTATTTACGCAGAATGAGCTCAAAGTATCATGAAGTCTAGCCGTGGTTTGCTTCTTCTTGGGTTTGTCTATTTGAATTATTGGATCCCAAGCTGGTGGTACATTCCAACCATCTTCTCTATAAAAATTAGGATGTTTTTTTATTTCAATAGCCTCACGAAGCATCCTTGGTAGGATTGATAGATATATATAGTAGTTTAATTTCAATGAACATTTGCGTAAACAGAAGACAATATTAGGGATAGTTTGATTAGGGTTTCTGCATCATGAACTCTGGTATGTGCAAGGGCAAACACCAGTTCATGAAGCAAATGTAATACTAATGCTGTCTAAGGAAACGGTATTAGTATTATATGTATAACACCCATATTTCACCAGTTATTTGGTAATATATTCGTTTTAATAATTAGTTATATGTTTCCAAGTTAAGCAGACGTCTGCTTACCCCCTCAGAAATAAAAGGTGACAGTATATCGTGTATGTACATATGTACATTCATTATAATTACACTGTAATTTTAATGTATGTACCTATGTACATACATTATGATTACTCTGTAATCTAATTAATTTGTCCATCGGCGCATAGACGTCAGTGTCCAGATACAATGTTTTTATGATTAGATAATATGTCTCGGATGATAGGTTAAAATATATAAAGGGAGACAAACAAACGAACAAACAGATGTAACAACACATTATAACAATTAAAGAGATGATTAATCGTCTAGTAGCAGCTTCTAATATGTCATGTGATAATTGCTCACACGTATTCGCATAAAGAATTTATTGAACTAGTTAATTAATAAAAATATATAAAAAGTGTTTGTAGAAATTATTCGATTGACTGGAATGTTTCCTTTTAAGCTTTATAGTAATTAACAATGAAGTTGTTAAAGGGAATAATGTCAATCGTGCTGTGTCATTTTAGTAGATTTAATTACTAAATAGTACTGATATAATTGCGTTGTGCAGTGTTATCGAAGATTTCTGAGATATGCACTCCGTATCCGCAAGAAATTTGGAATGTGATACCTAGGTAGGTATGCTAGGTATTTTAGCAACAGTAAATGAGACTTCTGTGCCTGAGATTTCAAGTTTGAATCTCGGATCTAGCCAACTAAAAGTTATTGGGATTTTACTGTCAAAAAATTCTCAACACCAACCCGGAGTTACGAAGTTGGCGGTTGGTGGTTGTTCACATACGCACTTCGGAAAGCATGTAAAGCTGTTGACCCTGCCCTTGATTACTCTCTAGTCGGATGAGATTGAAAATTTGCACGTGTTCAAGAATATTGCCTACGCAGATGAAAAGCCTCTGCAAAGATGTTGTGGCTGCTGTGACCGAAATTTGGTTTGAAGGACTAAAGTCCTTAATTCAAGTATCATAACATATATTATGTGTTAGGTGTCAGCGTATTCTATAATTGAAATGTACCCATTTTTATGTCAATAAAGATTATTATTATTATTATTATTATTATTATTATTATTATTGAGTTTTGTAGTGATTAGGGATTGCAAAGCGTTTCGAGGAAAATTGTGCTACCAGAAGTTTGGTATTCCTCAAGCTTGCAGTGCAATTGCTCCTTTATCAAAGTCAACTGTGATATTCAGTATGGGTATTTTGTGGGCGTCAACGTCGTACCATACCATTAATGAGACCGTGCTTGATTCCTGAAATCTATATATGAACAAAGTAAACATTCTAATATTTTGTTTTCTAGAAACTTCCATCCCAAACAAAGGATTTCCAAACCTGCTACACATAAGGTCAAGTACATCACCTAATTAAGAGAACCTGTCAAAACAACCATGAGTTTGACATGATGTTACGAGTATATGGCGCGAGATGGGCATTTAAGCTCTATTATTGAACCCGCGGCTATGGCGGTCCTTCACCTTATAGGTAATTTAAGATAATTGAGATCAGAACTAGTTTGAAGTTTGATGGTTTGGACGTAAACGCCTATTGGAATTTCATAATTTTGTGTCGGGGATGTGTACGAAAGTGATGATAGCCTATGTTTAAACTTTTAAAGTATATTGTTTAAAATGTTTTGTCGTAGTGATTTTAATAGTCGCCTGTGCAATTTTGGCGAATGTGGTACACACGGTACAAAATAATATAATATAAAATATTTTTCATGAACACTTTCACATCGTGCAAAAAGCTGTACGAGTGTTCCTGCATGTATGATAATTTCCAGATGGTGCTCGTTCGCACAATAACTTGAATGAACGCATGATGTCTACACAATTAAACCTCTAGGTTTAATCAGTCGCCATGTCACTGCAATAATGCCGAGTGTTGTGAGTTCGATATCCACACGCTATAAAGATTTGTTCTTCTCCCTAGCCTTTATTATTCTTAAGTCACTTGGGGTCGGCTTTTCTAGTCTAACCGGATTTGACTGGATATCAGTTTTTACACGGAGGGGCTGCCACCTGACCTCCGCAACCCGAAGGCTAACGATACCCTAAGGCTAGACCAGTGTCAGGATATTAGAGGGTACTGACTTTTCCCAATAAAGACTGCCATAGATGTTCATGGCAGCCGGGACCGATGGCTTAACGTGCTCTCCGAGGCACGGAGCAGGCGATAATTGTCAATCAATACGCACATAATTTCGAAAAGTCATATAACTTCCGAAAGTCAGGGGTGCGCGACGTGGGTTCGAACCCGAGAGAGACTCTCTGCATTGCAGTCTGTTGGTCTCCCCACTGAGCTATCGCTGCTTAAACATTTGTGAGATCCACAAATAGTTGTTCCGAGTCTGGGTGCTTTTTGTGTCCTTTGTTTGAATGGTTTGTAAAATCCCTCGTGATACGAGAATTATACATAGTGCGGCACTTAATAGCTTATGGCTAATTCGTTCTCATTGCAGTACTCACATGACATTTGCAAAATTGGTAGTGGTCTGCATACCCCTTCGGGGTTATTTAGTTGTGACCTATGTCTCATCATCTTAGTTTTGCCAGCACTTAATAGGAGATAAACCGTTAACGAAGTAAAGTTCGAGATTAAGATTTAAAGATACATGAGAAGGACACCAGAAACCTGACCATTTGCCTGACACCAGTCATTAAGCCTGAGAAGTCACGATAACTTGCAGACGACTAAACTTACAATCAAAACGACCTGATGATGTAGTCATAAGCCAATGGTGATGCTTAATATTCTACTTGCCAAGTGGGAGTCCTTTGGACTGCTACACAAACGTCTCAATTATTTTTTCGTTCGATCCCATGGCTCTCAAATCTGACAAGTTATAATATATGCTCACTTTAACGGTGTAGGTAAACATCGTGAAGAAACTATAATACTCTCAAAGAATGAACATGGGCAAGACGAAAATCATGTCCAACGTCCATGTAACACCTACTCCTATTAAGGTTGGGAACTCTACACGCGAAGTTGTAGACAAGTATCTATACCTGGGACAAACGATCCAGTTAGGTAGGTCCAACTTCGAGAAAGAGGTCAATCGTCGAATCCAACTCGGCTGGGCAGCGTTCGGGAAGCTACGACATATCTTCTCGTCCAATATACCGCAGTGTCTCAAGACGAAAGTCTTTGACCAGTGTGTGTTGCCAGTGATGACTTACGGCTCAGGAACGTGGCCGCTCACTATGAGTCTTATCAGAAGGCTCAAGGTCACGCAAAGGGCGATGGAGAGAGCTATGCTTGGGGTTTCCCTGCGGGATCGAATCAGAAATGAGGAGATCCGCAGGAAAACTATAGTTGCCGACATAGCTCTCCGGATAGCCAAGATGAAGTGGCAGTGGGCAGGGCACATAGCACGCAGAACCGTTGGCCGTTGGGGCGGAAAGGTTCTACAGTGGCGGCCACGCACCGGAACACGCAGCAGGGGTAGGCCCCCCACAAGGTGGACCGACGACTTCGTAAGGGTCGCAGGAAGCGGTTGGATGCGGGTGGCCCAAGACCGGTCTGTGTGGAAAACCTTGGGGGAGGCCTATGCCCAGCAGTGGATGTCTTTCGGCTGAGATGATGATGATGAGATGATAACTCTCAAAGATATATTAAGTCTGCGAATCTGCACTGGGCTAGCCTGATAGACTTTGGTTTAACTCTTCTTGGACTGAGAAGACGCCCGTGCCTAACAGTGGGACAGCTTATATACAGGGCTGATATTATTATTATTATATACTGGAATTCTATTGTTCAATCCAAGCTACTTTAATCACGACCAATTATTAGAAGGTAATTAAATTGATTAAAACATAGAATCTTCAACAGTAATAGAGATTTAATTATAAAATGCCGGGACGCTCCTACAAAATTACTGCAATAATTAAAATTTTAACTATTGATTTTTAATTTAGTTTCGTTTATCTCGACAAAGCTTAAATATTGATTACCCGTGTTGATTTCTATAGGAAGATGACTTCACAAAATACAATTTAAGATCATACATCGTATCTTCGCAAATGAGCTTATTGCCGATTACCAAGCACATATCCAGTCTCCAACTCTTAAGGATTGCCTAACAGAAAAATCTAATAACAACCTGCTTGACTGGGCAATCAAAACCGAAATCTTGGCTGCAGACATAGAGAGAACTTATTCCACTGGACCACCTAGAATGGTCACAAAACAATTAATATTACGTAAACGTATGAGGTGCATGCGTGATTTAGTTCCATGAACTGTGGTCTTATCTTAGGCATAATCTTTTAGTTATTTGCCAATAACGTTTATTGTGAGGCCCAGAAATCTAAAGATCAAGTAAATCATGCATCGTAAATTTTCATGGGCTATTCGAACTACACGTAGCACTTGATTGTAAATACTAAACCATAATCAATATAAATACAAGAGATATTGTAGATGTAAATCATGTTTACGCCGATAACTTTTAAATGGTTTTACAAATTAAAATGGAAGCCCACCAAGTATCGCTTCATTTATCTTATTGGTGAAGGAATAGGTAGTCAGAAATTTAGTTGCATGTCTGAGAGTTCTGTATGTTCTCGAAGTTTATTTTTTTGTTATACATCTTAGGTGGCAAACAAGCATACGGCCCACGTGATGGTAAGTGGTCACCGTAGCTTATGGACGCCTGTAAGCTCCGGTTCTTATTTCCAAGACGGGCAATTAATAATTAGGCTTTTCTGCTAGGCAATTCTTAGTGACAGCATCGAGTGGCCGTGGCCGGAGATGACAACCATTACAATTTGTAACTAGTGAGTATGCATTATTTATTTATCTATTTATACACATGTACTGCAAAATAGCAGCAATAGCTCAGTGGGGAGACTAACAGACTGCAATGCAGAGGGTCTCGGGTTCGAACCCACGTCGGCACCTATGACTTTCGGAAGTTATATGACTTTTCGAAATTATGTGCGTATTGATTGACAATTATCGCCTGCTTCGTACCTCGGAGAGTACGTTAAGCCGTTGGTCCCGGCTGCCATGAACATCTATGGCGGTCGTTATTGGGAAAGTTAGTACCCTCTAATATCCTGACACTGGTCTAGCCTTAGGGTATCGTTAGCCTTCGGGTTGCGGAGGTCAGGTGGCAGCCGCTCCGTGTAAAAACTGATATCCAGTCAAATCCGGTTAGACCAGAAAAGCCAAGTGACTTGGGAATAATAAAGGCTAAGAGAGAAGACACATGTACTGCGCGAATCAGCAGTCACATTAACGATCGCTGCGCCACCAGAGAAAGGCATACATTTTATAACTTTGGGCGCTCGTTCTATGAGATCATTGGCAGTTAAATAATAATAATATAATATAATATTCTATCACATACACACAACACCATCTAGCCCAAACTAAGCAGAGCTTGTACTATGGGTACTAGACAATGGATAAACATACATATATTTTTTTTTGTAAATATCTATTTATTATACATAGAAACACCCAAGCCAAGACAAACATCCATGTTCATGCACACAAATGTTTGACCTGTGTGGGAATCGAACCCGCGACCTCAGGCGTGGCAGTCGGTTACACTAACCACTACGCCATCGAGTCGTCAGGCTTTAGTAAGTTAGTCTCTAAGCCCATTGGTAATATTAAGTCCCTAATTTACTACAACACTAAGCTTTAACCAAAGCACTTGTCGATGTGTAATACGCACAAAACATTGATGATCTACTTACTGTGTCGCAAGAGCCCTAAACATCTCTCGATCTAGTAATAATCTTCGCGATATTACAGACCTGCGATTTGCATATAATTTTGTCTCTCATTGGTTGTAAAAAGCCGTTTTAAATGCGACCAGCCACATTAAGATGTGATCGCACACGACCAATAGACAGTTGCTCAGCAGTGTCATGGTCTTTGGATAAGATTTAATCTATTTCTTCTAATATAAAACTGTAAAGATGTTGTGTCGGTTAATTAAATTAATTTTATTTGTATTAAAAAAGAAACGAATGGCATTAGACTATTTAGGGGAGTCAGAGTCCAAAACTCAATTAGAATTTTAGTATATTTCTATGTTACAGCATGACGCAATAATTAATGCAGTTTTGCAGTTAAATTGCATTACGTTTTCTTCTTTTTTTTAAGACATCCGCACTAGGAATAAATCCTGTGTCGCGAGGGACAAAAATTCAACACCCAGGCTCGGAACAATCATCTGTGGATCAAGCTTTGTCCCGTTCGGGATCCGACACTGCGAAATAGCAGTGGCGAGGCGAACACTTGAACCACTATACCATTCGTGCAGTCATGCAGTTTAATAGCTTAAGAATCATTATAAAATATGAACCACATTTTCATCTATTTCCATATTATTTTGTAAAGTTTAAGCGTAAGTTCATCATCATTCTCTTGCCCTGGTCCCAATTTATTTGGGGTCGGCGCAGTATGTCCTTCGCTTCCATACTTCTCTGTCACCCGTCATCTGATCATTTACCCCTTTTCCTTTCATATCCATTCTCATATAGTCCATCCATCTTTTCCTTGGCCTTCCTCTCCCTTTAGAGTTAAGCGAAAGTTATACAGTTAAATTAAATTACTATTGAGTTTCAACTTTAGAGTTCGAAAAAACTCTTATACAACAGCTTTGTCCGTCCGTCCGCCCGTCCGTCTGTCTGTCTCTCTGTTATACAACTTTCAACTTAAGAACCGTAAGAGCTAGAGACTCGCGGTCAACGCTTTTCGACTCAGCATAGTCGATATACCCCCCAAAATGACTATGACCTATGACCTCTGACCCGTGGTATCATATAACCTTTGTATATTACTTGAACCATTTTTTCGAACTCTAAGATTTACGGAAATTCATTGCCAAATCTCACTTGTTCAAACACAATATTTTTTTAGATTCAACAATTTTTATTTACAATTGCACGAATCACCACATCTGCTGCAATAGAAAAAGCTTGCCAATACCGAACACCTCTGGCAAGGGACAACCGCGTGGTTGGATTCGGGCGTACTCCAACCTACTGCAGTATTCTGTACTCAAAATATCCATCGAGACTTGTTCCGATATATCCAACCGTCAGTTACTCCCCTTACACAGAGCCCGAGAAAAACCACCATACCACCACCATAGTCAGGCGTCAGCCTGCCATACCTGCCATATGTAAAATGTGAATAATTATGGTGAGTGATATAAAAAAGTGTGTAAGTGATAACTAAACATGAAGGTATAATATAAAACGATTGCATAATGCAAGCTTGGACGCTCTACGGTAGAGCATGAATGCAAAAGAAAACTTGCATTATTCATGAATAAGTTTACATTAAAACATTGCAGAACCTTATTAAGATCGGTGATGAACCAAACCAGATTGGATGAGCTAGTTGAGTTCAAGCTCGTCCTGTCTTAGTTTTTTATCCTTCAATGTTTTATTGCGTAAATGGTGGTCTGGTTGCAGCACTTTACATGCAGATAAAATTCTAGTAATATTGTGCTGTGATATGGTTTCTGCATCGCTGCGCTACAATAGCAGCCTGCATTTGTGTGTACCTATATGCTTTATTAACAGTCAAGACTCTTACCCAGCCAAAACTATTTTTAACGAACTAAATAATAATTATAATAATGAAAATTGTATTGACTAAGAGTCGACTTTTCAATCATCAGATAACTTTCATAATAAAATTGAAGATGGTGGTTTGGTATATTATCTATACAGAAGCTAACATAACGCTAGCATTACGTCAAACATATTCTCGAGATAAAAGGTACCACCTATATGACGATTAAAAAGGGCGCTAAGTAAACAAAACGCATCAACTAAAATTATCAGTTAGTAAATGCGTTTTGTGTATATTTGACAAAATAAGGCATACTTAATCAAAAAACGTATTTAGCTCAATATTAACAAAACGTCTATTATGATAAGCCCTAAAAAGATTCTATAAGAATCTTGAATAAGAATCTTTTTAGGGCCGGTCAACCAGACAAAGAAGCCTCTTTGTCTGGTTGAATATAAAGAAATAAGCATTGAGAGAGCAAGTCGATATTTCGAAGCCTGACCTATTCGAGTCGGGTTTTACCAAGTCAAAATCACTTTTCACTGTTTTCATCAGTTAAAAGCAGTTCTGACCTGGAAAGAGACTTGACTCTAGCATATACATACATAAAGAAAGCAAGACGGCTTATGCAAATAAGTCGCCCGTCTGCTTCCCTTCATCGTATGCTTACAACCGCAGGCTAAATATGTACTTCACAATCACGACCATTACAATGTTACACACAAAATGATGGCGAGTTGCATCAACAACCTTACTATATTACTTATTATAGCTTTGACCTTTAAAGCCAAATATGTATTATTAAAAAATACAATCTTATTGAGAGCAAAAGTAAAATAGAGTAGTATTATGTATATTAGTGTTATGTTTATTTAAAGACAACTTCCGCATAAGGGATACTACCATGTCGTGGAGGACTTAGGAGACTTTCAAATAATGGACAGAAAAACATCCAGGTGTGGAACAAGTGTTAGTGTCACTTATGGTGATCTGGTCCACAGTGATTGACAGAAACAGTGGTGTGGCGATCGTTTAAACAACTGCATAGTCAGTAAAAGTATTATTTTGCGACTGGTTCGATGGTTCTGTAGAGAAACCATCACAACTGATGATTTTCCTAGAATAGACTGTAAATTATAAAATTATATAATAACACCTTTTTGCACACCATTGTTATGGTAGAATGTACAGAACCATGATTGTAATTATTGACATCTGTTGTATGTACTACATTCTGGCAAATAAACGAATCTGAATCTGAATCTGAATCTGAATCACAAAGTGCGTTCGTTATTACCAGACCCTTCTCTATACAATTTTTATTGATGACTTGGATGTTTTTAATAGGGTGTTTTTAAATAAAGAGATTTGTAGATCTTTGCTTAGCTATGAAACGTAATGAACAAAATAAATTTTATTGTGTCCTTAGATTAAAGATCTATACAGACAATTAAATTTATTTTTTAAATCTTCATACTTATCGTAGAACAGAACTTACGACCGACACAACCCACTACAACATTAAAATCATACATACATCATCCGTTCTCCAAGTAATATTCAACAAAAATTAAATCATCTCTATGACTCAACTCAACAAAAGATTAATGTAAGATACTATAACCGATAAAAATAGACCCATTGTTCTAAACAATTATTACCAGTGCATTTGCAAAATCGTGCTTAAATACAGCCATCGGGACAGACAAGCGTTCGATCTACTTTGGGGCTCTATTTAAGGTTCTAAGGTCAAATTCTGGGGTCAAGAACTTGACGTAATGTTAGACCACAATGCACGTTGATTGTGTAAGACATCTTTTGTTGTGACAACCTTGGTATTTCGTATGTAATGTTTCATAGCTCGACAGTTCAGCTAAACGTTTTTCGTTTTTGTATGGGCGCTATGAGCATTGGTTGTCAAAGGGAGAATGGGAGATTTAACACTCATAATTTAAAATCCAATCCCTAGCTAAACGCCGAGACATCTTAGACCTGATGTTTTTATTTAAGGTATTTAGAGAACACATAGATTGTCCGAGATTATTGAGTAAAATACAAATAAATGTGCCATCTAGATACCCCCCCCCCGTAAACATATTGTACCGCTTAGTGCTCTGTTTAGACGTACAGAGTTTGGGAGGAACTCCGTGATTCCGCGTATGTGCCGACTATTGAATGGATGCAGCGTATCAGTAGATATTCATTTTGACTCACTAGCCACGTTCCGTAAGGGAGTCGGCTAATATGTTTAATCTAATGCAATTTAATAATCCATTTACGAATATTTTAATAAATTTTTAATTTAATTTAATTTAATTTATTTAATTTATTTACTTGTCACAGTTAATAAAAAAAAAAAATATTCTGATATTATTATTTTTTTTATTAACTGTGACTTAATTTTAATGTACTTTTGACTTAATTTGCTATATTTGTATTTTTTTTCTCGTTTCTGTTATCTATTATTTGTTAGAATTTATATATTATTAATGATCATATTCTACCATTATTCATTTAGACATATTTATTGGCTACCTATTTTATTGTTACGTGGACTAGGAAACATTGAGAATTTCGCCTGTCTTTTAAATCCTAAATAATTATTATTACTAATAATAATAATAATAATAATAATAATATAAATATATTTAATTAATATTAATAATAATATAATAAAATAAATCAATTATTATTATTATTATTATTATTACTATGATCCTTCCGCATTAGTATTACCATTAAGTATTTTGTTACTTTTCACTGTACGATTTGTTCATCTATATAATCTTTTAAAGTTAGCGACCTACCTCTTTTAACTATCATGTTCATAAATCATAAATACTAAACACTAATATTTATATTGCTCGCTTATTTGTGCATGCAGTGGCTACCTTAAAAGGTTATGCAAGTGACTAGAAATTTATTGTTTTTTATTATTGTGAATGCGTTCTTGTAATAACCACTGGTGGTCCTAAAATAAATAAATAAAAATAAATATATAATTTCCTCTTGGTTAAATTTCGATCACAGGGGCTAATTTTAACGGATATTAGCTGTAGGAGTCGAATATATAGTGCACTTTGCGCAAAAGCAAGTGCATTCTCTATACCCTCGTTCACATAGTTCGACAAGACTGTTCATCTATTGCCACCGGAGAGATCAGGTGCAAGGCAGGTACTTTTCAAGACACAGCGATGTGCAACAACACCAACTGCTTACTAACAGACTCCTATTGCGAATTTCTTGACAGAAGAGTTCGACAACGCTTTGTTGTCCTGTCCCGGTATCAAAATCCTTAGGGTGTCATTTCCGTGTCAGGTAGAGTATACGTTTGTATTGGCTACACTGCATTTAGATCGTGGATCTGTAGGCCTGAAATGTAAATGTCGAAGTTTCGGACCGACTGGTCGTACCGTGAAACACATATATTCCATAAATCATCCTAAATGTACGTTACCTCTTGATTTTCCTTAACCCTTTATAAAGCAATCCAAACAACGGAGTAATGTCTTTTTGAAAGAAAGAAATCCACAGAAATATTTTTGCAAGTATTTTTCGATAGGCATGAAGTTTCTGACAGACATTTACTTGGTAGACCTATTAATGCCTTTTAAAACAAAAATGTTTAGTTTCAATAAATAACATTCGCGTAAACGTCGCGCAACTCAACTTACATCAGATTTATTTCCTCTTTACTATCTTCGTCGCCTACGCTACGCATTATCTTTAATGCCCAATTACACAATCGCCATAGAGAAAACATTGCTTTTCTTCTCTTATGCAAAAGTTCATAGCAGTAAATTAAACTAAATATTCCTTGTATAGTAATTAATCATTATGCACCGCCACTCCAAACAATTAATTTTGATTGCATATGGCCACTAAAACACAAAACCAACATACTTTACGTACATAATCGTATCATAAAGAGTGTTCAGCGTATAGGTGCGCCGGCGCAGCGGAATCTAGTAATGTAGCAACATGCTCATCTTGTCCGACAGTTAGGGCTGTCATACAACAGTACATAGATACTACTTGAATATATACTAGATACTATAGCAAAGTATAATATGATGTCGGATCATAGTGAATTTGGAGCGAATAAACCAGCGTTGCCATTATTGCGGGCACCTTTATTACAATGTTAGCATTAGTACAGGTGTCAACGACACAATACTTGTCATGTTCTTATAAATATGTGTAATTTTCATTGTGAAAATTTTAAAGAAATTCATTTAAATATATTATTATTATTATTTGGTGATGATATGAATGAGCCTGCAAGCATCCTCATATAAGGCAAAAAGGCTGGCTTGCCTTATTAAAATGCTCGATCAAAATTTCATAATTCTGCTTTTTTATTATTTTCTTTTGTAAAACTCCCGCACTAGGGGTACATGTTATGCCGCGGGGAAAGATACAAACATTCAAACAACGAAGACAACAAACACCCAGATTATTTAGAAGAATTTGTGGATCACACAAATTCTTGTCACGTGTGTTATTCACAGCCATCGGCCAAAAGGCAATGGCAAATCGACGGTTGCCATTGTCTCTTGGCCGATGGTTATGGGTCGTCGCGGTGGTCGTGGCGTTAAGTGGTCGCAATTAACCACTACGCCGTCCGTTAATATATCTCATCTAGCATGACCGTTGACCTCAGTGCTCTTTGGTCAGCTAAAATAATATAAAATCCTGCAGATCGAAATTCGTTCACGGCGCCGGTCTTGAGGTATCAATTCTTGGAATGCCAGACATAATTGAAAACCTATTGCGTTTGACCGTCGGTGTGCGGGTAAGTCAATAGGCTAATGAAGATTGTCATCAGCGCAGGGGATATTATAGAGCACAAGGGTAGTATGCACTCTCTGTTCACTACCTGCCATGGTCCGATGTGACAGTAATGCGACACAAGTGGAGTGGGATCAGGAGCAAAACCAAAGGCTTTACATATTTTCCGAGACACGATGGTTTGCAACTTCCTTACTCTGGGCTTTTAAATATACAATAAATGTTTCGCTTTTCGGCGGCGAACTTCTTTACAGAAAATCCCAAAACCTTTTTGTTCGCTCGAACTGAGCCCCGAGGCCTTAGTAGCAGTGGCAGATACCACTGCTATAACGAGGCTGTCAAACTTTAATTTTTTTAAATTATTTAGTATAAATATATTAAGAAACCATAATCGAAGTAAGAGCAGCGATAGCTCAGTGGGGAGACCAACAGACTGCAATGCAGAGGGTCTCGGGTTTGAACCCACGTCGCGAACCTCTGACTTTCGGAAGTTATATGACTTTTCAAAACGATGTGCGTATTGATTGACAATTATCGCCTGCTCCGTGCCTCGGAAACCACATTAAGCCGTTGGTCCCGGCTGCCATGAACATCTATGGCAGTCGTTATTGGGAAAGTCAGTACCCTCTAATATCCTGACACTGGTCTAGCCTTAGGGTATCGTTAGCCTTCGGGTTGCGGAAGTCAGGTGGCAGCCGCTCCGTGTAAAAACTGATATCCACTCAAATCCGGTTAGACCAGAAAAGCCGACCCCAAGTGACTTGGGAATAATAAAGGCTAAGAGAGAAGAAGAATCGAAGTAAGAGGCAGCCCTATAGATGACGCAAATCGAGATGAAAGGGCCGTCAAGGTGAGGGTAGCGCGTTTAAAATAGATGCATAATTTTGCACGAGCAGACTACGTGCGAGACTAGAAACATCTCTCGAATGTGTAATGGGTCAGCGGTGGAATACTGATGTAACCTTACTTACGAGTTTAGTTCGATAAGTAGATTATAATATGCTGGGTTAATTAGATTAGGTGGTGCCTTAGTTTTAATGGTCGTCTAGCTTGCTACTAATTCAGCTATATAAATGTCAAAGTTTCTGAGGATGGATGGATAGAAGGATAGATCAATGGAAAGATGGATGGATGGATATTTGTTATACTTTCACGCAAAAACTACTATACTTATTGCGACGAAACTTGGTATGTAGATAGCTGGAGACCTGGATTAACACATAGGCTACTACTTATCTCGATATTCCCAGGGCAAGATGTGTCAGGACTTACGCGGATAAAACCGGCGGGCATAGCTAGTGCGTTGATAATCCTAATCCTGAGTTTGTTTGTTACACTTTCACGCCTTACCTACTTAACCGATCATCATGAAGTTTGGCATACACATTGTTAGGGTTACAGAAAAAGATATTGGGTACATTTAATCCAGAAAAATAGTACTGTTGCCGAGCGAGTGAAGGCGCGGGCAAAGGAATAATATAATTATTATTTATAGAAAAAATTCATCATTAGTGCTCTGTATGTCGACTGCTGGTTGTGTGGTTTAAGGAGTCGCTCGCTTCTGCCAATACGCCAAGTGTGGAGGATTCGATTCCACATAAGATAAGCATTTATGTCATTGTGATCTAAAATGTTTATTTCGAGTCTAGGTGTGCTTTATGTTCATTGTTTGAATGTTTGTAGAGTTCCCTGCTATAGAAGAATTATACGTTGTGAGGCATTTCCTCTTTATCTATATATATAAAACTCTTCCATTACTGAGTGACTGACAGACAACGCACAGCCGAAACTAATGAACGCAAAAAGCTGAAATTTGGCATGTATGTTCCTAGGGGAGCACTAAGAGAGGATTTTTGGAAATTCCACTCTGAAAGGGGTGAAACTCGATATTCACACGGGAACGAGACTTACGCGGGTGACACCGCCGGAAAACTACTATGTAATATAAAGTCTGTATTGCCTGATACCCAAACTAGTGTGACTGGTATGCTGATAGTAGATGGAAAGTACTATAATTAGTCCAAGTTTGGGTGTTCTTTGAATCTATTGTTTTCATTATTGGCAGTCTTTTGTGATATATTGATTATAACGACGTTACAGGTAAAATGAGAGATGTCTTTAATAAAGTCAAAGATTGAATGGATTCGATCCATAAGCGTATCAAAGCTAAAATGGTGAAGATTTCAATGAGGAAAATGACAAAAATAATATTTAACAGCTTTTAATCGGAAATCAAAATGTGTTTATATTTTCAATTTTGGGTTAACTAGGCTCGGTGGTGCAACGGTGATCAATGTTCCTTCTGTGCATCATGTCTCGGGTTTGATACCCGATTCGGACAAAGTGTAGTAGCAATTTTTTTAAGATACTCTCATTAGCATGGAGTTTAGAACTGTAACGGTAATAAAATCGCCCTCTATCGTGTGAATGTCTACGAGTAACATCATAGCTGACGATATGTGTGTTTAATACACTTCTGTCTACCGCTACGGGCATAACGGTATGATACTATGTATGTATGTATGGCGGCCTCGATGGCGTAGTGGTTAGTGTAACCGACTGCCACGCATGAGTTCGCGGATACGATGCCCGCTCAAGTCAAACATTTGTGTGGATGGACATGGATATTTGTTTTGTTTGGTCTAGTTTGGTCTGGGTGTTTCTATGTATAAGTAAGAATTTACCTAAAAAAAAAAAGTTAATCCATCGTACCCATTGTAGAAGCTGTGCTTAGTTTGGGTTAGATAGTGTTGTGTGTATGTGATAGAATAGTATTATTATTATAAATTTAATAACCAAATAAAAAAAAACAATGAGATATAGTGACCTCACTAAACTCCTCGGTACACGGACAGACACGGACCTCGGTAAACTGCCAGTGAACCTTCACTGGCAGTTTCACAAAAAAGTCATCGATTTCTAAATACGTCTTAGTCTACGTGCCTCGGAGAGCACGTTAAGCCGTCGGTCCCGGTTGCCATGAACATCTATGGCAGTCGTTATTGGGAGTGTGTCGACACAAAAGATCCCACTGGGTCGAAGTGTCGCCGGTCTGCACTGACTGGCCCCCACATAAGATAAATACGTCTTTACATATTATTTGATTTATTTAGAATGTATTTATTTTATCATAAATGGTGTTACAGGAATCATCTTCAATGGCAACATGGAATCGTTTTTATTTCCTTACACATATGGATGTGGGTAATTACCTGATTTACCTAACTTGTAGGAACATATCAATGCTGGAAGATCATTGCGCATGTATTTTTTATTAGATACAAATAAGAATGTCAGAAGCAAGTATACGCCTCGTCTACAAAGGGCTACCAGAAAGTAAGGAACAGGGGAATTACTCGCGCGTCGATACTCTGCAAAACATAATCGATACATTAAAAGAGTAAAATAATTATAATAAAAAAAAATGTTGTTACTCCATAAGCCAAAATAAAATAAACATGATTAAATAACATTGTTTATGAATTAAATAGAAAAAGAAAGCATATTATTTATGCGAAGGAAAAGTAACACAAATAGAATACTGTAGCAAACGGTGTGAAGCAAACGGTGGTGTGTTAGCATTTGAGAAGTCGGTAGGGCCTGTTGAACGCGCTGGTTTTCAGCTGTACACTAATGTGAACACACATGTATATGATATATGTACGGTCAGGTGCAAAAGTCGAGTAGAAATTTTACAAAGCATTAGGATCAAAACAAGTTGTACTTACGACCTTTTCAATAAAATCATTGCACACATACACATAAACCTGCCTCACTTATTCTATCGCCTGTTCTAATTATGATTGTCACTATTAATTTCAAGGAGATACGCAAGTGATGTCATAGCTACGTTGGTAATAGTGTGTTCTAAAACTTTACGCTTTTTGGTTCGGTCCCCTGTAGGAGTGATGGTCTTTATGGGATTTTATTTTCTAATATTAGATTTATCGATGTCTTGTTATTTTACTTCAAGACTTATTTAAACCTAAAGTTCATTTTCGGTAATCATATTTGACATTGTTTTTTTATAGTAAAATAATGTTGTGATAAATTAAATAAAATTTTGTTTATTTTAATTATAATTATCATTATTTGTTTACTAATTTCATAAAAACATAACGTGATTTTAGTAATTACTAATTTTAACTAATTTTGATGAATAATAATTCAGTTTAATTAAACAATAAAACACTTTTTTTTTTAGTAATACAAAAAAAAACAAAAAATGAACTTAGATTCCCAGGATTTGAACCACCCTTATTATACTATCGTCTCATAATGATAAGACTCGTTATCCACTCCGCTATCGGGTCATTTAAGCATTATTTGAAATACGGACACTGTTTTTAAATATACGGAATAGTAGTAATTATAGTTATATATACAACAACTCGTTGAAACATCACACACAAAGATATACGTTCGGAATTGTATGCGATTACTTACTTTATGATGCTACTCGACTTTTGTCTTTGACCGTACATAGAAAAATTAAAAATACTTAAAATACGGTATAGGGGCCCATGTCTACTATTTTAATAAATTCGTCATACCGACACGACTTAACTGCAATTCCATTGTCATTTTACTAAATGTTCGTAATCTGCTAAATTCATAATGGTCGATCATTGGTCGGTCAATGGTCTCGTAATAGGATTGTGGTATAATGACATGTTGTATTGCCATTATTATAAAACTCGTTAATAGAAGTGATTTTTGAAAATCTACTACTAAATTTGAACATTTATTCAAATTTCGTTTATTAATACATGTTATTTATTAGTGTTAAAAGCAATTTTATCAAAGGAACTGTCAAAATTTTAGCAGGTTAGCGTATACGTCAGTCATTGTCATTATGACAAGAATACCATTCTATGCCATTTTTGCAATGGAGTGTCAGTGGTTGACCATCGGAAAGTCATAATGACGCTATTATATTAGTAGATTACCAAACTTGTCAAAATCAATAATTATGAAATCAATGATAGATCATTCTGAGACTATTGTAATAGCAGACTTGGGTCCCTGGTAGCAGGTCAGTTGGGACAGTTGGGTATACAAAATATAAAAAAGTTTCTTGTACGAGAACCTCACAAGAATATGTGTAGTATATAGGTATAATTTGTATTCACTATATATATATAACTCATAAAAATTTTGATTTTCATCTAGATTTCTTTGTATTCGTCACTTCTTTCGTATCAAAAATATTGAAATAGCGGTCACAAAGAATATTTTAAGACGGAACTACTCTTTATGGATCATAAGCTGAAGCCCGCTCGGACAACGAATTTGCGACAATACAAGTCTTAACCTCGAGCAGCGATAGCTCTGTGGGGAGACCAACAGACTGCAATGCAGAGGGTCTCGGGTTCGAACCCACGTCGCGCACCTCTGACTTTCGGAAGATATATGACTTTTCGAAATTATGTGCGTATTCATTAACAATTATCGCCTGCTCCATGCCTCGGAGAGCACGTTAAGCCGTCGGTCCCGGCTGCCATGAACATCTATGGCAGTCGTTATTGGGAAAGTCAGACAGTCACCCTCTAATATCCTGACACTGGTCTAGCCTTAGGATATCGTTAGCCTTCGGGTTGCGGAGGTCAGGTGGCAGCCGCTCCGTGTAAAAACTGATATCTAGTCAAATCCGGTTAGACTAGAAAAGCCGACCCCAAGTGACTTGAGAATAATAAAGGCTAAGAGAGAAGAAGACAAGTCTCAACGTCAAATACACTACACTATCCGTGTAGTCATTAATTTTATAGATTTCGGTCAGATTGTAAAGGCCGGTCGAAATTGTCACCGAAGCTTTAACTTCAACCTAACATTTGCGTAAACGTGATACAATATTACAAAACCATTAATAAACTTAAATCTTCCGCTGACATCCCACACAGAAGCGACAAGAGAACGGCTCTAATTGGACCCGTAGGCGTTAAAACCGCCATCGAACGTGCACTATGTGACCCCAAGGTCAAATAGGCTTTATATTTAAGCTGCTAAATTAAATATTGCAAATTATAGTGTTTTGGATTTATATGTTATTATGGATAAATGTCGGATTCGTTCTCAAGGATCGTTTAATATGTGGCTCTTGTGTCGTATTGAAAGAGTAAGCTGAAATGTTTCATCCATATTTTGTTAGTTAAATTTTGATTTCAAGGGTGATTCTATTAAAATCTATTCTCACGATCCACAATAGGTCACACTTTCAGCGTTCATGTTGCATGATGGAAAGAGTCTCACTTTATAATGGCACTATTACTTAATTAATATTTATGTTTCTAACAATATAAGGATATGCATACGCACTTACGGTGGTCATCTAATAGCACAGCAGGTTAATTGCTAGCATTTGGTGCAGATTGAGTTCACGTCGGCGTCGGTAGTGCAATTGGTGGTATTCGAATTCACGTCGTCTTGATCGCGAGTCCAATGCCTTATCCATTGGTCTATCGCCGCTTCTTGATGGGAATATCTGTATTTCCATCAAGATACGACGGCCTATCTTCATATTAGGTCTTGTAAGCCCCAGGACTAGAACCTGCGATCTTAGCCACTTCGCTCTCAAAAGAGAAACTTGTGATCACTCCTTGCACCGGATGTGTATCGACTCCATTTTTACAAGGTTGGCCTTTATAGGTTGCGGTTACCGCTTACTATCAGGCAAATTGTATGCTTGTTTTACACCTTCATGTTTTAAAAACATGGATCAATTAAATAAGACATTTTATAATCATACAAATAACGAAAACATATACATTCTCACGCCTTAATCCCCAAGGTATAGATGTATTACATTTAGATACATTACACCACCCGTGCTAGGTCTTATTATAAGGTGGTGAGCCTATTTACCGTTTATCATTTTTCCAGACTACAGGTTACTACTTAGAACACTGTGAAATGCGATAAAACTTTGCCCGACCTGGACCGCCTTAACACACATCTAAGCGCTAAAATACCATGGATCCATCAAGATACTTTGCAATAAAGAGAGCCTCTAAGCAATTACTGTCATTGATTAGGTATATAACGTGTCAAATTATATTAGTACATCAATCATGATTACACACCAATATAATTTGACCAATACCCTTCAATAAAAATAATTAGATAATTGTAAATGGTCCTATTTTAAAATACCACTGGAGGCGAAGAGATTTAAATTGTGATTTATTATTTTTAATGATTGTGTATAGATAGTGTGTTATGATGTAGTTGATGCAGCACATTACTACATCAGCTAGGATCACGCTTTATATGATAAAGGGTTAGGCTGAAATGTCACAGTTCTAATACTCTAGATATACATCTTCTTCTCTCTTCGCCTTTATTATTCCCAAGTCACTTAGGGTCTGCTTTTCTGGTCGAACCGGATTTGACTGGATATCAGTTTTTACACAGAGCGGCTGCCACCTGACCTCCGCAACCCTAAGGCTAGACCAGTGTCAGGATATTAGAGGGTACTGACTTTCCCAATAACGACTGCCATAGATGTTCATGGCAGCCGGGACCAACGGCTTAACGTGCTCTCCGAGGCACGGAGCAGGCGATAATTGTCAATCAATACGCACATAATTTTGAAAAGTCATATAACTTCCGAAAGTCAGAGGTGCGCGACGTGGGTTCGAACCCGAGACCCTCTGCATTGCAGTTTGTTGGTCTCCCCACTGAGCTATCGCTGCTACTCTAGATATACATATAGTCACTAAATAATGTTACACACCTTATTTTGTAACCTTTGTGACATTTGTAACCTAAATAGGGTATATTTATACCCAATCGCCGATTGCAATGTCAGTGACATAGTTTGTGACTTAAATCAGTTAACATTTGTGAGATTTTGAATTGCTTATATCATTCACAATAATGGTAATTTCTTATGTTTTACTGCAGTAACAGTTAAATAATGGGTATCTTAGGCCACAATTTATAATTTTATAGCATTATGGATTTTACTTTTATTTTATTTTATATATAATTTTATGAATTTCCAGATATGCCAACAAACGTGGTAAGTCATTTTCAGAGCTTATTGACGCAAACAACGCAAGGATTATCATGAGTTTCTAATCCTGAAAAACAGGAGTTACTGCGCTACCAGCTTAAGTAAGAAATATAATAGATCCATAAAGCGCCTTTTAATTAATTTTCCAAAGATATTAACTATGTACTTCAATATCGTTGTCAAACTATAAAAACCACTATAGTAGCAAAAACATATAACATTTAAAAGCTCTTTTAAAACATCATAATAAATATAAGACATAAAGCCCCATAGCAACAAAATTACCCAGCATAATAAAAACACCTTTGACAAATCATAAAAAATCTCTATAAAGGCAATTCTGACCAGCGCAACAAAAGGACTCCAAGGCATCATCAAGTTAATAATTCCAAGCAACAAAACTATCAAGAACTTAAAAGCCCTACGAATCACAAAAAAAATTGTACAAAAAAATGTTTACCTGACCTTGACATTCCAAAAAAACCTCAAAGGAACCGGATACGTGCTGGCCCGAAGCCATTAATATAACACAAAAACAACAGACGGACAAAAAATATTACACATAGTCGAATGACGAAGATTTGAAATTAATTAAGATGATATGCGGCTGATGAAGTCTTGGAAGTCATCATTATTTTAATAGCACCTTTTTTGACAGCTATGTTTTTTAATAGCGGCTGTTCTGTGCCGTACTGTTAGTGTTTAGTATAAAAAGCTAAGTGACCAACTAACTTTTTCTATGCTTGACGTTTCACAATATTCTACTGCACGGATGGCAAAGTGTTTAGTGGTCGCTTCACAACTGCTACCACACCAACTGTTGTCGGTTCCACCTAGGACAAAAATTATGTGATGTTGTTTAGAGTCTGGGTGTTCATTATATCAGTTGTTTTTTAATGTTTGGTCCCTCTGTATAATAATAATAATAATAATAATAATTTATTATCAAAAGCCAAATACAGTTTGTCCATCTCAATCACATAATATATAAAAGTACTATTATGTACAACGTTACATATTTTTAGAGATAGAGTGAACGTCAGTGCCTGTGCTAGTACTAACTGTGTTACAGACACTGGCGCCTTCCTCTTACAGATTCGTGTGACAATATTGGTTTAGCATTGACAAGTTGATAAACTACTAATAACATTACTGGTATTTATGGTAAACATATATTTTCTAAGATAAACTATATAAATATATATTACAAAATTATTTAAAGCTATATATATAGTGTAGTGTGTATGTGTGTGTGTATGTATGTGTGTGTGTGTGTGTGTGTGTATATGTGTGTGTGGGTGTGTGTGTACGTGTGTGTGTGAATGTGTGGTACAGTTAACAAGCTTTTTTGGCAAAGAGTTGTTCAGTCTCATCATAGGTAAATTTTTGGAGATAACTATTTACAACGCATTTACATTTATGTTTTGGTAGCGGATATATGTTACGGCATTTGTTAACAGTATTGTAAAGGTGGCAGCTGAGACTTGTGTAGTTTCGGCTCGCCAGAGCAGTTTTAGTAGCTACCGGTGGGCATACAAGATATTTTCGACGTTTATGGTCTAGCAACATCGGGTCATAAGTTAATGTTGAGTGTTTACGTACTACGATGTTGAGCGCGCACAGTAGTCGAACAGTAAGTACAGAAATGTCTCTGTATAGCTGGGTTGTCGGGTAGCGGTATGGTTTGTGAAGCATAACCTTTAAGACACCTCTTTGTGCCCTCTCAAGGCGAAGCAAATAGGTTTTGAATGTACCACCCCAAACAGATATGCAGTAGGTGAGAAGTGACTGAGCTATGGCAAAATATATAGTTTTTAACAGAGGGCCCGTAACCACATTTCTTAATTTTCTCATGGGGAACATAATCTTGCGAACGCGCGACACTGTCACATCGACATGCTTCTGCCAACACAGTGTACTATCGATGTGCACTCCCAGATATTTAACGCATGAGCTTCTATGTATTTGAGGAAAGCCATCTCATTACTATGCTAAGAGCATGTTCGGCTGCGCGGTGAGCAGCGGTCCATGTTTCTTCACTTATAATAAGCGCTGTATCGTTTGCATAAACGAAGATCTTACAGCCTGGAATTGATAGCTGGCACAACCGATTGACGCATACAAGAAAGAGTGTGGGACTTAGGACGCTACCCTGTATGGAAGCCTCTGACATGGCTTAACGACTGCTGTCAATTTGACAACAACCGAGACCGACTTTTACGTGCTCTCCAAAGCACGGAGACGCTCAGATGAAATACCACTAAGCGGTTACCCATCTATAGACTGACCGCACCCAACGTTGCTTAACTTTTGTTGTTTGGCTGTGATTATTACATCATGCTGTTATAGTAGCCAGCCTACTATAACAACATGATGTAATAAACACAGACCCTTAGCAGTGAAAGGGACTATATCCTGCCCAAACGCGTGACACCTCGCTTCGTGAATGCTCTCATGCACCGATAGGTCACGTCTTGATAGGCAGGTGGAGCCACTAGCGTGGTTCTCAGGCATTGCGCATATACGGTATTTATTATAAGCCGTGGGTTTTCTCACGATGTGACGATATTTGATCGGACATGTACTTATGAACAATACGTTGCTAAATGTTTGTGGAATTTTGATATTATCCGGTCCAATTTGATTTATTTGTAACGTTCGGTATTGACACACGTCTGTACATTTCTGTCAGGGTGCATCACATAATTTAGTAGCTATGTTTTATGTCCAAATTATTAGAGAGCGCTTACCTTTTATAACGTGGGAATATCGCCATCTATCAGCCGCGTTTTGGCCCTTAGTGCTGCTCTTCAGACTTTTCAAGCTGAGAACAGCCATAAAGCACTTAGTCTAACTCGGAACTCAAAACCTTATTAATACTATTAAACGATTCGATCAAACGATTCTAAGATGAAATGCATATCATATAGGCGTTACAGCCAGACTAAACGCCGCTAAAAACGCTGCATAAATGGGTAAGATGTAAGGCCTAAAATAATAATGATTAGAATTTGTAGGTATATCTGCATAATTAAATGGAAAATGATTACAAAAATAAGTTAATCTTGTATTTTAAACTCATTTCTAAGATGTTATTACTGTTTATTGCAGCACAAAATCTAGTGCGAGACCATTGGACTGGCTTGTAGAGTTCTCGAGTTCGATCCAGAGATACGCTCCACATACTTTTCGAAGATATGTACGGATTAATGTTTCGTTTTAACGGTAAAGGAAAATATCGCGAGAAAAGCACATCTGAGAGTTTTTTGTAATGTTCTCGAAGATTTTGAAGTCTGCCATCCCGCACTGGGCAGTGTGGTGGACTATGGCGTATCCTTTCTCACACTGAGAAGGCGTCCATGCTCAGCAGTGGGAAAGTCTGTATACAGGGTTGATATTATTACTTTTTTTTTTTTGTCCTCACCACCTCTTCTCCTTCGGCCTCAGCGAGGACATCGTTAGCAACTCTCAGAGTTCACGAGTGGTGAGCGGCTTTATTGCTCCGGCACCTATCTGGACAATAGATAGTGCCATTTGGGCACGTGATAGCTCGCTTACGGTAACCGGAATCACTCAGGATTTGGGATTTTGGATCGGGGTCAAAATCTCAAGTTCATTTGGACTTGGGGACAAGACCTGTCTATAACTGGTCGCTGAAGGTGCTTTCGGGCACTGGAAGGTACAGCGGCTCTCACTATATACCGGAAGGTTGGTGAGTGGGAACGCTATATTAAAAACTTGAGTAGCCGTAGAGGAAGGGTCTGTCCTCGCCACCTCCCGTTACACGGGGTCGGCTTTCTTAATTCAGAGGCGCCACTTGTTGCGATTCTTAGTATTGTCCTCTACGAGGAACATTGTTTTCATGCCCTTTATATATTATTACTTATTATTTATTACATGCAAGTCACAAATTCTCAATATGATTACACGCTTTTATTTCATGCTGTATAATACAATCACTTTTCGTACACAGTAGCGAACAAGAATTTTGCCTCATTATCGGTATCCCTACTTATTTCACACGGAGGTCAAACTGCCAACCGTTATGATTTAAAGCAGTTCATTAGCTGTAAAAGGATCTATTGAAAGCTGAACCGATATAATGTAAGGCTTCTTAATTGAAATATCAATAGGTAATGACAGCGTTTCGAGTAAATCTAGATAATATACAATTAAATCGTAAATTTCCTTTAGTTTGTCGATGTGATTGTCTACACTAATCTCTTCAACTGCTGAACCAATAAAATATGGTTTGCAGTTATCCATTGAGAAGCTTGTTCCAACATTTATTGTCGCACTCAGTGACATTTAATGATTACTCAAGTACGGCTTAGTAAAGATTTAATACGCGATAAATTCCGAATAAAGTAGTTTCATTTTAATCTGTAACATTGGCGTAAACATATGGCAATGTTATATAGTTTTCTCAATAAATCTTTAGTAATGACTCTCTTAGTCCTTTGTAAAGATTTAACATAGTAAGTCTTTGTTAAGGAGACACTTAAGTATTAATTAAATGCCTCTGAGTGTGGCTATTAATGTTTGTTTGATAGATATTGTTTGGGCAAATAGAAACGATATGTCGAATACGTCAGGATATACTACAAAATCTTTTATTAAATATTGGGGTTAATTTTAGTTTATTTTTTAAAGGTATCTTCAGTAGGACAATTCCTGAATCGCGGGGGACTTTACAAAGATTTAAACAACGGACACAAATAACACCCAGACTCGGAACAACCATTTGTGTATCACACAAATTTTTGTTCCGTGTGGTACTCGAACCCATGACACTCGGCGCAATGGCAGTGGCGAGGCGACCACTTAAACCATCTGTGTAGTTAATTGACAATTAAAAATGCCCTTTAAATTTGTTAAGATGTTTGATTGATAAACGAATTTGTCGACGTTTCGCACACTAATACACAATACTTTTATTTCGGTGTGTACACAGGAAGAGTCTTAAGTCCAGGACAAGTTTACAAACATGAAAAGAACGAGCAAACCTCTACAGATTTGGAACAATACAGTTTTGGTTTACTTACACATAATTCGCACCCTTAATAAAACAGAGACTTATCTCAGTATTTTGGATTAAACAAATTTGAACTCTATTGCAAAGATTTAACTCAAATATAATATTAGAATTTAACATATACAATTAGAGTTCAAATTGCCTTACTTTCAAATTTCGAGTTAAGTCGCTGTTTTATTAAGAGTGCGATATATGTATTGGTTTTACAAATCGAGATATCAAAGGCTCCAAGTAAATGCTTTTAACGTAAATGTCGACATTTTATCTTGCTTGTTCATAGGCAAAGGAACTAGATCCATTGACGTATTAAGAAAGCAAACACTTAAACACAACAAAATAATCTAAAAAAAGAAATAAGTTTAACTTACGGTCAATATTGAGAACCACGCCATCTATGAACGCCGGCGAACATCACAAGAGAATTTGCATGTTTGGCATTGAGATTGCGTACGCGCATCACATATCGTCTGCTTTTGCAAAGCTTAGTTAGATGGAGCTTTTATGGTAGGCACGTGAATCTAGCGTAAGATGCAAAATTAATATGTAATACAACGCAATTAAAGTCGATTTTAGAATGTTTTGTTTTGACAAAACTTCGATCTAAATTGCTGTCATTAAACCTAATAAATAATGCAATAACAATTATAATTACCTGTGTTTCTTGTTTATTTGAATATCTCATTGACGTAGGAACGCGTTTAGAAAATTGCGGCTGATCGTTAAGTCTCGAATTTTATACCTGATTGGGATTGAATCGTAGTTCCAGAAAAGAGCTTTTTATCATGTAGTCTTTAAAATTACATCTGCTGCAAACATTCTTGTGTCGCTAGCGGCTTTACAAACATTGAACCTTGAGTTTTGGTTTAATTGTGTCATTTGGTTCACCATGTAACACAATGAACACCAAAACTCAAAACAACTATTGGTGAAGCCTACATTTTTGTAAGGATCAATCCTGGTACAATCGTCTTAGTCTAATAAAGGAATGAACAATTATTCATGGAATGGAAACAACTGCTGGAATCGCGGCGCAACTTCAACTTAACCTCTGTACCTATGATTCATAATAAAACAATTTGAATTTGAAAAGGCGTTCGCGGTGCGAGTCCCTACTTGCTTTCTGCAACTCGTCATGAAGGACTTTTGGACAAAGGTTTTGGTGTTCTGTCGCCTCTGAGGACAACTGCCACATGAAAGCACAACAACAATATAAAGTGAAGTATTAGTAATATAGTTAACCCGATAAGAAAATGCCAAACGTAATTAAAAACCTACTGTGTCTGGCCGCCAGTGTGCCGCTGCGACTCTATAGGTAAATCTTATCTAAAGTACTAAATGCGAATGTGAGTTTGTTTATTTGTTACGCTTTCACCGACGGACTATCATGAAATTTCGCATACAACGTGTATGCTTGTCAGGGGAACAGAAAAGGACAGCCGTGAGTTTCTTGCAGGTTTCTTCTCATATGTTCTACCCTTTGCCTGAACTTAGCAACTAACCTAAATGTAGCTTCAGTAACTTAGTAAACTCACTAACCTATATATTTTCACGTTCATAAGTGTTACTTTGTGACCTAAATGAATAAATTTTTTTTGACTTTGACTTTGACAGAGGGTACGATTTATCTAGAAAAAAAGAACTGTTACTAATCTAATCTAACTTATGTACATTCACGCGACCAAGCTGCGGGTAAAATGTAGTCATTAATATTTTTTTTTTTATATTGATACTGCTAGGTGATTGTGTTGGACCTGATGGTAAGGCCAATTACAGTAGAGAGACAGTGACGACGAGGAGAAGATAGATGTCTTCTAGCCGTCGCCAGTGTCAAGCCAGTCCGACTAGATGCTTTTTTACACTACTTTTGAAGGACCCAATGTCATAGAAGGGAGGGAACATATGTGCCGGAACACCATTCCAAAGTTGTATGGTACGGCATAAGAAGGAATTGCTGAATCTTTTGGTGCGAGACGAGATTGTGCTAACCATCCGTGGTTACGAAGACCGGCACGTGTGGTTCTCAAAAAGAAGGGGGAAGGTGGGATGAGGTCAAATAACTCTTCGGAGCTTTCGCCATGATAGAGGCGATAGAATACGCTAAAGGACGCAATGTCTCTACGAAGTTGTAGCGGTTCGATGTCCTTCGTAACCTCCTGGCTGTCGATTATACGTACAGCATGACGCAGCAGTTTTTTTTCTAATTTTTGTTTTCCTTTATTTAATACATTAATCTTTGTTAAAATTATTACCAAACTATCTCGCCATCCGTGCATTCAGCATTCACACGTTATTGACCTTGCAAAAACAGTTGCTATGTTTATGCAAATCAACGTTTAATTTAAAACAGGTTGTATTGACTCTATGTAATTTATCACTTGTTTAGTTAACAGATGATCTAGATACAGATGATCTTGACATTAGTGTGAAATTAATAGCGTGGTAGATCATACTTACCAATATAAAATATAATTATTTCCAGTCCACGTATATTAATGTTTACAATTAATTATGAAGTTGATATTGGAGTAGATATAATGTCAGAAATAATTTGATCTTTTATAGTTATTTATAAAGTGTAGGTGAAGCAGTGTAGATACATATATTCTAGCGATATACTAATAAATAACTATTGTTATTACTTTGATTCTTTTTATGTATGGTATAATGGCTGCAACACCTGAAATACTGAAATTATAATATATTTAACTGGTGATTTAAAAGAGAGGCCGTGAGTTTCTTGTAGGTTTCTTCTCATAGGCTCACCTTTTGCCTGAACCTAGCAACTAAGCTAAATGTAGCTTCAGTACCTTATCTTATCTTATCTTATGTGGGGTCCAGGCAATGTAGACCGGCGACACTTCGACCCAGTGGGATCTTTTGTGTCGACACTCTCCCAATAACGACTGCCATAGATGTTCATGGCAGCCGGGACCGACGGTTTAACGTGCTCTCCGAGGCACGGAGCAGGCGATAATTGTCAATCAATACGCACATAATTTCGAAAAGTCATATAACTTCCAAAAGTCAGAGGTGCGTGTCGTGGGTTCGAACCTGAGACCCTCTGCATTGCAGTCTGTTGGTCTCCCCAGTGAGCTATCGCTGCTCTCTTCAGTACCTTAGTAAACTAACTAACGTTCGTAAGTTTTTACTTTGATAAGTGTTACTTTGTGACTTAAATGAATAAATGATTTTTGACTTTGACTTTAATAGACCATTTTCCTTACCTGATTATTTAACAAATATAGAGTACTTGTAGCTAAATACAATAAATAGAGACCCATCTCTAGATACATTTTTTTTGTCACCTCTATTTATTAGAGAACGTATATATTTTGATAGTAAAACAAAATGTATTTTGTAATGGATTTGTTGTTTACCACATATGCCTATGTACCTAATATCAATGGGCCATTTACATAATTTTTTAAGAACAAAACCTAATTGCCTTTACATTATAACCTATTTCATTTTTTTACACCATGCTTACTACGTGCAAACATGACAACAAACTGTAAAAATACAAAACAATATATTTACGAGTTCTAAAGAGATTTTATGGTTTAAATGAATATATGTATATTATGATTTTTGATACCATGATGTGTGTGTTTCATCTTTGTTGTTGGCTAAAGCAGCCTGACTGAGAAAATGTCTACATTCTAAAGCAAATTGCTTCTAAATAACGTACGTTGTGTTCCAGCCGTCAAAGCCTTTTGAATGGAAGGTCGGCGTGGCGAACAATGGTCGCGTCGCCACTGTCGCAGTGCTGGGACTCTAGGTTCAAATTATAAACGAAATGGTTATATGGGGAATTTTAATTGCTGTTCTGTATAAATTTGTTTTATGTTTGTAAGGTATCACACGCAACGAGCTCACGGCACGAGCTCGGCGATCCTCACGATCTTTCATCCTGGGGCTGTGCATGTATTTTCAAGGAAGAAAGCTTCGTAAAGATGATCTTTGCCCAGCGTTATAATTAGGTATATAAAACAGAGTGTGTATTAAGTGTTTGTTCTTTGTACAGCGAGTAGTTTTTAGAATTGTCACACCCAGCAGTGGACATTTTGAAAACTTTGAACCACACTGACCGATACTACAACATTTTATATTTTTAATTATAAAAAAAGCAGTGATCGCCTTCTGTAGGACCGTTGGACTGTCACATAGAGGTCTCGAGTTCGATCTTAAGGCACCTCTGACTTTTTGAAGTTATGTGCCTACTAATTAGTTAATTATCGTTAAATATAAAGGTGAGGGAAAATGTCCTAAAAAAATATGAGAGGCCTGTCTAACCATATTGGGCCAGCGTGGTAAACTATGGCCTAAGACTTCGTGTTTAAAACACAGACAGATTATATAGAAGATTGACATTATATATTAAAATGTACCGGGCACATTTACAGCTAACACAGAAAATGTTCTAATAAGCTTTGGCTGGTCTGAGAATCATAAGCTACCTAGGTTTAAATTATTAATTTTAAATAAAGCACAATTTAAGTTACAAGACGTTTTTATTAACTTTTTACATGCTGATAGTTTAAAATTAACGTTAATTAATAAATAGCTTTGTACAAAATTCTGTCTATTATTAATAATGATACCCGGTCTGAGGATCGAACCTTTGAGCCTGTTTGGGTCCGCTGAAGTCTTCTCCAACTACCTGGGGTTGACCATAATATCCTGGATAACTGGCAGACTGCTCTCCACCATACATAGGCCTTAAATCATCCCTCGCTATGTCACCTAAAGGCAAACCAGTGGAAGCTTGAGTAAGGCCACCAGGTCCTCTTAAATTATATCCATTCATAAACTGTGTTCCTGGATATTGACTAACTTCTTGACCAGTGGGCTGCTGTTCAGAAAGTATTGGCCTTCCAAAACCATCAACTACAGGGCTTTGGCCATAGATATCTTGGGTAGAAGGAAAACTAGGACGCTGGGTTGAAGAATATTCTTGGAATGGTCGACCAGGAGTTGTTGAAGATATGAAAGAGCCAGGTGTGGTTCCAATCGTTGATGGTGGTGTTGTAGTTGAATATACAGGTCTTGAATACTCGTAACCAGTAGGTGAAAGTTGAGAATAGTAGGAGCTGGGTAATCCAGTGTCAATTGGAGAATTGGGTCTAGTTTCTGGAGTTGCTGGTGTAGGAGATCCGCGGTAACCAGTTTGGTAAGTTCCAGTAGGTGATGATCCAGGCGCAGTAGTTCCAAGTCCCGAAAAGATGAAAGTGCCTGGTTTACCTGTGTCATCAACAGGACCTTGTTGGTTATTACCAGGTGTAGTAGTAGGGTATGTTCCAGGGATATAGGTTGCCGATGTTGGTATTTCAGGTCTACCCGTCGTGGTATATTCAGATGTGATCGGTATGTATTGTTGATTATTCTGGTAAGTTCCTCGGAGTGGTGTTTGGTATGTTCCAGGTGTTCCAGATGGGACGAAAGCTCCAGTAATGATCTGGTTGCTAGGAGTCGTTGGTATGGCAGTACTAGATGTGGTGGTATATGTCGGATTATTTTGAGGAGTGGATCCTGTTAGTCCATATGTTAAACGAGAATCATATCTGGGTTGGCCAGCAGGAACAACTGTCGTACTAGGATATCGCAAAGGAGGGCTTGTAGTTTGATATCTGGGATCAGATGTTCCAGTTGCAGGTTTTGATGACAAAACCGGTTGATCTACCGCAGTTGAGGTGCTAGGTCTTCTAGAGTTCGATGGTCGTTGATGAATCTGTTTCATAACCTGTTTTGGAGCTTCAGTACTACCGAATCGAGAATTTTGAGTTGGTGTATGTGTGGTAGACGCATAACCTGGTGTTACAGTATTATACAAATCAGGTTCTTGACTAGGTGCTACTGTACCTTTCTGAGTGACACGCGTTCTTTGGCCATACTGGGGTCTTGTAGTTTGCATTGGTTGAGAAGGACGACGATTACCAACGTTTCCATTTTCATTAGGCCTTGTAGTGGAACTGATACCTTCGTCATCAGTTTTCTGTTCAGTAGTATAGTCTTCACCATAATCGTAGTCGGCGTCAGAACTATCATCAGGTGTGGTGACACGAGATGTCATGAATGGTTTTCGTGTAGTCGATTGTTCATCCCCATACTGCTGCTTGTTTAACTTAGTAGCTGAAGGCTGATTATATACCTCAGGCGTCTGAAATGGTCTCACAGTTGTGCCTTTGCCGGATATTTTATAAGACGTAGGTAGGGTAGTCGAAGGCAACTCTTGACCCCTAAATCTTGTCGGAAATTGAGTTTGGCCAAATTGGGTTTGTGGTGGATTATAAAAGTATCCATTTTCATCTATTTGTTGATTATTTTCCTGGTTGGGAATAAGCACATTAACATTTTTCTGATCAAAGTCAGGTAGTTTTGAAGAAGTGTCTCTTTGTTCACTAACAAAATCATTAACATCCCCTTGATTGAAAGTTTGGCTACTTTGTGGCCTTTTCCCTTTAAGATATTTGGTATTTGATGTATCAGGTCGTATGCTACTATTTGGCCTCTGTTTTGAGGGTTGTTTTCCAGTACCACTACTTGCAGTAGCTGAAGTCTGGCTGGGGTTGTAATATTCAGGACTATTTTCTTCAATATCTCGACTACCGTCATTATACAATTCAGATTCCTTAACAGATTCGTAATCAAGATAGTTACCAGGAGTATCAGTATCTTCAATTTTGGATCCAAGGTACTGTGTTTTAGTACCTTTCACTCCACCAGCTAAAGTAGGTCCTGAAATACCAGGGTGTTCTGAGATATTATTATTTTCTTCTGCTGCAGGCAAATTATCTTCGCCCAAAGGAAGACGCCCCGATGGAACCTGGTTCTTTGGACTTTGGATGTCGTTTAAATCAGAAGCGCTCTTATCACCAGTAATTTTAGCTGACGGACGTTGTGATGGATATTTTCCGCTTAGCTTCTTCATACCGCCAATAGGAATATTATCATTTAGCTGATCCTGTGGTACCCTTTCGTCGTATTTAACATCGGTTATTCCTGATATAGGCCTTAATGAATCTTTTTGGGCCTCATCAATTCGGTTATTATTGATCTTGCTAGAACTAAAGGTTTGTGGATGTCGGTGAATGACAGGGCTTTGATAATTCTTGTATCCATATTTAGCTTCATCGTATGAACCTGGAAACAAAATAATATTTAAAATATATATACATATATAGAGGTATAATGGAAATAACTAGTACTATATTATGACAAAATCATTTACTTACCATCATCAATAATACCTGCTGCTTTGTCTTTAGCGGCCTGCTCAATAACTTTCTTTATAGCTTCAGGTATCGGTGGAGCAGTAGGTATATGATCACCCCGAGGTTGGAAACCATTCTCATCAGCGGTATATATAACACTGTAGACTTTACCGTCATCGCCGGTATAAGAATAACCTCCTTGGGCCCTAGTTCCATCGCCTAATGTACCACTTTCATCAGCATGGATTCCATTAGAAGTGTCATAACTATAGGAATAACCGTTTGGAGTACGCACATTCTCATAGTTGAGAATTACCGCGTTTCTATCGCCAGCTGCTTGAGGTCTTTCAGCGCGAATTACGGGACTAGTTGAAGAATATGCTGCTGTTGATGAAACAATACTGGTCGTGGGAGTGGTATTGGCCACAGTATTATAGTCTGGACCAGGCTGGTAAATATTTTGTCCTAAGATCGATCCAGGGCTAAGTATATTTTGTTTCACAGTATAAGGCTGCTGGGGTTTACTATCTTGTCCAGTTGGACCTTGATATCCTTGATTAAATTCAGGTTTTCCAACATCTTGAACATTTATGGGTTGACCGGAATAGGTTCCTTGAGGAATTTCTCCAATATACGGTCCCTTGGTTCCAATTTCAATGTATTGACCTTCTGGTAAGTTGTTAGAAGTCATTTGTTGAGGAGCTGTAGGTGACGGTATCGATCCTTGCTGTCCTGGGAGAATTTGTTCTTCAGGGTATTGTATCGAGTCTTGGTTGACCCCAGGCGTCTGAAAGCCTGGTCTTTGGTTTTGAATAGTAGCTCCGGGATTTATATTTTGGTTTGGATATTGGCTAGAAATTTGATTATTAGTTTGGTCACCAGGATACTGTGAGTAATCTTCGTTAATAACTGGCTGTTGAGAAGCTACTCCAAGGACCTGATTAATACCTCCAGGTGTACCAATGGTTGCTTGGTCCGAGTACTGATTCAAAGGTTCATTTCCAGTTTGAGTGTAAGTGAAACTGCCTATATTAATAGGCTGACCATTAGGTACTACACCTTGAGAAATAAATCCAGGCTGAATATTGTCATTGTAGCTTGGTGCAAACTGACCGTTATTTTGAGTAAAACCTGGCAAGCTTTGAATGTTCTGCTGGTAACCGGGCTCTCCTAAATTCTGTACTGGAAGACCAGTGATAGGATTTATCGGTGCTACAGTTGTTTCATAGCTTTCTATGGGCTGATAAGTTGTAGTTTGCGTAAATGCATAAGACGTAGTCGTAACGGGGATTTGTGTAGGCTGTCCAATAGCTCCAATTTCTTGCACTCCATTCAAGTTTGGTCCGATTTGTATAATTCCAGGTTGTGGGAGGTTGGGCAACTCAAATGGCGCTTGAATGTCTTCAGGGTTTCCTCCAGCGAATTGAGCTCCGGGTGGTGGAAGGTACGTTCGGTCTAATTTATCAGAAGCCGTAAGGCCTATGGCCAGTAATATCTGAAACAGAAAAATATTATAAAAAACTTCTAAACCAAATTATTAGGCACACATTGCGCCCTTAAGCAATTTTAAATATAATGACTAACGTATTGTATGACACAAATTGTATCCATTGGAGCGTAATGATGTACCACGCTTCACGACTATAATGCGTATACCTATGATTAGCTAGAAAACAACAGGTCATATATTACTTGCAATTTCTAGTTTTGCTACGCAACAACCCGGAAATCGGATGCCCTCAATCCGAATTAAGTCAATAGAGCCAATACGTTTACAAAACTAATGAATAGTTGCTTTCTATTGTATCTAAAGTGGAGACACAAAAGGAATATATTACTGTATCAATCGTTAATGAGAGCTCATTGTAAGGCATTGTCATCGTTATAGTTTAAATGGTTTCGCTTAAGTCTAATTACGGAGTACAGAGCAGAACATTTTAAACAACACATCGAGAAAATTTTATGATTTAATGTAATTTGATAAGTAGTTCAATTAGTCGCTATCATAAGCGCTGATACCGCTTTACATATCATATAAATTATATTTGTAACTTAAAACCCTAAGTCTATTCTATAAAACTGTGCTCGATAAATTTATTCGGGGAATGTATGTACGTAAATCATAACTAAGGAAAATCTTAATAGTCTGTATTTAGGTTTATTCATTATAACTCTAATAAACTGAGAATATAGTAAGGAATAAGATTAATTTAACTTTCGTTTTCACTTGTTAAGCTTAAAAAGTTCAAACATAGTTGCCGAAATATATGTACACATAGGTAAATTTTTCCAACTATGTTTAAATTTCATGAAAAGGAAGTGAGTCTATATTTTGTAAACCAGGTACAGTTGCTCACTATATACTGTTACAAACACAATCCTGTCAGTAAAACTGATGAGTACCTTTTACTAACAGGTTAGTCAAAAGTACTAACTCAGTTTTCTGAGGATTTACTAAGATTACAAACGTTTAAGAATTTAAAAAAAAGCACAATTTATATTCTAGATGACTTTTAGACACTACATTTTACCAACATTGAAAACGTTGCAATTAAATAATTTTCATTAATCACATAATAAAATAAACTTGAAAACACCTACCAAGAACCACTTCATCTCGGACGATGTATCCTCACCAGGACTCACTTGAGATGTGTGACGTCCCAAATTACCATATGATATTTATACCACCAACATGATGACCCATAATGACCATTTAGACGTTACTGTACGTGACAGATGGACACGGCGTGACAATAGTCTAATTATTGCTGTCATAGTCGAACATATTTATTTTATTATTTCGTCATTAAATTATAGAGCCTTGGCATTTTTTGTGGCCAACACTGTAATTTGTTGGTGACAAACGTTTGCCCACGTTTTGAAAGCAACATAATGAGTCAGTATACACATGCTTTCGAATTGAGAGCTTTTGATTCAGACCAGTTCAGTGGTACAGTATGACGGCGAAGGAACATCGCACACCCTTATTCCCTAAGAAGTAAGCAGAAGTGTTTACAACCACAATTTGCCATACGCCGTACGTGTCAGCTAGCCTATAGCCGTTAACCAGGCATAGATTTAGACCACTGTGCTGGCACTGAGAATGTCACGATAGAGTCTAGCAACACTTTTCCAGAACCAGCAATCGAACCAGAAACCTCACTTATTGTTAGATATTTGGCAATAATATAATTGAACACGATTCCACCTGTTTAAAAAGTATCAGAACGAGTCCACACTCCGTACTTCAACCTAATAACTGGCTGGAGAGCAGTCTGATATTTTTGTTTATTGGTATATTAGCACAAGTACCCGACATGATTGCTGAAATAACTTAAAGAAAACTCATACTTGAGGTCTTAAATGACTAGAAGACAGAACTATTTCACCAATAACAAATGTTTCTACAAATTTTACTGCTGCATTACGGTCTCCTGTTATGCTATTGGTACTCTTTCGATAATAAGCGATAATTTATCTCATATCCTAAAAACAACAGGGGTTCTTACTTTTCTATAAGACTTCTGACTTTTGGTTTAAATGTACGTGCATAAATGCGTATTAGGTAGGTATAGAAAAGATTAACACAGGACTGGTTTTAATAGTACACACAATATGTACCAAGTTATTCATTAGGTTACTAATATTGAAAAAAACCTTGTTTGTTTATTATAATTATTGCAGATATATATATATATATATTAATACGTAAAGCAAAAACTTTGTACCTACCCCTTTTTACGAAAACTGCGCGGACGCAGGAGTATATAATTTGGCACAGTTAAAGTTTAAATGGAAAAGAAGGGGTGAATCCCTAATATTTATATAAAATATGCATTAGAAATACATTAAATTAATGGAAAAACACTACACGCACACAACCATGCATTTGACATACGCAGGCGAAGCGCGTAACTGTGGTTACATATATCAATATATAATGAAATCATTGAGTAGTAGAGCCTCGCTGATTTCAACATTAATGGGCTGGCTCGATCGGGTAAGTATTACCCTCTCACAGAATATCAGCGTAAAATAGCAGTATTCCTACTGTTGTGTTTCGTTTGGTGAGTGAGAGTGCCGGAGGCCCAATCACCCTCCTTCTCACTTCCCGCTACTTCTCCTTCCCACTTCCTTTTTTCCTAAAGGGTTGGCAACGCGCAAGTGATGCCTCTGGTGTTGCAGGCGTCCATAGGCTATGGTGACCACTTACCATCAGGTGGGCCGTATGCTTGTTTACCAACTTAGTGGCATAAAAAAAATTACGTATATCAGCAATATCTTACAGGCAAACTTCGAAGTCGAATTTCGAGCAATAGGCGTTTCGCTCTCTCTCTTAACAGACGTTCAGTTCACAGAGAGTCTGAGAGTCCTAGTCGGTCTAGATATCTATTCAACGTAGAAATACTGCCAGTGTTCTGGGCATTTTCCAGTAGACAATTATGCACAAGAATTCTATTAGAGATTATTTTTATACTCCTCTTTTTAATATTACGTATATAATTGTATAATTTGTATAATTAATCGAAATCCTTTTTTGATGAACGATGCATTTTGAATCGCAAAGGAATCGAACCGAGAACTTCACAATATAGTCACCCTCACGCTTACGACATTGAAACACCAGTTATGACAAATGATTCTCTATAATATTCCATCCAAAATAACAATATCATGATTATCTTTCATCATTTCATTATACTGCATATGCACACCTAAATCGTAACCTGATCGCAATCATTTAATGATGCAAATATTAATGAACCAATATGGTACATAATAATATTCTGTATATTTATCTCTCTAATTAACCATTGTTAGAAAGCAAAATAAACTGTAATAAATCATACTACAGTAATTAGTACTGGTCTTGTTCTTTATTGTGTGAGTCATGTTTAATTTAGGCTTCTTGTATACTTAAGACTGCGCCGATAATGTCAGAGCTCGTGCGGCGCATATAAAAATCGGTGCGCGGCCGCCATAGTTAAATTGTATGGAGGATTTGAAGTGCTTTTTTGATAAATATGTATCTTTATTGAATCAGAATCAGAATCAGAAATCATTTATTTGTAGAAACATAGGTTAATACAAAGATGTTACAAATTATTTGTCCTCTATGTTCTGTCATTGGGACATACAAATTAAAATGGATTACGATAACAAAAGAGAATATAAAAATAAAAATATCGTCAATGTTAAGAAACAAATTCAAAATTACATGACAAATACATACAATAGCAAATTCAATTATTACACTAAAAAACAAATATATGTATTACCATTTACAAAGTTAAAATATGATATTCTTATTACATTATACATTATTATCATGTTATTAAAATTATGTCATTTAAATATTCATTCAACGAATAGTAGCTTTTATTTACCAGCAACTTGAAGATATACTTTTTAAACTTAGTTAATGGCAAGGTTTTTATTTCATTGGGTATTTTGTTGTATACCTTTGGAGCTATACCAAAAACACTCTTTTGCATTAGAGCTGTCTTGCACTGTACATTACACAACTGTTCTTTATATTGAGCACGTATTGGACCTATTTTCACATCTGATACTTTTTTAAAGAGTATTAAATTCGTTTTTACAAAAACAGCTGTTTCCATTATGTACAATGCTGGTAAAGTTAACAATTTGAGGCTTTTGAAGTAAGGTAAGCAGCTGTCTGTAACTTTTAAACCAAACATTGACCTGATACACCTTTTTTGCATTCTGAATACTAGTTCTCTGTCTGTTGACTGACCCCAAAATATTATGCCATACCTTAGTAAAGACGCCACTAGACCGTGGTAAGCAGTTATGAGAGATTTCTGGTTTACTTTTCTGGAAAGTTGTGAAAGGGCATACGCTGTTTTACTTAGTTTTTTACATAATTCTGCTATATGGGGCTTCCAGGTGAGTTGATCGTCAATGGTTATACCAAGAAATTTCGCTACTTTTGTCTCTTCTATTTCATATCCATTAAAAGTAATATCAAATTTTGGTATTTTACTTCTTTGGTGAAAATGCATTACATTTGTCTTTTTTAGGTTAATTTGCAAATTATTCCTATCGAGCCAGCTAATAATGTCGAATAGGCAATTATTTATGTCATTTTTGTAACTATTAAGATTACTAGGATCTGAATTTTTTATTATTGCTGTACTATCGTCTGCAAATAGAACCATGTTATGACAGACAGATTTTGGCAGATCATTTATATATATCAAAAAGAGTAGCGGGCCCAGGACACTACCTTGTGGCACACCATATTTTAATTCCCTTGGTTCAGATGTATAAATTATTTCTTGTTTGGTTTTTATACATAATCTAGAAATTTCTGTACATTGCGTCCGGTTACTCAAGTACGATTCTAGAAGTTGTAGAATGTTACCTCTTATGCCATATCCCTGAAGTTTATTTAATAAAATTTTATGGTCTACGAAATCGAACGCTTTGGTCATGTCAGTGTAAAGAGCACAAACAGGTATTTTTCTATCGAAAGAAACCATAACACTAGACATGAATTCAAAAATAGCCATATTTATTGTAATTTTATGGCGGAATCCTTTCTGTTCAGTACAAAATAGTTTATATTTGTTAAAATATGCATATATAGATCTATAAATTAGTTTCTCGAAAACCTTAGAGAATATAGGAATTTTAGCTATAGGTCTGTAGTTTTTTAACTTAAATATTTGGGACGGACGAATTTTAATATAACTATTTATGTTTCGTTTAAGCTGTAAAATAGGATAGATTACTACTGTTATAATCTTAAAATCGCCATACGTTTTCGCTTACGTTTTTGCAAATTTACGTAATTTTGCAGGCGAAAATATTAATTATTATAAGTTTTTTACACGGAGTAATTGTAAACACATTCATTGTTATGGTAAATGTATATTTTATATTTGTATTAAACAAAAAGTAATGATTTTATTCACTTAACTGAGAACGCCTGTTTTGGCACATTTCGCTCGGCACAGTCTTAATACACTTACGACAGACTATTAAAATCTTACGTACATGGCATCATACATAATGTTCATCGGGTTGTTGGTAGAGCAGCATGTCACCATTGAAAATGCCATAAATTCATGGATTCATGCCAGTATATCTCCGAAAGAATAGACAAATATGTTTATATTACGTCTGTTTCTTATAAAGCAATGTTTGACAATAAGACCTCTCGCTAGTAACCACATTACGATACGGCACAACGTGACTGTACTGATGGCATAGTGGCTTAAGTGATCACCTCGCCGCTGCCACTGCACCGAGTGTTGTGGCTTCGATCCCCATCATCATAATCATCATCATTTCAGCCTATTGCAGTCCACTGCTGGACATAAGCCTCCCCCAGGGTACGCCACAAGGCCCGATCTCCCGTTTCCGCCATCCAGTCACTTCCAGCCACCTTTTTCAGGTCATCGGTCCATCTGGCGGGAGGGCGTCCTACACTACGCTTGCCGAGTCGTGGTATCCACTCGAGAACCCGTCTGCTCCAACGATCATCGGTTCTGCGACAGATGTGACCAGCCCACTGCCACTTCAGCCTGCTACACTTCTGAACTACGTCAGTGACTTTGGTTTTTTGTCGGAAGATCTCGTTCCGGACTTTGTCACTTAACGAGATTCCGAGCATACACCTTTCCATAGCTCGCTGAGTGACATGCAATCGGTGGGCTAGATTCACTGTCAGGTTCCACGTCTCGGCTCCGTATGTCATGACCGGCAGGACGCATTGATTGAATACCTTGGTCTTCAGGCATTGTGGCAAGGGTGACTCGAAGATGTGACGCAACTTTCCAAACGCAACTTTCGATCCCCATACGGGACAAAAATGTGTGTAATCCACAAAAAAGAAATTGTTCTGCGTCTGGGTGTTCTGTTTCCGTTGTTTGTATGTTTGTCCCAATCCCAGTAAAAGAGTAGCCTTTTTAAAGTTAAAAGAAAAGACATTACAATAATGTTTCTTAACAGTAAGTAAAGCGAAATCTAATATTTCTCCTTGTAGTCCTCAATTTCATTTGAATATCTTTGAAGATGTCACTAAAGAACGCTGAAGTACGAAATATGCTAGTGTATATAATACGTAAATAGTAAAATAGCTTATATAAGATTTGCATATAATATGTTACTAAAGCAAGCCAGGCTTGTACGTAAGGGTCCTTACTCCTAAAAGACTTGTATTTGATGTCTGGCATATTTAGGTATCTATAACCAAGAGAAATGAGATTGCTTTCCAGAATCAAGCAGTACTTTAGAAACAAATGTTCCAATACAAATATCACATTGACAGTAAGTAAACATACTCGTAGTAATAATATAGCTATTCCTATGGATTATGGCGATTTGGCCGATGAGAACTTACTGAATAACACTGTTATACTAAATTTCTAGAGAGACTACATTGAAAACTGTTAACTTTAACTTGTGTAGGTCCTTGATGAACACCGTTTTTTTTTACTTGGGGAAACGCTCCTGAAGCACACCCTCTCACAAGGTGAGGCAAGAGGGTTATCTCGGGCTCTCCCGAGACTTCGAGCCTACCGACTATAACCACCACAGTGTGCCACTTCACTGCTTTGTATGGTGGGTGGGTCGCTGGAACTGAAACTACATCAGCAACCCACCCAGCAGTGCCCAATTCAGAGATATTATATCTGCGGGCAACAACTCCTGGGTGAAACTCCGGCATGACAGAGGGCGTCGCTCCGACTCAACCGTTGGCGGGCGGGAGATCCCTGTTCTCCCGCCCGTGGCCTAATAAAACTTCTAGTATCATTCACAATAGTGGACTAGATGGATAGTGGATAACTTCTACCGCGACTAATCGCATAATCAAGTCGCCGTCTTGCAGCAAGCCTAAAGTACATACAATAACGCAGTGAAAGGCTCGCGATGGTCACAAGTGAGATAATCGTTATTGTTTGCTGTAATTATCCGCAGCCGTCCGTGAACTGTGAACTTGTACTTAAGGCGATATATAACTACTTATTCTAGTAAAGTTGATGTTTATGCGATGCAGTGGTTTGAGTGATCTATTTTCATTACTGCGTAAGTTTTTTTTTGTACATCTAAGGTGGCACACAAGCATATGGCCCACCTGATGGTAAGTGGTCACCGTAGCCTATGGACGCCTGCAACACAAGAGGCATCACTTGAGCATTGCCAACTTTTTGGGAGAAAAAGGAAGTGGCAAGGAGAAGGAGCGGGCAGTGGGAAAGAATGTGGTTGGGTCTCCGGCACTCTCACTCACCGAACGAAAGACAACAGTAGGAATATATTTTACGTCGATATTCTGTGAGAGGGTAGTCCTACCCCGGTCATGCTGAAATCAGCGAGAAAAGTTACGAGTTTGATGTATCAACGGGATAAATATTTCTTAATCTACAGATAAATAATTATTCTTAATTTAAGTTAAGTTTTCTTTATTTAAATGTTTGTAAAATTCAAACAAATGTTACAAATGCGAAAGTAAATTTGTTTGTTTGTTACACTTTCACGCCTTTTCTTCTCGACCGATCATCATGAAATTTCGCATACACGTTGCCAGGGGTACAGAGAAAGACATAGGGTATATTTCACCCAGAAAATAATACTGTTACTAACTTAACCTAACTTACATTTACGCCAGCGAAGCCACGGGCAAAATCAAGTTAGCTATAAAACTAAATGTCTTAACTGATTCATCAAAATCATCTTAACACCGTAAAAAATTAATTGTGTTTTGTTCATAAATCTTTCTGAGTGGAGCTTAACCTTAAATTCATTCATGATCTATCTTTTAATAAAAAAGTATGCACTCAATGACGAAACCTATCCTTTGATTCTTAGGTACTTACCGATGTCATAACGCATTGTGCATCGATTAAAATTGATACGGATCTTTTCAGTTCCCACTGTTAGTAAGATTTCAATAGTAAAAGGATGTTGCGAAGATGAATCGATTTTGCGAAATCGATAATGCATTACGATGAAAGATAACGATAGAATGATTGTGGATTAAGTATTGTGGGATTGTGACTTTTTTGTTTGCGAATTTAATAATCTAAGTTTAAACTATGACCTCATTGAGACCTGGACTGCAACTGTAAAATAATTGTTTTATTGCTAAAGCGAATTTTTATTAAAGCACAACCTTGCGTTGTATTCCTGCGGTGGAAAGGACCTTCGAGTCCTTTTTTTATACTTCTACAGTGGCAAGTCCACCTGACAGTAAGTAGTCACCGTAGCCTATGGACGCATGCAACACCAGAGGCATCATCACTTACGCGTTGCCGACCCTTTAGGAAAGAAAGTGGGAAGGAGAAAGAGCGGGAAGGGGGAAAGAGGGTGATTGGGCCTCCGGTACTCTCACTCACCAACCGAAACATAACAGTAGGAATACTGCTATTTCACGTCAATATTCTGCGAGAACCCTAGTCTTTCCCGGTAGAGCCGGCCCATTCATGCTGAAATCAGTAAGGCTCTACTGTACCAAAACCTCCCACATGGAGAACATCTGATATTTGTAAATTACACAAATTTGACATATGTAATGATTTGAGGGCGCAACAGTATGTAAAACTGCTATGCTTAAAGATTTGATTTTCGGCTAAAACTCAAGAATTAAAACCATTACCATCATGAAATTGTGAGTAGGGGCAGGAAATCTGGAACTGTTTGTGTTCCTGTAATCAAATCTGGCGCATTGAAAATGTAATTCGCCTATTTCAAACCCGCCGGTTTAAATATTTTTGCCACGGGTGGAAATTGAACCCACAGCCTCTGCTCACCCATGCTATCAGCTATTACGTTACCAAACTCTTTCTTCACAATATAGTATCGATTATGAAGATCTCATCACTTGAAGCGAATGTTGTAAGAGATGACTAAACAATCATGTCAATCAAGTAGGCCTGATTCGTTAGAACAGTGATTGATAGATTTCAATCTATAAGCTCACCCATCAAATTGACTAGCGTGATGATTGATAATAATGTTGATACTGGTGCAATATCATATGTACATATATTATGTACCATAAAATACATAATTTTCTCTATCCTGCTTATACTATTATGTTAGTATGTTTGGTGTGTTGCGAGAAGTAATATGTATGTAAGAGATATAGTTGTTAGGTGGTATTTAATATATTATGTATTAACCATTGTCTCTTTATTAGTGTTAGTCACCTGCAGCCATTCTGATTAAAACAACAAATAAATTAATAAATATAAAGAGAGAGAAAAAGATTTGTATATTTAATCGAGCTAATTTTTTTTTATTCATTTATTCACTTGTAATAATAATAGTACAACATATATGTAAATTTCCTCGCCAAGCTACACAGCTTGTTGGCGAGATGCGCTCGTTAACAATTATTTATTAAACCTTAAAACTAATTATTATTAGATATATATCTACAATACAATACAATACTAATTTTTTTTATCGACTGCATCGCGGGAATGGACCTCACTAATAGTAATGTCAACAACGCTAAGCAGTAGACTCTTTAGCTTTGCTTTTAACAATGTTTTACTTATTTTAGGTTGTGTTCTTAATAATTCTATCTCGTTATATATTTTTGGGACTAGATATTCAGTCATTCTCGCTCCATAATAGTTTTTAATTTTTGGTTTAAGCAGCTTTCCTTTCCTTACATTTCTTGTGTTATATGGGTTACCAATCCTAACTTTATAATCATCAGTATAATAATGTTCCATGGCTATTAAGAAATAAATAATAATATACTTCGGCTAAACAGATTTAAAAGTTTTTGATGAGTTGACAGCCCATCTATTAAGAAAGCTTATATGCCATATAACATTTCGCTATGACTCAAAAGAGAGGAGCGATAACCAAAAATGCCACCAATGGCGTAGTGTCTTCACAGGTCGCTTCGCAATTCTATTACGCATAATATTGAGCGTTTGAAATCCATATGGTGTAAAAATGTATATGATCCAAAAATTATTCTTGCGGTTATTTTTAGTATAGTGCAAACCTTTTAGGTGGTGATTATACTCGTTATTATGAACAACTTTTGTTCTGAGAAATCAGCTGTTCCATTAATTTTGTCGAGGTTAATGTTCTATATATATTTTGTATGGAACAGCTGATTTTTTTCCGCGATTTCGTCAATGTCCCAGAACAAAAGTTGTTCATAATAACAAGTATAATCACCCTCTAAAAGGTTTACACTATACTAAGAATAACGTTGTATACGGTGTTTGAATATTTATTTTGTTAGCTCGCCGCGATTCAGGGCTTATACACTCGTAATAACATAAAAAAGCGGATGAAGTTGCGAGGCATAACTGTAATAAACCGGTAAAATTGTTAATCCTATTAAGTCGCATACCAGTGGCCAGATATAATATGTTTTTAATTATGACTGGCATTCTGTTTTTAATTTTATACAACTAAGGTGGCAAACAAGCATACGGCCCACCTGATGGTAAGTGGTCGACGTAGCCTATGGACGCCTGCAACACCAGAGGCATCACTTGCGCGTTGCCGACCCTTTAGGAAAGGAAGTGGGAAGAGGAAGGAGCAGGAAGAGGGAAAGAGGGTGATTGGACCTCAGGCAATCTCACTCACCGAACGAAACACAACAGTAGGAATACTGCTATTTCACGTCAATATTCTGTGAGCGGTTAATACTTGCCCGATCGAGCTAGCCCATTAAATAAATTCTAACAACTAAACTAGTGCCCACACTTATGTATGGAAGTGAAAGTTGGGTATGGCAAAAGAAGCATGAGAGCAGAATAAATGCTGTAGAAATGAGAGCGCTGAAAAATATATGTGGTGTGACTCTGAAAGATAGAATAAAGAATAGTGTAATTAGAGAGAGATGCGGCATGAAAGTGGATATAGTGACAAGAATAGAAAAGGGTATGTTAAGCTGGTTTGGGCATGTAGAAAGAATGGACGAGGAAAGACTGACTAAGAAAGTTTATAAGGCTAGTGTGAATGGAACAGTCGTAAGAGGAAGACCTAGGCGAACGTTTCTTGATCAGATCGGAGGCGTTCTGGACAAAGGCCAGGTTAAGAGCACCTTGAACCGACGGGCGTGTATGAGGAATGTGATAAAAGTGAATGAAGCCAGAGAAGTGTGTCAGGATTGTAGGAAATGGAAATCCGTAGTCTCTGCCGACCCCTCTGGGAAACACGCGTGTGAATCTATGTATGTACTAACAACTAAAATATGTTGTTTTTATTATTAAGAAATAAATTATTTGTTTGCCACATATACACACAGTACCTACAAAAGTAAAAACAAAACTTAAAATTAAGTAGATAAATACAAAAAAAAAACTTATACATTCAATATCAATACAAATCAGTACAAATCGGTACGCACTCAGCTATATTGCTGTATTGTGGTCCATAGGGGCCTATAATAAACCGCTGATTTTCAGTGCGGACCTTTGATGTCGCACAGACGTAAGGAGTCACCACAAAAATAAACATTAAACAGATACGGAACATGGTTCAAATACATAATAATCAAAATAAAAGATTATAATAAGCACGCGAACAACGTAACAAATTATACGGTATCAAACTATCTAAACTAATATTATAAAGAGGAAACATTTGTGTTTTTGTATGTATGTTTGTAATGTTTTGACACAAAAACTATTGGACCGATTTCAAAAATTCTTTCACCATTAGATAGCTGCATCTTCACTGAGTGACATAGGCTATATTACATTTTCAAAAAAAAATAGTGATCCTTAATAAAAATGCAATAATATAAACCAAAGTGTGAAAAAATTAGTCATAAAAATCTGTCATCACATGCGCTGCGGAAACTATTGATGATAGAACAAAAAAATATTCTACAGTATTATACAACGTATCAATATCTACAAAAAAGTCCGCGATACCATATATCCAACTACTGTAGTTATGTTACTATAACGACATTTTTACATTTTAAATGTTGATAAAAGTGCCGACAATAATCAAACCATATTATTCATACCTCTGTATTAATCCTTATCCCATTAAATGATATTTTATTAAAGACCGTTTCAAGAACCGTAAAATACTTTTTAAATTATTAAAATCGGATAATTCATTCAAAAGATATAATTCTTTAGATATAGTAGGTAGTTTCTAAATATAAGTAGGTAGTTTTTAAGTATTAGCTATATATACAATATAGCTAACTTCACCTATATAGGTGTAGTTAGACTTATTAATTTCTTTAGTTATAGTTTTGTATATTAAAATTAGATAATAAATTAAAAGTAGGTATTGGGTAATAAATTAAAGTCCACGCGGACGAAGTCGCGGGCAACAGCTAGTATATGTATATAGCTATTTGCCTATTCCTTCCGTGCATGCCATGGAACTCATAAACTAACGTCTGTATTCTAAGCCCACGAATTAATCTGAAATAAGTAATGTCACTATGAATATCAGAAATTCGGCAAACATCGTGGTAGTTATTCTCATGGTAGACGTGGGAGAGCCACGCTTCGGCACGAATGGGCCAGCTCGACCGGAGTGATACCACGGCCTCGCAGAAAACCGTCGTGAAATAGTGCTTGCGTTGTGCTTCGTCTAGTGGGTGAGGGTATTGCCGTCTATAACATGAAGAAAAACGTACGGTGGTCATTGTCGAGCTACTCCAGAGAGGGAAATCCCGCTATGCTTAAGTGTGGTGGTGAATTTTGATGTTTTTTTAACGTGGTACTCTCAGTTTAACTCCAAGGATAGTCTTGTATTAGCCTGGTTACCTCACCACTATCATTGCGCCGAGTTTTGAGGATGAGATCCCTACATGGGCCAAAAATTTGTATGGTATAATAATGGTTGTTCTGAATCTGGGTGTTCTTTGAGTCCATTGCTTGAATGTATGTAAAGTCCACTGGGACTAAGGATCTATTTCTAGTTCTAGTGAACGGTCTTTATAAAAAAAAAAATTAAGTGCTACCCATATTACATATTATGTTACAGTAATTGCATACTAGCGCGAGCATACACATCATTTCGTATTGCAAATTTGATAGTAAAAAAAGTACTTACGCAAAGACAGCATGTTCGTTCAATAATCTAGTATTCTCAATTTCATCATTGACCTTTTCACCACACTAATAGACATTGAGATCTTAGGGTGGTTGCAGACAGCGTGTGTTGCACCAATTCAATCGCGCGTTTGTTAAGCGTGCACATCGAGACACCTAACTGCTTCGGGTCCTAATTTAACTGTTTAAATTTAAGTCTACATTGCAATTAAAGTATTCTGTACTAGCTTTTGCCCGCGAATTCACTCGCGTAAAAGTAGGATAACTTATGTATGTTAGTATTTTTTTTTAAACGATAGCTTTTTATTTCAATTAGGTTTCTATTGGTGAAATAATTTTCAAAATCCGTTTAGTAGTTTTTGAGATAAATCCTTACAAACAAACAAACAAAAAATCAAATCTTTCCTCTTTATAATATAAGTATAGATTAATTATTATCGATATGTATATAAAAACGAGAAGTCTCGACTCCCTGACTGGCTTACTCATCAACGATCAGCTCAACCATTTGACTTAGAAAGCAGAAGGATTCTTGGCAAAACCATAAGGTATTTTAAAATTGCCACTGTACTGGGAATAAATATTTTTTTAAATTTATACACTTTACGATTTCACCTATAAATAATAATAATAATAATATCAGCCCTGTATTAAACTGTCCCACTGCTGGGCACGGGCCTCTTCTCAGTGTGAGAAGGGATAGGCCATAGTTCATCACGCTGGCCCAGTGCGGGTTGGCAGACTTCACATACTTTTGAGAACATTATTGAGAACTCTTAGACATGCAGGTTTCCTCACGATGTTTTCCATCGCCGTTAAAGCAAGTGATAATTAACAATTTAAAACGCACATAGCTTCGAAAAGTCAGAGATACGCGCCTTGGAATCAAACTCGAGACCTGTGCGTGGCAGTCCAACGGTTTCCCACTAGGCTATCGCTGCTATAAATAAGGATATTTCGAAATTAACGGGATAGTGAACAAATATAATTTTGACTTTAAAATTGCTTTGTTGTCAACCATGCAGTTGCATTTCGATTATCAAGGCTAGTCCCACACGCGTTTGTAGCAGTATACGCATTAGAGCAACTCATAAAACGCTGCACAAAGCGTCCGTATGAAACGGCTCTTATACATTTCTTCAAGTACTATCTATAAAGATCTAGTTTTTTTTCCAGACATCAAGTCGTTTACTTAATCGATACTCATTACATGGAGATGAAATAATACGATGTATTGAATTGCTCAACTGATCGGAGTGGGTCGTGATCGTTATGATTACGGTATGATCGTGATTTGGGGTGGGTAGTGCTCATTGAGGTGAAGGTCGTATGGTTGATGTTTTGTTTGATAGGTGGTTTTGCGTAGCGTAAGTGTATGAGGGTGTGATAGGAGTAAGTTGTAGGTTTTTTTAGCAATTTATTAAGTGGTTTGCGATTCATTTCATTGTACACTGGGGATTGTCTTAGAAACTTCACAATTGACCGCATACATACACGTAAACTTATGGTAGAAAACCAGCAATATAGACATTTAATTTTTTTAAAGTTAATTTGTACAATTTATCCTGACGAATATTATAAATGCGAATGTCAGTATGTTATGCTTTCATGCAATAACTATCCGAACGATCATCATGAAATTTCGCATACACGTTGTCAGGTGTACAGAAAAGGACGAAGGTACATTTTATCTAGAAAAAGTACTGTTTTCCAGGTATAGAAAATTGATATAACCTTCATTTACGTAAGCGGAATTGCGGGCAAAATTGAGTTTAAAATAAAATAGTCTCTCGACAAATTTTTTTCTAGATCTCCACTAGATTACTTAAGTCCGTCTGTTTGATTTTCAGGATGATATATACCAGGACAGATAGACTATGTCCTGGTACATGGTCTTTCTATGCGCTAATTTGCATCCAAATCCGTTAGACGGTTTACGCCTGATTAAGTAACGAGCATCCAAATACATCCACATACTTTCACATTTTAATATTAGCAAGATTTAAACATAAATTGAGTGTTAAAAGCAACGTTTCAGTTATTAGATGTTGTCAGCTGTTTGGCGTTAAAGATCTGAAAGTGCATCAGATTAAGCCATTACATTTTCCCATCCCACGCTTGCCTTATCGTACTGCTAATAAATAATTTGGCTTAAGCAACTCATTGCTTGGTTAAAAATTGATTAAATTTTGTTCTACATACAATGTCTGTAGAGTTTAAAAAGATGGAGCACCGCTTGAGTCTGGAATTACACGTAAATTGGAGCAACCCGATTATATAATAATACAATTTATTTATTTTCTTCCACAAAGGTATCTTAGGCATATAATTGTATTTGAGTAGAAAACAGAACAGGAACAATTAATAGAAAACAGATCCTTTTTGGGAGACTCGTATCTGAACTAGATTTCCCTTTCATACAGATTATTGGATTAGATTGGAAAGTAACGTTTCTTGATCAGATCGGAGGCGTTCTGGACAAAGGCCAGGTTAAGAGCACCTTGAATCGACGGGCGTGTATGAGGAATGTGATGAAATCGAATGAAGCCAGAGAAGTGTGTCAGAATCGTAGCAAATGGAAATCCGTAGTCTCTGCCTAACCCTCTGGGAAACAGGCGTGAATCTATGTATGTATGTATTGGAAAGTAACCTTAAAGATGATAGCAGGCAAACAAACTTGTTTGTTTCTGCAGTAAGTAGAGTTTTCGGAATCCTTACGGAACCTCTGAAGCTTAGCTCACTGCAATTAATTACGAATTACGACAACATGGTAAGTGTCGCGGGCAGTGGTTTGATGCGGAAGAAAAAAAGAATAAATTCCTTGGAAGCCTATGCAAGGCAGTTTTTCAGCTGAGATAATGAATTCATTACGAAGCAGCGGTATTTGAATAAGGTATAATAGGTCTTGCGATCGAGGCCATGGGTTCGAACCCAAATACAAGCATTTTAGTTTAGATGGAGAGGTAGCAAAAATAGTAGAAGTTTATAACCCAAAATTGGAAATAATTAACAGAAAAAGAAAAAGGAGTCATAGAGAAGATACAGGACAAAAAGAGTGTGATATAGACATAAGAATTAAGATTTTTGAAGTTCTATGTTTCTGGTTAAGTTAATAATTTTGAGACATTAGAGAAGAGAGAGAAAAGGCTAGCAACTCGTAGGAAAGATCTATTTAGTACAATACAGCACAAACTAAATGTAGTCAAACACTGTTTACGGGTACAATCTATATTTCTATTCAACAAGCTGCCGACAGAATTTAAAACCATAATTTGTTATTATAGCTTTAAAAACAAATTGAAACCTTTGTTATTGCAAAAGTGTTAGTACAGTGTTGATGAATATCTCAAAGACATGATATGATTGTAATAATATCTAATTCTTAATAGATTTAATAGATTGAGAATCCACAAATTCATATTAATTTAGTACTTAAATGCAATTGATGTTAAAATTATTAATTTCAACAAATAATTATGTTCAACACGATTTTTTTTTGTTATGAATAATTAAATATATAAATATAATTTTAACATAGAGCAAGCTAATTTTATTGACGACTAACCAGAAGGTTAATCAACCGGCTTAGAAAAGCAGGGGATATTATATTGCAAAAGTGTGTGCAAGAACACAAGGGCATTCTCTAACTCTCATAGTCCGATGGGACATCAATCCAACACAACCGTAGAGAATCAGGCGTAAGACTGACGGCTACACATGCTATGTGTACCTACTGTGTAACACTGCTATTTTCCTAACTCCGGACTCTTTTCTTGACAGAAAATCTCAATAACATATTGTTCAGGCTTTCAAACCCGAGACCTAATCCAAAGCAGTCGCATTCATTACCGCTGCGTCACCGAGGCAGTCAGTAACATAGATAGTTATTACTTGCATCAATCTGGATTGGAATGTGCGACCATGGCATTGTGCCGTAAAAGGCATGGAATTGATTATAAGTCCATTATAATTAACAAATTTTTGGGACCTTTAATTATCAAAACAATTTAATGTCAATTTATCCATTACTTCACAATTTTAAGTACAATTTTATTTTCATTGTCATAACATTTATGTAATTATATTATATAATGTGCATAATACAAAAATATTTGAAATGCCATATTAAGTACTATTTCACAATTGTTTTGAACTTGCCAATGAAATTATTACAATATTACTTACTTATTATTCAAATAATATAACTACAAACATACCATTCATGTTTTGAAGACAAACCATAAAAAGAGAAGTTTTTCTTCTTCTAAACAATTACACAATTATATTAAGGTATTAATTAACATTATATATTTGCAATAATAGCAGGAGAACGAAAAAATACTGTCATAATAATCCTCCGTATCGCTGTCAATCGGCAACGTGCTCATAAGACTGGCAGTATTGCCACTTTGACACATTGGATAGCAAGGCTAAAATAATACTTTGTGTAAAGAAAATAACAGTCGGGCTTTTTCTTTCTTCAGGATTGTCACGCGAGGCGTCGTATAGCCGTTTAACTGGGTCTGTACAAACAATACTGGCACTTAAACACCAAGGCTCCAGCGTTTTGATGTTTAAGAAAATTAAATATCAGCTTCAGCATTGCTCTGTCACAACCACGGTGGCAAAGAAGCAAACGTCCCACCTAATGGTAAATGGTTAACGTAACGTATGATCACTTGCAATGCCAGGCGTATCACTTGTGCGTTGCAGTTGGAAATAAAGCAAAGATGAAATTAATAGAAAGGAATGGGTGGTATAGGTAGTACGTTGATTGCACTGATTGTGTAGTGGTTTAAGTGGTTGTCTCACCGCTACCACTGCGCCGAGTGTTGTCGGTTCGAATCTCACACGGCACAAAAATTTGTGTGATCCACAAATTGTTGCTCAGAGTCTGGAGGTCGACTTTTAGAGTTCAGCTTTGTCCGTCCGTCCATCCATCCGTCCGTCCGTCCGTCCGTCCGTCCGTCCGTCCGTCCATCCATCTGTCTGTTATAGAACTTTCAACTCAAGAACCGTAAGAGCTAGAGACTCGCGGTTAACGCCATTCGACTCAACATAGTCGATATGCCCCCGAAATAACTATGACCTTTGACCTTTGACCTCAAGGTCACGTGATACCATCTTTTAACTCAAGAACCGTAAGAGCTAGAGACTCGCGGTTAACGCTATTCGACTTAACATAGTCGATATACCCCGAAATGACTATGACTTTTGACCTTTGACCTATGACCTCAAGGTCACATATTACTTGAATCATTTTTTCGAACTCTAAGATTTACGGCAATTCATCGCCGATTCTCACTTGTTATTGTTTGTAAAGTTCCCGCGACCCAAAAATTACTCCAAAAGCAAGAGCAGTCATTTAAAAAAAATACGTATTCTGGCCCTACAGTGGGCTGAAATAGGCTGATGGAAACGTTGTTACGAATATTTAGGGGTGCATGCAATGGGTTTAAATTCGAGACCGTTTTCGTAATCCAATGGTCCCTCAAATTGTTTATATTTTGTATTATATTAATAACTCAGTGGATAACACTTAATATAATTTTTGTTAATCGGGATTTTACTAAGCGTACATAATACAGCCAGTCACTGCTTTTAATAAGTGTTGTATACACACACGTGTATTACCATAAGTACACGTACATTTCTTTATTTTTGTTATTCTTTTTATTAAAAGACAGCGCCCTCACTAGGAATAAATCCTTTGTGGCGGGTTAGCTTAAGACTGCGCCGAGCGAAATGTGCCAAAACAGGCGGTCACAGTTAAGTGAATAAAATCAACACTTTTTGTTTAATACAAATATAAAATATACATTTACCATAAAAATAAATGTGTTTACAATCACTCCGTGTAAGAAACAGTTTTTTTTTAATTATTTTTCAAATATTATTTATATAATATAATTTAATTAATTATTTATCAAATTTACGTAATTTTGTAGGCACAAAATTACGTAAATTTGTAAGCTCGTGTTACGTGATTTTTAGATTATAACAGTAGAAATCTATCCTATTTTACAGCTTAAATGAAACATAAATAGTTATATTACAATTTGCCCGTCCCAAATATTTAAGTTATTGATTGACAATAAAGATATATATTTAGCAAAAAAGCACTTCAAATCCTCCTTAAAATTTTTACTATGGCGGCCGCGCGCCAATTTGAATATGCGCCGCACGAGCTCTGTCAGTATCTGTCTTACGCTCGGCATAGTCTTAAGAACATTCAAATAACGAAGACCAGAGTCGGAACAACTATTTATAGAGCACACAATAGCAATAATAAGGGACCGCTTACACCACTATACGCGTCTGTGCAGTCGTCTTTCACGAGATTATGTTTTGAAACACATAATATAGGCAACGAGCCTATTATCGTCTACCAAATACCGTTTCAGACTCTGAACTGCTACTGAAAATTAATTGACAGATAAAGTGTTCTACTAAACACAACCAAAGAACCAGCTCTAGAATCTCTCAAACAGTATTCGCATTCACTACCGCTGCGACACAAAGTCAAAGCCGTAAATTAATTGATGACAAGTGAGAAATAGCAATAAATTGACGTAAACCTTAGAGTTCTAAAAATTGTTCAAGTAATATGCAAAGGTCACGTGATACCACATAACCTTGGGGTCAAAGGTCATAGTCATTTCGGGTGTATATCGACTATGCTGAGTCGAACGGCGTGGACCGCGAGTCTCTAACTCTTACGGTTCTTGAGTTGAAAGTTGTATAACAGACAGACACTGGACAAAATAGTTGTATAAAAGTTTTTTCGAACTCTAAAAAAATAAATAAAGAAAATCATCAATACAATTACTTAGGACCAATTACCGATCGCAAACAGGTTCAGAAATAAAAAGGTAACTAAAAGCTTCGGTAAGTATAAGCCTCTATAATTATGTAAGCAATAAATATACTTACATTTTCACAAATTGACCTTTAAATCTGACCAATACAAATTGTAACAGTGCATAAACAGGTTCAACAAACAAGTTCATCCTCATAGCGCAGAATGTTATAATGATGAAACTTGACCACGACTTACATTGAAATACATCTTCATTCAACTATATATACTCAGTACTGATACGGTCGTTATCAGTTGAACTCACAGCTTCTGTGTAGCAAGTTCATTACAACTATATAAAAATGAAATTGGTAAGATAATCTTAATAAAAAATTACCAACAAACTTAATCATCATAAACGTACTAGTTTTGTTGAAGGCACTGTATTTTAGTTTAGAAAGTGCTTTTGTATGTATAATAATATCAGACCTGTATTAAACTGTCCCACTACTGGGCACGAGCCTTTTCTCAGTGTGAGAAGGGTTAGGCCATAGTCCACAACGCTGGCCCAGTACGGGTTGGCAGACATCACATAACTTTGAGAACATTATTGAGAACTCTTAGACATTCAGGTTCCGTCACGAAGTTTTCCGTCACCGTTAAAGCAAGCGATAATTAACTATTTAATACGCACATAACTTCAAAAAGTCCTTTGCGTGGCAATCCAACGGTTTCCCACTAGGCTATGGTAGGTGCTTGCTTGTGAACGCAATAAAGTTTTCGTTTAAAGTCTTAGAATACCTAGATCAATAATCAAATAGAATCTAGGTATCCTAATTTTGTAATTTTTCACTCTGTCCTCTACATTAAAATATAAGGTTGAGGTAAAGCTGGATGATTTAAAATAAGCCATTTTCTAGTTTACATTGAATAGTAATTATTATATTGACCAGCATCACAGTGATTATAATTAAAGAATAAAGAACTTTTAAGTTTTGTTCTACAACGTAGCATAAAAATGTCAAACTTAAATTTTTTCCAGATCTTCGTTTTAGCCGCTGTCACCTTGGCGCAAGCCGCTAAATTGGATCGCGTGTACCTCCCAGCCAATGCGCATGCATCTGCAGGATCCAACTTCCTCCAGACACCACACCATACCTCCACTGGTGCCCAAGCTCAGGATTTCAATGCTTACTCCGGCCTAGCCACCAACGCCTACGCCAAAAACACTTACTCAGGATTCGAAGCTCGTCCTGAACGCGCTCAGGCCGCTCTTGAAAGGAACGCTGCTATCCTTCGTCAGGATAACTCGAACGATGGAGAGACTTACTCTTACGCTTACGAGACTGAGAACGGTATCTATGCTGAAGAGAATGGAGTGGCTACCAATGGTGTCCAGGCTCAGGGTGGCTACACCTACACTGGTGACGATGGCAAGGTTTACTCTGTGAGGTAAGTTTATGCTTAGTGAAAGCCTGGAGACAAATTTCATGGTTTAAACATGATAATTAATGTGACTACTTTGATCGTAGGTACACAGCTGACGAGAACGGTTTCGTCCCTCAAGGTGACCATCTTCCCACCTCTCCCCCAATCCCCGAAGAGATCCTGAAGGCATTGGAGCAGAACGCCCGTGATGAAGCTGCTGGTATCTTTGATGATGGTAAGAATATTTTGGTACCCGAATATGGATTCGAATTTATTTACCTCCAGCACTTCAGAACGACATTTACTTCAGTGCCCGAAGAAAACAGAATGGTGGTACAATGACGTAGCTTATTCTGGGTTTCTACTTGAACTGAAATAATAAACATACAAAGTTTCACGCTTGGATTCCCAGACGTGGTAGGCAGATGTGTATGACACCCACGTTTCGCTAGGTTTGCTTATAGTTTCACGTTATAAGAGATTCTATTGTCATCTTCTGAGCACAGTCCGTGCTGGAACTGAGAATATTGACTGATAAGCTCAATAATATTTTATTTGACCCAGGAATCGAACACGGCCATCGCATTTACTACCGCTATGCCATTGAGAAAAAGATTGGTTGCGTTGGTCTATAATGGCTAAATATATGCAAATATAAATTATTGTTCCTTGCAGGATCCTACGCTGAAGTCAAATACTCCGGCAACAGCCAACAGCAGTACTACAACACGAACGCTCAACCCATCAACTACAATAGCAACTCTGCTGGAGTCAACAAGGCGTACCTCCCGCCTTTCGCACAGAGGAGCAACAACCAAAGGAATGGTTACTGAAGACTGATCGATATCTACTATTCACCATATTATGTTTAATAAAATTGTAAATATTGAATAATGAATATTTTGTTTTTCTTAAACCCTTTAATGTTGTGTGAATCAATTCCTAGATTTTAAATTATCGAACATCACTTATTTCTTCATCATAATTTTTATTAATAATGAATAAATGATGTTTAGCGATTTCAAAACGTGTAACTTATGACAAATTAACTTTTCACTTTAACTTTCATCTCAAAATGTCAAAGTTTTATTATCAAGATTCTCAAACAGCGTACATAATAATGTGAACTGGAAGGCGTGTAGACCCAGTGACTTACAGTTGACACTCTGTAATAATTATTATAATTTATCTATTGGTTAGCTGACCTAAGACTGCCTCATTGACCCAGTTTAAACTAAGTTAAAGTTTAGGGCTTATAACTTGACCCGAGCAAATAAATTATATTAGTTTAATATTTAGATTTGTTAGGGTAAACTAGCAGAATGGAAACTCTAGTTGTGCTCCATAGGCAGCAATAGACCCAATGACAATTATTTTGGGTTTACATAGGTATAGCTGATGTAATGTGAATATAATAGTACACATCTGCCTTACCTTTGGGAAATAAATACGTCTCATACTTAGTTATAATCTAATTATTATAAAAATTGTTTAAAAAATACTTTTTCTTTGGTATTTTTATATTATTTGGTAACATTTGTGACGCGGACCGGTCGTTGCTGAGCGGCCGTGCTCGCAGCGCCCATCCATCAGCTTCTCCTCCCTAGCGGCGGCCCTAGATATTCGGCACGCGTCCTGGTGCCGGCCTCCTTCCGCTACGCTGCCTACTGAAGTTAAGTGGTCCATTCTACCCGGGACCACGTAGCAAGCTTTCATCTTGAACCACGCCCTGAAATACCACTAAATGTCTAGTCGAATTTAATTGTAGTTCTATTTATTCTCATACACCTGTTGTAAGTGAAAATATATGCTTATTGATCGCGTTGTTCATCTTTAATTTCTATTAAAATCCTAGGTCTCTAAAGCGGGTTAACTACCATAACGTTACACATTATTAGCATTTGGATCAAAAAATTACAAGTTGGTGTTGACTCCTCCATCGCATAGATTGACGTCAGTAGTGGGTGGTATCCAAAACCTCGCAAGGTGGTCTTAACATTAGAGTAATGGCACTTTGAAAGAAATTCGAAGAAACTACAAGATAAATAAATATATTCTTAATATTATGTTTATTGTGATTGGATAGACATTTTCATGGTTGACCTAATGATTAGAAAAGGAACTTGACGCCAGTATAATTAGGAATTAGAAGATTAGAAATAGGCAGCGAGATTCGCCCTTTCTATCTGAAAAAGTTGTCTTACAGAAAGGTAAGCTTCAGCGAGTATTTCTCTTACATACGTGCAGGCTCTGGAATATACAGTGCTTCCCGAGTTCTCCTTTTTTAAACGTGGTTACTGCTGTTACAGTAGGCAACAGTAAAGCTATGTAGACGCATGCTAATAATGTAGTTCATGAGCAGCGGTTATCATTAATCACCAGGTGAGCCACTGGCGTATTTGCCACTGATAAAATGTATCAATACAAACAAATAAAATATAGTCGAGCCCGGATTGAACAATACAACTTTACAATGATTACAAAATATATTTACAATAATTCTAAAGAGCAGATAAATGAAAACTTAGACGAATTCTTAATCTTCAACGTAGTTCAGGACTTGAAAAAGAGAATAATCTAGATGTTTTCCAGGTCATCGGCTAAAGAACTAGAAAAAGTGAGAGAACTCCTTTTCTCAAGTACAACTTTCAGTATTACCTTAGTAAAATTATCGAGTCATATTATGTTGCTTACTGAAATAGAATCTAATGAGCATAATTTCAACTACAAATATCAGTCGAAGTTCAAAATGATAAAATTTACATAATGCATGACAATTAAAAATGTTGAAACCAAACATATTTTTGCTTTTATTCAAATTTCTTCTAGGGAGGTTGGCTATGCCTGTATTTTACTTTTTTTTTTACAGGACGTCTGAGAACAACCGTATAACTGGTTGGTGTTTTATTTATTTTAATGTTTTAGTCCTAATAATAATACCATTATAAAAAGAGCAAGCTTCAAAGGGATATGACTATGGTAGAAAAAGAAAAAGTTCTCTTCTCCCTTAGCCTTTATTATTCCCAGGTCACTTGGGGTCGGCTTTTCTGGTCTAACCGGATTTGACTGGATATCAGTTTTTACACGGAGCGTCTGCCACCTGACCTCCGCAACCGGAAGGCTAACGATACCCTAAGGCTAGACCAGTGTCAGGATATTAGAGGGTACTGACTTTCCCAATAACGACTGCCATAGATGTTCATGGCAGCCGGGACCGACGGCTTAACGTGCTCTCCGAGGCACGGAGCAGGCGATAATTGTCAATCAATACGCACATCATTTCGAAAAGTCATATAGGTAACTTCCGAAAGTCAGAGGTGCGCGACGTGGGTTCGAACCCAAGACCCTCTGCATTGTAGTCTGTTGGTCTCCCCACTGAGCTATCGCTGCTCAAAAAAAAGAAAAAGAAAAAGAATAAGATAGAAAAATAAAGTGATGATCTACATCATCACTTAATTTTTCTTTTGCTTCAGTGTCTGTTCACCTTGAAAGCTGAGGTAAACATTTGTATAAAATATACGCTGGTCAGATTCTCTTAAATTCAAAACTAATATTACCAACTAGCCGAAAAGCATACCGCCCGTCCAATTCTAAACGATAATTACTATACTTATGCTATGCGTTTACAATAGTATTATTTGCGTGCTGCTTCAGGAGTAAGGGATTAATAATAATAATAATAAATGTTTATTTCGAAATTTTAAAGAACGTAAGTAGATGTATATATGTATCATATGTGGGGGCCAGTCAGTGCAGACCGGCGACACTTCGACCCAGTGGGATCTTTTGTGTCGACACTCTCCCAATAACTACTGCCATAGATGTTCATGGCAGCCGGGACCGACGGCTTAACGTGCTCTCCGAGGCACGGAGCAGGCAATAATTGTCAATCAATACGCACATAATTTCGAAAAGTCATATAACTTCTGAAAGTCAGAGGTGCGCGAGGTGGGTTCGAACCCGAGACCCTCTGCATAAATAGATAGGAACATAATATATATAAATAACATCACGCAACGATACACAAGGGCGGCGCGGCAAACACAAACCACCAACGCGGGCGAATCCGCAAGCACAGCCAGTAATATTACATGGAGACAATACTGGCAGCTGGTTTATAGAGACTTAGTCAGTGTTTCCATATACTGCTGTTATTATCACTGGCTATAACAGCTAGCAGGGATGCAGCTCTTTTACGCAAGATAACATAAAAATCATCTATGCGAACAGCAGCAAACATCCCCGACGCGCTACAGAAGCGGGGAGCTCCACTAATCCCCTGAAGTCGTTCTTCTTCTCCCTTAGCCTTTATTATTCCCAAGTCACTTGGGGTCGGCTTTTCTAATCTAACCGGATTTAACTGGATATCAGTTTTTACACGGAGCGTCTGCCACCTGACCTCCGCAACCCGAAGGCTAACGATACCCTAAAGCTAGACCAGTGTCAGGATATTAGAGGGAACTGACTTTCCCAATAACGACTGCCATAGATGTTCATGGCAGCCGGGACCGATGGCTTAACGTGCTTTCCGAGGCACGGAGCAGGCGATAATTGTCAATCAATATGCACATAATTTCGAAAAGTCATATAACTGCAGAAAGTTAGAGGTGCGCGACGTGGGTTCGAACCCGAGACCCACTGCATTGCAGTCTGTTGGTCTCCCCACTGAGCTATCGCTGCTTGTTATCCCCTGTAAAAGTAATCCCCTGAAGTCGTTATTGTATTTAATTGTATTAAAAGGGGGATGCTTTCGTCTCTTAGAAAGGAATGTAGGGTTTGTTTGTAATACACTTTCGTCTTCTCCTTTTTAAAAGACAACTGCCGCATTAGCTATATTACCTATGTCGCGGGGGAACAATAACAATAGACACAAAGAATATTTACCTACCCAAATTTTAATCAACTATTTTGTTGGTTATATAATTTTATGTCCTGTCTGGAAATTGAAACTACAACACTCGGCGCAGTAGCCAATATTTAAACCACTACGCCATCCGTTCAGTCAAGTATCGACTTGATACTAACTGTACCTTTATTAAATACAGTATTACTAAGAATCTACAGATCAAAGTTACTGATAACGACGTAAATGGTATACAGGTATGTAAGTATCTGCCATAGTTTCATAGTTTTAAAGGTCGTATGCTACATGTTAAATATTTTTTATGTACGTAATATTTTATACAATATTTTACAAGAGCTATGCGGCACGTTAGCTAATCGTGTATTTAATTATATAAAACCATTAAGTGTTATATAAACTGCAGTTATAAAAACATATAGCATTAACAAACAAAACAACTAGCAGCGATAGCTTAGTGGGAAACCATTGGTCTGCCACGCAGAGGTCTCGGGTTCGAACCCAAGGCGCGCATCTCTGACTTTTCGAAGTTATATGCGTATTAAATAATCAGTTATCGCTTGCTTTAACGGTGAAGGAAAACATCGTGAGGAAACCTGCATGTCTGAGAGTTCTCCATAATGTTCTCGAAGATATGTGAAGTCTGCCAACCCGCACTAGGCCAGCGTGGTGGACTACAGCCTAACCCTTCTCACAATGAGAAGAGGCCCGTGCCCAGCAGTGGGACAGTTTAATATAGGGCTGATATTATGTATTATTATATTATATATAGCATTAACATCCGTGCAGTCACCAAAGGGATCTAGTTAAAAAACCAGCGCCAGGTTTCCTAAGCCTGGCATATGCTGAACAAGCTCCCAGTTGGCAAACTGTTTATTTTTCGTTATTATATTCAACCAGTATATGTTTTTTTTTTTTGGTAACATACGATTAGTTTCATCGACATCGAGCAGCGATAGCTCAATGGGGAGACCAACAGACTGCAATGCAGAGGGTCTCGGGTTCGAACCAACGTCACGCACCTCTGACTTTCGGAAGTTATATGACATTTCGAAATTATGTGCGTATTGATTGACAATTATCGCCTGCTCCGTGCCTCGGAGAGCACGTTAAGCCGTCGGTCCCGGCTGCCATGAACATCTATGGCAGTCGTTATTGGGAAAGTCAGTACCCTCTAATATCCTGACACTGGTCTAGCCTTACGGTATCGTAGCCTTCGGGTTGCGGAGGTCAGGTGGCAGCCGCTCCGTGTAAAAACTGATATCCAGTCAAATCCGGTTAGACCAGAAAAGCCGACCCCAAGTGACTTGGGAATAATAAAGGCTAAGAGAGAAGATACGATTAGTTTTCATTCTTCTTAGATTCATATATTTCCCTTGGCCTCGGTACCTTAATTTTCAATAAACAAATAAATAACCATAAAGCTTGGTTACGTACTCTGGTATTTTCAGAAATAATGCCAATTCGTTGCACTATTGCTATGGCAGAATAAATAAAAATGAACTAATAAGGACAGTTTGAAATGTACATAAAATAAATAGCGATAATATCAGTAATAAATTTGCTTACTGTCTTACTTTTACGCAAATGTAACGTGTGGGAATTGAACGTACACACACGTACATACATCAGTCTCACCGTTATCGTGGCTGCTGAAAATTAACATATGAGGGGAGTTCAATGTATTCTCGGTATCAGGGTAATATACTAATGATGAGGGTAATTAAATTATCTCATTAGTTAAAGACACTCTTTGAGGGCATATATATAAAATGTTATTTAATTGTCACCATTAGTATTCAAGATATCACTACGAAAAGGCAACTAGGATGATCGATGCGACAATGTTGAAAAAAATCGTGCATCGCGCTGTGATAAAATTCCTTACAAAACAAGGAAAGACTCAAAAAGTTAGTCACGAAGAAATGCTGGCTGTTCATCAAGATTCTGCTTCTTCGTTATCTACTATTCAAAAGTGGTCTAGTGAATTTAGACGGGGTAGAGAGAGTATTGAAGACGACCCCTGTGCCGGTGGGCCGGTTAGTGCCACTACTGAAGAAAACGTCAAAAAAAGGGTGAAAGTATAATACTGCCGCATCTTAAACAAACACCTTAGTAATTTAAAGAAGGCAGTAAAAGAAAAAAGACGTTGTAAATTTACGACAACGCACCGGTTCACACAGGGCGCGTTGCTAAGGCTGCTGTGCGGGAATGCGGATTTGAAGAAAAAAATCATCCACCCTACAGCCCAGACCTGCCCCTTAGTGATTACATTCTGTTTCCAAACCTTAAGAAAAATGTTCGAGGTAGGAAAACGTTTTTCCGACGATGAAGAGTTGAAGGCGGCAATTGATGAACATTTTTCAGACAAGGAAGAAAATATTTTTTAGAGTTATTGAAAAGTTGCTTTCCCTCTCTTGTAAGTGTATTGAGGTGATGAGGGACTACATTGAAAAATAACATTTTCCAGAATTTTCTGCTTATTTCTTCATGCCTGTACCGAGAATACATTGAACGCCCCTCGTAAACTCCGGGGAAAGCGTAAATATAAATAATTAGAAAATAAAATGAAATGAAATCAGTTTCTAGCAATTTAATTTTAATGTGTAACGTCGTGAATACTTACGACACACATACATACATACACTCACGTCTATATTCCTAAAAGGCAGTAGTCAGATGTGAATAATATTCCGCTAAAGCACAGGACTATACTTGTAGACAAATGACCAGGTTATTCAAAACATAAAAAGTAAATAAGAATATATCTTATTGACATGAAGACTACTAAAGCCTACCTTGTTGATCCCATAGATTTGTATGCGAAAGATCGTAAGGGCCCCTAGGCTTGATTGTCCCGGTGCTATTTTTTATATATATAACAGAGCATCAGAAATGCCTGCGGAGCGATCTCGGCCATAATTCTCGATTGTGGGCGTGTAAAAGGCGGGTGATTCGAAATAAAGACACAGTTGCACTAGTTTATCTTCTATAATTTCAATTTATTATACTAACGCATGAAATATATCACAATTATGTGGATTAAACTGGATTAAGAGCCAATAGGTTAGCACGTATCCGCCTCGCGTACCAGCTGTCAATCGAATGACAAGCTGTCACTACGTTTGGCGCCACCTACTACTCTATTCGGGGTTACCCGCTCTTATTTTTATTTTACCCATAATTTTAGAACAATATAAATTAACGATAATCGTATCGATTTAAATCTTAAACAATTTTATATTAGCTAAATCAATTATCATTTAAATCACATATTCTTTATAAAATTAACAAAATAATATTCAGCCAAGCCTCGCGCCGTCATATATGTATATTACTTGCAAATTGGATTTCAGTTCAGTAGAGTATTCTTGTTAACCCCTCCAGCTAATCTAGAATGCTTGTATTAGGAGTGGGTTCATGTCAGTAGTGCAATGGGTGGGATACGAACCCGCGACCTCTCGATCGCCAGTCCAATGTCTTATCCATTGAGCTACCACCGCTTCAAATTAGGCTATTCATTTAAGAAAATTTCAGTAGCCGCAAGAGGACTGGAAATATGTCTAGTAAGTAACATGATTTATCTGCTATTACGTGAGAATAAAATAAAACTATTGAAATCTGGATCTAATATAAGTACCTCTGCCTTCTCCTTTAGGAATATACAGACGTAAGTTTATACTTTATTTATACAAATATAGTTTAACAAATCATATTAAGAAAAAACAGACAACAAATTTGAAAAACTTCCAACAAAAATTTTATCATTTCCTATTAAAATGCCGCAAGCTACGCTGTTTTTCAAATAACTCTTATACTTCAAGCATTGGAAGCTCTGAAAACGTCCTTGATATGCAATCCAAAAAACTAGTTCAAACTAAATACAACTCACTGCATGACCTTTGGTAGAGTCATAACTGATTTGTACGAAATTTAATCGAGCCCCACCCTGCACAAGTTTAACAATTATACATCTTCAAACAGTAATTATGCAACTAAAACCACGACTCGTGTTGAAGTATATAGAACTCAACTAAACTATATATACACGGTTTTGATACGGTACATTATCAGTTGTATCCACAGCTTCTGTGTAGCAAGTTCATAACATTATACAAAAATGAAATTGGTAAGATGTCTCTCTGTTTATACTATTCATGTCTTTATTAAAATGTTATACAACAATTAGTTAATTAAAGGTATATTCACAATGTTCGAATCTATATATAAACTTATTATAATATCGATTTTTATATTAAAGTGTCATTATTGGCATTAATAGTGGCCTGGGCCAATATTTAATTTATTTTTCTTTCTGTCCCTTTGTGTTTACAGATTTACTACACAGATTTTGATGGGATTTTAACGGATTGAATTTTAACTAAAAATTACGCTTTGTCTTATTTTGTATAGTAGAACTGGAAAAATAAGCACGATCCACACAAAATAAAATCGTAGATTACCAGACGAAATCGCGAGTAAACGCTAGTTAGTAACAATTTACACAGTAGTAAGAAATAAGTATAAAAACCGCAGTTAATGAGTGCTTATCATGTTCCAAGGCCAATTGAAATGTCTAAATTTCTATGTAATGCTTTCAAATTACGAAAGTAATGTTCATAAGACGAAATTATAATTGTACAATGTGTTCAATTAGCAATGTGATAATCATATAATTATTATTTATTAACATAACAATCAGTTGTTAAAGATAATAATTATGAAAAGCAGTTATGAGTTTAGATGTGAAGAGTTGTCTTAAGTTTATGTGAATTTCATAGTTTCTTGAACTATAAAATTAGAACATTTGTAAAATGGTTTTGATTTACAAATTAAATATTTATGGTGATTACACGGATTACATAAATAAACCACACATTCCGTGGTTTAAACGATCACTTCAGCACTTCCATTGCGTTAAGTGTTACGAGTTTGATCTTCATACGAGACAAAAGTTTTGCTAACCACTTACTACTGAGCAGCGATAGCTCAGTGGGGAGACCAACAGACTGCAATGCAGAGGTTCGAACCCACGTCGCGCACCTCTGACTTTCGGAAGTTATATAACTTTTCGAAATTATGTGCGTATTGATTGACAATTATCGCCTGCTCCGTGCCTCGGAGAACACGTTAAGCCGTCGGTCCCGGCTGCCATAAACATCTATGGCAGTCGTTATTGGGAGAGTGTTGACACAAAAAACAATCCCACTGGGTCGAAGTGTCGCTGGTCTGCACTGACTGGCCCCCTACATAAGATACATACATACTACTAGGCAGATGGAACTACTAATAATATTGCAGTAATAATACATCGGAATTACTAATAAGTTAACCTAATAAATTTTTATAATAATTCGAGATTTTCTGCCCAGATAATTGTATTGGCCGCTGTTACGCTGGCGCAAGCCGCCAAACTGGATCGTGTGTACCTGCCAGCAAACGCACAAGGATCTGCAGGTTCCGGTAACTTCCTCCAGACTCCTCAATACTCCTCCAACAGAAATCAAGCCCAAAACGCCTACGCTCAAAACGCTTACTCAGGTTTCGAAGCTCGGCCTGAACGCGCTCAGGCTGCTCGTGACAGAAACGCAGCCATCCTCCGTCTGGACAACTCCAACGATGGAGAGACTTACTCTTACGCTTACGAGACTGACAACGGTATATATGCTGATGAGAGCGGAGTGGCTACCAATGGTGTCCAGGCTCAAGGTGGCTTCACTTACACTGGTGATGATGGCAAAGTATATTCTGTGAGGTGAGTTGTGTTTTTGTGTACTCATCAGTCAAAATTATTCTACTCCACGATCGTAAGCAGAAGTTCAATAGTAAAAGCTACAATCCCAATCACTGACTTGTCTATGCGTCATGGTGGTACTTACCATGGCAGTTTTAAGAAATACCATTATACCGTTACTCATTAAATTACCCAGGAAAACCTGTGCGCTGACTGTGTATTCCACGCTTTCAACGTGTGTTTTATGCATAATTAACTTCATTTCTTTTTATATTAGTCTATCTTCAGTAGACACAGATTCGTTACAGTTACAGTTATATAATTCCTATTTAGTTTAAATGTTTCGAGGGTCTTAAGGTTTTTGCAACCGCATTTTCTTTTTTGTAGGTACACAGCTGATGTAAACGGATTCGTCCCCCAAGGTGATCACCTCCCCACCTCTCCTCCAATTCCTGAGGAGATCCTGAAGGCTCTGGAGAAGAACGCGCGTGATGAAGCTGCTGGTATCTATGATGATGGTAATGATATTGGAATAACTACCCTTAAAAGTGAATCACGTATTTATATAATTTTTCTATCATGAAAAATAATTCGAAAATGTGATTTCATAGACGGTATAATTTTAATTTCGCTTTGAAAAATTGTATTACCTATATATTATGTTCTTCTATATCTGGTTGTCTGTGGCCTTATTCATACAAGCTTTCTCCAATAAAGGGTCTAGTATATTTAGGTATCTATTATATCAAGGATACCCACTCCCAAGTCTGTGGACCCTACAGAAGTGGTCTGTAAACTCAACTATATTTTAATAAAATGGCCTAAAGCAATTGTATGACTTAAGCATGACCCTTCACAACTATGCAGGTATATTTTAGGGTGGCTATTATATACTATGTTTAACTGGTATATCACACAAGCAAAGCACAGCACTACTTTTTAGAAATATCTTAAACATTTTCTCCTTCCAGGTACCTACGCCGAAGCCAAGTACTCCGGCAACAGCCAACAGCAATACTACAACACGAACGCTCAACCCATCAACTACAACAGCAACTCTGCAGGAGTCAACAAGGCGTACCTCCCACCTCACGCTTAAACCACCAAAGGAGCTGTACTGAAGACTAATTATTTATTGTAAATATTTAGATATATTAATAAAATATACAATTACCTCAAATTAAATATGTTCTGTTTTATTAAATCCTTCCAGGTTCCTTAAGACTGCGCCGAGCGAAATGTGCCAAAACAGGCGGTCACAGTTAAGTGAATAAAATCAACACTTTTTGTTTAATACAAATACAAAATAAACATTTACCATAACAATGAATTGATTTACAATTACTCCGTGTAAAAAACTTAAAATAATTAATATTTTCGCCTACAAAATAACGTGAATTTGCACGAAAAATGTAAAAACGTAAGTTCGTGTTACGTGATTTTTAGATTATAAGAGTAGAAATCTATCCTATTTTATAGCTTAAACAAAACTTAAATAGTTATATTACAATTTGTCCCTCCCATATATTTAAGTTATTGGTTGACAATAAAGAAACATATTTATCAAAAAAGCACTTCAAATCCTCCATACAATTTAACTATGGCGGCCACGCGCCGATTTGAATATGCGCCGCACGAGCTCTGTAATTATCTGTCTTACGCTCGGCGCAGTCTTAAGAAGGAACCCTAGCGTACTTAGGGACGTGGGTCTTGTACTGACTGTCTAGCATTTAGCATAATATAAAATAATATAATTAATAATTATTTACTACGCTAATATTTTTATAAATAAGTTTCTTTAGAATTAGGTATTAATTTTAAGTGACTCACTACTTATCTTGTAGGTTCTATTAAATAGCTTGCCTTTATTTAATAGTCATCTATGAGTACCAAGCATGTTTCTATAATCGATCCAACTTATGTCACAAGATCAATGAAACAGCCATAGTCCATAAGTTTCAGTTATATTACATTTACAAGAAAAGACTTTATTTCTAAAAAAAAGAGAATCCAAATCTAAACCATCCTCGAATCTACATGAACACACACAAAAATTTTATCAAAATCGGTCCATACCACGGTCTAGGTGACAGTGCTTTCATGTGATATTGAACACTAATTGCTTTTATAGTGAGACATAATAATTATGCCTATGAATATTAGACCGTTTTTATTTTTAATACAGACGCAAATTAACGCCCTGAATAGGATTATGAGGGCAACGAGACAGTTTGTCGACGTCGCAGTTTTGTGTCCTGCTTCATGGTTTGACATTTTCCTAGTTAATTATTTATATAACGCCTCATATGTTTAAAAGTTATTATAATGTAAATTTATTTGAACTGAAAATATTATGTGAATACTTTCTCGCTCAAAACACAGGTAAAACTTAGTTCGGGCATATATCTATAAGTGCAATTTATGTAATTGTTAAGAGGCAATTGTAAAATTGAGAACTATTACGTTCAATAAATAAATAATAAATTATTATTATAATGAAAAATCTATTGAATAGGTTAATAACACCTCTGCCAAACATTTCGGGCATATACAAGGACATGAATAATAATATAATAATATTCTATCACATACACACAACATCTAGCCCAAACTAAGCAGAGTTTGTACTATGGGTACTAGGCAATGGATAAACATATATATATACTTATTTTTTGCGAATACATACATATTATACATAGAAATACCCAGACCAAGACAAACATCCATGTTCATGCACACAAATGTTTGACTTGTGCGGGAATCGAACCCGCGCCCTCAGACGTGGCAGTCGGTTATTCTGACCACTACGCCATCGAGGCCAAATATGTGAATAAATTATGTATGAATGATATGAAAATAACTACACTGGAACATTGAGATAACTACCATCTTAGTCTCCCCGCGACCATGGCTGCTGAAAAGCACCCGAAACGTCGGGGAAAGTGTAAAATTAAATAGTTTTAATAATAATTTAATTAGCTTAAGAACTAGTAAAGTTTAATAGTAATAGTAGTGTAACAATTTTCAAAATTATGTAATAAAGTGTCAAATAAACAACGCGATAAAATCCGTATATAGTAATTTAATTTCAATGAATAATAATTGCGTAATGAGAAGACAATATTATGTATGAATTTTATTATCTTGCCTAATCTTAGTTCAGCAAGACAAATGCGTAAATTATGACGAGCATCCAAAATTATGACATAGATCTAGAATAGCTGTGAATAAACCAAGAGACCGCGTAATAAGAGCACTTTACATTTGTTGTATTTACATAAGTCACGAGAAAAACATATTAGTTACGAACTACAGAAATGTACGCTGTGTGTGGTCCGACACGCACTTGGTCAATTTAAAACTATTATTCCATTACCAATTATATAGGAATATAAGGTGGGCAAGTCATTGGTGTGGAACGCAACGTGTGTTGATAACGTTGCGCCATCATATGTTCCACGCACGGCGGGATGTGTCGGCGCTGCTGCTGCAACCGCAGAAACCCTTAAACAGACAGCTGTTATAGGGTTTCTGGTTCGAGTGGAAACGTCAGGCTCATGGGGTTCAAGCACTTTAATGTTGCATACAGAGCTCGCAAATCGCCTGATTGACGTTTTGTGTAATTAGAAGGCTGATCTTTTCTTAGCTCAAAAAATCAGCACTGCCTTTCAACATGGCAATGCTGCCAGCCTTCAGTTGACACCAATGCGGACAATCGATGTGATGGTTGTTTGAATATTTATATGATATATACAGGGGAGTAATACATATTATTATCATATAAATATTCAAACAGTGATCACAAAAAACACTAAGATTATTCTCTCTGTCATGGTCCCCCAAGCGGCATTTTTTTTTATATACCACTAATGTGGCAAGCAGGCATACGGCCCACCTGATGTTAAGTGGTCACCGTAGCCAATAGACGCCTGCGACACCAGAGGCGTCACTTGCGCGTTGCCGACCCTTTAGGAATAAAATGAAGTGAAAAGGAGAAGGAGCGGGAAGGGGGAAAGAGGGTGATTGGGCATCCGGCACTGTCACTCACCGAACGAAACACAACAGTAGGAATACTGCTATTTTACGTTGATATTCTGTGAGAGGGTAGTCCTTCCCCGGTCGAGCCAGCCCATTCATGCTGAAATCAGCGAGGCTCTACTACACTAAACCGCATTACCCAAAACGGGACACGGCTGCGCGTTTGCTATTATTGAAAGCCATGCAAGTAGCTTATATCAGCGTTTTCATTTTACTTATCCCTGTTCAATTGAAAACTTATTTATTTGTGTTTTAAATCTTATATAATATAATATAAATATAATTTATTCAGCTAAACCAATATGACACGTGAACATTCTCCACTAAAACATGAAAAGTCCTCTTGAATTACAAATTTAACTATTTGGCGATTGATTTATTAAGTATGTAAACCTGATCAGTGGAATGTGCGGCAAACAAAACCTCAGAGTTCAAAACAACTGCATTTTTTAATCAAATCATCTTAACTAATATTATAAATGCGTATGTGCATTTGTTTGTTTGTTTGTTACGATTTCAAAATAAAATTACGCATACATTATGTCAAATACAGAAAAAGACATAGAGTACATCCAGAAAAATGCTGTTCCTAAGTGGGCAAAGCCGCGGACAAAGCTAGTAACAAATACACCATGTTATTATGATCAATCAAGTTCAAATTTCCGGTACATTAATTACAATATATTTATACTTAAGAAGGTCAAACAGATCAATAAACATTTACCATCTTGCACTTTTGCAACTGATGTTATAATAAGACCTCGATATACAATTTCATTGAACTAGTTCAAATTGAATAAAAGTTATCTATAACATGACCTTTACCTGAACTATTTCGGATATGTAATTATGATACTGAGTTAGACGCGCGACTTTGTTCGCTTTTGTAACAATTACTTTACATTTGGCGGCCTCGGTGGCGTAGTGGTTAGTGTTATCGACTGCCACGCCTAAGGTTGCGGGTTTCATTCCCGCACAAGTCAAACATTTGTGTACATAGACATGGATGCTTGTATTGGTCTGAGTGTTTCTATGTATAATATATATTATGTATTTACAAAAAAAAAGTATATAATTATGTATGTTTATCCATTCTAGTACCCATAGTACGAGCTCTGCTTAGTTTGGGCTAGATGGTGTTGTGTGTATGTGATAGAAGATTATTATTATTGTTTATGTTTTGTATGCGATGCGAGAAGCTGACGTGGGCTATCAGAAATCAGACGGGTTTCTTTCGCGGCTGTCGTTTAGGCATACGATAATAGTTGTACAGTATAGTAATAATCCAACTTGCATAATTATATGTTATGCATCGTGTACAAGTGCCATAAGATTCTCTCTTAGCCTTTATTATTCCCAAGTCACTTGGGATCGGCTTATCTGGTCTAACCGGATTTGACTGGATATCAGTTTTTACATGGAGCGGCTGCCACCTGACCTCCGCAACCCGAAGGCTAACGATACCCAAAGGCTAGACCAGTGTCAGGATATTAGAGGGTACTGACTTTCCCAAAAACGACTGCCATAGATGTTCATAGCAGCCGGGAACAACGACATAACGTGCTCTCCGAGGCACGGAGCAGGCGATAATTGCCATCAACACGCACATCATTTCGAAAAGTCATATAACTTCCGAAAGTCAGAGGTGCGCGACGTGGGTTCGATCCCGAGACCCTCTGCATTGCAGTCTGTTGGTCTCCCCGCTGAGCTAGCGCTGCTCTTATCCTACAAGTGCCATAAGCGTATATCGATAAACGATGATAAAATAAACCAAATGGATAGAGTTAATTTTATAATAAACAAATTATTACCCAGAAAATTGTTCATGACTTAAAAAATAATTTCGTAACCTATGTCCTTCAATTACAACTCGATATACTTCTACAAAAATTTATCAAAATCAGTTCTGCTATTCAGCTTACAGACTTAATTTGTACTCATTTCTTCAAAATAAACCCTGTGATATTCCAGCTCTGTCCCAAAACTACTATTTTTAAAAATTTTTATTCTTATTTCCTTTGGTAGCTGTTAGCCACACACAGCCAAGTCGGCTCCATCATACCCTAAACTTATTAATTATTCATATTTTAAGTAAACCTTATATCTTATCTTATAAATTGAAACAGCTGTCATAACCAGGAGCTCAGCTAATATACTTATGAAGAAAAATACCATCATCCAATTTTTAAGCGATTTGTCTCAAAAGTAATATAACCATAAGAATATTATATTTCATTTTGAATAGTTTAGCAATTTAGTCGTGAAGATGTTACATACAGATCAAAATCACTTTCAAACTTACAATATTGCCATAACAAGCTCCACCCAGCAAAAACAGGTTCTACAATTAGACAAGTGCTGTATCTTTATACTGCACATCATCGGTGATGATGAAATATCGTCCACGACAGGTGTTATGTTGAAGTAGACCGAACAGCATCAAACTATATATACTCAATAATGATTTAAAGAGATTATCAGTTGCAATCACAACTTCTGTAAAGCCAGTTGCACTAGAGGATTATAAAAATGAAATTGGTAAGATGTTATTAATATTGCATTTATTATTTTTTACTTATCTATTAAGGAATCTTCAGGCGATGGGGATAAAGTCAAGCCTTAACCACAAAAGCAGCCAAAAGGTAGTTTTATAAGTTTTATAACTCACGAGACTAAATTTCGGTAACTTACGAAAATAATTCTGGGTTTTGCATTTTGGACATTAAAACCTTTGAAATTTCATGTCGAGTAGGAATTATAAAAATATCTAAGTTATTTCAAAGTGGCTTTTTCGCAGTTATACTTAATTTGTTTATGTACGGCATATTCATTTCACATACCTATTTTTCCTTTTATATAATTTTTTTTTGTAAATTTCACGCTATGTTAATCTTCACAAACATCGAAACAACGGGCACAAAAAATGCCACAAAAAAATATAGAATTAAAGAACGGGCTATCGAACTCACAACTCTCGTTGCATTGGCATTGGCGAAGTGACCTCTTTAACGACCGCACTATTCGTGCAATCAAACAAGCGTGGTTAATAAGTAACAGAGATGTTCTCTCAAGGCCATTCGAGGTCATGACTCTGCACTTATACGTAATGCTCCCGAATTATGAAATTAATGAGCATAGTGCGAAATCTTTCAAATAGAGTGTAGTTGCGTGTTCTTAAAACATCAATTATTTGATTGGCAGCTTGATAATTATGAAATAATGGGTCACTAGCTTCTGCCCTCGGTTTTACTTGTGTTAATCCAACGACAGTCTTTACCAGAATAAAAACTTATATTAATGCTTTCAATGGTATACGCGTGATTGAATAAGAAACATCCAAACATCCTCATAAACTTTCACGTTTATAATATTAGTAGAATGACTAAGATCTGAGACTGCTAGTTTGGTCTACTATCATGAGTTAGCGCTTATGCTCAGTACCTTGTGAAGTTTTAGGGTTGACACGGTCTACATGTAAAATAATTATAGTCCTTGTGATGATTTTATTGAACACAGTTCCAGTTTTTTAACATATGTATGTCTGTTGATGTCTAACATTTGAACCACATTTTGGTTACTGAAATCATTTCTGCCCAAAAGTCTTTGCAATTACACAAAATACTGTATCGTGACATCTATGCACTTTTATTATAATATTTTGTGTTTCAGTTTTTGGTGCTAACTGCTGTCACTCTGGCGCAAGCCGCCAAACTAGATCGTGTGTACCTCCCAGCAAATGCACGTGCGTCTGCAGGGTCCTCCAACTTCCTCCAGACTCCTCGCCATTCCTCCGCTGGAACCCACGCTCAGAATGCCAACACCTACACCGGCGCTTCTGTCTCCAACGCCTACGCTCAAAACGCTTACTCCGGTTTCGAAGCTCATCCTGAACGCGCTCAGGCCGCTCGTGAAAGAAACGCTGCTATCCTTCGTCAGGATAATTCGAACGATGGAGAGACTTACTCTTACGCTTATGAGACTGAGAACGGTATCTATGCTGAAGAAAATGGAGTGGCTAGCAATGGTGTTCAGGCTCAGGGTGGTTACACCTACACTGGAGATGATGGCAAAGTATATTCTGTGAGGTAAGCCATACTACGACTTCCAAGTTTTATCACTACATAATCTAATACAATTTATTGAAGTAGACACAAATTCTTATTAAAATCATTAAAACACAAGATTTAACTCCATGACAGTTTTTCATGCGATTCGTCCCAGTTTAGATATTCACGCCAGGCAAAGTGTGATTGGGTTTTTGTGATAACAAATTCTTTAGAGTCTATAAATAATTGTGCGCAGTAGACAGAAATAGTCTTGCCCGAGGGACTTAAAATATAACTGGTGAAAAGTGGGTGTAATACACCTCTGCCTACTCCTTAGGAAACATAGCTATAGGCGTAAGCCTGTTTATTATATAGTAGTTTATATAATATATAAAATACAATTAATATTTTTTTTTGAAACATGTAATTTCTGAATTTTCTTTCAAGGTACACAGCTGACGAGAACGGTTTTGTTCCTCAAGGTGATCACTTCCCCACTCCTCCTCCCATCCCCGAAGAAATCCTGAAGGCTCTGGAGCAAAACGCGCGTGATGAGGCCGCTGGCATTTATGATGATGGTAAATACTTATATAAAGAAAGTAATATTTTGACTGCCACAGCCTAGTGGCATAAGTTTGCATGCAATTGTGCGGTCATGTGTTTGAATTTCGGGTCGAGGTAAAGTGTATTTTTTTTTTTAAAGTTAAGACATCTTCCGCACTAGGATCAATTTTTGAGTCGTGAGAAACTTAACAAATATTCATCAAATAATTTACATAAAGAACACCCAGCCTCGGAACAACTACATGTGGATCACACAAGTGTTCCGTGTCACAAAACTCAGTGTGGTGACAGTAGCGAGGCGACCACTTAAGCCATTACGCCATTCATGCAATCAAAGGTTTTTCTATTAGGAAATCCGGCAGACGGCAATAGAATCACTCCTTAATACGTCATACCCTAAAAACACAACTGGTAAAATGCGGGGAAAACCACCAATCCCTTCGGTGATATACTTGCGTGAATCTTTAATTCATTTAACATTGTTTACATTTTCTAGGAACCTACGCTGAGGCCAAATATTCTGGCAACAGCCAACAGCAGTACTACAACACGAACGCTCAGCCTATCAACTACAACAGCAACTCTGCAGGAGTCAACAAGGCGTACCTCCCACCTCACTCTCGCAACGGATACTAAAGACTGTTATTTATTATTTAGTAATAATTCCATTTAATAAATGTTGTGATTTTGTAAGATCCTTTTTTACTACTTTCCTGTTTCTCGAGGGCCATAGATCTCGAGGAACTCGCTATGTTTAATAGCATTTTTTCTACATAGTGAATTAAATTACATAAAACGTGACGCGGACTGAATGAAATGTTATTATATAAAACGTGACGTAAACAGTAGCTTACTGTTCAACTTAACAGCCAAGAATGATTTCAATTGCAAACGGCATTAAAATCTACTTAAGGGTGTAAGCGTGATACCGACATATATACAATGTATTCTACCGATAAGTGACCGGCCAAAAAAAGATAAAAATATACGTAAAATTATCGAGAAAAGCGCTAAAAGGTGGGATCTAAGTTGTATATTTATTTTTTAAACGAATTTTACTTTTAATTTTTTTGAAATTCTCTCCTTTTTCTTATTTGGACGATATCTGCGACAAACATCGACTGATCTTGTCGTTTTTGATGATTTAATAGCTACATACTCTAACTTACAGAAATTAAACGATTTAGAAGTAATTTGCATCCAATGACTAAAATAAAGTAAGTATAACCCAGATTTTTCGCATAAAAAACATCTTATTTTTATTGAACCAGACAAAACTTTAAAATACTCCTCCTGACTTAGGTTATTTTACTTTATTTTATACTCTACAAGACATTTCTTAAATAATCTTCAAACATTGTGTTTTTGTATCTCTAACAGTTTAAATGTTAAAAGGCTTTTAGCTTTTGTCTCGATAATTTTACGTATATTTTTATATTTTTTCGGCCGGTCACTTATCGGTGGAATTCCTTTTTTTATACAGATAGACGGATAACAAATTTAATATGAAAATATTATTTTGCGTCCAGAAGCTTCCAAAAAGTTGTTTTTCTTATAGATCTACATTGTACGGACACATTTTGGTCGTCCACGCTCAGGGGCAGAATGTACCTGAGCGAGAACGACGAACGAGACAGCAAACCCAGCCTTGCTCTTCTTGACCGAGACGCAGATATCGTCTCCAGCAGACACATCCTACTTCACCTAGCCTGGATACGGACTAGAATACTCCTTTCTATCTAGGACCGGCGTGTACTCAGCAATCTTGAAGGTCGCCTCTCCATTCTATGGCTACGTGTAGACAGCGATGACCAGTCCCGCCTGTATGCGTGCCTTTATAGGTCCCATAGCGGTGACACCGAAATTTACCAACTCATTGAGCACATCTAGATGGCTTCAGACTTTGTGCAGCAGCAGATCACGTCTGCGGAGATCGTTATGCTTGGTGATATGGGTGGCAGTCCACAACTGTGCGTTACTCCAGATTTTTTTTTGCCCACCCAACAAAACTATGGAATCAACTGTAGCCTGCGGTATTTCCGGACCAATACATACAACTTTGAAACCTTCAAGAGAAGAGCGCACTCCTTTTTAAAAGGCTGGCAACGCACTTGTGATTCCTTTGGTGTTGCGGGTGTCCATGGGCGGCGGTAATCGCTTACCATCAGGCGATCGGTCTGCTTGTTTGCCTCCTAGCACATAAAAAAAAGAAGCAAAATTAGACATCTAGCTAATGTTTATATATAAACATAAACATTAGACAGATGGCTACGCAAAGCATACATTTATGTTATATTGATTAACATTGAAATCATCATCCATCAATAGAATTAGTGCAATCTAATAATAAAAAATAAAGGCTTTATTTTTTATCTTAACAATAAATACACATGATACATAAGAAAAATTGGCAAAATTGCTTGCTAATGATTCGCCAAATTACATTACTGTAATACACTTTTACTAACCTGGTATGCGACTCTGTACTCATCGAGACAAGGTCTTTTGCCTCTAAAGAAGCAAAAAAAAATGTTGTAAGCACATTTTTTTTTAGCAATCGCTTGGAGATCCAAGCGAGGTAATGATTGCTGAAATAAATTGGTAGATATCATGTCAATAGGCCTCTTATTAGGTAGTACCTAAACACAGTTTTCAAAATGTAGACGTAATTGTGCACATACTAATGCTACTTCCTACTAATATTATAAATGAGAAAGTTTGTGAGGATGGATGGATGTTTGATAATCTTTCTCGCAAAAACTACAGAACGGATTTTGACGTAACTTTACAATACTATAGTTTCTTCTCCCTTAGCCTTTATTATTCCCAAGTCACTTAGGGTTGGCTTCTCTAGTCTGACCGGATTTGACTGGATATCAGTTTTTACACGGAGCGGCTGCCACCTGACCTTCGCAACCCGAAGGCTAACGATACCCTAAGATTACACCAGTGTCAAGATATTAGAGGGTACTGACTTTCCCAATAACGACTGCCATAGATGTTCATGGCAGCCGGGACCGACGGCTGAACGTACTCTCCGACGCACGGAGCAGGCGATAATTGTCAATCAATACGCACATAATTTCGAGAAGTCATATAACTTCCGAAAGTCAGAGGTGCGCGACGTGGGTTCGAACCGAGACCCTCTGCATTGCAGTCTGTTGGTCTCCCCACTGAGCTATCGCGCATATTATTGTTTATACAGCAGAATAACTCTAATAATCTCTAATAATCTCTAATCTAGGCTATAATTTGTAGCGATATTCAGTTCACTAGTCAAATTACCACGATAAGTGTCAAGTACGTCGGAAAAACCTGAAATCTGAGAGCTGCGGATGCATAAACCGTTAGAATTACACGAAAAAATATATGGTGGTATTGTTTCTCTCAAAAAAGTTTATAAAACCGAGTTCAATTTGCTAGCGTAAAATGGTAATAAACTATTGCATGATGGAGAGTAAAAGTGACTACGTCTGACAGCACCAAATTAACTATTATATACTATTCACAGGCAAGTGAGGAAAATACTTTAATGAGTTGCAACCGTTTAAAAAAAACCAATTTTGCAAAAAATTGTTATTTTGCAAAACGGATTGCAAGAGCAAACGATCATATATAAGTTCATATATAAGTATAAGTACAAACTGAATTTACAGTATATATTATTATAATAATTCTTGACGGCCTCGATGGCGTAGTGGTTAGTGTAACCGACTGCCACGCCTCTTGCCACGCCACAATGCCACGTTTCGATTCCCGCACAAGTCAAACATTTTGTGTGCATGAACATGGATGTTTGTCTTGGTCTGGCTGGTTCTATGTATAATATGTACGTATTTACAAAAATAAGTATATACATATGTATATTTATCAATTTTTTAGTACCCATAGTACAAACTCTGCTTAGTTTGGGCTAGATGGTGTTGTGTGTATGTGATAGAATATTATTTATTTATATAATTTGGTCACTAATAAAGTTGCAAGATGACCTGCGTGGATGTAACGGTCGTATCACTTGCATTTGTATTATAAGCTCTTACTATTTCAAATCTCACGATCCTCCGTGCCCGCAATATACTCTAGGTGGTTGCAATTTTTCTCTTCACATATTTCTATATAAATACTATCAATCTATGAATGTATAAACTGATTTAATATATTTAGAAATGTTCAAATAAAAATAACGTGATTAATTTAAATATGAGGTATTTATTTAGTAGATATGTCTAATAACAGTCTTTAGAAAGGTGGGAGGTACGCCTTGTCAAGAGCGGCAGGGTTGCTGTTGTAGTTGCCAGGCTGGGCGTTCGCGTTGTAGTACTGCTGCTGGCCGTTGCCAGAGTTGTAGGCTTCTGAAAATAAGTGACAAATTAAGACAATTTAAAGACCTAAATTTTGTACCAAACATAATATAAATACAAGAAATAAAACAGTAGTAAAACGTATATGATGTTCAAAAGGTTATTACTCAGTCACAAAATATATAGAAGATAAAAATGCTAGGTATTGAGTTGCATTCACTCACAGGCTATTTCTAATCATACCATTAAGACTGCGCAGTGCGTAAGACAAACAATGACAGCTCGTGCGGCGCATATTCAAATCGGCGCACGGCCGCCATAGTTAAATTGTATGGAGGATTTGAAGTGCTTTTTTGATTAATATGTATCTTTATTGTCAACCCATAACTTAAATATTTGGGACGGACAAATTATAAAATAACTATTTATGTTTTGTTTAAGCTGTAAAATAGGATAGATTTCTACTGTTATAATCTAAAAATCACGTAATACGAGCTTACGTTTTTGCATTTTTCGTGCAAATTTACGTAATTTTGTAGGCAAAAATATTAATGATTTTGGTTTTTTACACGGAGTAATTGTAAACACATTAATTGTTATGGTAAATGTATATTTTATATTTGTATTAAACAAAAACTGTTGATTTTATTCATTTAACTGTGACTGCCTGTTTTGGCACATTTCGCTCGGCGCAGTCTTAAATTAATTGTAAATATGAATTGCTGTGATTTATACTTAATTTTTTACATATTATTATCTATCTTAGATTTACTAAACCTTTACTTTTTAATCGTATTTAAATAAACTATAGTACCAATTACATACAGCAGCTCATATAAGAAAAAGAATATAAAATTGAATTGTATTGTTAATAAACATTTGGCAATTGAAAAGAAAATGATAGCCATGAGTTTCTTGTGTGTATCATGTAATTAAACTCCTCGAACAGGCTTTTTTCAATGCAAATTTTTTATTTGTTTCTATTATTATATTTTAATTAATATATCATATATTGACGTGTCCAAGAATTTTTTTATACATTTTATAGAAATAAAGAATTTTGACTTTGACTTTGAATATATTTCTTCTCACTAGCCTTTATTATTCCCAAGTCACTCGGGGTCGGCTTTTCTGGTCTAACCGGATTTGACTGGATATCAGTTTTTACACGGAGCGACGGCCACCTGACCGAAACCCGAAGGCTAACGATACCCTAAGGCTAGATCAGTGTCAGGATATTATAGGGCACTGACTTCCCAATAACGACTGGTATAGATGTTCATGGCAGCCGGGATCGACGGCTTAACGTGCTCTCCGAGGCACGGAGCACGCGATAATTGTCAATCAATAAGCGCATAATTTCGAAAAATCATATAATTTCCGATAGTCAGAGATGCGCGACGTGGGTTCGAACCCGAGACCCTCTGCATTGCAGTTTGTTGGTCTCCCCATTGAGCTATCGCATGTGACTTTGAACATACATCACAAATAAAAAATCATTGCTTACTGACTTAATTGACGTTAGGATTATTGACTTTTTATAGAATCATAATTTTAATTACTGTCCCCAGGACCGACTTTAAATCATACCACACATAAATGCACTGTTATTCGCTACATAGTTCGATGGTAGGACAATTTGACAAAACTAGAGAGCGATCAGATGTAGGACAAATTGCTTTATGTGCTTATCAATGCTAGGGGGTCAATCGCTTATGATCAACATTTATGGGTCAAAACCCACCGTAAAACCATTATTTTAATGTTTTAAAAGAGTGGCATACTATAACAGTAGTCTTCTATTTTATTATACGTAATGTGAGCTTACCATCATCGTAGCCACCCGCAGCCTTTGCACGAGCGATCAGTTCTAGGGACTTCAAGATTGCTTCTGGGATTGGAGGAGGAGTAGGAAGGTGATCACCTTGAGGAACGAAACCGTTCTCGTCAGCTGTGTACCTGTGATAGAAAAATACGTTGATTAGTATAATGATCGCCATTTTCAGTAGCCTAAATGTTACGGATTCAATATATAGAAAATGATTTATTAAAGTCCAAAATAAATCTAGTCATACTATGAACGGTTCGGGAATCGAAACCGGGACTCCACGCTCGTTTAACATACATAATATGTCACGGGACTAACAGAACTGATGATATTTCATATGTAAATAATACGTTGAGTTCGTTATTTTAATTTATGCATAGTCTCGTACGTATAACGGTTTATTCTGTACCAATTGTTTCTTAAAATTACCTATATATAAAAAAGCATAAAACATATAATATGTTTTAGGCTTTTTATATAAAATTACAATACAACTCACCTCACAGTGTATACTTTGCCATCATCACCAGTGTAGGAGTAACCGCCTTGAGCCTGTGTACCATGAGTGACCACTCCACTCTCATCAGCACTTATACCATTCTGAGTTTCATAGGCATAGGAGTATCTCTGGCCATCGTTGGTATAGTCCTGACGGAGGATAGCAGCGTTCCTTTCAAAGGCAGCCTGGGGGCGTTCAGGGCGAGCATTGAAACTGGAGTATCCAGAAAAGGCAGGGGAACCGGGGTATCCGTTAGATGTAGGGGCACTGGAATAACCATTCGAAGCAGGGGCACCGGAGTATCCATTTTGAGCGAAGCCGTTAGAGGCAGGCGCATCGGAGTAACCGTTTTGGGCATAGGCGTTAGCATCTGGGGCGCCGGAGTAGGCGTTTTGACCGAATGCGTTAGAGGCAGGGGCGCCAGAGTAGGCATTTTGACCGAATGCGTTAGAGGCAGGGCCGCCGGAGTAAGCGTTGTTTTGAAGTCCATTTGAAGAGTGGTGAGGGGTTTGGAGGAAGTTTGAGCCTGCAGAAGACTGTGAGTTGGCCGGTAGGTACACACGGTCCAGTTTATCGGCTTGCGCCAATGCTACAGCGGCTAACACGATGAACTGAAATATAAAAGAAAAGTTAGGTAATGGCTAGCAAATATATTCATTAAGATGACTTGCAATTTGAGTTACATATTACTAGAATTCTTGTTAATCCCCCAGCTAATGTAGAATACTTGTGTTAGGAGAGGATTCACGTCAGTAGCGCAATGAGTGTGATTCAAACCCACGACCTCTCGATCACAAGTGCAATGCGTTATCTATCAGGCTACCGCTTTAATTTTAACATATTTATGATAAAATTAACTGCTAGTAAGAATACAAGCCATTTGTAAAGTAATCTTAATAATTATACAATAAGAGAACGGAGAATGGAGAAATGGAGAGCCATAGTTTTGGTTTAGATTCCTATACGGGACAGAAAATTGTGTCTTTACATTTTCTACCCCGCAAACAAAAAGATTTCAGTCAGATTTAGTAACTGAATGTTCTTTGTGGCTAATTTATATTTCAGTATTTGTAAATTCCCTTGTGATACAAAAACATTTCAAAAACAGAAGACGTATTTTTAAAAACTAAAGAAAATAAATATTGACCAATACAAATGCCATATTGTCAATTCTTTTAAATTGCATATTGTAGCATCTCAAATAATTAGCAACTAACCAAAACAATCATATAAAATGCATCAATTACACAATCGGCTATCAACAATCTCTTATAGAAAGAACAACATTGTTCTCTCAATATTATTATACAATAGACAGTTATATTAACCGACACACAAACTGACGACCTCGAATTACATTATTTTTTTATAAACATCTTACCAATTTCATTTTTCTTTTGCTGTATGCTCTTGCTACACAGAAGCTTTGGATTCAACTGATAAATTTATTGTATTATTGCTGAGTATATATAGTTGGGTGAACCCCGATCTACTTCAATACGATTCGTGGTCGAGATTTCAACATCATAATTATAATGGATTATGAGGATGATCTTGTATAATTGTAATATATGTTCTGAAATTATGTAGCACGTTAGTGATTATTCAAAGGCTGTAGCTTGTATTGAACTAGATTAGTTTTAATGGGTGTTTATCAAGGTCGTTTGTATCTTCCTATGTCACGATTGCTTTTATGGCACAGTGGTAGTTGTTGCAATTGCTGTGTAGATGGTCTCGTGTTTAATAGCCGAATAGGGGAAAGAGCTATAAGGTTTTTCTGGTCATGAATTGTCAGTTACAGTTGTACGGGTAGGCGATTGATTTGCCATCTATTATGTGTGACCTAAAATGTAAGCTGGCAAAATGTGAGCATAGTACACATCTGCTAACCCCTTCAGGGATGTATAATAGACTAGATTTTGCACGCAGTTTCGCTTGCATAAATGTAGTTTAGGTTAGGTTAGTAACATAACTTTTTTCTGGATGAAAGTTGTCCTATGGCCTTTCCTGTTTCCTTGACAACGTGTATACGATTTGAGATTTACCATTTCATGATGATCGGTCGAGTATTTAAGGTGTGAAAGCGTAACAAACAAACAAACTCCCATTCGCATTTATAATATTATTAGTTAGAATAAGGATTAGGATCTGATAGTATGAATGTATGAACCTAATATTATCACTCATGTAAGAGTATCATGTAGTTTTGGGAATAATAGGTATATTTTAAACATTTATTAAACATTTCGCACCCTTAATAAAACAGAGACTTATCTCAGTATTTTGGATTAAACAAATTTGAATTCTATTGCAAAGATTTAACACAAATATAATATTTGAATTTAACATATACAATTAGAGTTCAAATTGCCTTACTTTCAAATTTCGAGTTAAGTCGCTGTTTTATTAAGAGTGCGATTTGTTTAAAATATACCTATTATTCATGCTTGTTTTTCGCCAAAGAGGTAGGCAAAGACATATTATACCCATATTTCGTCAGGAATAATTTACTTCACACATAATAGAGCCTATTCCTGTCTACATGTCATTTTGCAGTCCCTTACTGCTACTGACTCCAAGTTCGTTAGTAGCTTATGAACTAGATCAGTTTTAATGTGTATAGTGTATCAAGGTCATTTTAATATCTTCCTATGAACATGTCACGAATCTTAGAGTATCATGTAGTATATAAGATCTATTGCTTAATCCTTCATTAAATTTCATTTGATTGCTAACTGCCTTGATGGCTTAGCGGTTTTGAAAGCGACTGCTTTGCACGAAGTCTCGGGTTCAATCTTGAAAGTGTTATAAACTTTTCTATATTTAAATTGTTGTTAGCAAATAGCTACCAACAATTAGCAAATTTGCCATTTGCTATTTGCGGCTTTGGTCCTAAATCAAATCAAATCGAATCCAAGTATTGGGATCTAAGCCACCTGCGGCTCAAGATCGGTTTGTGTAGAAAATCTTGGGGGAGGCTATGTCCAGCAGTGGATATCTATTAGCTGAAATGATATAAATCAAATCTGGCGAGATGTAGATGTAATACTGCTTACCACTTCTGGAATGTAGGCGTGACAATATGTATGTTTGTGTGTATATGTCTTAAATGTAGTATAATATAATATGTCGGAGCGTCAAGAAAATAATCATTGTATTGCAATTTATTTCTGTAATTGGAGTTGAATAAAGCGCCATCTATTGGTTTGTTTCGGAACGTCAAGCGTAAGCTTGAGTGAGGTCGCCATAAATCCGATGTGTCAGTTGGAGTGACAGTTTTAACTGTCAGTGTCATATTGACATTAAATAAACACAAATCACACTCCGTTCCTCCATATTGGTGACCCCGACGTGATCATCCAGCACCCGATATCACTGGAAGCAACCTTCACGGAGCAGATCAGTAGCAGCAACCATCGCCATCATCTTCACTCCTCTCACACAGCACCTCTCCAGATGAGCAGTAATCAAGTCGCAGCTAGCCAGCATCTTCGGCCTCGACAGGGACCATCACACGCCTGTAGCGAACGCGCAGCCTGGTCTTCCCTACGGTCTCACCAGCGTCAAGGCTCAACCCACTGCACACACGGTCCACGCAAGCAGGGCACTTCATTCGCCGTCAACGCAGCAGCCAGCCACGACGCAGCAACTACGCAGCATCAACCCCAACTCACTGTGGGACACACTGCAACGCAACAACCCCGACTCACTGGGGCACACGCACCGCTCACCGCACTTCGACCCCGACTCACTGGGGCACACGCAACGCGCATCGCACTCAGACCCGACTCACTGAGGTCTAGGGGCATACAGTTCCGACTAACTGGAACTAGCGGCATACAGTTCCGACTCACTGGAACTAGCGGCATCTTTCACTGGCACTGGCAACGCTCTTCAGCAGCTTCGACCACTGTCTCATCAACCTGGTCGACCTTCGGTCTTAGAGGGGAATACTGTGGCGACTCCGTACAGACGAAAAAGTTCCGCCTACATCTAACAGATGGCGTTAAATACGCTCAAGTGACGTCACAGTCCTGCATCGCGCAAGCGGAGTTTACACAGCGACTAACTATATATATGTTCGTAAAGTTGTCACAACGCAGAGCCTAATTACAAAAGCAGTAGTCATCCTTATAAAAACTAAAAATTAAATGAAGTTCTTTTTCGAATTTCACTTATGATGAATCATTATCATATTGATTGTAAGGTCTATGTTTAAATTCCAGCATGGAATGAAGGGTTAAAGAGAGTTTCATAGAGTCTTACCGTAAAATAGTACCTGGGTGGTCGTCGTGGTGTAATGGTGGGCAGGCGCTCACCAATCGATCAGTTCCAGGTCCGAGAGGCGGCGAGCGTGTTCTCACGCGCGCCTTATTCAATTCAATTCAATTCAATTCAATTTATTTGCATAATATGGGTTTCACAATAGGTTTTACAATATTAATAGCATCGCCATATTCAGCCGTTCAGCATGCAAAAATTTGCTATATTAAAATTAAAATTCAAATTCAATATAAATCAATAATAAATTAATATACATAGTTGCAAAAAATATAAAAATTAAAAACTTTTCCGTCAATCTTAATTGTCAATAAGTAGGGCTTAAGTAGGGCATAACGAAGATTTTATTTTTGGGTTGGTTAGTTTTGCGTAGGAGCCCGTCATTTCATACGGCGGGCCGAAACCTCGACGGAATCGCGATTCGCATTTGAAAACGATTCGCGGGGCCCGTCTGACTCTGGTAACGTTGAGGAACACCGTTGTAATTTTAGTCGGTAGGATCGGGTGGTAGTCATCTTTTGCCGGGCGATTCCGACGTAACCTCTCCGCCTTCCCGCGACAGGTCTGCATCAGTGCATTCCCCCAAGTAAATAGGTGTAAGTCTAAGTTACCTTGTCCATAATCTATATATATAAAAATCAATTGCTGTTCGTTTGTCTCGCTAAAATTCGAGAACAGCTGGGCCGATTTAGCTGATTTTGGTTTTGAAATGTAAGTCGTAGTCCAGGGAAGGTTTAAACGGTGAGAAAAAATAGAACAATTAGTTTGGATAGGTGATACGAATTACACCGAGTCAGCTAGTAGCTAATAAAACTAGGTGTGTTCCGCACCCTCATTTCTGCCCATCCTTTATCACAAGTAAAAGCATAACGATATACCTCTTGACCTTTAACTTAAGGAGTACACGCATCATCTCTGCGCCAATTACGTCACTGCTTGCACTCTTGATTGATTAGTGAGATAAAACCTATGATACGAAATTGCAGATCAATACGTTTCATAAACAGTCTTGTACATCGACCTCCTTCTAGCATGCCAAATCAACAAATACATCTGAAATTACGTCGGTCCCGGCTGCCATGAACATCTATGGCAGTCGTTATTGGGAGACTGTGGACACAAAAGATCCCTCTGGGTCGAAGTGTCGCCGGTCTGCACTGACTGGCCCCCACATAAGATACATACGTAGGTACATATTAGCGCGCCTAAATATTTTCTTTAGTCTGTCATTTTTATTAATAATCATAACTTTCACTCAAGTATTAATTCCTGTATCGCGGAGAACTTTATAAGTATTCAAACATCGTCTAGACCTAGACTCTGAATAACTATTTGTGGAACGCAACATTTGTCATCACGTGCGGAGATCAAATTCATTATACTCTGCGCAGTGTAAAATGAATTTGAGCAGTGGCAACTATTTAAAACACCTCGCCATATTATGTACTGCGTAGTATATCTTTACGCTGTATATCCTTGAAAAAGTGCGCATAAATGTTCTATGTCCACTTTTCGCCAGCTCTAGTTTTATGGCCCACTTATTTTTACTCACTTTAACTTATTGTCGGCCTCGATGGCGTAGTGGTTAGTGTAACCAACTGCCACGCCTGAGGTCGCGGGTTCGATTCCCGCACAAGTCAAACATTTGTGTGCATGAACATGGATATTTGTCTTGGTCTGGGTGTTTCTATGTATAATATGTATGTATATACAAAAAAAAAGTATACAAGTATGTTTATCCATTGTCTAGTACCCATAGTACAAGCTCTGCTTAGTTTTGGCTAGACGGTGTTGTGTGTATGTGGTAGAATATTATTATTATATTATTATTTCTTATCAAGCACAAGTCTCGAGACCATCTGCTGAAAACAATGCTTTGAAGAAAACCCGACAATACTGTGCCCGATCTAAATCGAATCCGAGACCTCATGCACGACCGTGTCATTCACTACCACTACGCCATTGGGGTATGTATTTATATTTAAGGTACGAGCTAATTTTCAATCAGTAAGCACTACGGCCTCCACCTTAAATAAATTGTAATAATATTAACCGGAAAACGAAGAACTAGGATCGAAGTTTTAACTAAAATATTTTGGTTATTCTAATGCATTTGAAAAGCTTTAATTTAAAATTCGAATATAGATTTCTATCGCTAATAATTTTTGGTATACTGCCGTTAATGAAAAATTACATTCGAATGCAAAAGAACAACGGTGAATAAAATAATCGCGCATCAATATCTTCGATGACGATATGTTATATCATAACTAAAATCAGGGTCATTATGACCCTGCAATCGCGTCGTAACAATTTCCCTAATAAATATTTTAGCTACAGTGAGTCGGCCAAGTTCAAAATAATTGTCATTACTCAATAAAATAAGTAATTATTAACACATATTATGTAATATTACGGTGAAATATAATAACTTAAATGCTTTGACAATGTAATCTAATGCCAAATAATTTCAAAAGTATGATATAATCAGTAAAATATTGACATAAGAATAAATAATAATTGCTGTATATAAATCCCAATTATTTTTATAGGCGTAAATAATATGGTCGTTGGAATGTGTAAAGCTTATGTGCTTAATATATGGAATGTAGAAATATATATATATCATAGAATCACGCCTATTGCCCGAAGGTTTAATCTATAAAATGTAATGAAGCTGAACAGTTTAATTTTCGTTTGATTGCGCTAAACTCTGAAACTACAAGTAGAAATGGAAAATATTTTTGAATTGACTACTAGCTGAGCCAGCAAATTTTGTCCTGCCATATAAATTCATTCGATAGGTACACCCGAATCACTTACCGGTATGAAATATACTTTACGACCTATTCTTACACCTACCAAATAAATTAGTTTAAATGCATAAAAAGATCATAAAAATCGGTCAAGTTGTTTCGGAAGAGTGCGACCACAAAGACAGTGACACGAGATTTATATATATATATAGATATACCATCACGATATGTGTCAAGGGATCGGAGCAGTTATCATCACATGGGTGAAAACGTGGTGGATATCTAGTTAGCCATATAATTGGAATATTAAAATCTTTCTCAGACCTTTTTAACCTTTTTACCTTGATTGGTCAGTGACTATAATTAGTTATAGCCTTAGTATACTAATTGATTAAATACTAGCTTTTACTGCGACTTCAATCGTGCGGAATTTAGCAGTAGGTACCTATCTTATCTTATCTTATGTGGGGGCCAGTCAGTGCAGACCGGCGACACTCCGACCCAATAGGATCTTTGTTGACACTCTCCCAATAACGCGGAATTTAGCAGTAGGTACCTATCTTATCTTATCTTATGTGGGGGCCAGTCAGTGCAGATCGGCGACACTCCGACCCAATAGGATCTTTGTTGATCTGTGTCGACACTCTCCCAATAACGACTGCCATAGATGTTCGTGGCAGCCAGGACCGACGGCTTAACGTGCTCTCCGAGGCACGGAGTAGGCGATAATTGTCAATCAATACGCACATCATTTCGAAAAGTCATATAACTTCCGAAAGTTCTCTAACTTTCGCGCACCTCTGTGCGCGACGTGGGTTCGAACCCAAGACCCTCTGCGTTGTAGTCTGTTGGTCTCCCCACTGAGCTATCGCTACTCTAAGTAGGTACCTAACTATATTCTTCTTTCTTTGCATGTAAGTAAAAGCTGATATACACACATAAAAAAATTAACTTCTAGGTGGCATATCAAAATAAAACATGCACCAAATTCTTTGTTAGACCTCTAGCAATACTATGGGAACCGCTTTCTTAAGAGGTTCTTATTCTCTCGAACAGATTATTTTTCTACTTTGAAATAAATATTGTATTTATAATATACAATTTAATTGACTGAGTCAGTGTTAATTTATTTTGATGGAAATAAAGTGTTTAGCTAAATTTTGCTTCGATTTTTGTAAATCGCAAGTATACCATTATGGTTTTTTAACTTGGGTTATAGGAATACTACTTTTGGACCATATTAAACCCGTTATTTTAACGTGCATCTACGAGCATAACGACCTTACGCTGTAATATGTAAGTAAAATGTCTTCAACGTTTCTCGATCAGATCGGAGGCGTTCTGGACAAAGGCCAGGTTATTAGCGCCTTGAACTGACGGGCGTGTACGAGGAATGTAATGAAAGTGAATGAAGCCAGAGAAGTGTGTCAGGATCGTAGCAAATGGAAATCCGTAGTCTCTGCCTACCCCTCTGGGAAACAGGCGTGAATCTATGTATGTATGTCTTCAAGTTAAGGTATACCTTATGTATAGGTCAATAATGTTAATAAAAAGAGATTACAACTTGATTGATTCAATTAAATACTTTATTCAATACACTAACAAATTTCAGTCAACATTACTCAGTATTTGTAGCCATCTCTAGCGTTGTAATCGCCATTCCTTTGTTTGTTATTCCTCTGGGCAAAAGGTGGGAGGTATGCCTTCTCGAGGGAATTGCTGTTGGGTCCAACACTATTGGGAAGACCAGCGACATTGGTGACGACGGAGTCATCGTTGTAGTTGATTGGCTGTGCGTTTGTGTTGTAGTACTGTTGTTGGTTGTTGCCAGCGGGGGAGTATTTGGCCTCGCTGTACGATCCTGGAATTTGGAACAGAGACTTCAATATCTGAGTAAGCTTAAAAACTACGCAGAATTTAATGACGAGAAGAAGCATTCAGGTAAATCATACGAGAGATATATAAATCTTAATTAACTATATGTATAGGTTTGGATAATTAAATTATTTAACAAGAAGCGGAGTGTCCATAGGGGAACTTACCATCATCATAGATGCCAGCAGCTTCCTCGCGTGCGTTCTTTTCCAAAGCTTTTAGGATCTCCTCAGGAATAGGAGGCGAAGTAGGAAGGTGGTCGCCTTGCGGCACGAAACCGTTCTCATCTGCTGTATACCTATGAAATTAATAAAGTGTACAAGCTTGAAATATATTTGTTTCGCAATTTTGTTATCATTATATTTACTTTATTATTTATAAAGGAAGCTTTTGTGTTCTCTTTATTATCAATAAAATATCAGGTGTGTTATTTATTGAACAAAAAGCACCCAAAAGGCCTGAAATTGTATTGAGATGTCGAAGCATTTACTCTTGGAAACGGTGTAATTCAATGTTTTCTTACCTCACAGAGTATACTTTGCCATCATCACCAGTGTAGGTGTAACCACCCTGAGCTTGGACACCATTGGTAGCCACTGCACTCTCTTCAGCATAGATACCGTTCTCAGTCTCGTAAGCGTAAGAGTAAGTGTCTCCATCGTTCGAGTTATCCTGACGAAGGATAGCAGCGTTCCTTTCAAAAGCAGCCTGAGCGCGTTCAGGACGAGCTTCGAAACCGGAGTAAGTGTTTTGAGCGTAGGCGTTGGAGACAGAAGCGCCGGTGTAGGAATTTGTTTGATCAGCGTGGGTTCCAGCGGAGGAATGGTGAGGAGTCTGAAGGATGTTACCGGAACCCGCCGAAGCTCTTGCGTTCGGTGGCAGATACACTCTGTCTAATTTGGCGGCCTGAGCCAAGGTAACGGCAGCTAAGATGGCGAACTGAAATATGAAAATTACAATTGTGACATGTTGTTGTCATAGGACACGGATGACGTAGCGAGCAAGCTGTCGCCTCACCGCAGCCGTCACGTTGGTTTTGTGGGTTCAAATCCTGCTCAAGACAATTATCTGAGTGATCCACATGTTATGATTGTTTTAAGTATGGGTGGTCTTTGAGTCCGTTAATTGTATGTCTGTATAAAACCTCGTGACACAGTCCACGGCACTTGCCTTCACATTTTAGATTCTTTGGTTTGGATTTAGATAAGGTATTACTTTTAAAAAAATCTTATATTATGTACTATTATGCCATTGAGATAACTTCATAAAATAATAATTCTACGTAAATAATTTCTTAAAGATAAAAATAATATTGAAGTGTTTTATTTGAAACAATTTAATTCATAAGTAATGCTCACCGATGTATATCAATTAAGTTAAGTTGTTTCAAAACAAATTTTCAAGCATTAATAATGACAGCTTACAAAAAGTGCTACTACTTTTAATCTATCATTATTTACAATCGTGACTTTAGTTTGTGTTTGTTTTGTCGCTTATTATAAACAAATTACTGTTCCATATTTGCCGTACTTATTAATAATAATAAAGCTTACCAATTTCATTTTTGCTTCTTATGAACTCTTGTTAGCTAGAAGATCAATTTGCAACTGATAGCCCTACCGTATCAATACTGAGTATATATAGTTGAATGCATTTCAATCCACTTCTTCATAAGTCGTGGTCAAAGTTGCATCACCACTGTATGATACGGTATGAGGATGGACTTGTCTAATTGTCGAACCTGTTTGTGCTAAAATTACTTATTGAACAGTAGTTATACACTCAAAGGTCATAATTAAGGTTGTTAACATTTAAATTGAACTAGTTTCATTACGAGTATCAAGGTCCTTAGTAAATCCTCTATCGAGATCTTTGTGAAAGTACCATTTATCATATCAATTTATCAAATGAGAGACTTTGAGAATCCTTTTTACAATGCTAATTGAAATTAAATTGGTTAGTTCCCTTTGGCTATATGTATGTATATCCACACCTTTGTCAGATTGGTCTTTAAAAAGAAGACAGTATAATATATCTATATCGTAGCGAATAAACATTGAAACAATGGACATAAAGAGCAACCAATCTCGTTATAAGTATATTTCGACCACGTGTGGGGATTAAAACCACAACACACGGCACGCTGGCGAAGGTGACGAGGTACACCATGTTTAAAGACATTTTCGGGCTTTGCTTTCAAAAAGGCTATTGAACCACTATGGAGTTTGAAACTGTGCATCATAGTCGTCAATTAACACATTCACTATTACTTGTGGCAAGAAAAATATATATGCAATACACCTTTGGGTTTATAGATCTTTCACATAAGTCCGATAAATAATATAAAGGAAAATCATTACGAAGCCTATTTTTATGATATTTGTTACGTTATAAAGACGAAATTTTGCAACCGATATCGATGAAATATGATATAGAAGTAGCTGAAAAGTTATAGAAGGAGGAAAAGTATTTTAAAAATTAACTCTTTTGAAGTCGTGAGTAAAAGAATGTAAACTAAAATTTGTCTTTAAAACAAATAAAGACGGAACAGTTCGTGATTGTTCGACAGATTTCAGACCAAGCGTGGCGCTTTAATCTTGATAAGATGCTTACGTGCACAAATGGTGTTCATTAGGTGCTAAGAGTTTAGTGTTTGACCTTATGTAACTTGTATCAGATTTATTAATACCATTACCATTCCAGTGTACCCAGCGTGTCAGAATAAGACAAGCACCGGTAAATTACTCTTTATTCTTCAATTTGACTCTTTGAATTTAAAATACTGAAGGCATGTAATGTAATATGCCGACTAATATTATAAATGTGAATGTAAGTAAGTTTGTTTTCACGTCTTAACTAGCTATCTACATCTTAAAGGGAACCTCTTTGTAAAACCTCTGGGCGTTAATATGTGTTTCGGAGTAAGACAAGTCGAGCTTACATCAAGATACATCGTGGAAATAGTTTTGATCAAATTTATTGTCTAAAAAGTATGTAAAAATGCGAATGGGACAGTCGCAAGGCTGAACGTTCTCTGACTAGACCAAAGCCATTCTAGAGCTATATTCAAAATGTCTTTAAGAGTTCTAGAGTTATCTCTAGAAATATCCGTCAATATACGCTCGTATATCGACGAGTCGAATCGAATTTCAATTTATTAATTAATTATATTAGTATGTACTATATCTATTATTTGTATTTAATAGTAATCAATAGATTTCGAACACTAGCTTTACTAAAAATGAAACCTTTCCTATACTTTAGAATCATATACCACAACACGGTCATTAATAAAATGATGCAACTAATATGTATTTTGATTAATATTTTGATGTAAGAAGCTGCTATTAGCTATATTAGGGTAGTATTTTAATGTTATGACAATGGATATATAATAGGATGTTTACCCTTGAGGCGTGTGATTAATAAATACTCAACAATTAATTAAAGATTAGTAAGATTAATGTAACATCCTAATTTCAATATACATAGAAGATGGTTGGAATGTACCACCAGCTTGGGATCCAGTAATTCAAATAGTCAAACCCAAGAAGAAGCAAACCACAGCTAGGCTTCATGATACTTTGAGCTCATTCTGCGTAAATAGAAACACCAATGATTAAATTATGTTCGGGTACTTTGAAATAACTACACTGGAACATTGAGACAACTACTATCTTAGTCTCCCCGTGACTGGCTGCTGACAAGCAACCGAAACGTCTGGGAAAATGTAAATTTAAATATAAATAGTTTTAATAGTTTTAATAATTTAATTAGCTTAAAAATCAGTAAAGTTTAATGTATATGTATATTATGTGGGGGCCAGTCAGTGTAGACCGGCGACACTTCGACCCAGTGGGATCTTTTGTGCCGACACTCTCCCAATAACGACTGCCATAGATGTTCATGGCAGCCGGGACCGACGGCTTAACGTGCTCTCCGAGGCACGGAGCAGGCGATAATTGTCAATCAATACGCACATAATTTCGAAAAGTCATATAACTTCCAAAAGTCAGAGGTGCGCGACGTGGGTTCGAACCCGAGACCCTCTGCATTGCAGTCTGTTGATCTCCTCACTGAGCTATCGCTGCTCTGTAAAGTTTAATAGTATCTAGTAGTAATGTAACAGTTTCAAAATTATGTAATAAAGTGTAAAATGAACAACGCGATAAAATCCGTATATAGTAGTTTAATTTCAATGAATATTTATCAGATGAGAGACTGTAAATCTTTTTTACAATGCTAATTAAAATTGAATTGGTTAGTTCCCATTTGCTATGTTTCAACATCTTTCCTAGCTTCGTCGTTAAAGAAGGAATAAGAAGCCTAGTTTTTAAAGACGGAATAATATATATATATTATTCCGTCTTTAAAAACTGCGGTACTTGCGGTACAGATGTACCGCAGCTAATAAACATTTAAACAGCGGACACAAAGAACATCTAATTTCGGAATAACTATATTTCGATCACCAAAATAACTTTCCACTGTGAGGATCGAAACCACTACACTTGGCACACTAGCAAAAGTTACCATTTATGCCATGCTTGAAAATTTGCCGTATTTTCTATTAAAAAGTCTAAAGCACCAACACGGCGTTTGAAACGGTGCCCCATAAACGTCAATAACCCAGTATTACGTGAAACCTGAAATAAATACCTACATATATACTAGAGACCCGCCCCGGCATCACGCGGGTAGTACAAAACCTTAAAAAATTATACGCTTAAACCTCATATATCACTCGGTCTATTGGTGAAAACCGCATGAAAATCCGTTCAGTAGTTTTTGAGTTTATCGCGTACAGACGCGGCGGGAGATTTTATAATATGTAGTGATATACAATATACCTTCCCATTTTTTTATACCACTAAGGTGACATACAAGCATACGGCGGCCCACCTGATGGTAAGTGGTCACCGTAGCCTATAGATGCCTGCAACACCAGAGGCATCACTTGCGCGTTGCCGACCCTTTAGGAATAAAAGGAAGTGGGAAAGAGAAGGAGCGGGAAGGGGGAAAGAGGGTGATTGGGCCTCCGGCACTCTCACTCACCGAACGAAATACAACAGTAGGAATACTGCTATTTTACGTCAATATTCTGTGAGAGGGTAGTCTTTTCCCGATCGAGCCGGCCCATTCATGCTGACACCAGCAAGGCTCTAAAATTGGATATAGAAGTACTTGAACAGTTCGAGAAGGATAAAGAGGCAGAATAAAAAAAAACTCTATGAAAGTCACAAGCTTCAGCTAGTGTTGACTAAAATATGACTTTAAAAGAAACAAAGATCCGGAACAATTCGTGATTGTTCGACAGGTCCAAGCCTGGCGCCTTAATCTTGATAAGATGCTTACGTGAACAAATGGTGTTCATTAGGTGCTAAGAGTTTAATATTTGACCTTATGTAACTTGTATCAGATTTATTAATACTATCTTAAAGCTTCGAACTATCACACACATCGACGACTCGATGGCTTAGTGGTTAGTGTAACCGACTGCCACGCCTGAGGTCGCGGGTTCGATTCCCGCACAAGTCAAACATTTTTGTGCATGAACATGGATGTTTGTCTTGGTCTGGGTGTTTGTATGTATAATATGTAAGTATTTACAAAAAAAAATGTATATATGTATGTTTATCCATTGTCTAGTACCCATAGTACAAACTCTGCTTAGTTTGGGCTAGATGGTGTTGTGTGTATGTGATAAAATATTATATTATATTACATTATTGATTTTATAACCTAAAAAGCATGTAGTAACAAGAATTGGGAACAGTGTACCCAGCGTGCCAGAGTAAGACAAGCATCAGTTAATTAGTCTTTATGCAACATTGCAGGGATACAGTGCTAAATTGAATACTACTTACTAATATAATTACAACTGATTATAATTATTTACTTAATGTATAACTTAAAGGAGATGCTTTACTTTTATAATGGACTCCGGCTATAACTTGTACATCCTCAGGAAACCTGGGAAATGTACCCCTAAATACATTTAGTTGAGCGATTCTTTATTAATTTCTAGTATTTTCGTTGAGCAAAATAAAATATAAAATGTTTGACGTTTGTCGTGCGGACTATCTATGACAAGTTGGTTGATGACATATAACCTATAATGCTAGAATTGCCAGAAGTAAAAGAACTCTTGCTGGAATAATATTCACCAAAGAATTGATAATTCTTGTAAAAATGAAAGGAAAACGTATTGAATTCTGGAAAGTGTAACAGGAAACACCAATTCAGCGTTGAAATATTTATTAACAGTCTTATGACATTGACAGTTAATGTCAAACATAAACAAAATGTTTCGTTCCGGAGTCCACCCTGAAAAATCAGTATTATATTAAATGAATATATTTTTAATGTTGATCGTTTGTTAAAAAGATGTGTATGATAGTTTAAATGAATAAATGATACGCTAAAACATATTTATTGTTGACATACATATATAATTATATAATATTTACATTATTATATAATATTCTATAATAATAATAATAATAATAATAATATATATATAGTACTTTCGTGCAGTTTTCGATATGATTTATGAACGCATACAAAATTATTTGACCGAAAACCACCGCCATATTGAATATAATGGCAATAATATAAAAACTATTATTTTTAAGCGAAACGTGATTCGACTTAAATTCAGGAAATAAATTTTTCCCCGATTCCTGGTATATTTTGCTATTTTTTGGCTGATGGTACATTTCATAGCCGAAAATGAAACATCTCCTTTACTTGTAAGATTTAACTTAATATTATAAATGCGAATGTGAGAATGTTTGTTACGCTTTAACACCTTAAATTTCTGGCTGATTATCATGAAATTTCGTACAGTTATACGTTGTCAATGGTACATAAGGTAACATTCGTCCAGAAAAAGTACTGGCCCCGTGAGAAGCCGGGGGTAAAAGGTAGTATTATATAAATCGATGAGGGTTTCGATAAACACTTATCCTTTTCTACATCATAAAGAGAACCTCTTTGTAAAACCTCTAGGATCTGGGCGTTAATGTGTCATTTGGATTTTATTTATTATATATATTATGTATGATAGGTATGTCCTTCTTCAAACGAGGTTTAAAGAGAGTTCTTTTTTTACGAGCAGCGGCTTTGCTGTGTCCTGGCATTGCTGAAGTCCATGAGCAGCAGTTACCACTTTCCATCAGGTGGGCCACTTGCTCGTCTGCTAAAAAGGAAAACAAAAAATATTTATTAAGCCTGACTTGCCTTACTAAAGGCAAGACCTGATTTCCTCAAGATACCGCGTAGAAATAAAAATTGATACAATATTGCCTAAAAAGTATATGGAAAACGTCTTCTGACTAAATCAGAGACATTATAGAGCTGTCTAGAAAGTCTTTGGTAGTTCAAGTACTATCACCAAAATGTTTTAGATACTTCTAGAGCTAACTCTATAATATTTCTGGCACTTCTAGAGCGAGAATCGTCGATATACATGAAGAAAGTGACTAAATTGCTTATGGGCTAGATATATCATAGATGAGACCTTTCTTAAACTTTAGCACCATATACTATGATACGGTCATTAAAGAAATTATGCGAGTTATATGTATTTAGAATAGTATTTTGATGTAAGGAGCTGAACATAGACTAAGCTATATAAGGAAAGTATTTTAATGCTATGACAATGACAATATAATAGGATATTTACCCTTGACGTGTGTGATTAATAAATGCTTAAAAATTGATTGAAGACTGTTCGAATTCTATAATCGTAATTATTATATAATAGAGAATTAATGTTAAAGTCGCAGTGGAAACAAATTACTTATTGTGTATCTTTCAGTACTTCACCAGCAAGTTACTCTTGTTTATACAAAATTTCAAGCTTAAGCAAGGATTCCGATTTTTAAATAATTGACAGTATATTAAAAACAGCTCCTTAATAATCTTGATTAATTAAATGCTTCTGTAGGTACGTGTGTATACCACTGAACGGTGGACTGTTATTGATGACATTTTTTGAGTGTTTTTGAGTGGATCTCCGGATAGTTTAGATTCACAATTGAATTTGGTAGATGTCGCTACGATTGGGCTTTATGAATTTTATTTCAGTCAGGCAGCACAATGTCTAATGATTTCGCTATTATACGCAACTATATTATAGTAGCTTACAATATAACATTACTTTTTAATTATAGCACCGTACAATTTTTTGTAGTTTAGTATATGACGTACCGAAATACTTATTTGCCATTAACGAGTAATAATTAGCATTCACTAACATGTAGACCCTGGTATATTAAGTATCAATAGATGTATCACCTATTTCATAGATAATGAGCACCCTAAGAATACTTGTCAGATAGTCCCTTATCTTGGACACCAAAAATCCTGTCTATAGCAGTCAGAAAAAGTAGTCAACGATGATCTCGTGGTAAGATAATAAATATTAACTAGTATCACCCGTTTCAATTTTATTATTGACACTCTTATGTCAAAATTTTGACAGTTAGCTCATCGAAAGTGCCGAGGCACCACCAGATCAGAAATATAAGTTGAAGTAAGTGCGATTCAACTTATATTTCTGATCTGGTACTCCAATATATACCTCAATCCTACGTGAATCTTTACGAACTAATTCAGATGCTAAGCTTATTTTCAAAATTCACCTATAGAATATCACATCGAATAGTTTCGAGATACTTTTACGAACTCGAGATAAAAAATTGTTTACCCTTGACATTGTCTAGTGACGGTTAATGGTTTGAGAGTAGATGAGCTAGTAGCCCGAGGTTTGCGACCTTGACAGTTCTCGGCAATCACAAGAGAAAATATGGAGGTTTAATCCTTTTGCGAACATTAAAATCCTTCATTAGTTCAATTAAATACTTTATTCAATACTTTAACAAATAGAAGTCAGTGTTTAGTAGTTGTAACCATTCCTAGGGTTGAAGTTGCCATTCCTTTGGTTGTTGTTCCTCTGAGCGAAAGGTGGGAGGTACGCCTTCTCGAGGGAGTTGCCATTGGGTCCAGCGCTGTTGGGAAGAGCAGCGACGTTGGTGACGACGGAGTCATCGTTGTAGTTGACGGGCTGTGCGTTTGTGTTGTAGTACTGTTGTTGGTTGTTGTCAGCGGGAGCGTATTTGGTTTCGCTGTAGGAGCCTACATATTGCAAAGTTTTATGTAAGTAAACATATTATTTAAAAGTAATAATGATTAGCTTTGTTACATAATCATAATGATAAAACCAGTCTAAAAGAAATAACATTAAATTTCATAAGTGTGGACATGAAATTGACAGAAATATTATTTATTTTTATTATATTAAATAAAAGGAATTAAATATATGTTTAGTTTTGGATCTCTATTCTGTTTGAATTATTATTAAAAATCAAAACCAAACTTGTCACTGTTTATACTGCTATTTAAAACTGATCTCTATTTGATCCCAGTTATAAACACTTTTTTCTTGCACTAGGTACTAACCGTCATCATAGATGCCAGCAGCCTCATCACGCGCGTTCTGCTCCAGAGCCTTCAGGATCTCTTCAGGGATGGGAGGAGGAGTGGGGAGGTGATCACCTTGCGGGACGAAACCATTCTCGTCAGCTGTGTACCTACAAAATATAGTTAGTAATATAGTTTAATTAGGTAACTAATCAATTAGAAGAACAGTCTTCTGTGACCAATACTTTAGAACATTGTACAAATAAGCCAGCATACCCGTGAAGGTACTACCCTCTATTAACTGTGCCCTTTAAAGCTTCTGAGACTAATTTAACAGTCAAATTTTCAAAGCTAAGATAACTTACCTCACAGAGTAAACAACACCATCATCACCAGTATAGCTGTAGCCTCCCTGAGCCTGGACACCATTGGTAGCCACTCCGTTCTCTTCAGCATAGATACCGTTCTCAGTCTCGTAAGCGTAAGAGTAAGTCTCTCCATCGTTCGAGTTGTCCTGACGAAGGATAGCTGCATTCCTTTCACGAGCAGCCTGAGCGCGTTCGGGACGAGCTTCGAAACCGGAGTAAGAGTTTTGAGCGTAGGCGTTAGTGTTGGATCCAGGGGCGCCGGTGTAAGAGTTTTGAGCGTAGGCGTTAGTGTTGGATCCAGGGGTGCCGGTGTAAGAGTTTTGAGCGTAGGCGTTAGTGTTGGATCCAGGGGCGCCGGAGTAGGAGTTTTGAGCGTAGGCGTTAGTGTTAGATCCAGGGGCGCCGGAATATGCATTAGCGTTAGCGTTGTAATCTTGGGATCCGCTGTTAGGAGTCTGGAGGAAATTGCCAGAGCCTGCCGAAGCTTGTGCGTTCGGAGGAAGGTAGATCCTGTCCAGCTTGGCGGCCTGGGCCAAAGTGACAGCGGCTAAAACGATGAACTGCAAGCAAAAAAGAAGAATAAAAGCCAATTACTTTTATAAATTTGACAGAATGTTAGATAATTTCAACAAAACCATAACGCAATTTTGAAACATATATTATTATATATAACATATATATGGCACCATAGAGACAAACAAAGCTTATATTTTGAACCAATTCAAACAAAGTTGCGAGTGACAGTTGACGTTAACAAGCAACTATTAACATACACGAATCGATTTAGATGTGTAATGGTGCTTTTAAAATAAACAAGCTAGTTTAATTTCAACAATTTAGAACTGTAATAGAGTCTAAATTGGTTTAAATTTAAAAAAGAAATGCTCTAATTATCTCTCATCTACTTATTCCACTTAAATTCATGAACACTTTAATACAACTATTTGTAATTATTATCTTTTTCAAAGTACTAATAAACGCACTATTCAGAAACAGTTTTATCAAAAGCTTTTTATTGAATGCCTTACCAGTTTCATTGTGATTCTCGTAAGTACTTGATGGGCAGAAGCTCAATTTGCAACTGATAACCCTACCATATCACTAGAGTATATATATAGTTGGGTGCAGCCCGATCTACTTCTACGCGAGTCGTGGTTAAAGTTTCATAAGCCCGACATTATGATGCTTTGGAAGATGGACTTGTCTAATTGTCGTGGACGGTGTTATGCCACGGCAGCTCGTTAAGCACTTATTATGTCGAATTCGTGTAAAGGTCATCGATTATTTGTATTATAACCTTTGTATTTATTTATATATAATAATAATAGGTAATAGCAATAATTTACTTAATGGACTTATTATTTTATATATTATGTGGTTTGTGTTATTAATTTGTTGGAGAATTAGTCCTTCGAATTAAATTCCAATTCAATTCGAAGTTTTTGATGGAGATGTTATTTCTACTCGAGTCTTTTCATCCTTACCCTCATGCTGAGATCAAAAGGAAAAATCGTACGGTTTCCTTAAATATAGAAATACTGATAATATTTTAATTAATATAGTTTTTTTCTATAGTTTTTTTTTAAACCTAACAGAAGCAATAGAAGCAGTGATAGCTCAGTGGGGAGACCAACAGACTGCAATGCTGAGGGTCTCGAGTTCGAACCCACGTCGCGCACCTCTGACTTTCGGAAGTTATATGACTTTCCGAAATTAGGCATGTGCGTATTGATTGACAATTATCGCCTTCTCTGTGCCTCGCAGAGCACGTTAAGCCGTCGGCCCCGGCTGCCATGAACATCTATGGCAGTCGTTATTGGGAAGTCAGTGCCCTATAATATCCTGACACTGGTCTAGCCTTAGGGTATCGTTAACCTGCGGGTTGCGGAGGTCAGGTGGCAGCCGCTCCGTGTAAAAACTGATATCCAGTCAAATCCGGTTAGACCAGAAAAGCCGACCCCAAGTGACTTGGGAATAATAAAAGCTAGGGAGAAGAGAAGTTGTTTGTTCTGGTTGAAGGTTGGCATACTTATAAGAAATTGGATGGTATTAAAGAAATATTAGAGTAAACTGTTAAATGAATTATAAATGGCATAGACCAACGGCAGCTGGATAACCGTATCTTCTGATTTAGCCTCTAGTTCCTCAGACCCTATAATATATTACGTGAAAAATAAACAACAAACACTTTAATAAACGACATGTAAAAACTACAAATAAAATATTTTCATACTAGTTCCGTCTCGCATGGTGCACTTGACATACAAATCTTATTTGAATGGTCGTATTAACGCAGGTTCGGGCGGACTCAGTAATGTTTCGATAGCGCATCAATTTATGACCTTGCTGTGTTATATATTCCAATGTGAACTTCTTTGTAGGGTGACCAGAAAGTGATTCATATATGAGACATTTCTCCGTTAAAGAACGTTTTGTTTTGAGACATATTTATCTATTAATGTAGATGTTGGTTTAGTAGTGCTAGTTGGTAACAAGTGTATGCCACTGGCTTGTCTGATGAGGATTGATTACCCTACACCTTTTGCCAAGTAAGGTTTACTACCCAAATAACAGGCGACGCAAGCCTATTGGCGTTCACGGGACGCATTCCTAAACACTGTAACTGAAAATGTCTTAACAAAAAACTAAATAACACGGGAATCAATACTCATATTTTTTAAATCACGCTTCTGTAATTGTGCGCCAAACACAAACATCGCCATTTGTATCAAGCCCATGACCTAGCTGTCAGATGTCAATTATTTCAAATGACGGCAGTGACCCTTGAATACGACAAACGGTGTAATTATCACTCAATCAAAATCCCACGTGTCAATTTTACATATGTGTTAAATCTAAACACACCAGTTGCTTTTTTTATCACCACGATTTATATTAAAATAAGATAGGTATCTCAATCGAGTACTTGTCAACTATATTAGTCATATTGATGATGATGAGTGGTAAACCAATCACTTAATGTCGGAATCACCAGGACAAAGATTTTCATAATAAGACTATTAAAACTGTTTATTTTTCATTTGATAAAATTTTTATATTATTTTAATATATGTACGTTTTGTTAATTGGGATCTCATAGTATATTAAGAACTTCGTTGTTTCTGTCGACTCAAAGACAAAAATAATATGTCGGAGCGTTAAGAAAATAATTACTGTATTGCAATTTATTTCTGTAATTGGAGTTGAATAAAGCGCCATCTATTGGTTTGTTTCGGAACGTCAAGCGTAAGCTTGAGTGAGGTCGCCATAGAGCCGATATGTCAGTTGGAGTGACAGTTATAACTGTCGGTGTCTTAAAGACGTTATATAAGCGCCGGAGACTCGTGCGCAGACACATTCGGGTGACGAACTCGCTGCGTTACGAATCAAATCAGAGATAATCACAGTCAACCTTTATTATTTTATTTCTCTTGTAATTGCCTATCATTAGTCTACGTACTAAGTATAATACCACGCCTATATTTTGTTGCTCCATCAAATATATTAAATTAGATCATAAAATACTTATGAATGTCATACTTTAATGGTTAGCGAAGTTACATTTAAGTTAGTTGTTAGGGTCAGGCAAAGGGTTGTAAGAGTATATCTGCAAGAAACTCACAGCCATTCCTTTTTATAATATAATAGGATTTGTGAATGATACAAATATAATATATAAATAAAATAATATAAAAATGATTAATTTTATTCAAAATATTTAAATATTATATAAATACATATATATAATCAGATAATATTTTCTTACGTTTACGCGAATGTTATATATTGAAATTAAACAACTTTATACGGATTTTATCGCGTTGTTTTTTTTTACAAACGTCTATTATTACATCATTTTGAAACTTTCAGTCTACAATTGTTATACACTTTTACTAGTTACTGTTCACTTATATTAAAGCTATGTAAGTTATAAAAAACTATTGAAATAAATACTACTATATACGAATTTTATCGCGTTGTTTATTTGTCAGTTTATTACATAATTTTGAAAACTGTTACACTACTACTACTATTAAATTTTATTATTTTTTAAGCTAATTAAATTATTATTAAAGCTATTCAAACTATTTATATTTAAGTTTACACTTTCCCCGACGTTTCGGTTGCTTTTCAGCAGCTGAAATTGTCATACACGAACATACACGTTGTCAGGTACCATTTATCCACATAAAAGCCCTGTTCTCGAGGATAAAAAATTTACATAAACTATATTTACGCGAATGAAGCCGCGAATAAAATCTAGTATTATTTAAAAATCAATGTTTGATTGTTCGTATTTTATGTGTCAAAAAACTTAAGTACTATATTATTTGTAATATGTCTCAGTAAAATATGATCGCATGGTGACGATACATCTTCATGACCTTACAATATAGATCGGCTTCCGATCGACACGTGATAGTAGATAAGTCGTGATTAATTAAATTTTGCCAAACATCACTTACTAAACATTGATTTAAAGTAACTCATATGTTCTAATTGGTCTTAGAATATCAGGTCAAAAGTAACGACAAGAAACATTTAATAAGAATTGTTTTAATATAATATTTTATTAAAGCATTATCTCGTTAGTACCGTAGTCTAATAAGTCACCTATTTTTGGAAAGAAACGAGTAATTTGGGGTTCAAATCCATGTTGTGAGAGAACGTATTTCGTAATTTCCAACTTTTACTTATTAACGAGCTCTTCGTGATATATCCACACCTTACTGTAGTGCGCTACATGCTAAATAATAATAACATAAGTCCTTTGTATAAAATACATCGAAACCAGCTAGCATATAGTAATATTATATCTAAACTACGACAAAGCTTAAATATTTCATAAATACTAATAATAATATGTATGTACATAAACATTACCCATCGACCTTTATAGCATTGACGCTATGTAGTCTTACCCAAAGGGGTAGTCAGATGTGTACGACACCTAAATTCGTAATTTATGATTTAAGGAGCCGCATGTACCGGCTTGAATCCGTGCTGCTATGAAAATTTCTCTAAAAAAATCCCGACCTGTAAATCGAACATAAAACTAATGCATAACAGTCGCTAAAATATTATGCAAGAAAAGTTTTTACAAACATATCGTAATAATATTTATTTACATTAAACGCTTACGCTTTTAATGCCTACAATTTAAAATGAGAAGCTCTCAAAACGCCCACAGCCTATCGTGATAAAGATGGCAGTTGTCAATGTTCGCCCAAGGGGAATGTCTAATGTTTCATAATAGGAGCTTATGATGTGATTGTGCGTTAGTAAATGAAGTTAATCGGACGATCACAAAATGTCTGTATGGATGGCGTAGAAAATGGTTATTGGTTCTACTGTTATACATGTCGTTTTGAGATAGTTAGGGAAATATATTAATAATAAACAATGTTCAATCAATAAATTAATAATAAAATGAATAAAATGTTTGGCTACGAATCTTCAGCATATAAATAAGGCGTCTTGCTACATATAAGATACAAATAACTCAAATACGGCATCCTGACCTAAATCGTAACTATTATCATAAATGCGAATGTGAGTTTGCTTGTTTGTTACGCTTTCATGCCTTAACTACTCGACCGCTCATCATGTAATTTCTAATACACGTTATCAGTAGTACAGAAAAGGACATAGGTTATCTTAACCTAGAAAAAGAATTCTGTTCCCTACTGTTGAAATTTATTGATGAAATTTACATTAAGGCTTCATTCACACGTACCACAACCACACCACAACCACAACCACACCTCAACGACACCACGTGGGTGGGCGCAATTTTATATTGAAAATGAATAATAGAATTTGCACGGGTGGTCCGTGCATTTTGCCGTCATTATCGACGACGTGGGTGATACCGACTACATCGCAACCATCAGCGATACCGCGAACTAGCGTCCGGCCACATCGCAGATACAACGATGCGTCGACGCACCGACACTGCGCTCGACAACGAAAACCGGTGTCGAACTGTCTGTCTGCACTCGTGAGCGGCGTCATTGCGTCGTCGCAAACACATCCCAACGACTAACGACAACTCAACCACATCCACATTTTGTAGGAACCGCAACGCAACTGCAAAAATCTGCAGCTACACTATTCACACGTAACCACTGCTTAATCATATTTTGTCGCGTCGATGTGGTGTGGTTGTGGTACGTGTGAATGAAGCCTAACTCGGACGAAACCGTGGGCAAGATCTAGTAATCTATAAATATTGATATCTACTGGACGGATGGCGTATTGGCTTAAGTGGTCGCCTCACCAATGCCACTGCTCTGAGTGTTGTGGGTTCGATCCATTTATTTTCATTTGAGTATTTTAGCATTGATTTTCGTGTATGTAGGCTTCTGTAGATGAAACTATTAAATCAATTCTGGAAATTGATTTAATAGTTTCATCTTGAGTTACTCATTTACACAAGGAAAATTTATTAAAGCAATCCTTTCAGCCAGTTTGGAAACTAGTTAGACGACTCGATGGCGTAGTGGTTAGTGTAACCGACTACCACGCCTGAAGTTGCGGGTTCGATTCCCGCACAAGTCAAACATTTGTGTGCATGAACATGGATGTTTGTCTTGGTCTGGGTGTTTCTATAGATAATATGCATGTATTTACAAAAAAAAGTATATATGTATGTTTATCCATTGTCTAGTACCCATACTACAAGCTCTGCTTAGTTTGGGCTAGATGGTGTTGTGTGTATGTGATAGAATATTATTATTATTATATTATATTTATTCGAAACCAGTTTTGAAAACAGAATTAGGGATCATACAAGCAACAACATGATCTTGCTACAAAAACAAAAAAAAGATTATTTGTTCACCAAGATAATTAAAAAAACACACTCTGCAGTCAACATCAGAACGAACTTTAAAATCTAATTTTGTTTCTATTATATCTTTCGTTTACTAAGTCTTAAAGATGTAACAGACTGGCCTCTACAACCCAAGGAATCCTGGTTTTCTAACAATGACTGTAATTACTGTATTAGAACAATAAATGTTGTAACATTTCCACCGACACGACCAGAAAAAGATCAGACGCAGGACCAACGGCTTTACGTGCTTTCCAAGGCACGGAAGTATATAACACCGCCAACTTCCAACCTCCGGGCTAGTATTGAGATTTCTTAACAGAAGACAGAATAACATTTTGTTTGCCTGACCCTGGATTCTACACCGAGACCTCATAAACAGCAGTTTTACTACCGCCGCGCTACGCCGGTTTATCTATATGCGGTAACTAGTCTATATATATGCGTATTATATCTATAGGTACAAATAAATTAATTTAAGTCTCTGTTTGTAATGTCAAAATAACTGCTTTTTACTAAATGCATATGAAAGTATATCTTCTCTCTTAGCCTTTATTATTCCCAAGTCACTTGGGGTCGGCTTTTCTGGGCTAACCGGATTTGACTGGATATCAGTTTTTACACGGAGCGGCTGCCACCTGACCTCCGCAACCCGAAGGCTAACGATACGCTAAGGCTAGACCAGTGTCGGGCTATTAGAGGGTACTGACTTTCCCAATAACGACTGCCATAGATGTTCATGGCAGCCGGGACCAACGGCTTAACGTGCTCTCCGAGGCACGGAGCAGGCGATAATTGTCAATCAATACACACATAATTTCGAAAAGTCATATAACTTCCGAAAGACAGAGGTGCGCGACGTGGGTTCGAACCCGAGACCTTCAGCATTGCATTGCATTGCTGCTGCTGATGAAAGTATATACGGTACCAATATCAAAAAAATAATTTTTGAAATGTCTGTCTGTTTGTTGCGGCTAATCTCTGAAACGGTTGGACCGATTTTGACTAGACTTTCGGTGATAAATAAGTGATGTTATAAGGAGTAACTTAAGCTACTTATATTTGAGAAAATAAATTGGGTGCCGCGAAAAATATCCACGCAGGCGAAGTAAGAAGTAACAGATAGTTTAGATTTAAAAAAGAGGAAAGCCGAACAATTATAACTACAGTCTCTTTATATTTTATGTACCTATTATCGTGCGTTACAAAATCAATTAGATACAGTGCGATACAAACGATCTATAATTTTTTTAAATATGGCTTCCATTACAATTTAAAGTGATAGTTGTTACTGTTCTTTAAGATGCAAGAAGTTTTTATCGCCGCCATTATAGTGTTAAGCTGTGTAAGCGATAAATTATAGATTTGTTTGATGACAGTAATGTTTTAGTGTATAACTAGCTGTTGCCCGCGACTTCGTCCGCGTGGACTTTAATTTATTACCCAATACCTACTTTTAATTTGTTATCTAATTTTAATATATAAAACTACAACTAAATAAATTAATAAGTCTAACTACACCTATATAGGTGTAGTTAGCTATATATAATTAAAAAATACATATGGTATCGCGGACTTTTTTGTAGATATTGATACGTTCTATAATACTATAGAACATTTTTGTTCTATCATCAATAGTTTCCGCAGCGCACGTGATGACAGATTTTTTATGACAAATTTTTTCACACCTTGGGTTATATTATTGCATTTTTATTAAGGATCCCTATTTTTTTTGAAAATGTAATATAGCCTATGTCACTCAGTGAAGATGCAGCTTTCTAATGGTAATAAAGAGTTTTTGAAATCGGTCCAATAGTTTTTGTGTGAAAACATTACAAACATACATACAAAAACACAAATGTTTCCTCTTTATAATATTAGTTAAGATTGAAATTCGTAGAAGTATGATAACTACAATTATAGTTTACTATAGGGTAGGAAAGGCGACGGACTTTTACTAGAGAGGGTACTAAAGACTTGACTGCTTGACGCTGAGTGCTGTGGGTTTGAATTCCATAAGGAACAAACATTTGATTGATCCACAAATTGTTGTACCGTGTCTGAGTGTTCTTTGTGTCCGTTTGAATGTTTGTAAAGTCGTTCGCGACACAGAAATTATTCCTAGTATGTGACTTGTCTTTAATAAGAGTTGGCATCTTTAGAACCAAAGAATCTTCTTCTCTCTTAGCCTTTATTATTCCCAAGTCACTTGGGGTCGGCTTTTCTGGTCTAACCGGATTTGACTGGATATCAGTTTTTACACGGAGCGGCTGCCACCTGACCTCCGCAACCCGAAGGCTAACGATACCCTAAAGCTAGACCAGTGTCAGGATATTAGAGGGTACTGACTTTCCCAATAACGACTGCCATAGATGTTTATGGCAGCCGGGACCAACGGCTTAACGTGCTCTCCGAGGCACGGAGCAGGCGATAATTGTCAATCAATACGCACATAATTTCAAAAAGTCATATAACTTCCGAAAGTCAGAGGTGCGCAACGTGGGATCGATCCCGAGACCCTCTGCATTGCAGTCTATTGGTCTCCCCACTGAGCTATCGCTGCTAAAGAATAAAAGATGAAATAAAAGGAAGGGTTGAGAAGAGGTAAGGATGTTGTTTGCTGTTGTAAGCCCACGATTCTACGGATATAGTAATCAATAACCGTCCCTCGTGGAAATGGCTTTCTTTTCTTGTAACACAAGACTAATTACAGGGACGATGATGGATATCATCGTGAGGAAACCAGCATGTCTGAGAGATTTCTATAATATTCTCGAAGTCTGCCAAATCACACTGGGCCAGCGTGATAGACTATGTATGTTTACAGATTATTCTTTCAATTGATCTGTAAGTCCAAATCGCCATCTTTCGGAAATAATTTACAATAATTGTCAAATATTGATCTTTAAGTTTTAGAAATGCCTGACATATATTAGATTTATATTTAAATAGTTATTTGTAAACATAAGTTCGTTATGTATCAAGTTCTAATATTTAATAGACGCAGTGCTGACTGTTTGAATGTTTTGAAGATTATTGATGTTTAATTTAATGTTCAAATTCTCAATTTAATGTGTAAACGTTTAATATAATATAAAATCTGTATAATTAGCCCAAGTTATGTATCGAATGTAATTATTTTAAACAATTAGTTAAACTTAATTCATTTATATCCTTTCTACAGCGCCATCTGTTGAGCATGTATGTAACTATATTATTTGTTTATATTAAATAAACGTAATTCATGTAAAATAAATCATTTGGAGTAATGTAAAATTCATTAAAATAATTATTTCGAATAAGTATTAAGGTATATTTCAAGACTTATTTTGTACTAAGTTCGTTAGTCTGTCATAACTCACAACTCATAAGGGCAGTAATTGTAGTTGTTATAACCGTTTGAAGGCGTTGTGAGGCAGATATAAAAAGCGAGAAGAAACTGTTCCAGGCTGATTTCTGTACGATCAATGGTGCGAAAATAAACTAAGTCCGAACAAGTAAATCCTGGCATATCGCTGACATGTACGATGTACTTTCAGAGAATAGATAATTCTCTGTTCTGTGTATTCTATACTTTTAATATCCTAACTAATATTACATATGCGAATGTGAGTTAGTTTGTTGGTTGCGCTTGCCCGTACACACCGCAGGAGCGAATTAGTGTAATTTTTTTTCATATAAAAATACCATTTAAATTTCCGACATTTCCCGCGGATAAAAAAATAAACAGCCAAATCTGTCAAGCCGTTCTCAAGCGATGCTCCGTCATACATGTGGCAATTGATTTCTATTTATATAATTATATCAGATAATAAAATGGCTCCTATATATTTAGGACCTTATGTAGTAATCGATGACTTAAATTGTAATGTGAAAAATTTGGCAGATGGAAATAAATATATAGTTTATATAAATAGAACGAAAGCTTGTAATCGAACAATTTGTTTAATCGTGTATAATAATTAAGATTTTTGTTAATAATGTACTTATGCAATATTCACTAATCATTTCATGTTTAAATCAATATACATATAAAAATAAGTAATCAATATTACATACATACATACATACATAGATTCACGCCTGTTTCCCAGAGGGGTAGGCAGAGACTACGGATTTCCATTTGCTACGATCCTGACACACTTCTCTGGCTTCATTCACTTTCATCACATTCCTCATAATCAATATTATTGTAACTAAATATATCCTGCGCCGGAACATATACAAATTAAAAAAATAATAATCGTGTAGTCTTATTTTTATATAATAATGAGAAAGGTGTGATGTAGTAATTGTAAACTATATGATATGGTTTTATTATTACAATATAGACAGTGTTTTCTCGAACCTCGCTCGTTATTTATTTGTCTTCCAAACGCACGACCTACGAACGACGCACTAATATTATTGTTTGTTACGCTTTTACACCTTAATTACTCGACCAATCGTCATGAAACTTCGCATACACGTTGTCAGGGGTACAGAAAAGGAAATAGGGTAGGTTTCATGCAGAAAAGGGTACTGTTCCCAAAGGAAAACTGGTCCTATAATAGGCAGTGTTCTCATTACAGCCAAACGAGCACATTTCCAGTCTGCGTGCTACTGCTGAAAATTTCCTAAGAGAAAAATCTAATTATACTTTTTGCAATCTGAGATTTGAACCCAAGCCCTTATACAAAGCAATTGCAATCACAACGCTGTGCCACCGAGGCGAATAGTACACCACACGTCATACATTTTTGTTTCGTGTAGGAATCGAACCCACAACGCTCAGCAGAATGAAGAGGAGACACCTAAACCACTGTGGCATCTGCGCTGTTAATAAACGAGTCCTATTGAGAATTACTCTTTTTATTAGACACATATCTTCACCTAAATGTACGTATATACATGGCCCAATATGGGATCCGAAGACTTACTTTTGACATTGATGTGAATGATGCTTGAGATTATCCCCTCTCGCCAAGAAGGTCAAATGGCATTCGATCTCTATATATTCTTGCTAACAGTCAAAACATATTAGTCTGTAGGGTGATGCCAATACATCTGCGCCAAACCAAAATGTATATCAAAGATGTGCATTCATCGTACTTAGATCGCATGAAAAAGGGTTCACATAACATTTACATGATGGAGAACGATAGTGTATAATTAACAATATGAGTGAGCGTTATAATGCTTTAGTTTTATTTCAGACTAGATTTTGCCCGCGGTTTTGCTCGCGTAAATGTAGGTTAGGTTAATAATAGTATTTTTTAGAGTTCGAAAAAGCTCTTATACAACAAGTTTGTCCGTCAACAAAAATATATATAATACTGAAATTAAATAGGAAAGCAATAAAAAATTTACATAATTCAAGATTTTCTACTTATTCTTAGTTAGCTTAGTTCCACCATTCGATTTATTAAAGTCACTACGCAGCGTTCTGACTTACTGTTAAAATAACCTTATCCCACTTTTCCATGTGTTAATGATACATCTTCTCTCTTAGCCTTTATTATTCCCAAGTCACTTAGGGTCGGTTTTCTGGTCTAACCGGATTTGGCTGGATATCAGTTTTTACACGGAGCGACTGCCATCTGACCTCCGCAACCCGAAGGCTAACGATTCCCTAAGGCTAGACCAGTGTCAGGATATTAGAGGGTACTGACTTTCCCAATAACGACTGCCATAGATGTTCATGGCAACCGGGACCGACGGCTTAACGTGCTCTCCGAGGCACGGAGCAGGCGATAATTGTCAATCAATACGCACATAATTTCGAAAAGTCATATAACTTCCGAAAGTCAGAGGTGCGCGACGTGGGTTCGAACCCGAGACCCTCTGCATTGCAGTCTGTTGCTCTCCCCACTGAGCTATCGCTGCTTAATGATACATAATTGCAATATAATACGAGTCGTATATATACACTGTTCTCCTACTGAGCTCGGGCCTCTTCTCAGTGTAAAAAGAGCTTGGCTATAGTCCACAACGTGGACTCCATGAGAGTTAGCAGATTTCATATCATATAATAACATTCTTAAAAAAAACATTATGGAGAACTCTCAGATATTGAGATTACCTGATGTTTTCCTTCATAATTTAAATGAAAATGTGGCAGATTCGATTCCCGTACAAAACTACAAATCAAACATTTGTGTGCATGAACATGGATGCTTGTCTTAGTCTGGGTGTTTCTATGTATAATATGTATGTCTGTATTTCCAAAAAAAGTATATATTATGTATGTTTATCCATTGTCTACCCATAGTTCAAGCTCTGCTTAGTTTGGGCTAGACGGTTTTGTGTGTATGTGATAGAATATTATTATTATTAACAAGTGAGAAACGGCCATGAATTGCCGAAAATCTTAGAGTTGGAAAAAAGGTATCACGTAAGGTCAGAGGACAAAGGTCATAGTAATTTCAGGCTATATCAACTATGCTGAGTCGAATGGCGTTGACTGCGAGTCTCTAGCTCTTACGGTTCTTGAGTTGAAAGTTGTATAACAGACGGACGGACGGACGGACAAAGCTGCTGTATAAGAGATTTTTCGAACTCTAAAAAGTGGTCTCTTAGTAGGCTATCACTGCTGGTGTTACATAATTGGTTATTTTTCTGGATCATTGTAAGATCCTGGGTTGATTACCGGCAAGGGCAAAGTGTTATTGACTTTGTCAGTGCCAGTACAGTATCTTTAATAAGCGCTATTATACTTGCCCTATTACGTGGGACTTTAAACATAGCTGACTGAAATATAACATATACAAAGTGATGCAAATGTTATCACATTGATTGATACCACATATACTACATGGTATTCTTTGACGATTTACAAATTATGAACCAAATGTATTCAGTAGTTTAGCCACAGGACATTTTTGTGGTGTTCATAATTTACATCAACATCATGTAATGCACTTAGGTGTCAAAAACCTTAAGCAGCGATATTAAAAAACCGTCGTATTGTATTCGGATCTGGGAATTTCCGGTTTTAGCGAGTTGACAAAGACGATTTCTCGGAACCTATGACCGTTAGCGAGCTGGGAACAGCGCACGATGGTGTTTCAATTTGTGTCTAATTTTATTTTATTTATTTTGTTCAATTAAATCATTTCTTAATTTCTGCGATAATAGGTTTTTTATTTATGTTAACCGTCTTATATCAACCAGATTAAAGCAGTATATCATTTAATGTGATAACATTTGCGCCACCTTGTATATTTATATCTCTGCTTACCCTATACGTGATATGTGTACAGATATATTATATAATGTATACACAACCTAATAATTACACTGACCATAAAAGCCTTAAATCAAATTTAAAACGTGATTTCAAACCTATGTAACATTAAAAATACTTTCAGTTCCATCTCATGATCCAGGTCGAATTTAAGAATAAACTGCAATTAGGCTGCAATAAAAACAAATTTAATTTGCTCTTATATACCAAGCTTTAATTAAAAATAAAATCATATTTGCATCGCCTCGAGATCGGTTTCAATACATTGGTTTATAATTACTCTTAAAATGAAGTTGATGGATATTAATATTAGAAATTAATCAACAGAATGATTAGACCACTTAAATGGTTCGCAATTATGTTTTAAAGTCACTTCTAGCTTTAGGGTATAATATCTGTAGATATTATACCCTAAAGCAGTCCGTTGTTTACCGATCAGTGAGTGCAAATGGCTATGAGCCAGGCGATGACGATGCGCCACAAAAACATACCGTCTTCATATCCTTTGGCATAAATCCAAAGGAGGCGCTAATAGCCAGTTGCACTCATTGATCGGTAAACGATTAGCGAGGTTAAGAAACTTTGGGTGCGGTCATTCTATAGATGGGTGACCGCTTAGTGGTATTTCATCTGAGCATCTCCGTGCCTCAGAGGGCACGTAAAAAGTCGGTCCCGGTTGTTGTCAAACTGACAGCAGTCGTTAAGCCATGTCAGAGGCCTACGGGCGGCTTGAACAGCTCTTGACAACACTGGTTGGCCACTAACCACATGAAAAGAAGAAGAAGAAGCCAAAAGATATGAAGACGGTATGTTTTTGTAGCCACAATCTTAGTTCTTCTTCCTTAGCCTTTATTATTCCCAAGTCACTTGGGGTCGGCTTTTCTAATCTAACCGGAATTGACTGAATATCAGTTTTTACACGGAGCGGCTGCCACCTGACCTCCGCAACCCGAAGGCTAACGATACCCTAAAGCTAGACCAGTGTCAGGATATTAGAGGGAACTGACTTTCCCAATAACGACTGCCATAGATGTTCATGGCAGCCGGGACCGACGGCTTAGCGTGCTCTCCGAGGCACGGAGCAGGCGATAATTGTCAATCAATACGCACATAATTTCGAAAAGTCATATAACTTCCGAAAGTCAGAGGTGCGTGACGTGGGTTCGAACCCGAGACCCTCTGCATTGCAGTCTGTTGGTCTCTCCACTGAGCTATCGCTGCTTCTTGCAAAGTTTGCTTAAGCCACAACCTTACTATACTATATTAATATTATAAATGCGAATATTAGTTTATTTGTTTATTATGCTTTCACGCATTAACTACACGACCGATCATAATAAAATTTCGCATAGACGTTATCAGGGGTACAGAAAAGGACATAGGGTCATCAAGAAAAACTGTGTACTGTACCCGAGGGATAGAAATTTATTGAAGAAATTTTTCTTATTTTTTTTTATACACATCACCTTCTAGCCCAAACTAAGCAGAGTACTATGGGTACTACACAATGGAAAAACGTACATATATACTTTTTTTTGTAAATACGTACATATTATAAATAGAAACACACAGACCAAGACAAACATCCGTGTCTATGCACACAAATGTTTGACTTGTGCAGGAATCGAACCCGCGACCTCAGGCTTGGCAGTCGGTTACACTAACCATTAAGCCATCGATCATCGTATGTTTACACCTGAAATCATATTATACAATCACTAGATTTTAGCTCTGTGGCATAAGTTAGCGCTGTATTATTGCGTGCAGTTGTGAGATCACGGCGTTCATTTTTTGGCAGGCAGACAGGTTAACAGTGAAACAAAGTGACTGTGAGTCTAGGAGAAGGCAATAGACTCACTTATATTAGGTGAGACCTAAAACATAATTGGTGAGATGTGGGTATCATAATTCACTGCCTACTCCTTCAGGACTGATAATGATAAAATGTACACATATACTCACGCCTAGATAGGCGTGAGTTTATATGTGTACATTTTCCAAAAGGTATACTTGTCCGCTCTGGCTCGTTGCCTTATGCCGTTATTTTCTAGCGGCATAAAGAAAGGTGCGATTATTATCTATATCATTAAAAGAAACATGCCCAGCCCTAGAGTTTCCGCTTGTGTCACAGGGTACTTCACAAACATACAATTGACGGACCAAATACATCCAGACTCTAAACAATTATTTGTCCCGTGTGGGATACGAAGCCGCAAGATGCGATGTGACCGCTTGTTCGCTGCGCCGTCCGCGCTGTCAGCTCAAAATTAAACCTACTGGTTCAATTATTGTCTCGGCACCTCTACCCTATATGTTTCTTGATGCTCATATACCTACCTCCCTCATAACTTTCCTTTAACCTAATCTTTTTCTAGACTTTCCACATGAGTTATGCTATTAGCGGGTCAGCGTCATCTATGATCAGTTTTTAACCCTCCTGACTTAAAAACTGATCTGATGTATAAATAATCTGATGGATTACGTACCCGCTTACGTTATTATTGGCAGTTAGTTAAAAAAATATGTATATCCTTTCGTAGGTTCGATTTCCACCTCAGTGACTCTACCTTTTCTTGTTAACTCCCTTTGCATATAATACAATACAATATTAAAATACATCTACAACAATAATGTCTAAACAAAGATCTGTGTTCGGATCACGTGGTCATTATCAACGTTTTGTTTGAGTCACGCTAGCGCCTAGAGCGTGTGGGGTTTTGTTTTTAATGTTAGAGCCTGCATACACGATCCTCCATAAAAAATATTTTATGTTGTACTGTATTTGAGTTTGCCGTTGCCAATTATTTGATGATGGTATAAATGAGCCTATTAGAATACCGTTGCTTGTCACGCAGAGGTCCCGAGTTCGAACCCAAGACAATCTCTGACTTTTCGAAGCTTATATATAATATTATTTAGTAGCTTATATAGTATACTAGTAGTTTTCCCGCGGTTTCACCCGCGTATGTCCCGTTCCCGTGTGAATATCGGGTTTCACCCCTTTCACCCCCTTAAGGGTGGAATTTCCAAAAATCCTCTCTTAGTGCTCCCCTACACTCTCCAAGGAACATACATGCCAAATTTCAGCTTCTTGCGTTCAATAGTTTCGGCTGTGCGTTGTCTGTCAGTCACTCAGTAACGGAAGAGTTTTATATAGATATGATATATAGATTTTATATTTAATAATTACGCGCTTTAACGATGCTCATCAACTCTGCTAATTTACACTGAGCCAGAGGCCCAAGTCTGCTATTTTTATAAATTCGTCATTCCGACACGACTTAACTGCATTTCCATTGTCATTTTGCTAAAAGTTTGTAATCTGCTAAATTCATAATGGTCGATCATTCGTCGGATTGTGGTAGAATGACATGTTGTATTGCTATTATTATAAAACCCGTTAGTAGAAGGGAATTTTGAAAAACGACTACTTAATTCGAACATTTATTCATGCCAGATTTGATTTATATATATATTTTTACATATTATTTATTAGTGTTAAAAGCAATTTGATCAAAGGAACTGTCAAAATTTTATCATTTGTCATTATGTACGAGATTACCATTCTATACCATTTTTCAATGGAGTGTCAGTGGTCATCGGAAAGTCATAATGACGCCATTATAGTAGATTACCATACTTGTCAAAATCAACAATTATGAAATCAATGATAGACCATTCTGACACTATTGTAATAATAGACTTGGGCCCCGGGATGGTTGACTATGGCTTAACCTTTTTCTCACCGAAAAGAGGCCTGTGTTCAGCAGTGTGACAGTTGATGTATGCAAATACAGGGCTGATATTATATAGGTATGAATGAGCTGGCTCGTCGAGTAAAGTATTATCTTCTTACAGTGTTCTGGTGTAAAAGTGGTAACATTGTTATCGCATTTCACATAGTAAGTAAGAGCTCTGGAGCTCATATAGTTACCTCTGCACTGCTTTCATCTTATTTATATTTCTTCTTCATTTGGGTGACCTTGGTGTTTCGGTGGCACAGCGATTGGATTCCCGGATCGGTCTTAGTGTTATTGGGTGTTACTGTTATTAAGTTTTCAGTAGCAGTACGTAGTCGGGAACTATGTCCGCTAATACACTATAGAGTCAGTCTTATAATAATACCACCAATGTTTTGTCAGCTTTGGCCAAAACCATAACTAAATGACAAAACTATAAACACAAAACGTTGGTATGTAATACACCTCTGCCTACCTCTTTGAGGTCATAGGCGTGCGACTACGAATTCCTTTGGGTTTGTAAAGCGTTAGTACGGCTCCTGGTACAATACGCGATCATAGACTACGGTTACTATTTACCGTCAGATGGTCCATACCGCTATGGATGTTTACCATCTGTAGTAAAATATGTGAAATAATTGACATCTCTATTTATTTGTGAACGAATATACTCTGAGAATAGTAACTGAATAATTTTATTATTAATTGTTTATTTACAATAAAAATCTAGCCCCTATAAAAATAAAATATTAAAATAAATATAATAATATGTTATGTTATGTTGTATCGTGAGCCGCGGCGCTAAGGTCATATCTATGCAATCAACGTCACACTCGATAGCGTGAACACTGTTATTAGTGCGCTTGCGCACACATGAGCCGTTACTTTGTAACTTTATAGTATAACTGTTTAATAGTGGCGTGCAGTCATAAAAATAATAAAAAGTTATTATCTCTCTTTAATACATATTATATTGAGTTCGATCCCAAGGCGTGCACCTCAGAGTTTTCGAAGATATGTACAAATTAAATAGCTAATTATCGCTTGCTTTAATGGTGAAGGAGAACATTATGCATATTTGAGAGTTCTACATTATGTTCTCGATGATGTCCTGGATTTGCAGACATCATATATGTGAAGTCTGCCAACCCGCACTGAGCCTTCGTGGTGGACTATCGCCTAACGCACATTGAGAAAAAGCCCGTGCCCAGCAGTTGAATACAGGTCTAATATTATTAAAATTATTTCTCTTTTACAAGTCCATATTTTAAAAGGCTAAACAATTTATGCACTATACAATATGTTACTGATTATTAGGTCCTGATCTCAACGGTCGGTACCGAATAAATGTGAGGGTGAGGGTTTTGCTAATTCTGAGTGTATGAGTAAGTTTTGTGTTGCGCCCAGTTAATATTATAGAAGCTAAATACTGCCAGAAATGTACTTCATAAGGTAGAGATTGATAACTAAAGACTTGAACATAGCTCACGATATCTAAATGAGATGCGTCAGACTAATATCTGATAATCTAAACAGAAAGACGTCCACTGCTGTAAATAGGTCCACACCAAGGATTTCCACACAGACTGGTCTTGGGCCAACCAAGACCAGTCTGTGTGGAAATCCTTGGAAATCTTTCAACCGCTTCACATGACCAGCACCAGGTCGATGATCCACCTTATGTCCCCCACATCGTGGATTTTCGACTTTAGGTATCTATAATTCTAGTGTAGTTATAATGAGTCCACATGATTTCACAGCTCAACATACACCTGGTTCCTTGCTTCGGTTTCCTAATCCAAACTGCGCCCATCCACTCGTCGTATATAAATAGACCTACGTTAAGCTCAATAATCACGCCCATGTTCTTCGCCTTGACTGAAATGCATCTTCATCTCACGATTCGTTCGTAACACAGTTGCGTCACACACGGTACGGTTTCTAAACGAAACGGTTCGCACATTTCGTTTAATACCTCCTATAACTACAGTCATTAATTCTTGTTAACATTATTCCAATGTTTATTGCGTTTTTTAAATGTTTATACATAGCATTTCAATACTTGGAGGTTGTGTTGATCAATATTAAATGTTGAAATTAATTGCTTTATAAAAGTACTCGAAACTTCACGTCGGTTTTTCTATAGTCATTTATGATTTGTTTGCTTTGTTTCCGCCTCTTGATTTTGGACTTGATATTTGGCAGTGTTAAACTGTCTGAAACTGAAGTAATTTTGAGTTAGCCATTCAAAATGACTTCAGCTACCTTATGTGATGAAACTGCAAGTCTATGCATAGACTTCACCCTGTTTTGCGAAGACGGTAGATAAAAATAATAATAAAAAAAAATATAGTCGTTTAAAGTCTGTTTAGGTTCTATGAATATGATTTTAGATAAAACTGTAGTATTTTGAAGGTATTCTATAAGACTTTCTTTTCGTAAGCTTTTGTGATTAAAATATTGTCACAAAAGCTTATGAAAAGCGAAAATCTAGCTACATACAATAAAATATATTTAAGAAATTAACACTGAAATATAGCAAACGACATCGCATTAACAGGGTTAAATAACGATGTTAAAAATTATAATGTATGTAGATGTCGGCTTCGGTGGCGTAGTGGTTAGTGTAACCGACTGCCACGCCTGAAGTCGCGGGTTCGATTCCCGCACAAGTCAAACATTTGTGTGCATGAACATGGATGTTTGTATATATAATATGTATGTATTTACAAAAAAAAAGTATATATATGTGTTTATCCATTGTCTAGTACCCATAGTACAAGCTCTGCTTAGTTTGGGCTGGATGGTGTTGTGTGTATGTGATAGAATATTATTATTATTATTATAATATAAATATACTGTAAATTGGAGAAACAAACGCTGAACCAGCAAGAAACACGTACTTCAAAAATCATCATCAATCAAGTGATCACATATTATGTATGTATCAACACATTTGCAAACATGTATCTAAAAAATAAACACTAATTTTGCAATAACCATATCGTTAGAGCAGAGAGAACTATATTGTTTAAATGGTAGCCATTACAATTAGCGCAAGCCTTAACAAGAGGTCAAAAGCTAACAATGCTTCATTTTGAAATTGCGGCGATGCTATCTATATTGCAGTGAGGATTACACATGTGATAATAGACTAGACTTTAAATCCATTTAGTTTTTATTCGATAGCATCGATTGTCTATGTTGCGCAGGAGTTGACTACTCAGCATGAGGTGTTTGGTTCGATTCTCGAGTGGACCAAATATTTATATTTCCTTCTACGGTGCCAATCAAGCATACGTTCCACCTGATGGTAGGTGGTCACCGTAGCCTATGGACGCCTGCAACACCAGAGGCATCACTTGCGCGTTGCCGACCCTTTAAGAAAGGAAGTGGGAAGGAGAAGGATCGGGAACGGGGAAAGACAGTGATTGGGCCTCCGGCTCTCTCACTCACCGAACGAAACATAACAGTAGGAATACTGCTATTTCACGTCGATGATCTGTGAGAGGATAGTCCTTCCCCGGTCGAGCCGGCCCATTCATGCTGAAATCAACGAGGCTTTACTACTCTAAAAAAGTGTCAATAAGTTTTTACATAGATAGGTCTCACATCTTCGGAAGTAAGCAGAGGTGTATGACACCTTAATTTTGTATGCCAAGATTTTAGGACCCACACAGTATATGCGAGACTAGTGCAGTTAACCGGCCTCAATTCCAGACTCTCTGCCACTAAGAATTTCTGACAAGAAAACCCTGTAACACTTTGCGCGACCCAGAAATCGAACCTGAACAGTCTACTGTCTACACTTTTAGGGATACAGGTGTCAGACAATGTATGATGGCTAGTCCTGACGTTGCAGCGGCTTGCATGATCACTCAACCTACCAATATTAAGATTCAATGCTTCAATACCATCATATATCATATATCATCATATATACGAAATGGATATTACTTTATTTTGATGTTAATATTAATTTAGCAATATGATATTATCATATTGCTAACTTGTCTTATTTTGGAATCTTAGGCATGACATATGAATTGTGTGATGCACTGATTGTTGGTTTGAGTTTAGGTGTTTTATGAGAAGAAACAATGGTTATTTCTCTAGATCCAAAGCTAGCAAACTAGCCGAACCGATAGACGTTGTCCTGCTCGAACTTGGCCCTCGACCGATCGTAGCACCACCTACCAGATCCATTTAGGAACGTGAACTAACCAGAAACCCACGCCAACACAAAAAAATTGCATCAAAATCGGTTCACCCGTTTAGGAGTAGTTCAGTGACATATACAGGTTCAGAAGAATTATGTATACAAAGATAAGGCATTTGTGTTTTATAAATAAGAAGAGATAAAACTATGTAATTGGTGCAATACCATAAGTTTATGTTTGTGTAATGTGAAGCCTTGGGTTTCTGTTAGAAAATTCTCTGTAGTAGCAAGTACACTGTAGATAGCTGTATGCTTGTTTAGTGACCTAAAGATGTTGTGAACGAAAACAGGATGTAATGTAGTTCTGCCGACCTTTTTGTGAAATATATATACCTATTCTTTTTGTAAAAAAATATGTACAGAGCAAGTCAAATTGGTTGAATGTATGATGTATTTTTGCCTAATCCTTAAGAGAATACCAGAGTGATGTACAATATGCATTAAATGAAAGATAGATAAAAGTTTTGCATTATTTATTTAATTTAATAAATGATCACACAGTGATTCCTCATTATATTTTATACATTTCGTATAAATATGTTCAAAATATTTCAAACAAGCGTTTCATTTTTTTTTAGGTTTTATCTAATGCTGAAGAACTATTTACAAATTAATTAATCTATTTGGTTTATTTAGTACTTGTAACCTTCCTCGGAGCTGAAGCTTGGAGGTTGACGAGGTCCCCCAAAGTTCTCAGTAGGCTTGCCCTGTCCTGAAGGGCCGAAACCAGACTGAGAGGCGGTCTGGCCAGGCCTGTCTTGACCTGCGGGACTGTAACCAGCTTGACCGGGCCTATCCTGTCCAGAAGGTCCGAAACCAGGTTGAGAGCCACCTTGGCCGGGTCTATTCTGTCCTGAAGGACCAAACCCAGAAGCAGGGCCAGACTGACCAGGTTTATCCTGCCCTGAAGGTCCAAAGCCAGACTGTGGTCTAGATTGACCTGGTTTATCTTGTCTAGAAGGTGCAAAACCAGATTGAGGACCAGTTTGACCAGGCCTATTTTGTCCGGAAGGACCAAAGCCAGGCTGAGAACCGAAAGGACCCTGGGTAGACCCAGTGGGACCATCCTGTGAGCCAGGGCGGTTGTATTGGTAAGGAGCAGAATCGGGCATGGAGGATTTGGGTCCAGATGATTGTCCAGACTGAGGTGTGGTTCCAAAAGGTCCAGCCGAGCTGCCTGGTCTTGGGAAAGTGGAGCCAGTAGGTCCTGAGCCAGAACTACCAGGAGTGTACTGTCCAGGCTTGGAGAAAGGAGAACCTTGACCGTTAGCACCAGGGCCCGATGAAGCAGGGCCAGAAGGATAACCTTGGTCTCCAGATCCTGTAGGCCTGGGGAATCCAGATCCGCCTGAAGTAAGAGGGCTAGAACCAGATGGGCCAGAACCAGATGGGCTAGAACCAGATGGGCCAGAACCAGATGGGCCAGAACCAGATGGGCCAGAACCAGATGGGCTAGAACCAGATGGGGTGTAGTTGTTACCTAGGCTACTGGATCCTGAACCTTGAGCAGGGCCGGAGATGCCAGATCCTCGCGGGCCATTGCCAAACGCAGGTCCTTGTCCACCGGAACTTGCAGAACCAGGTCCAAATCCTGATCCAGTTGGCCTAGGGAATCCTTGCTGACCTTGGTTGGGACTGCTAAACTGAGACTGAGGTCGGTTGTACTGGTATCCGGAGTCGTCTTGTGCCTGACCCGTCTGTCCTTGGGGTCCAGTGGAGCCAGCAGGCGAAGAAGATCCGAACTGAGGACGTTGGTTGTATCCAGGCTCGGATTTTCCGGGTGTTGTCTGTCCTAGAGGACCGGATGAGCTAGATCCCGCAGGGCCAGAAGGTGCAGAAGAACCGAACTGAGGACGTTGATTATATCCAGGCTGAGATTGCCCCGGGGCTGTCTGTCCTACAGGACCAGATGGAGAAGATCCAATGAAACCTGAAGGCGCAGGAGTGCCGAACTGAGGACGTTGGTTAAATCCAGACTGAGAGCCCGATGGAGTACCACCAGGGGCGCCATATTGAGAAGTAGGTAATTGGCTACCTTGGGGTCCTGGAGGTGATCCAGCAGGGCTTCCATAGGAAGAAGATGGACCTTGACTGCTTTGGGATGGGAAATTTGGTGATCCAGAGTGGGCTGCTGGGCCGACAGGCGATCCATTAGGAGCACCATAGTTAGAAGCAGGAGATTGAGATCCGGTTCTAGAGCCAGGGCCTGAGGCACCAGGAGCATTGTACTGATAGCCCGAATCTGGACTACCCTGAGAAGAAAAAGGGGTTCCTGCACTGCCTAAACTAGGTGCTCCAGATGAGCCAGGACCGCTGTACTGGGAAGCAGGTAACTGTCCACCCTGTGATGGGAAGCCTTGTGATCCAGATGGTTTGGACTGGCCCGGCTGTGAAAATCCAGGTCTTGAGCCTGCAGGCGAAGAACCTGGTGCACCGTACTGAGACACAGGTGACTGGCCACCTTGAGTAGGGAAGCCTTGAGCGCTAGGCCTTGAACCTGATCCAGCCGGACTACCGAACGGAGAACCAGAGGCTGGGCCACTTTGAGATCCAGCGGGTCCAGAAGATGTTCCAGGAGCACCATACTGAGTTGCGGGTGACTGGCTACCTTGTGAACCAGGTCTTGTGGCACCAAAAGATGTACCAGGGACTCCGAATTGAGCAGCAGGTCCTTGAGATCCAAAACCAGGTCTCGATCCGGAAGGAGACGAACCAGGTGCATTGTACTGGTAACCATCGTCTTGCTGTCCAGGTCTTCCGGAGCCAGAGGGAGAACCTGAACCAAACTGAGAAGCTGGGGACTGACTGCCTTGCGATGGGTATCCAGATCCAGTGGGACCAACACCACCAGCAGGTGAAGAACCAGGAGCGTTATATTGAGTAGCAGGGGATTGGCTGCCCTGAGACGGGAAGCCTTGAGCACCAGGCCTGGAACCGAAAGGTGATCCAGAGGCCGAGCCACTATGAGGTCCAATGGGTCCGGAGGATGTACCAGGAGCACCATACTGAGAGGCAGGTGACTGACTACCTTGACTAGGGAAGCCTTGAGCGCCAGGCCTTGAACCAGATGTAGATCCAGCTGGACTACCGAACGGAGAACCAGAAGTTGGGCCACTTTGAGATCCAGCGGGTCCAGAGAATGTACCAGGAGCACCGTACTGCGATGAAGGAGATTGGCTACCTTGAGTAGGGAAACCTTGTGAACCAGGTCTAGCGGAACCAGATGGAGATGAGCCAGGAGCACCATACTGAGTAGCAGGAGCTTGACCGCCTAGACTACCCCGAGAGCCTGGTTGTCCAGCTGATGTAGCAGGAGCACCATATTGGGACGCAGGTCCTTGAGCACCTTGTGGCTGGAATCCTTGCTGACCAGGTCTTGTAGCACCAGATGGAGAAGCGCCAGGTGCACCGTATGGGGTAGTAGGACCTTGACCTGGCTGGAATCCAGACGAGCCGGAACCTGGTTGACCCTGACCTGGGTAGGGCGCTCCGCTGTACTGCTGGGCATCAACGACGATTGCAGAATCTTCATCTGGGTTGTAAGCACCTTGAAAATACATATAATTAAGGGATTGACAATAGAGATTACTGTCTTGGTTAACCCTATACAGTTAATTATTCTTCTTGTTTTATTTAGTAAACAATTAAGACGTAGTTGTACCTTAAGATAATTCATAGAGAGTATTGTCTTTTCCCATCTCTATATCAGAGAGAATACAGTTTTATAGCAGTACTCAATTAAACAGCAGCATAACTTTAAGTGTCTTGTTGACCTCATTCATGATATGCAATTGAGATTAAGGACATAAAATGGATTTCACTTCATAAACTATTTCAATAATAAATCATTTCTCGTATTCTTTAATCCTAAGTCTTTTACTGTAGGTACGAGTTGGCAAAGCGAAATTTGATGTTCTCAAAGATATGTGAAGTCTGCCAACCCGCACTAGGCCAGCGTGGTGGACTATGGCTTAACCCTTCTCACACTGAGATAAGGCCGGCGCCCAGCAGTGGGACAGTTTAATACAAGGCCGATATTGTAATAAACAAGTGAAACAAAAAAAGATATATAAAAATGCTTTCAACTAAAGTTTTAGTTAAAGTTAAAGAGCGTACATGTTTTTTAACTTTAAACAAAAACATTAATTAAATATACAAGAAGGATATGAAACACATAATAATTAATTCGCTAATTGATATTGGCCACTTGCTAACGATTTGCAAATTAATTGGTGGCTATCACGTTTATAACAAAAAAATATTCGATAAGATTATATCGGCTTTATTGAAGTAATTAAGTTGTTTTGATTGTTATTATTCGTTTATTTGTATGTAAGGATGCTTAAATATATATATACTAGCAACCCGCCCTGGCTTCGCACGGGTAGTACAAAACCTTGACAAATTATACATCTAAACCTTTCTAATGAATCACTTTGTGTATTGGTGAAAACCGCATGAAAGTCCGTTCAGTCGTTTTTGAGTTTATCGCGAACAGACAGACTGACGCGGCGGAGGAGTTTGTTTTATAATATGTGTGACGTGCATACATAGCCTCACGCCTTTTTTCCAAAGGGTAGGCTGAGGTGTACTGTTGCACTATTTCACTGGCTATGGTTTAAGGTCCTACGTACTACGTCTAAGAAACATAATTCTAGACTCTACGTTGCTACTAAGATTTTCTTGAGAGAAAACCTCTATAATACTTTTGCCTGAGGCGGGAATCAAACCCATGTCGAATTCTTCTACTACTGTGACACCAAGGCAAGCATTATATTATACAGTATAAATTAAGGTAATAAAAATCTCTTTTATTACCTTAATTTATACTGTATAATATAATGCTTGTAATAAATAATTATAATATAATTCTATGGAGCAGCTAAGTTATACTTTATGTAAGTAGATATGTAAAATAAATTAGGATATACAGGTTGAAATATTGATCATTCTGTTTCTCTAGTCCCATAAATTTACGATGTTAATTTGAAAATCGTAAGATACTGGGTTTGATTTTCGACTTCGGCAAAGTAGTATTGAGTTTTTCTGTAAGCGTTATCGTAGTAAAAATAATAAAATGAACTAGATAGACAGTAATATTTTCCCTTTAAGCACTAACAGCTGAAATGTGGATGTAAATTTCTAAATCGAAATCGTAAGCTGCCTACACGATTTAAATAATATAAAATTACTTTCATCTTTCCGATTTATTTAAATAACCGTAACTTATTAGAGCAGTTCGGTCTTCTAGATTTTATTCATTATTTATTTATGACTGCTACCGATACATTAGGCCATTTTATACGAATGAATCTAGGTATGTATATTTCCCTAAGATAAGTTATTAATATGCTTTAGATAATATTTTCACAAATTGTATATTATTTTTAATTAGCGAACAATTATTACGTTCGACTAATCTTCTTTTACTTCAACTAGCCTTTATTATTCCCAAGTCACTTGGCGTCGGCTTTTCTAGTCTAACCGGATTTGACTGATATCAGTTTTTACACAGAGCGGCTGTCACCTGACCTCCGCAACCCGAAGGCTAACGATACCCTAAGGCTAGACCAGTGTCAGGATATTAGAGGCTACTGACTTTCCTAATAACGACTGCCATAGATGTTCATGGCAGCCGGAACTGACGGCTTAACGTGCTCTCCGAGGCACGGAGCAGGCGATAATTGTCAATCAATACGCACATTATTTCGAAAAGTCATATAACTTCCGAAAGTCAAAGGTGTGCGACGTGGGTTTGAACCCGAGACCCTCTGCATTGCAGTCTGTTGGTCTCTCCACTGAGCTATCGCTGCTTAATGAACGTTCGACTAATCTCTGTCGTAAAAAAATTGTAAACAGAAACATCGTGCAAAAAGGGCAACTTAACTCAGACTAGCTAATCAACAAACTAACACATTTTAATACACATGCAGATAAAAATAAATCTTGAAATAGTTCATCTTATCTTTAAATTATGTGAACCTACAAAACTCAGTGCATTAAAATGAAGAGATGACTTTTCAAACTATGTAAATTGAATTAAATAAAGGTTTCACTATTAAAATGCGAAATTCTAATCACAACAGCGACTTTTATCCTAATCGCCATCAAAGATTCTATTTATATACATACAGTTCTATTACAAATAAGCTAAAACAAATACAATAACTTTTTACTTAACAGATGGAACAGTGGTTTAACTGGTTGCCTCGCCAGTGAGTTGTGAATTTGATTCCTATACGGAATAAACGGTTATGTGACCCACAAACTGTTCTTTGTGTGCGTTGTTTCAATGTCTGTAATGACTATTACAGACATTGGAACAATTAACAGGAATGATGCCCGTATTACAGGGGATCCTGTAATACAGGAATTATTCCTAATACAGGAGCTGACATAAAGATAGGAAGAATGATAAAGAACTAACCTTGCTGTGTGCCTGCAGCCGCAGCCCTCGCGTTTTCTTCCAAAGATTTTAAGATCTCCTCGGGAATCGGATGAGGAGTCGGCAGGTGATCACCACGAGGCTGGTAACCGTTCTCGTCAGCGGTGTACGTCACACTGTATTGCTGGCCATCATCACCAGTGTAAGAGAAACCACCCTTAGCACGAACACCATTGGTAGCTATTCCAGATTCTTCAGCAGAAATTCCATTGGAAGTTTCGAAGCTGTATGAGTAGCTGTCTCCATCGATGTTGTTTTCGTAGCGAAGGATCTCAGCGTTTCTGTCAATTGACGCACGAGCGCGCTCAGGCTGAGCGGGTCCGGAGTACGCAGATGGCCCTTGAGCCTGGCCGCCGAAGCTAGGTGCCTGGCCTAATCCAGTAGGGCCCTGACCATACCCAGGAATACCAGGTTGAGCGGGAGCACCAGCTTGGTTGTATTGAGGACTTGATTGACCAAATCCGGTTTGTCCAGGCTGTGGTGATCCAGATTGAGATCCACCCTGGGTAGGTCCCTGTCCAAAACCGGCACCAGTGGGTTGACCGAAAGCTGTGTCTATGGACTGGCCGATAGACGGGCCTGAAGGCTGACCGAAAGCTGGGCTTGAAGGCTGGCCGAAGGGAGATGCGCCCTTAGGAAGTCCTAATCCAGATTCAGCGCCAGGTGCGGTTAAAGATCCAGGGCTTCCACCGGCCGTACCAGCAGTTTCGGGAGGCAAGTAGGTCCTATCCAACTTGTCAGCATAGCTGCAAGCTATCACTGTTAATATGATAAGCTGAAAATATAAAGTAAAATAATTAATAATACATCAAAATATAAATAATGATTTTTCATAACTCATACACCGAACGATTATCGAAATTGTCATAAATTTTGTTTGAATCAGAGTTAGAAAGGGAAGCCCTTAATAGGGACTTAGGGCACGTATTCACATAGGCAACGCACGTATAAATACATCAGACAAATATCACTGGATATGCACGAAACTATACAAGCACTGACGAAAACACGTCAAAAGCAATATTAAAAAGACTTTTCTTTATTTATCTAAATTATTATAATTCACTGCAATCCATTTTCAAAATCACGTTAACTCGATTATTAAAACAAAATTTTAAAAATGTTGATCAATATACTTTTTAAATTTTAAATATAACCGTTTCTATGTTCCGTTAAATTATATTTTTTAATAAATAATAGTATTAATTACCAGCTTCATATCTAAAGCTGTTGTGCTAACACGGGATGATCACCGAATGTGCATATCACTTGAACTGCATCCTATTTATATCAAGTAAATTCGTTCACCAACAAAGTTACTCAAAATTGTGCTCACGGACCTAACCTTTGACAGTACTATTAGTGAAGATTCCACCGAGACTTTTGTATGTGTGTGTTGTTACTCAATAACTCGATCAATATTACTGATACTCTAATTAGTGAGCGTGAGAGTGCGCGTGTGTGCGTGGGCCCATGTGTGTGGTGGGATCACTTTATTTATTTTATATTGGAGATCCGTGAAAATATTGTAGTTATAATTGGTATTGTCGTGAGGGATCGGTAAAGAATGGACCAGTTACATACATCTCATTAGTGTCATGGAGCATATAAAGCCAATTTACGTATGATATTACTAGTGCTATAAACTATATTTCTTAGATAATGATATGTGATGATTTCATGGGTAAGTTACTAAAAATAACTGTTCTTTTTTGTTGGGTAAAGGTGCCTGTGTGAATTAAGACATAGATGTGATTTCTTTTTAATTCCTCAGCCTCATTCTGTGGTATTTTTTAATCTCCAATCTGTGCAAATGATCCTTTAATTGTATTTTCTTTATGCTTTGAATGAAAATTAAAACCTGCTAATTGATTTCATTCATCAGTGACACAGATGTGAAATGTTTGCGGTTTTTTTTTTAAATATATTATTTAAACTTATTTTGTGTGTAAATAAAATAATTTCAACAAACATATTATTTAGAAAAAAAACCATTTATTTATGAACTGCGTCATTTGGATTTTATAGTGGTCATATCATATTTCTCTGGAGACGTCCCATTCAAGAAATAAAAACCATCTAGCACGTATAAATTGCAGAGTTACTGCTAATCTCCAGACACAAAATCCCTACTATACCTTTTTGCCCAAAAGTTAAGACACAAATTTTATATTTTTGCATCTCTACATAGTTTTGCAGTTTAATCTGTTTATTCAATTTCAAAATAGAACTCGCTTATATCTTTTCTTATTTTAATAATGATACTGGTACAAATAGAAAAGGTTTCTTGCTATTCAGTAATTAATAAATAATAAGTTAGATGTTTTATTGTTTTATAACCTAATCCAACTACATAATTGCAAAACTGTATTCTTTGATAGTATTCTTTCATGCATCAACAGAGATCGTAGCATAATTTCTTGCCTAAAAAATGTTTATGGTTCAAAGAATGACAGGAGAATTATATAATATAACTACAAGGTGCTTATAGCGCGTAAGTGTACAATAAAATTTAGTAAAATAATATAATAATAAATAATATAAATAGAAACACAAATGATTAAATTATGTTCGGGTACTTTGAATAACTACACTGGAACACTGAGACAGCTACCATCTTAGTCTCCCCGTGATCATGGCTGTTGAAAAGCAACCGAAACGTCGGGGAAAGTGTAAACTAAAATATGAATAGTTTTAATAATAATTTAATTAGCTTAAAAAATTATAAAGTTTAATAGTAGCAGTAGTGTAACAGTTTTCAAAATTATATAATAAAGTGTCAAATAAACAACGCGATAAAAGCCGTATATAGTAGTTTAATTTCAATGAATAATATTCGCTTAAACAGAAGACAATATAATATAACAATGATATATTGTGTTATTGATTTCTCTAGAATTTTTGTTCATTTCTCTTGAATAGAGCTGAGATAATTGGTGCAATCTTTAAAAATAAATTAGTATCCTTGATACCTATGATACGAAAAGATAGACTTGACAAATAATTGAGAGATTGAGCTGCATTGTATTACTTATGTTCATAATAACCTGCTTATTTTAATGTTAAACAGTGCAATACATAAACAAATAAAAAAAATATATATTTTTATGTTGGTTATCAAAAAATATTTTAATTAGTTGATGAAGATTCCGTCGATTTGAAGCAAGGTTTTAGCTTCAATTTGTCGACGTAATTCAAACCTGTCCCTTAATTGTATGATGTTTGTATGAAAATAAAAACATTAAACGAGTTCCACAATTAGTGCTACAGCATTAAAATTAATGCAAAGGGTCCTTCATTTTTACATTAGCACAGGAATTAATGAGTCTGCTTCTATGTCTGCATGATGTCCGGGTTGAACAACTTTATTCTCACGCTTGTATTTCCAATGGCGTAAGCAGATTTATTTAGACCACGTTAAGGTCTGAATTACGTAATCCGGACCTTACCATATTTGCTATAGATGGTTTAAATTATGACACTGACTAGCGATGGATTGATCGTGGGATCGTGAAACGAATTCCAATAATATCAAACATTGGTTATCATTTAGGTCATCAGTGTTACAAGCTACTGCTAAGATCCGGGAAAGTAAAGTCTGCTATAAAGAAACAAGGCTGTTACATCTATTAAATACGTGGGAACAATTAAAACATACGATATTTATAACAAATATCATACTTAACAATATTTTTCAGATTCTAGATGTAGGTCTCTATTGAGAAACATCTGAATTGAAGCATTTAAACTAGAAGAAACTGATTTCTAAAAGCTAACATCTAATGCAGTAGATATATTAGCTGTACTTATGATTCGAATTAAGAGTGTTGCTTTATTTATTACTTGTGTGGGTGTGTGTAAGTGTGTGTAAGTAATATCGGAAACAACAGGATCGAAAGTGAGCAGACATCTTTGTCCTCATTAACAGAATTACTTGGCTCCATTGTCACGGCGGTTTGTATAACAATGTTACTTAGGTCTGCCAATTGATGTGACGAAATTCGAATTAAAATTATTAGCTTGTCTTCACTTTGAAAATAATGTATGTGACCTGGAGAATTACGATTAGAATAATTTTAGTTTTAGCTGATTAAGATATTGGAACATATCTAACTAAATAACGTTAATTTTGGAAATATACTTAATATTTTTTCTAATGTTTATAAGCTGTTTATTTTATTTGAAGCAAACGGCACATTTCTTTCCATGTTGCTTATTCATCCTTCGTCTCTTTTTAGATAATAAACGGTCAACTTTTTTCACATCATCCATTTTTGGAATTTCTTATTCCACATTACAGACTAAAGAAAGACAAACCTGGCATATCCTAACTAATATTATAAATACAAATGTAAGATTTTTGTTACATTTTCACACCTTATCTACTCGACCGATCATCATGAAATTTCGAATACACGTTTTTAGGGTAAAGAGAACGACATAGCACCAGTACTTTTATTAGAAAGTAAAAAGATAATTATACTTTTGTATTTAGATATAGCTCTAAGAGCTTAAGGAAAATTGGTTAAATAATTTAGGTTATAGTATGTCTATAATAGGACGCGTACCTAAATATATATTATAGCAGCCATGGTCACGGGGAGACTCTGACGAGATGATCTCTGATAAGACCATGGCTGCTGAAAAGCAACCGAAACGTCGGGGAAAGTGTAAAAATAAATTAAATCTAAATAGTTTAATAATAATTTAATTAGCTTAAAAATTAGTAAAGTTTAATAGTAGTAGTAGTGTAACAATTTTCAAAATTTTGTAATAAAGTGTCAAATAAACAACGCGATAAAATCCGTATATAGCAGTTTAATTTCAATGAATAATATTCGCGTAAATAAAAGACAGTATTATAGATCCTTATTATAAAAATAAGCTTGCTAAAGTATTTTTGTTGTTGTTTTGCTGAGAGCATGTAGTATACTCAGAATTATCGTACATACAGTTAAAATCAAGAAACGTTGAATGACGTAGTCATTATTATTGGCCTATCGAAAGGCAAATTACACTTATCTGATTATTACTTGAATCATCTTCAATTTACTGTTTACAACATTTCCGTAGTTTCCAAACTTTTAGCTTGTGTGTGATATGTGTAATCAAATACCTATAAATGATTATGTGAAACAGATTATATATCATTGTAACCTATTTCTACTCGCAGATGACTAATTAGTTGGGTAAACGTTTACGCAGGCTATTGATTTACTGATTTTACTAATATAATAATATATACTTTCTCTGTACATAAGTTTAATTTCCTTCATAATTACTAATTTTATATTTGTATCTGGTGTAATTAACCTTCTAGATAGCCACTTACAAAATGTATATCTAAATACCTATATTGTCATAAGGTTTCGGTTCTTCGGTTCGGTTTCTACTCTTCTGCTCTTTAGCGCTATTAGTGCATGCAGTGACTGCCTTTAAAGGTTAAACACCCATCAAAAACATATAACCATATATTTATAGTCATGTATTGTTGTTGTAAACACTGGCGGTCCTTAAGTTGGTAAAAAATAAATATACTTCAAAGAAGACATTTCTTTAGAAATATGAATACAAATACGTAAAGAGATATTGTGGTATGTCAATATGTATACCTTAAAATATACATTCATAAAATTAATTCTGATTTAGTAATTTAATGTTAATTGTCTCATTTATTATAACAACAATAATTTGCTAAACCTAAAATGCGTTATATTTCATCAATTACTTGTCTCGTGGATAGAAAATCTCTTAGCCATGGCAAAAAAAAAAACAAATAAAGAAATTAGATTTTTAACTAATAGATACCTACATATATATAATATATATAATATAAAATTCTAGGTCTAGGAAAACCAGCTGCTTATCAACAACAATCATACACTAGCTCCGTTTTTTTTATTCTACTTTCTTGTCTCAATGAGATTATAATTTGTCTATCATGTCGGATTTTACAACACTTAAACAATGGACCAAAAGAATATCCTAATTCGGAACAACTGTTTGTGGACTACACAACTACTTTTAAAATTATGTTGGTATCCATCCTCTTCATGGCTCTGGCTGGAGTGAGGTGACTAATTAAATTATTGGCCATCAATACAGGCACTTAAAAAGGCATTCAAGAAATGTCCCGATAATTAAACTATACGGAACTCCTTTCTAAGTTACTTGAAGCACTGCGTGACGAGCAAATCTTGGTCAAAATCAATACTCAATCGATACGGCATATCAGGTCATTCGCGACACGAGATCGTGATGGTACCTACTAATCTTTTTTATCATCCTCGTCATTATCTTTATAGCACCATGTCTCCAGGGTCTATTTGTTTAATTGCTTCTACGAAGGTTAAAGAGGTGTAAAGCATTGGGCCTCATAGCTGCCTTAAAGTAATAATTATTCTTTGATTGTTATAATATAGGTACTTAGTGATAAATTATTCACGATTAAGTAATTTGAGCATTGCAATCATATTTTGTGTTGGGCTATAATATCATATTTGTTTCCCCTGCGGCTGGACTTATGTGTTTAATAGTGCCAGGTAATAACGGGCTCACCAATACTAACTACAGGTCACAAACTATGACCATTTTAAATAAACGCAACTATATTGTGTTTGGAGCAGACCAACCAAAATATATGGTTAAGGTTCTCGAGAAAGTACTATCCTCTTACTAAATAAGTTCTGTCTTACAAAAGAAATCTGGGACTTATTAAAAACATTTGCTATCAATGTCAATCAATAATGTTATTTTTCTTACTCTAACTATTAAAATAGAATACTGCAATGTATCTAAATATAATAAATATATTAAAGGACTTAAATATTTTATAGGTGCAAGTAAAATCTCAGTAACACAGGCGTCTATACAGCATTTAAACAACAGAATCAAAGAACATCACAACTCGATATAACTATTTGTGGATTACATAGATTTAAACAGAACCGAACCTGAAACAATATTATAATAATAATCTTTATTGTTCAAAATTATATGACACAAAATACAATCAGAAATTAAGGCTTAAGAATATGCACTTGTCTAGAAACTCTGGCCCCTGAACTAGGTATATATACCTGTATTTCAGTAGTCAGCGCCCCCCGTATTAATGTATCCATAGTGTAAGCCTCTATCATCTTATGAAGCGTAAGGAAAATCATACAAAAAAAAAAGGAATAAAACAAGAAAGGAAAACCATTTCAATACAGGTTAGTATCAAGTGTGTGTGTGTGTGTGTGTGTGTGTGTGTGTGTGTGTGTGGGTGGGTGTGTGTGTGTGTGTGTGTGTGTGTGTGTGTGTGTGTGTGTGTGTGTGCGTGTGTGTGCGTGTGTGTGTTTGTGTGTGTGTGTGGGTGGGTGTGTGTGTGTGTGTGTGTGTGTGTGTGTGCGTGTGTGTTCGTGTGTGTGTGTTTGTGTGTGTGTGTGGTTTTGTGTGTATTTACATTAGTATCGAATTTTATTATCGAAGTGATTACTTACGCCACTTTGTCATCCATACGATGATTCTATTTATTCTATATATATCTATTTATACTTTGTATAAATTAAAAGGGAATGTGAAAAATCTGAAGATTTTATTCTTTTTGTATGCAAAGTACGCTTATCAGTCAATCCAAAAGCTTAAAATACGCGATAAATAAAGTTCTCTACCTACTGCGTATTTTAAGTTGACTTTAGAGCAGCGATAGCTCAGTGGAGAGACCAACAGACTGCAATGCAGAGGGTCTCGGGTATCAACCCACGTCGCGCAAATCTGATTTTCGGAAGTTATATGACTTTTCGAAATTATGTGCGTATTGATTGACAGTTATCACCTGCTCCGTGCCTCGGAGAGCACGTTAAGCCGTCGGTCTCGGCTGCCATGAACATCTATGGCAGTCGTTATTGGGAGAGTGTCGACACAAAAGATTCCACTGGGTCGAAGTGTCGCTGGTCTGCACTGACTCGCCCCCACATAAGATAAGATAAGATAAGTTGACTTTCATTTAATAAGCATTTAAAATAACACATTTTGAATGAACTCATTCCCAAAGAATATAAATATATACGACACTAACCTTATAAGGTAGAGTAAGTTTTTCTAGAACGCATCTGTAACCAGTACAACCTAGCAAGCAATCAATTGATGTATAAAGCGGTCCCTTCGCAAATAATAAATTCAATATGGCCTCACTAAATGATCATAAATCTTGCTCTAATAGCGCAGAGATCCTGGTTACGATGACTGATTAATTTGTACAGTAGCTAGTTAGACAAGAACTCTTCAATCAAACTTGTAACAAACATACTAATAATATAATTTCTCATAAATTATTAGCTCATTGGTGTACCACATAAAGTATTGAAATGTTGATAGGGCATCGAATCACTGCGAGCAGGGGCGTGGGTAAATTAACAACCGTGACAGTCATGAGTGACAATTTATGTACCAGGTTAAGGACAAAATTAATGACCTATTTTTCAGCTGTATGACCTGCTTGATATAGAAATTTATGTCAAACATCAATTTTTGATGACCAATAAATATAAAAATATCATTCTAAGATTTTATGGAAACGTTAGGAGTAAGGAATATATCGCCTTTGGGCCAGTTCTATACAATTGTGCGAGTTAGAAGATCATACTGAGCTCATTATTTTTACATGCTTTATGGACTCTCACTATTTAATCTAAACACAAATTTCGACCATCAGTTGGCGAACAGGAATCAACCTATGTATTCGATGATCTAGGTAATATTAAAAAGGTATCGCGAAATAGGGCTTAGTGATAGTTACTATCATATATTATTTATTTAACAATTCCTGTCGACAATGCGTCGTTGATTTTAGACGGATCGTAAATTTTGTATTAAGCAATTTTATTTAGTCATGTATATTAAACTTATACAACTTATGGGCACGAACTTCCATTTGAATTAAGATTAGTAAGGTCATAGTCGATTAAGTTAACTAAGTGTGGATTGACAGGCCTCATTAAGTTCGATAAAGTAATAGAGTATTGACGGATACGGATCTATGTATTTATAGCACGTTCCTCGAAGCAAAATTTATGAAGATGGGCTGATCAGTTTTGTTATAAAAACGTAAGGTAACAGATAGTAAGGCAGGGTAAATTTTCACGAATATTAAAAACATAATAACATAATCCAGACCGTATATGTAGGTCCACATTTAAGCTCTTCACGACACATAAAAAAAGATCGTTGGTATTATGCCGTTGATCTCATAGCAACCAAAGCTTACTGATAAAATATATCCAAGCTAGCAAGACCGTTCGATGTATAACAATTAAAATCAAAACTTTTTCCCTGTAATATCATTATGAAACGGTCCTTAAAATAGAAAACAATGAAATAAGTATTACTGAATGAATATCGTCTGAGTCACCAGTAAGTCTAAGTAAATTTGGTTCTATTTTGAGTATTTGACGTTCAATATAATTGGATTTTAAATGAGCCTATATCCTACAACACTGTTAAATCAGAATCCAACTAAATATTGAATATAAGCATCCGTCAACCAACCGAAAATGCCACAAAGCTCTCTCGAAATAGGATGATAATAAAAGCACACTACAATTTCAATTTGGTAATACCGAGGCCATTATAAAGCAGGCTATCTGAATATCTAATCCTAGTATTTGGATTGATTTGATTGCAACCATTAGAAAGAGCATCACGTTTTGTTACAATTACAAATATGTATAAAAATTACTGAAAAGGTCAGTCTGTATCCGTTTTAGTTTGTTTTAAAAGCTGTTGTGTCATCGGTCATTATGATCCGTAAGTGGTTTAATGAACTTTCTTGCAGATGCTTTAGGGGTTTGCTTTATCATTAATCATAAAACATTTAATATAAATATAGGAATATATAATATAATATAATTAATGATTCATAGATTATCGTACTATCACGAAGCTCAGAAAGTTGATAAATGATAATAATTATGAAAACATATTTTTGTCTTTATTTTATATTATTATTTTTCTTTTTGTCTTCATGGACAAAGACGTTTATAGCAAAAACTGTGTTACATAAACGTTTTATAGTAGGTATAGTTTCAACAGTTATCCAATAATTATATGTATATACTCTACGGGTATATGTGTTTTAAACCGATGAATCGATATGCCTCGGCTTAAAACTTACGTAGAATTAAGCCTATTAAATGCTTAACTATACGTATATATCAGTGAAAGAAATGAAAAATAGCAGTATTTTTGTTTTTAATATATCTCTGCCAATTTCCTACATTCCTTCCAAAATTTCTTGCGCCATTTTTTGTTTTGTCAAGTAATAGGAGACAAAGTAAGATATAATAATACATATACAAATATAGCAGACAAAGTAAGTCTGAAAAATACATATACAAATATAAAATATAATGAGCAATTATATTTGTATATGTATTTTTCATTTCATTTAAAATTTACAGACAACGTGCTACTACAGAAAATTGTAACAATAAAACCAATTATACTATAATCGGGACGGCTATCCGGTACTTAACGATCTCAGATATAATTATAAGCTTCTGATACGGGCCATGAGGAAATAACCGGAGCTGGTAATATTAGTGTGACACCTCTACGTCAAAATAATATTTTACCTCGTAAATTTTGTGACTCTATAAGCTGGTAGCTCTAATTCCATTTTTACATATTATTACGCGCCCGAATCAACTACATTGATGTTGAAAGCGTCCATAGATAAATTCGATAACCTCAACGCTTTCAGATGAACTGAATGCCTACCAGAACTATGGTGATATAGAAATATTACTCGAGTTGAATTTGCCGCAACTATTATGTCAGATTGTTTTAAGTCTCCGGATAAACTGGTTACTCAAAATGATCGATAACTTTATTAAGAATTACTTACAGACATTCTGTATTTATATTGATACTAATGAACATTTTAAATAAATACTCACGGTAAGAAAATTTACGATATAAATTAGATATATAACTACATTTATTGCAGACCCACGTTTCAATATTAATAAATATTTATGACTGGATATCGCTTTGATCCTATACGTTAGTGTTTTAAATGAAATAAACGTCTTCGTTTAAATCGATTAATATGATTATATGAATACTTTAATAAAAAAAATTATATTGCTTCCGAAGCATTTAGAATAGTTTCAAAGGCTATACATATTAAACTATTTTTGGTCTAAGGTTATCGTGGCTATTGTAAGAATGATCTGGCTTACAATATATTTTATGCTGAGCTAAATAATTAATAGTTATATTTTCAGACTTGAATAGTAGTATTAAAAGCGGTGCCAGCCTAATGGTTTAAAAATCGGACTTGCGATCTACAAAAATCGTGTAATCAATACTTACCCAATAGACTACTGACTGAATCTAGTCCTAGAATAAACATTTAGCTCAGCTAGAGAAGCTAACAAGAGTAGTACTAATATTTTTTTTAAAAGCTCCTCCCATGCCATAATTCCTTTGTCGCGAAGGATTTCACAAACAAGAGAGACAATTTGTGGATCACAGACATTATTGTCCCGTATAGGATGCGAAACGACAACACTCAGCGCAGTGCTAGTTACAAGGCCAACCAAAACAATTCGTACAGGTTTGTTGTATTTGTTGGCTTATAACCTAGTTTGAAAATCTTCTCTCTAGCCTTTATTATTCCCAAGTCACTTGGGGTCGGCTTTTCTAGTCTAACCGGATTTGACTGGATATCAGTTTTTACACGGGGCGGCTGCCACCTGACCTCCGCAACCCGAAGGCTAACGATACCCTAAGGCTAGACCAGTGTCAGGATATTATAGGGCACTGACTTCCCAGTAACAACTGCCATAGATGTTCATGGCAGCCGGGACCGACGGCTTAACGTGCTCTCCGAGGCACGGAGCAAGCGTAATTGTCAATCAATACGCACATAATTTCGAAAAGTCATATAACTTCCGAAAGTCAGAGGTGCGCGACGTGAGTTCGAACCCGAAACCCTCTTCATTGCAGTCTATTGGTCTCCCCACTGAGCTATCGCTGCTAACCTAGTTTGAAAATAGGCTTGAAAAATATGTCCGCTATCTACCTTCCTCTTCAGGGTAACGCATGCCTAAGATGTCCTCCCGCACAGTACATGCTTTCGCGAACTATACAGCTTGGTATCTCTGACTAGTGTTGTATGGCCAAAATATTGAATGGAAAACCTTAGATAACATTACTAGTGCCAGATTATTCTTTTTCTTTCAATCCTGGACTCTCTAGGCTTTACGTAAACACGTATGCATACTTTAGGGCCGCAGAGTAAAGACTATCTACCATGTCACATTACTAAGTCAGTGATTGAAATTGCGGGATGATGGAATACTACTGGACTCAACTAACTGAATACATTTAGTGAAATAGATACATTTTTACAGGCGAGTATAAATGAAAATGAAAATAAAAATATTTATTTGCATTAAGACTGCGCTGAGCGTAAGACAGATAATGACAGAGCTCGTGCGGCGCATATTCAAATTGGCCCGCGGCCGCCCTAGTAAAATTTTATGGAGGATTTGAAGTGTTTTTTTTGATAAATATGTATCTTTATTGTCAACCAATAACTTAAATATTTGGGACGGATAAATTGTAATATAACTATTTATGTTTCGTTTAAGCTGTAAAATAGGATAGATTTCTATTGTTATAATCTAAAAATCACATAATACGAGCTTACGTTTTTGCATTTTTCGTACAAATGTACGTAATTTTGTAGGTGAAAATATGAATTATTTTTAGTTTTTACACGGAGTATTTGTAAACACATTCATTGTTATGGTAAATGTTTATTTTTATATTTGTATTAAACAAAAAATATTGATTTTATTCACTTAACTGGGACCGCCTGTTTTGGCACATTTCGCTCGGCACAGTCTTAAACATGAGTGATACATTGCAGCATTGATGTTATACAATTTGAAAGACCAGCATATTCTATCTGAATAGGTGTACAAATAAGTGTAGTAGTTACATAGAAAATACAATAATAATTAGAATACTATTCAAATGATGGTCTTCTTCTCTCTTAGCCTTTATTATTCCCAAGTCACTTGGGGTCGGCTTTTCTGGTCTAGCCGGATTTGACTGGATATCAGTTTTTACACGGAGCGGCTGCCACCTGTCCTCCGCAACCCGAAGGCTAACAATACCCTAAGGTTAGACCAGTGTCAGGTTATTAGAGGGTACTGACTTTCCCAATAACGACTGTCATAGATGTTCATGGCAGCCGGGACCAACGGCTTAACGTGCTCTCCGAGGCACGGAGCAGGCGATAATTGTCAATCAATACGCACATCATTTCGAAAAGTCATATAACTTCCGAAAGTCAGAGGTGCGCGACGTGGGTTCGAACCCGAGACCTTCTGCATAGCAGTCTGTTGGTCTCCCCACTGAGCTATCGCTGCTATTTTATGATGGTATTCAAATGATGGTAATTAATTAAATATAAATTGTAAAATCGTATAAAGATAGTAAAATTCAAATTAAAATCAATATCAAATTAAAATATAATCAAAATTAAAATAAATATCATTAAGCACAAATAATTGAGTATGTCAAGTATTGTTAAAAAGAAAGGTACCTACGTATATAATAATATTATTTTTCGCAAAATCTCTAGAATAAGTCAGTTAGAAAATCTTTTAAATTATAATAACACTTAGAAGCTAATAAATCCCTAAGCTTTTCTTAAAAGAAGATATGTCAAAACTTTTTATTTTATTATAAATGGTAGGTCTCATGCAGAGAATACTTTTCTCATAAGTGTTGTTTTAGCGGGCTGCATCCTTAACTTAGTGTTATCTCGGCGATACCTAACTACAGTATCTGCTAGTCTTGGAAATAGCTGAGACTTGTTTCTCACAAATAGTGCGAGTTCTAAAATATATGTATATTGACGGAAGTGTTAGAATTTTATACTGTAAGAAATAAGGTTTACAGTTGTCTATTGTATAAAGTTTAAACATAGATCTGAGACATCTTTTCTGCGCTTTAAAGGCCTGTTCAAAGTCAGGCGAGTTAGCCCAAAATATTATGCCGTATCTAAATACTAAAGCTGAACGTGGCAGTAAATGTAAATTCGCAGAAAAAACTAGTGTAACTTTGACTAATCTGAATAAATTTATTTTGAATTTTGAATTTATCAGTCCATGGTATGCCGTCAAAAGTGATTCAACATTGAAAATAAAAGACAGCTTATGAAGTGCAAATGCAGAGCTACTAATCTTTTTAGTTAGATTATTAATATGCGTTTTCCAATGAAGCCTTTGATCAATTGTTAATCCTAGAAATGTTGCTATGTAGTTTCAGTGATTATATTATTTTGATGAAAAATATTAATGGTAGATGAAATATTAAGTCTTTGAGAGAAAAACATTATTTTTGTTTTACTGATATTAATTTTAAAGTTATTGGTTTCTAGCTATTGAATAATTGAGTTAAGGGCATTATTTATGTCAGATTCGAATACATATTTGTCTTTAAATGCCACAGTGACTGTGCTATCATCAGCAAACAGTGACATTGGATACTTTGTCACTTTTGGCAAGTCATTTATATAAATAATGAACAGTAGTAGTCCCATAACACTGCCCTGTGGTACCCCAAAATTAGCCTTTCGCTGTAACGACTGAAATAATTTCGCTCTTTTCGTTTTAACATTCATCCTTGACATAAGTGATTTGTTTACGATTGCTTAAATGGGATTGTAAAGACTCAAAATGTTACTTCTAACTTCGTAAGCTTCAAGTTTGTCAAATAATATAACATGGTCAACATAGCCAAAAGCCTGTGTAAGGTCGCAGAAAATTGCACATATTGGATTAGTTTTATCTACATTTACCATGACACTATTCAAAAAATCATATATGACCAAATTTATGCTCTTTTTTTTTGCCAAAACCCTTTTTGTTCCGAACAAAGTATGTTAAATTTTTCGAAGTACCCATTAATATCTCTGTAGATCCAGACATGTGTCCCGAAGGAGTACGTAAGCAGTTACTACGTATTTTTACTGGATAATATCCTGGTAAATTCCACTTTAAGCTAACTAACTTCAGCTTTCAAAAATGTGATCCCGTACGTGATGCCTTCTTATATCTGACGGCATTACGAAAATTTGAAAACATGGTTCGTTTTTATATTTTAAAGATTTACCATATTTAACAGTATGTCTATAAATGAGTTTTAAAAGCAATCGTTTGAATTTACATCTCTAGCTAGACTACAATTGTTCATTTATTTTATTTCTGTTAGTGGCAAATGATACAGCAACCATACAAACAGTATCCGCAAAACCTTTCGTTTTTTAGACAGGCAAGTAAACGGCCTGCCTAATAATGATAAGTGGTACCGCTAGTTAATAATAACTTGTAACATCAGCTATACTGACCTAGGGAATTGGCATTAAGGATAGTATAGGATAATGGCAATAGGTTGGCACAGGCACATGTATATACCGAAAGTTTTATTAATCCGGCGAAACACAATCAGAGTTTTACTACTTCTACGCTGGTTTCATATAGGCGAGTGGCACTTTCCTGAACAAACTGCCTCATTCGCAACGTCCTGAAATTATTGTTTACGGTTTATTCTTCTACTAAACGAATCTTACCTTTATGAACAGCAACAGCCTAGTGAGAGACCGTTGGACTACCACTCTGACGTCTCGAGTTCGATCCCAAGGCACGCGCAACTCACTTTTCGAAGTTATGTGTATATTAAATAACTAATTATGGCTTGCTTTAACAGTGAAGGAAAACATCGTGAGGAAACTTGCATTCTAACAGTTTTCCATAATGATCTTGAAGATTTGTGAAGTCTGCCAACCCGCACTCTGCCAGCGTGGTGGACTATAGCCTAATCCTTCTGACACTGAGAAGAGGTCCGTGCCCAGCAGTCTATATACAGAGCTGATATTATTTTATTTAACTATATAACTTATACTTATATACTTTAACTATACATAGTATATTCGTATTTGTAGAGTTTAGCAATGTTTTACTTTCGACAAAAATCTGCTGAAACCTGTCACATATAAGCCAATTTACTACGATGTCGTGTTGCAAATGAACTTTCTAATAGTGTTTCGATTCTCGTGACTCAGATTCTCTGGATTTTCGCTTATTGCATTACATTTTCGTTCGGTTGCCAAACGATTGCGTCCCATCCCGAAGAATAAATAAATATAAAGGTGCAAAGTAAGACTACTTCGTTTTTAGAAGTCTATATTTATTCAAGTGACGGTGTAGTGATAAATACAACTGCTGTGCATGAAGTCCCGGATTCGAAAGACAATTCTTATTCTTCCTTGTTTGCCTTGCACCCTTTAAGGTTTGTAGTAAGTACAGAAATGGTCATTTTATATTAATATATTTTGTTGCACATTATTCTTACAAGGATCAAGTTAATCCTGCGGCACAGGATTAAATTACCGGGTCAAGCCTGACAAGACTGAATAAAAAAATTTCCAGTAGTGTGCAATTACCGAGAATTTGGTAAGTCTTGTCAGATCAAAATTGTGACCCTGGTCCCTGGTTTTGCACGCTTAGATAGTCTATAACTAATCATTTGCCGTCAAGAGGATGTGTGTTTATTTCCCTCCTGCAACCCCGATCCCGAGACTTCACGGTTGTAAACTAAAAAGCGAATTACAAAGCGTCAGTTAAATCTATCAATACTATTTACTATTATAATTCAAGTCTTCTTCAAGACGCTTGCTATAAATGTAATCATTAATATTTGAACCATGTGCTCATAAGCCACTGAGCTGAGCTTCTAAAATAATTATTTTGCATAAATACTGACGGTTCAGTCACGAATCACATTTCCCTCTAGCACAATCGCTACGAAATAGTTACATTTACATATAAACTAGTTGCCGACCGTGGGTTTGCCTCAAATCGGTTTTTATTAAACTGTAATGAGAATGTGTCTGTGGATATATTTTAGAAAACTAATTGGTTTGGACTATTTAAAGAAACTTGAAAATAGGAACAGCTTTTAAAATGTTTGTCTGTTTGTTTCTGCATTACATAAAAACCATTGAGCTGAGTTTATGCGGATTTCACAGTTTGATAGCTTGGAGCCCCTGTTAAGAGGAAACACTAGTATCAAACATTCTAACTAATATAATAAATGAGAATATGAGTTTGATTTCAAGCCTTAAAAAAAAGTAATGTTTTCGAAGGAAAGCTAGCTAAACATAAAAGGATTTTTACAGACCTATTGCTGGCCTCGATGAAATGTCAATGTGTGAAGACTAACTACAACTTGGCCTATTCAAAATTTACAAAATAAGATAGTACATTTTATTCATCGTGTCCTATTCCCTTTCAAAGTCAAATTAAAAGTAAAAAATCATTTATTCATTTAGGCCACAAACAAACACTTTCTTCTCTCTTAGCCTTTATTATTCCCAAGTCACTTGGGGTCGGCTTTTCTGGTCTAACCAGATTTGACTGGATATCAGTTTTTACACGGAGCGCCTGCCACCTGACCTCCGCAACCCGAAGGCTAACGATACCCTAAGGCTAGACCAGTGTCAGGATATTAGAGGGTACTGACTTTCCCAATAACGACTGCCATAGATGCTCATGGCAGCCGGGACCAACGGCTTAACGTGCTCTCCGAGGCACGGAACAGGCGATAATTGTCAATCAATACGCACATAATTTCGAAAAGTCATATAACTTCCGAAAGTCGGAGGTGCGCAACGTGGGTTCGAACCCGAGACCCTCTGCATTGCAGTCTGTTGGTCTCCCCACTGAGCTATCGCTGCTCCGTATCGCTGTACAAACAAACACTTATGAACGTCAAAATACATAGGTTAGTGTATTTACTAAGTTACTGAAACTACATTTAGGTTAGCTGCTAGGTTCAGGCAAAGGTTGAGCCTATAAGAAGAAACCTGCAAGAAACTCACGGCCATCTTTTATCCTAATCATAACTAAATCTATTTACCTGTCTTTTTTGGAAAAAGTTCTGAATAAAAGATTATTGAACTACCTTGATCTTGATGATAATAACGCTCTTGCATCAAATCAATACGGTTATAGATAATGTAAATCGACGGAAGATGCAGTATTAGAATTGATGAACTCAATTGTCGAAAATACAGACACTAGAACTAAAACTATAGGTATTTTCTTAGATTTAGCCAAGACTTTTGATACTGTCTCTGCACACATCCTTTTACAAAGGTTGAAGGCTTTAGGTGTAAGAGACGTTCCTCTCAAAATATTCTGTGACTATCTTAATAACCGTAGCCAAAGAGTTAAAGTGCAAAACTACGTTAGTGACGATGATGAGCTAGCTTTTGATGTGCCACAAGGAAGTGTGCTTGGCCCGACGCTCTTTCTGATTTATGTAACCTTTGTAAACTCTCTATTCCAAACTGCAAAATACTTGCCTATGCAGATGATACAATACTTTAAATAAGTGGACAGTCTTGGAGCGGTGCCACTCAGTCTGCTGAAACTGCGCTTAAAATTGTAACGTCTTGGCTTAACACTAATTTACTTACATTAAATGTGTCTATCACTAAGTTTATTACTTTTTTAGCTAACTCTGCAACTCAGCCAAAAATAATAAATATTAAAGCTCATAACTGCCAATCTATGTCTTCTGGCCCCTGTCTGTGTCCATTTATACAAAGAGCATCAAATATTAGGTACCTGGGAGTACAAATAGATTGTACTCTTAGCTGGGACAAGCACATAACCTTGACAACAGCTCGTATACGTAAATTGATATTTCCCCTGAAAAAACTTAGACAAGTTATTGACATGCCTCTCTTAAAAACCATTTACTTGGCGTTGGTACAATCTCTTATAACGTCCTGTATAGTAATTTGGAGAGGTACATATAAGGCCTTTTGATTCGCCTGGAGAGAGCCCAGCGGGCTGTCCTGAAGGTATTACTAAATAAACCCATTCGCTACCCTACAACACAGGTATACAAAAACATTTCTGTTCTAACTGTCCGGCAGCTGTATGTACTTCAAGTTATTCTACGAAAGCACTGTTTACTCTCCTATGATCGTTCCCTAGTAAACAGGCGTCGTCGTAACTTTAACGTGTGCACTGTATCTACAATCAAAACATCCTTAGCGGGCCATCACTTTAAAAGCCTTAGTTGTCGCCTGAACAACAAAATTAATAAAAAAAGCTACATATTTCTCCTGACTAGACAGGAATGTAAAAAATTCCTAGTAGAAGAACTAAAATCGTTAACTTATCAATTAACGGGCAAACTTCTTGTAAACGAAATCTAAGTTGGCAACTTCTCTGCAGGTACACACGCACACACACACACAGACACACTCTCTCTCTCACACACACACACACACACACAAACACACACACACCAAAGACTAATTGTGTAATTGCATGCTTTAAATGGTCTCTAAAATTTAAAAATTATGATATTGTACTTATTGTGATAAAACCTACCTTAATTTTTTTTGTACAATGTCTTAAATATAAAAATGCGTAGCTGGGAGAGTGTTGGTGTCTGTCACACAGTTTATACTAATTCAAACACCATCGTACACTCTATTTTTAAAATGTGAATTAAATATTATGTACATTTTTTATTTGTTTAAGATAGATTAACTGTGCTATGATTTATGTGCAAATAAGTTTTTATTATTATTATTATGTTTATGTACAATATAAAAAATATTTTGATTATGTCTATATTATGTTTTTACTTCAATTAGTTTCGTAAAAGTTGTTTCCGGGATGTCTGGAAAAACACAAAAATAATGCACACAATTTAAAACATTACTAGTTCTTATAATTACAAAATAAGGAAAAGAATCGAATTATATAACATAATTATAATTATAGAAGTGGAACATGGCAATGGTAAATAAAGAGTACCTATACCTCAATTTCTTTTTGTTCTGGTGTCATTGTTCTAATAAAAAACAGAGAGATAAGTTTGGACTAGGAACTGGCAATTTCTCCTTAATCTGGCAAAGTTTTTACTAGAGTCAGCAACACGCAAAATACTGATGCAAATAATCACCACCTAAGGTGTGGAAATCGAACACACAACACGAGGCGCACTAGCAATGGCGAGCCGATCACATAAAATAATAAGTTTCTTCGCCACCTTGATGCTTTAAAAAATTCCAAACATACATAAACTTTTAACAATTACATTATTGGTACATATCAAACTGTTTTGAAACAGACTTCGCTTTTATGCAGTTTCATAAGTATAAATATTAATTTTAATAACTATATTGTTTATAACATTAATTGTGATCATTAGTATTGTTGCATGGTCTTCTCCATTAAGCAGAATTAAATGCGCGTAGATTTTGCAAACATTCTAATTGTACTTGATCTGCGTATAATTTTGCAAACGACTGTTTAAATGATTAATACTTGTAATTTTTTTAAAGATAGGCCTTTTGGACATTGACAAATTTAGATGAATGAGTAATTATAAACTGGAGTAGACATTCGTCAAAATGTCAAAAATTATTTTTGGTTTTACAAATACTATAAATTCACGAAGGTCATTACAGCATACATATTATGTAATGTTTAGACATCATAGCTTATATTTCTTGTATACGCTGCTGGTAACTTGCCCAGGTTGAGGCACTTGCACAGGTTGTGGGCATCGTGTAAATGACCGACGCGAGACTCTCGCGTATATAACCGACTATCTGGGGCAAGTTTTGCCTTACTTCTTCTGCCCATTTAGCTTAAAAGAAAGAAAGAAAAAAGGACACACCAGGTAACTACCTGACGTGACCTACATGCGCAAGCTTAATTGTCAAAAATCAAAGTCAAAGTCAAAAATGTCAAACGATGTAAGTAAGTACATCGTTTGACACATGTTTCAAAATTCACAAAACTATTCGAGAACTACTGGTGTAGGAATATTATTTCTAACTGATGACTGATAGCTAAAATGTGCTATATTTTAATTAATAGCTAAAATACAAAACTATCCTTCCACGTTCCCTTGCTTAACTCTTCTATTAGTAGTAATTGTATAGTACTCTGAAATCTTACCACTGCTACATACAGACAAGCAACATTACACGCACAAGGCGTTAATAATAATCTATATCAAAAGTCACCAAGCACCGCATTTTTATTAAAGAGGAAACTTATTACGATAGTCATGACGGCCGACGGACAGCACCAGATGCAAGAAGTACCGCGTTGGTTTGACCATATAAGTGTCATATCTGCATTGCCTGTATCAGTCACTAAAAGTACTTAAACCCAATTCATGCAGTTATTGCGAGCCTCATGCGGCAGCTATTTAAGCGGGCTACATGCGCAATTGCGCAAGTTAATCATACGGGATACTTGCGCGTCTGACTCGCGTCAATGCATACCGCCCAAAGAGCTTTAACTTGTGCAAAGTGTTCGTGTCATTTTTAAGAATCTAGCAGAAACCAAATATATTCCGTACTCTATGCTAATAGCCGAAATTATGTTACTAAAAAAGAAAACAAACACATTCAAAACCACAACATTCACTAGTCTAACATTACCATTTTTAGACAGTATCTTAATGTCAGTATTACCTTCAATAAGTCGATTACTTGTAAACATACTGTCATGTTTACCATCCTTGATCACGTTTCTTGAGCTGATATATTCCGCAACGTTTTATGACCTGATAAAATTAATTAGCTTTAAATATACATTATAAATCATGTACATTATAAAATAAGAAGGCAAAAATAAACGTGTTGCTCTATAAAATAAACACAGTTTGTAATGGCACGTCATTGAAAGTAGACGATTTTTATTGCAATTATGGGTATGACCTATGCACCTTATAAAATTTGTAAAATATTTATCAAGAATATCAGTAAGGCTAATTACCTATGTCAGTAGCCTTGACATAGGTAATTAAAGATGTCTGGTGGACATTTCAAATAATTTTAAATAAAATATCCGTTTTATTATACTTCTATTAAAATGGTAACATTATTTTTAGATGTTTCACTCTTTATTATAATTATAAATACACAGATCTTTAGGTTAAATCCTGTATCGCAAGAAACTAAACTCGCCAATACAGAGAGTTGAAACAATTTATTTATGGTTTAAACCATATATATAGTTCTCAAAGTAGTCCAGGTGGACCGCCAAAGGTCCACGGGAGACTCGACGGGGGTCTACGTTGGCGTGATAAAAAATGGGTGTCCACGAAAATTTATTTGCTTTTGATAGAGAAGAACTAAAATGTTGGCTTGACTTCACCTATGACTATAGGCAGATAATAATTTAAGAAGCTCAGCGACTGTTACTTCTAAAAACTTGCATATTCAGAATTTATAAAAAAAAAAGACGATCGGTCCGCACCATAGGCTTAGTAACGAGAATTTAAAAATAAAGATCAGCCCGTAGACATTTGGTAATTTTTTTAAAGCTGCAGTGTCCACCGTTACCTCCTTAATTTTGAAAAGTAGTCTATGATAATAAAAGTCTTGGAACCTATGGTTTAAACGAATATATACCATAGGATTTATTTATAGAGGTAGGACAAAACTATTTATATTTATGTTACACTTACCCCGACGTTTCGGTTGTTTTTCAGCAGCCATGGTCACGAGAAGACTCTCTGAAAGATAGAGACTCTCTTTTCTTCTTCTCTCTTAGTTTTAATAATAATATAATTTGCTTAAATATTAATAAAGTTTAATAGAGTAGTAGTGTAACAGTTTTTAAAATTATGTAATAAAGTGTCAAATAAACAACGCGATAAAATCCGTATATAGTAGTTTCATTTCAAACAATATAATTGATTAATTAAAATAAATACAACTTTAAGTCAATGGTAAATAAATATGTATTATTATTAATACATATGTATGTATCAATATCCCATTGATTTAAATACTATCCAACAATGAACCTTTCATTCTCTTTTTTATAAACTAGTGTTAATTTTAAGGTTTTATCTTAACTTATCTATTTTGTTAATACTTTTGTAAGGGATGGTGACATAACAGATTTTGTTTATGCGACAATTAGATAATATATTTTGGCATATTATAAAAGTTATATGACTTTTCGAAATTATGTGCGTATTGATTGACAATTATCGCTTGCTCCATGCCTCGGAGAGCACGTTAAGCCGTCGGTCCCGGCTGCCATGAACATATATGGCAGTCGTTATTGGGTGAGTGTCGACACAAAAAATCCCACTGGGTCGAAGTGTCGCCGGTCTGCACTGACTGGCCCCCACATAAGATACAAGATACATGGATTAAATACGTAGGTGCTAGCTCTACACTACACTGTAAAATTGATTTCTTCTCTCTCCATACTGCCTAACTTGTAAAATTTTGTTTAACTAGTCTTTGTTCTCTCCCAGCCCTTCTTTGATAACAATTGTAAACAACCGTAACTTCTACGATAATAATTGTACACAATTTCCGTATTTACCTACCCTATTTCCCTTGAATACAATATTGCTTTAAAGGTCATCTAATTGTTCAATAATTAACAATTAACATCAACATACTTTAGTTACCTTTGACCGTGACAAATCTACATAAAATTAAACATTTTAGTTATATTCAACAATTTCGTATCGGATTGTTTCAATGCTTCAATTAAAATTGACATGTTTATGTTGGGTAGTTTATTTTTATTTATGTTTAACCGTGATGTACCGTTTTATTTGCTTGAATGTTTATTAGTTAGACGCGATTTTGTGCAGTTGATATGGTTGCGTCATGCGTGGTATTTTACTGAGATGTTTGGTAAGAAGTTTTGAAGGTCAGTCAACGGATTCGTGACAATGTTCTAGTTAAACCTTCCGAAGACTAAGTAAAAGGAAAGGAACTATTGTGGTAGTCTTCCAGAATATATAAAGGTTTTTTATTGTTAAGCATACTGATAATGTTCTAATCTTAAGATATTCAGTCGATACTACAGGTACAGAATGCTAGATCTTGCCGGCGGCTACATTCGCTCGGAAACAAATTGTGTTTCAGGATGTATGCGAAATTTCATGATAATCAGTCTAGTAATAAAGGCGTCATAACCTAAAAAACAAAGTCACATTTGCATTAATAATATTGGTTATGACTGCTTATGACCATTAAGTGAAAGTCATTCCCAATTTTTGGTTACGTTATAAATTAGGCTGGTCGCTCAGGGAAGTATCACCTTCTTGTCGCCACATAGCGTAAGAATTCTGGTTCTGTACCGCTTCATTTTTTTCGTTTATTCTATATTAACTATAGGTTCAGCACAACTGATATTCTTGGTTAAATAACGCAATGCAACGCTCATACGCTGCCGTAACAGCTCCACCATTAGACAGGCCGTATGCTTGGTTGCCGCTGTTGTTACATGTTAGTACATAAGGTAATTGTATGACAGCTAAAAACAAGGAACATCGGTCAACCTTATCTGATCTAATCAGAGACACATTTTCGTTTGTAACTTAATTACGACTCCATATCGACAGACAATGCATGTCAAGAGATTTATTTTCGTAACATGTTGTTATCTAACAAGTGACCCAGACGCGGTACTATTATTTACGAATTTATGGATCACACAATTTCTTGTGTTATGTATGTATGTTCCAAACACGAAAAATATGTTGTTATCCACAATGATCGAATCCATAACACTCGGCGGAATGGCTACGCAACTAGGTTCAAAATCAAAGTCAAAATACAAGTAAAGACACGAGTGAATAAAGGAGTTATGTAACACTTTTATTTTTACCATAAATGAAATTTTGATGATTTTATAAATCATCTTGTAACTTAAAACAATGCAATGCAATGTAATGAAGACACCAAAAGGAAAACCATAATTTCTGTCACCTTTAAACAAACGAGCATCTATGTAGGTACGTTAAGCATACGAGTAGTGCTAATAAATTATTTTAATCTCCACAAAGAGTTTGATTTCAGATGTTTTAAAGTCAGTGTAATTGAATGCCATAATACTTAAGCAGATGTGGGACGCCGATTGTCATTGACATCCTTGGTAAATGTCAGGACAATAGCGGAGAAGCTTTGAAGTATGTCAAAGGAACGTTACTATCCACCTATGTATGGAAAATATTGTAGTTGTGGCTTATAGAATCATAACATTGCAACTGCAGATGTCATAGTTTCCTGGAATTTGCCTGGAATGTTAGAGGGTCTGCGGCACATCTGACACTTCTAGTCATAAATCTATCTATTAATAATAATAAATTATGTTAATATCACCCCGTATACATAATACACTGTCCGCTTGCTCGGCACGGGCCTCATTTCAACGTGAAAAAGGTTAAGCCGTTGTCCATAACACTGGCCCTGTGCGGGTCTGAACTGATATGTCTTGAAGAAGATTATGAATAACACTCAGGAAACTTTCGTCACGATGTTTTCCTTCACAGTTAAAGCGAGCAATAACTGTCATTTTTTTTGGCGTTTATTACGTTATCACTATAACACCAAAACGATCGTTACAACAGAGTTCATATTATATGCTACCAATAAATTTGCCACTAAGTTACTACTTATGTGGTCAGAATTAAGTGATTTTAATTTAGCGACTGCATCATGTGCTCCTAAACTTTGTGGTACGGTGTTACTAAACTTCGTGCTCCTACTAAAAATTACTTTGACATACATACATACATACATACATACATATATAGATTCACGCCTGTTTCCCAAAGGGGTAGGCAGAGACTACGGATTTCCATTTGCTACGATTCTGACACACTTCTCTGGCTTCATTCACTTTCATCACATTCCTCATACACGCCCGTCGGTTCAAGGTACTTTGACATAAAAACCTAATAACACTTTAACTAATCCGAGAATCGAACTCAAGATCTCATGCGGAGTAGCATTCACTACTATTGCATCATCGATGCAGTTCTTGTAAGCCGTTTCATGGCTCTCCCAGTACAATGTATCATTGACGATTCTCCGTTGCGACACAATCTATAAAGAAAAATGACCTTTTGTTTTATCTATTATTACTAATGTTAATTGTCTACCACATTCAGTAAAATGCATATTTTATGTTTATTTGAATGCTCTTTTCTCTAACACAGGTACTTGTGTTTAGAAATGCACATAGCTAAATTCATAAAATAGATTGTAATCGGTTAAAATTTCACACAATAAGTATATTAGTAAAGCTTAAATTAATATGGTTGTTGATAGTGTGACGCCATCATCAAATTCAAAATACCAACGGAGGCAGGAACGCCTATTTCTTTGTTAAACAGAGAAGTCTTCAGCCAAATTGTGATATACATTATTCTTCTATAAACGTCCGTAGACTCATGTCATACCTCTCTTTATAACCAGGTGACTTTACAAGACATTAAAACTACTGACACAAAGAATATCCAGATTCAGAACAATGATTTATGGATTACACAATATTTCGTGTGAGGCCGACAATTAAATTTAGAATACTCAACGTATTAGCAGTGACGGCTCGACGGGTCAAACTATCAGCCCATCCGTGTAATTGCTCAAAACCCAAAGGGGAATCGAAATTGAAACTGTTACAAAATTTACAAGGATAATATTATCCAATTACCGTAAAAACCTAGCAGCTACCTTTAAAACTTTAAGCTAGCGATATACATACATACATACATAGATTCACGCCTGTTACCTAGAGGGGTAGGCAGAGACTACGGATTGCCATTTGCTACGATCCTGACACACTTCTCTGGCTTGATTCACTTTCATCACATTCCTCATACACGCCCGTCGGTTCAAGGTGCTCTTAACCTGGCCTTTGTTCAGAACACCTCCGATCTGATCGAGAAACGTTCGCCTAGGGCTTCCTCTTGCGACTGTTCCATTCACACTAGCCTTATAAACTTTCTTAGTCAGTCTTTCCTCGTCCATTCTTTCTACATGCCTAAACCAGCTTAACATACCCATTTCTATTCTTGTCACTAATTCTTCTTTCATGCCGCATCTCTCTCTAATCACACTATTCCTTATTCTATCTTTCAGAGTCACACCACATATATTTCTCAGCGCTCTCATTTCTACAGCATTTAGCTAGTGATATAGTATTATATAATTTACTGAAAATAAACAGAGTACTCTTAAGCTAAGTACTTATCTTATCTTATATGGGGGCCAGTCAGTGCAGACCGGCGACATTTCGACCCAGTGGGATCTTTTGTGTCGATTGGGAGAGCCCAATAACGACTGCCATAGATATTCATGGCAGCCGGGACCAACGGCTTAACGTGCTCTCCGAGGCACGGAGCAGGCGATAATTGTCAATCAATACGCACATAATTTCGAGAAGTCATATATCTTCTGAAAGTCAGAGGTGCACGACGTGGGTTCGAGCCCGAGACTCTCTGCACAGCAGTCTGTTGGTCTCCCCACTGAGCTATCGCTGCTCTTAAGCTAAGTACTTAGTATGATATTCAATAGGTCGCCTTTTCGGCTCTCATCGCTATTTTTTATAAAGTATCTGACGGTAGAGGTCAGAACTCAATAACAAGAACGGTATAAACAACCGAAAATAATGCCATGGGCACAAACAAGCTAACCAAATAAATTCATAACCCAGTTTATGAAAGTAAATAATTGACCTTTACGAATCGCAAACAGTAGTTGCAGAAATTCTTTATTTTTTATACATTATAATCTTTTGTTCTAAACCAGCTATTATGCCATTGCGTTTTATTATATTTCAACGAATTGATGTTTCAATTATTTTGGTAATCGACTATGTTCACATAATTATCAGTTAGTTGCAGTTAACACTAGATAGGGTACAAGGACATGTCATAATCATTTTGTTCTAGTAAATATTTTGAAAATAAATTGTAAAAATACACAGCTCTACATGGCTATCTGTTGATAGGCTTCTTTATATTTAAGTTTTTCTAAATGTTACATTTATAATTATTTTAAACGAAAGTGATTAGTATCGTAAGTAATAGTAGTCAGTGATTAGTATGGAGATCAATGGTCACCATATGAATTAATTATATCCTTGTACTAGAAGATCCGGACGTAGGCTCAAATACATACTGTCTTCCATTTCTTTCCTTTCAATTTTCAATCCCTTTCTTTTGGAGTCTGCGTCGGGTGAAAGACAACCCTGATATAATAATTGATTGTAGGCTACAGTTATCTCTTACCACCAGGCAAGCCATGTGCTTGTTTCTAAGAACCAACGCATCCCATTCAAATCTAGAACAAAACATAATTATAGAAAATAATATCCACTCTATATAGATCGCAACCAAATAGTTAATATGTTACTTTTGTGATAAGAATTTCTGAAACTCCTTAAGTACGTTGAGCTGCTGGCCAGAGAACCAGTGATAACATTTTCTGCACCGACTTGAGAGTTGCTACGTAGTCGCCCACATTTCTTACAAGCGTCTTTAGATCTGCTGTAACCGCTTACCACCAGGCAGACCACATTTAATGAAAATAGAGAGAAATAGTAGCAGCTGGCATCTTGAAAGAATAAAAAATGTTTAGTTGCCATACAATTGACTGCCTCCTTTTAAAGCTTTAAGTTAAGTTTTAGTATTCAAGCAAGCCTCTTATGGTGTTAAGCGATCTCTGGGTAGTATAATAAGGTTCCTCTGTTAGTAAGTGGTTTGGTTAGCCTATAGACTACCTGGGAAATATAAAAGGGCCTATCGTTCCTATGCTGTGAGCGGCAGACGCAAAGGTGACTGTTCATTGAGAGCTAACAGCGCCTTATTAAAGGTCCTTAGAAGGTGCTCTTTGCTCTCAAACCCTTCTCGACGCAGACCCAAAACACAAGGATCTAATTCCTGTAATCTGGTAAAAGTAACTTATATTTTCGATTCTGCTGTATTTCAACTTCTATCAACTAGTTAATACAATGCTATAAGGAAACGGATTTTGACTTCATTGAAAGACAATCTGTAAATAAAAAACTGTGACATAAACGCCAATTTATGTAATTTAATTTGATTTAAAAATACTTGACATAATTTATATTCATATTATGTCGTATAATTATATGTTATCGAATATTAATGTCATATAATTTTGTATAATAGTGTCTATATACATTTAAAGTCTAAAATGACTCTGTTATATAAAACTAGATAAAATTGGTTCCCATTACGTAGGACCAGAACATATCTTGCGAAAAGTTTGTGTGATTGCGTCATGTCAAAAATGTTGGTTTTCAAAGTTTTGTGAGTCATGAGAATAAGTGTTGTGACGCCTTCTTACTTATCGGGCTTCTGTTCCTCTGCCTTCTTCTTCCATACGTTATTTGAGCTTACCATTAGGATATATTTGTAGTATTCTGGAATACATCCAACTGATGGCAATAGTTTAATCGCCTATTCTTCTTCTTCTCCCTAGCCTTTATTATTCTCAAGTCACTTGGGGTCGGCTTTTCTGGTCTAACCAGATTTGACTGGATATCAGTTTTACACGGAGCGGCTGCCACCTGACCTCCCCGCAACCCGAAGGCTAATGATACCCTAAGGCTAGACCAGTGTCAGGATATTATAGGGCAAAAACTTCCCAATAACAACTGCCATAGATGTTCATGGCAGCCGGGACCGACGGCTTAACGTGCTTCTCAGAGGCACGAAGCAGGCGATAATTCACAATCAATAGAGAGGGAGGGAGATCATTTGAGAGTGTTTAGTATAGGCTATGGATTTTTATTTGTTAATATCCTTGCATATTACGTAACACTTATTATATAGACCTTAAATATAGCAGACGAAATATAGGGGCTTAACGTCCCTACCTAACCGCTGCCGATATAGGTATACGTGATATAATTTTATGTTGTGGTATTTTGTTGTACCTACACTAATAGAAACTTTCAAATATATATTTTTTTATGATTTCGATTCCCAGGCTGGGCAAAGTTATGTAAGTATGTACCTATGTATTTACAGAAAAAGGAAACATATACATATATGTATGTTTATCCATTGTCTAGTACCCATAGTACAAGCTCTGCTTAGTTTGGGCTAGGTGGTGTTTTGTGTGTATGTGATAGAATGTTATAAAAAATAAAGTAGCTTTAAGTGTTTTGAGAATCAAAAATATTCTCAATCTGAAGATGAAAATATCCTCACTTATGTATGAGCCTCTTGGCGCAACAGTAGTAAATTCGATAGGTGTACATGAGGTCTCGGGTTAAATGCCCGGAGTTCACAAGTAATTTTTAATAGAAGCACAAAGTCTTGAACTAATCCCGACGACAATAGGCGCGCCCTCTGTTACTTGTTACCTAAAACCATAGTTACGGCAATGTGCATGTAAAGCACCTTAGCTTACAGCTTCAGGGATATGGGCGTGTGACTATCTAAGTATAAGTACTTAGATAGTCACACGCCCATATCCCTGAAGCTTAATTAGCGTAATTTGCATATGTACATTAGTGTACATATGCAAATTATGACTACTTAACGCCTATTAAACATATTTACAACGAGATGGGTGTAAAAATCCAGGATTCAAACTCTTCTCTTTGTGACCCTTTATTTTCCCATCAGCTTTTTGTAATGTCCCACTGCTGGGCAAAAGCATCTCCCTTAGACTTCCAAATCACTCTGTTGGCGGATATCCCCTGACCTTATGATCTTGTGACCCCTATATCTCTGGGATCTTTTGATCCACAGGGCCCATATTCAAACTCGACTGAGGTATGACCTCAAGGTGTCTGCACACCTAGTTACAAGTCAATCAGTACAGTGGTTTCGGAGCTATGCTTGTTTTCAGACTGTCACAAACAGACACACAGACCCACATAGTGTTTTCATTAACCTCTTCGAAGAAGGCTCAGAGGTTAATAAAACTAAACTATTAAACTTACATAACTTATATACATACCATACATGCTTATTAATTAGCAGCGATAGCTCAGTGGGGAGACCAACAGACTCCAATGCAGAGGGTCTCGGGTTCGAACCCACGTCACGCACCTCTGACTTTCGGAAGTTATATGACTTTTCGAAATTATATGCGTATTGATTGACAATTATCGCCTGCTCCGTGCCTTGGAGAGCACGTTAAGGCGTTGGCCCCGGCTGCCATGAACATCTATGGCAGTCGTTATTGGGAAAGCCAGTACCCTCTAATATCCTGACACTGGTCTAGCCTTAGGGTATCGTTAGCCTTCGGGTTGCGGAGGTCAGGTGACAGCCGCTCCGTGTAAAAACTGATATCCAGTCAAATCCGGTTAGACCAGAAAAGCCGACCCCAAGTGACTTGGGAATAATAAAGGCTAAGGGAGAAGAAGACATGCTTATTAATTAGAAAAATATTAACGAAATCAACTCATACTAATATAACACTTAAACACAAATCACACAGATATCACACAAGAAACAGAAATAATATAGAATTACCTCGCATAGGAACATTGTATGGTAAAAAAATATATTATATATTAAAAATAATTATATTATATATATGAAGGAGCTCAGTTATATAATAAGTTACTTACAGACGTAAAAATTATTTATCTATTAATAGTTTAAAAGTATATTAAAGATGTACCTATCAAACTAACTTAACTTGAACCAAAACTCGACTAATCTATATACGTACATAAAACTCGTCCGTTACTGAGTGACTGACAGACAACTCACAGCCGAAACTACTGAACGCAAGAAGCTGAAATTTGGCATGTATGTTCCTTGGAGAGTGTAGGGGAGCACTAAGAGAGGATTTTTGGAAATTCCACCCTGAAGGGGGTGAAAGGGGTGAAACCCGATATTCACACGGGAACGGGACTTACGCGCGTGAAACCGCGGGAAAACTACTAGTCGAATATAAAATGTTAATATGTACTTGTAATTGAAATTAAACTACTATATACGGATTTTATCGCTTTGTTTATTTGACACTTTATTACATAATTTTGAAAAACTGTTACACTACTACTACTATTAAACTTATTAATATTATGTTCGGGTACTTTGAAATAACTACACTGGAACATTGAGACAACTACCATCTTAGTCTCCCCGTGACCATGGCTGCTGAAAAGCAACCGAAACGTCGGGGAAAGTGTAAAATTAAATTAAATCTAAATAGTTTTAATTGTTTTAATAACAATTCAATTAGCTTAAAAATTTGTAAAGTTTAATAGTAGTAGTAGTGTAACAGTTTTTCAAAATTATGTAATAAAGTGTCAAATAAACAACGCGATAAAATCCGTATATAGTAGTTTAATTTCAATGAATAATATTCGCGTAAACAGAAGACAATATTATGTACTTGTAATGTTATAATTGTTTTAATTTTCTCATATTTTAAGTGAACTATGTAATGTTCTGTTGAGAAATAAACACTTTAAACCGATATGTAAATCTAATAAATAAATCAATAATAACGATCTTGCTGATACTGCAAGCAATGTAGACTGTATGTTATTATAAAACTCGAGAGCATGACATGATGTAATGTGAGTGTGATATTATATATGAGTTACAGTTTGATTTGAAGTAATAATTATTATAATTTATAAAGAAAAACCAACAATATTTAGTTCTTCACATATCTCCTGCGGGCGTAGCGTTAGTAAATGCGACTGCTGTGATTGTGATGGGTTCGATTCCGGGTCAGGCAAACTAACCCAATACCAAATGAGTTTTTCGTAGATGTACGGAGACTACAACTGTGCCTGATAGACGAGATAGGCTTGCCCCCGTGAGATTTAAACATTAATTGGAGAAAGACCTTTGTGGACGTCTTCGAGGATAAGAATATTTTATTTTATTTTATTTTATTAAGCACAGCAACTATACAGTTACAAAGCATAAAATAGCAGCGATAGCTCAGTGGGGAGACCAACAGACTGCAATGCAGAGGGTCTCTCGGTTTCGAACCCACGTAGCCCACATCTGACTTTCGGAAGTTATATGACTTTTCGAAATTAAGTGCGTATTGATTGACAATTATCGCCTGCTCCGTGCCTCGGAGAGCACGTTAAACCGTCGGTCCCGGCTGCCATGAACATCTATGGCAGTCGTTATTGGAAGAGTGTCGACACAAAAGATCCTACTGGGTCGAAGTGCCGGTCTGCACTGACTTGCTCCCACATAAGATAGATAGATAGATACAATTACAAATGCTTCTTAAATATATAAAGTACGTATTATAACAGTAATCATACAAATGACAGGCATGCATGACAATAAACTTACAGTCTAATTAATTACCGGTAAGATAATAATATGTATAAGGTGTTTTTGTCAAACCAATGAAATGGAATCATATCATTCTGTCGTCATAATATTGTCCTACGTTTACAGAAATGCTTTACTACTTCATACAGACTGTAACGAAGGTTTTAAAAAATTGTTTAGATATATGCTATTTTTGAAACTATTGATACTACCTATTTCGATCACATTTACAATTATTATTTATTCCGTCCGTTACGCGAAGAATTTTCTTTCTTCCATCGTCTTGTCACGTTTAGGCTCAAGCCAGACAGATATGGCGTCTAGCGCTGGCGTGACGCAGATTTTGCTATCTCTTTCATATTTTGAACAAAACATGTGAGTGCTATGATATAACATGCTATGACGCTGGCGTGTTATTGAACCAGGTTTCTCTCTTTTTAAGGTAAATTTTTTTTTGAGGCGCTCGTAGCCAGTTGCACTCACTGATCGGTAAACGATTAGCGAGGTTAAGCAACGTTGGGTGCGGTCAGTCTATAGATGGGTGACCGCTTAGTGATATTTCATCTGAGCATCTCCGTGCTTCAGAGGCAACGTAAAAAGTCGGTCCCGGTTGTTGCCAAATTGACAGTAGGCTTGAACAAATCTTGACAACAGGTTGGCCACACGAAAAGAAAGAAAGAAAAGTGTTCATTTGTAATAACACACACAATACCATTAGGACACAGTGGTTTAAGAGGTTGTCCCGCTGTTACCGCTGCCCTAAGTGATATGGGTTCCATAACTAATAAATGTGTAATCCATAAATAGTTATGCTAAGTCTGGATCTTGTTTTTGTTCGTTGTGTATATGTTTGTAAAGTCCCCCGCAACTCAAAATTTATTCCAAGTGTGTCCGTGTATTTGTATTTTTAATAGCCCGTGTCCCAAAACAATAAATCTGTAATTATTACGTACATACACATTCACGCCGTCGGAACGGGCAAAGATATATTACACCTATATCTGGCTAGCTATAGTTTTACGTATCACATAATTCTGCCGTGGTAATCAAAAGGTCAGTATGATAAAGATGGGCATTTAAAAAAAATATTGATTTGGAATGCTTCTCTACTATAAACAACATATGTATATTTTTCCTTTCTTTTGACATATTATAGAACATAAAAATCGAGTATATATATAGCTTTATCACAAACGCTAAAATTGTAACAAAGTCTTTGCGTGCTGTTTTCTAAAATTGCCTTTTCTGACTAACTGTCCTCTCGATTACCACCGCAGAATAGCAAACATGTCTATAAGAAGGCAGAGTACCATACTCCGTTGTGCTATTGCGAGTATCTTGACAGAAAATCTCAATGAAACTTTGTATGTCTCGGGAATTGAGCCTGACACCGTCATACGTCGCCTAGGTAGTCGCCTTCTCATTATAGCTTTTCAACATCACACACATAATTCATATTAATGTAATCAATAACCATATGAACATCATAAAGAAAAACATTAAATTACACTTTAAAAACTAACGATGAATAAAATTATTTTCTTTCATAATCTCGTATTAATATTTATAAGAGAAATCAATAACTTTTAGATTTGAATATGTTAAAGTTTAAAATATCAACAAAGATGTGTTTCGTTCGTGCGAGTTCAAGGCTAAAGTAAAGGTGTGCACCGATGTGTAAGAATGTCGGTGGCTTAGTTCGTTGCTACGCGATCGAACGAATGTTTGCGATGTAATTGTACGAACAGTTTTTAAATTTGGTCTTCTTAAATCTTAGTTAAAATTTTGAACAGTTTGTGAATTGTATTGTTAATACAATGATTTATATTAAGTGTTAAACGCTGCCTAACTTCGTCAATAATATAATAAATTTATCCATTATTATAATATAATATAATATAATAATAATATTCTATCACATACACACAACACCATCTAGCCCAAACTAAGCAGAGCTTGTACTATGGGTACTAGACAATGGATAAACATACATATATACTTTATTTTTTGTAAATAAATACGTATTATACATAGAAACACCCAGACCAAGACAAACATCCATGTTCATGCACACAAATGTTTGACTTGTACGGGAATCGAACCCGCGACCTCAGGCGTGGCAGTCGGTTACACTAACCACTACGCCATCGAGTCGTCAAATTATATCTTTTTTAATGTACATTTGCGATCACTGTCTAAAACGTCGGAAGTATACATATATTCGTGTAAATGATAGGCAAATGTAAGTGTTTACAAGCGTCAAGTCATGTCGTGCTTTTAAAAATACGCAACACTATCTGTTTCCGTATAATCTTCGTTATCTTGTGTACACACACAAGATAACGAAGATCAAATTATTAATGTTATGTTATATTCCAGTTTTATGATTACAAAAACAATATTTTTTGTTAGTGTACTGTCTGACATTAATTCAGCTGGTAATCAATTTTTTAAACAAGTTGTGTGATCTTACTTAGGTTTATGAAGTAGTAGCGTTTATCTTCTTCTTTTTCTTCTTCTTTTCATGTGGTTAGTGACCAATCTGTTGTCAAGAGTTGTTCAAGCCGCCCGTAGGCCTCTGACATGGCTTAACGACTGCTGTCAATTTGACAACAACCGGGACCGACTTTTCACGTGGCCCCCGAAGCACGGAGACGCTCAGATGAAATACCACGAATCGGTTACCTATCTATAGACTAACCGCACCCAACGTTGTTTAACCTTGCTAATCGTTTACCGATCAGTGAGTGCAACTGGCTATGAACGCATTTAACATAGTAACCTTACAGCAGCATTTATATATAATGAATGTGAAGTGATATTTTGCAGACATTATTTGTGAATGTTTATATTATTTTATTATTCTAATATAGCTCTTATGAATGCCGGGGATGATAATGGGTTTTAAACAATACCATACTTATTACTTATACACTGACCATTCAAATTTTATTAATCAAATTGTCAACTTTTGGCGTACTTAATATTGTCTTCTGTTTACGCGAATATTATTCATTGAAATGAAACTACTATATACGGATTTTATCACGTTGTTTATTTGACACTTTACTTTACTTAATTTTGAAAACTGTTACACTACAACTACTATTAAACTTTACTAATTTTTAAGCTAATTAAATTATTATTATAACAATTAAAACTATTTAGAATTAATTAAATTTTACTTATTCCCCGACGTCTCGGTTGCTTTTCAGCAGCCATGGTCACGGGGAGACTAAGATGGTAGTTGTCTCAATGTTCCAGTATAGTTATTTCAAAGTACCCGAACATAATTTAATCATTGGTGTTTCTATTTACGCAGAATTAGCTCAGAGTACTGTTAGTGTGTATTTGAACCATTACTCCACTTGTGTAGTCTGTTAAAGACTGTTTTATAACATGAGCATCCTAATACATCCTCAGTCTATTTTTCTCGAGTCATGTGTTGTATCTCTATTCAGTTCTATAATTTTTTGTTTAGTTAGCAACGCCTTTTGTTGTTTGTGCTAAGGATGTTGCTTACCATCAAGATGTTTTTACGCATTCTTTGTAACAATTAAATTATTTTAAATAAGTAGATACGTTTTTATCTATTCAATAAAATTAATAGATTGTTATCATTTTTGCCCGCTATCTTTTATCGTAAAGCTTATACATATTATCACATACATATCTTAGAAGTATTCAGTGATTATTAATTAGACGGCACATGTATTAATATAATTGTCTGCATACCAGCCAATTTAGGCGAATAGCATTGATAGCAACACTGTCAATGTTAAAACGCTCGCAACGTTGCGAACATTTAACATTAAACGTTCGCACAAACCAGTACGCACCTTTACAATCTTGAAGTTCAAGTCCAAGGCAACTCAAAAAACATCTTAAAACAAGTATTTTTTGTTAATTTATTCTATTGCCTTTCGCGGCTATTCACAAATTCGTACATTGACGCTAAATGGCCTCAAGTAATAAATGACGTTTTATAATGAAGTGTGCGTCATAAATTATGTCATCATACAATAGTACAATGGTGGAACATGGATGTTGAGTCACAATGAAAAGGTCGTCGGATCGTTTCCAATGCAATAAATTATTTTTATATATTTACTGCTTCGTAAACGAGATAAATCCAGGTTTGATGACCGACCAAAGCAAAAGAATTTCATAGAATATATACTGTCAATTCTATAATAACATGAATCTTCGAACCGAACTCTGTAGTCTTTCGTAGCCATTATTTAATAATTGACAGAATGGTTTCATTTGTTGTCTAGTGTTTAAATGAACAAGGCTAGCAGCCATATTTATCAATACCGTTCGATATTGAAAGGTGAATGTGTGGCAAAGGCAAAAGCAAAATAAACTTTAGGTTAAAATCTGTATATACTACTAAGTATAGAGTTTTTAGAGTTGGAAAAACTCTTATACAACAGCTTTGTCCGTCCGCCTGTCTGTTATACAACTTTCAACTCAAGAACCGTAAGAACTAGAGACTCGCGGTCAACGCCATTCGACTCAGCATTTTTCATATACTTTCATATACTATGACCTTCGACTTCAAGGCCACGTGATTCCATTTTTTTCGAACTCTATGTTTTACGGCAATTCATGGCCGTTTCTCACTTGTTAATAATCAAAGCTTTTGGTTTATTTATCACTTAAACAAGTGAGAATCGGCAATGAATTGCCGTAAATCTTAGAGTTAGAAAAAAATTTTCAAGTAATATGCAAAGGTCACGTGATACCACGTGACCTTGATGGTCAGAGCTTAAAGGTCATAGTCATTTCGGAGTATATCGACTATGCTGAGTCGAATGGCGTTGACCGCGAGTCTCTAGCTCTTACGGTTCTAGAGTTGAAAGTTGTATAACAAATGGACGGACAAAGCTGTTGTATAAGAGCCTTTTCGAACTTTAAAAAACTATATAAGGCACAAGTATTATACGAAAAAACACCAAATATGTATTTTGACTGCGCGGATGGTGTAGTGGTTCAAACGGTCACCTCGCAACTGCCGCCGCGCCGAGTGTTGTGTGATCGATTCCCACATTGGACAAAAAATGGTGTGATCCACAAATGGTTGTTCCGAGTCTGAGTGTTCTTTGTCTCTGTTGTTTGAATTTTTGTCAAGTCCCCCGCGACACAGGAATTGTTCCTAGAGTGTTTTAAAAACGAAAAAAAACAGAAATGAAGCTCCCACGTAACATACATACCGGACTAACTATTACTGTCTGAACACATTTTCAGACACAAAGCTGCTTCGAGTACTGAGATCATAATATAAGAGATAAAATCGTCGTCCTCGGTGGCGTAGTGGTTAGTGTAACCGACTGCCACGCCTGAGGTCGCGGGTTCGATTCCCGCACAAGTCAAACATTTGTGTGCATGAACATGGATGTTTGTCTTGGTCTGGGTTTTTCTATGTATAATATGTATGTATTTACAAAAAAAAAGTATATATGAAGTTGAAGTTGATCAATATTAAGTTTTGAAATTAATTGCTTTATAAAAGTACTCGAAACTTCACGTCGGTTTTTCTATAGTCATTTATGATTTGTTTGCTTTGTTTCCGCCTCTTGATTTTGGACTTGATATTTGGCAGTGTTAAACTGTCTGAAACTGAAGTAATTTTGAGTTAGCCTTTCAAAATGACTTCAGCTACCTAATGTGATGAAACTGCAAGTCTATGCATAGACTTCACCCTGTTTTGCGAAGACGGTAGATTAGACAGAGAAAACTGTAGTATTTTCAAGTTATTCTATAAGACTTCCTTTTCGTAAGCTTTTGTGATTAAAATATTGTCACAAAAGCTCACGAAAAGCGAAAATCTAGCTACATACAATAAAATATATTTAAGAAATTAACACTGAAATATAGCAAAGGACATCGCATTAACAGGGTTAAATAACGATGTTAAAAATTATAATGTATGTAGATGTCGGCTTCGGTGGCGTAGTGGTTAGTGTAACCGACTGCCACGCCTGAAGTCGCGGGTTCGATTCCCGCACAAGTCAAACATTTGTGTGCATGAACATGGATGTTTGTATATATAATATGTATGTATTTACAAAAAAAAAAGTATATATATGTGTTTATCCATTGTCTAGTACCCATAGTACAAGTTCTGCTTAGTTTGGGCTAGATGGTGTTGTGTGTATGTGATAGAATATTATTATATTATTATTAATCCTGTACCACTCTACCCAACAGTACATTGGAAAATGAGACCTCACGACTATCTGCACAGGTATGCCACGGAAGCAATAAGGCAGTCAAGAACTGTCAGTGTGCAACTTATCATGCTAAATGAACTGACGCGTGCAATTGGATACATGGGTAATTATTATTACCAAAGACTATCTAATCAACTAGCTATCGTTAATTGGTAAAAGATAAACGAATTTAAGCAATCATAGTAATTATATATTTGAGAGAGGGATCTGTCTACGTATAGTACAATCTGCATATAAGGCTATTTTACAGGTTGGGTCCGGCCCAAAACAGCAGATCTTACAAACTTGAGGTGGACGCTATCCAATATTGGCGGTGGGTATGGCTTGCCCGGCTGCTCTTTATACACGCCACGGGTAATACTCCATTTAACCTGAGACTACACGGATGACTTAGAAATCGAATCCCACACGGGACCAATATGTATATGATCCACAAACATTTGTTCCGAGTCTGCGTGTTCTTTGTGTCCATTGTTTGAATGTTTGTTAAGTCCCAGCGACACAGGAGTTATTCCTAGTGCGGGAGTTGTTTTTCTTGTTATAAAAACAAAAACAAACCCTACGGTAATAATTCCCCAAGCCACACGTTAAGAGGTAGGTACTTTCATCGTAGCATAGTCAGCGTAGAAAGCTGCAGACAAATAATTCGGTATTGTGTTCCTGCGGTAAATCGGAAAATAAAGATTTATTAAGTACATTACTTTTCTTTCTTTCTTTATATAATAAAAATAACAAAATATTTAAATGAAAGATTATAAAATTGCATAAAAACCATTTACTAAACGAAATCCTAAGTATCAGTCCCCCAGTCAGTGCAGACCGGCGACACTTCGACCCAGTGGCATCTTTTGTGTCGACACTCTCCCAATAACGACTGCCATAGATGTTCATGGCAGCCGGTACCGACGGCTTAACGTGCTCTTCGAGGCACGGAGCAGGCGATAAATTGTCAATCAATACGCACATAATTTCGAAAAGTCATATTACTTCCGAAAGTTAGAGGTGCACGACGTGGTTCAATCCCGAGACCCTCTGCATTGCAGTCTGTTGGTCTCCCTACTGAGCTAACGCTGCAAATTAAAAAAAGAAAATTTAAAAATAGAAATAAATATAAATAAATATATGTATAATAATAAATCATATCAACATATTAATAATAATAATAATAAGCTCTGAAAGTCAACGGCTCAGCATGTGCTACTTTTTTATGCTCATTAAGGAGACGCTGGGCTGTTAGTATACTTATTTCGTAGCGTCAACAGTGGTTCATGCCTACATAGAAAGGCCTATGGAGGCCTTAATGATAAATGGTTACCATAGGCTTACTGCTTATCATGCTGGTCTGTCCACCTCTTCGGAAAGATAAAGGCGTGACTCAACATATCATTAAGTAAGATTCTTCCATTTCATACCACTACATTTGGTCTTCTGCCTTTCGTTTCCAGCAGGACCCAGTAACTTTTTTCTAGGAGGAGGTACACTTTGTATTTTCTATTCGCAGTATTCACGCTAAGACTTGTTTGCTCCAACGATCATTCGTCCTTTGGTAGACCTGACCAGCTAATTGCCAGTTGAGCTTACTTATTCTGCAGGCCATGTACGTAACTCTAGCTTTTTGCTGGATAATGTCATTTTTAGATTTGCCCAGAAAAAATATTGAGGATATATATGCTTATGTAAATCAAAACTTTATTTATTAAAATATAAAAGTCTTGATTCTTTTTATAATTGAAAAGTAATTATATTGATTTCGTTTTTATTGCTTTATATCTAATATCAGACTGTATCAAATTGACAAATAAGGCTAACTAAATTAGATTAAAACGAAATCCGCCTACCTAAAGATATAAACTAAAATTAAACGCATTTAATTAAATACCAACTTTAACTACCAAATTTAATGTCAGAACCATGTTTTAAAAGTTTTATTTTATGACTAGTTGCAACCGACAACTTTGCTTGCATGTTATTAAGTAACATGCGGCGCTTTGTCTTGCATATAGTAGTAGTCAGTAGCGAACTAGCGTACCTACGGTTTGTTTGACGGTAATATTACCGTCAAACAAACCGTAGGTACGCTGGTAACGACTGGTAATGCAAGTGCCTACAGGATATCCTGTAGGCACTTGCATTACCAGTCGTTACTCGTTACCGACCTTGCAAATAAGCAATTGCTACTCTTTGTGGTGGTTATGCAAGGAACAAAGAACATTAGTCCACAAGCAATGGAACAGCGTCTTCTTAAAATATGTATAAATAAAGTTATTTGGCTGAGCTTCTCAATGCTTAAAGGTCCTTTCCAGTTAGAAGTTAGTGTGACGCGCACCTATGACTTTCGGAAGTTATATGACTTTTCGAAATTATGTGCGATTGATTGACAATTATTGCCTGCTCCGTGCCTCGGAGAGCACGTTAATGCCATGAACATTTATGGCAGTCGTTATTGGAAAGTCAGTACCCTATAATATCCTGACACTGGTCTAGCCTTAGGGTACGTTAGCCTTCGGGTTGCGGAGGTCAGGTGGCAGCCGCTCCATGTAAAATCTGAAATCCAGTCAAATCTGGTTAGACCAGAAAATCCGACCCAAGTGACTTGGCAATAAAAAAGGCTAGGGAGAAGACATCGATTTACGTTTATGTATGCTGGTAGATGCAGAGTTAGCTGTTTTTTAAGTCCCATGTAATAGGGATCGAGCCAACTGCCATCTAGCAGCAAATAAAACATCACTAATCAATAATAATTACATTTATAACTTTTAAACTTTCGCGTTACATGATATATATATATATATAATATGTAACGGGTATTAACGCGATCATGCATAACGTTTACCTTTTTTATGCTTGACGTTTCGACCAGGTAACACCGGCCGTGGTCACAAGCTGACTGGTGCTGCGATGTCATGTCTCTGTTTGAGAGGCAGAAGAATCTTGATTCACCCTCACTTTTGGCATATTTTGTTTACCCGTTACATATTATAAATAATTACATTGCGGTAGAAGGGGCTGAGAGGAGTTAATATTACTCTCATTGTTCCATAATGCGATGGTGAATAATTTCGAACATTCAAAAAAGTTGTTATGAAATTGTTAAAAATGAAAAAGCCATGTATATTATTTCTTTTCTATTCATCATCTCAACCGAAAGACGTCCACTGCTGGACAAAGGCCTTCCCCAAGGTTTTCCACACATACCGGTCTTGGGCCACCCGCATCCATCTTTTTATTAGTACATATTAAAATATTATAATGTAAAAGAATATGGACAATTTGCCTCATTGCTTCTTTTTCTCAAATTGGGCACTGTAATAAAACTGTGAATCTGGAAAAAAAAGTCTAGAAATGTTAGCAGTAGACGATAATATGATCGCCTCTTGCTACATGGCACTTAAAGAACATAAATGGTGAAATATAAATATGTAATAGGTACATCTTTCCACCTACCTCACACGATAAGTTTCTTCGTAAACGAACATACATCTTCGAACAAGCACACATAACTTATTATTAAACATATCAACAATCGTTTGACCTCGGTCAAATCACGCGAGTCAAACTATAATGTTTCAAAATTAGTATTAGTTGCTATTCCTTAAATCTGCTCTGTCTAATTAATACCTATTATATTTTTTGTTTTAAAACAGTCCATCATTCATTCTGATGTTAATTTGGATGTAATACTAGATAAGATAAAAATATAACATCAATAAGCACTTCTAACTGATCATTAATATTGCAGATACCGTTAGGATTGTTTGATACAAAATGATGTTGTGATATTAGGCTACGTGGTTTTGGGTTTTCTGTCAAAAATTCTCAGTAACAGAATCTAGAGCTGGATCCAGGATAAAGGCAATATGCTCACCTCACCGAACCGCGAATTCGGTTCACGCACAAGTAAGTAAGTAAGTAAGTAAAAATTTATTTTTCAACATATAGGTACACGTTCTTAGTACAAATATTAGAACACAGAAAACAAAACAAAAAATAGTACAATTATATAATGAAAAATGAGGTTACCACTCAGGTTTGTTGTTGGTTTGCGGTTGATACCTCAAACCAACCCTGATATTATTTGGTAACCCCAAGTGACGCCCGGACGTACATCAGCTACTCTTGTTATAATTTACAAACACAAAACACAAAACTACGTAAGATATATATTACTTATACACATTATAACTGATAAGCGTATAACATATATATATAAAATTAATATATAAAAATATAAATTAAAATAGATATAACATGAATAATAAATAAATTGTTGTCAAACATTTGTGTGCATGGACATGGATGTATGTCTCGGTCTGGGTGTTTCTGAATATAAAAAATATGCATTTATTACTAGAAAGAAAATACAATGTGTCGATATCCGTCGGCCCCACACTAGGCAAAGCCTGTCCTGTGGGTGCCTGTTGCGTTTCACAATGCTCGATTTGTTACATAAATAGCTCGGTCGACATTATAAGCTACCACTCTTTAATATAATATTTTAACCTTGTTTGGTTACGTTTCGATTACACAAAAACAAAAGACAATGTGTTTAATGTACTTGTAGTTACAATCATACATGCATGCACATACAAAAACAAAAGTTAAAAAGAAAGAAAGAAGTAGCCTATTATACATACTTCACTATTGAAGCATTATTATTATTATTATTATATACTACAACATATATAGGTATTTACAAAAAAAATTAGTAAGTACCTACATAATATGTCTGTTTATCCATTGTCTAGTATCCATAGTACAGTTTGGGCTAGATGGTTTTGTGTGTATGTGATAGAATATTATATTGTAAGGTTGGGAGCGCAAAAAAGCGTAGTGTGTTGCCTGGAGCCTACAATTATAGCTAGCCAAATGTGGGTGTAATATTACCGACATAATGCCACTTCTGAAAACAGGCTTTGCCTCAGTTCGAAAAGATAAAAATAGACATGTTCTATTTTTATCTTCTCAAACTGAGGCAAAGCCGGACTGCGCCATCTAATATCCGAGAACATTAGGTAGGACTTTTAGACATCCAGGTTTCCTCACGAAGCTTGCCTTCAGCGTTTATATGGACAAATATATATTGAAAGGCAAGAAAGAATAGGTGCCAGGGAGAAACTCTTGCCCAAGGGACTTTACAAACGTAAAATACCTCGCGACATACGCACAAAGAACATCCAGACTCAGAACAACAATTTTTGGGTCACACAATTTACTGTGCCGCATGGTGCTCGGACCTACAACTCTCGGTATAGTAGCAATAGAAACAAGCAAGAAACGGCCATGAATTGCCGTAAATCTTAGAGTTCGAAAAATTGTATCACGTGACCTTGAAGTCAGAGGTCAAAGGTCATTGTCATTTCGGGGTATATTGACTATGCTGAGTCGAATGGCGTTAACCGCGAGTCTCGAGCTCTTACGGTTCTTGAGCTGAAAGATGATATCACATGACCTTGAGGTCAGAGGTCAAAGGTCATAGTCATTTCGGGGGTATATCGACGATGCTGAGTCGAATGGCGTTAACCGCGAGTCTCTAGCTCTTACGGTTCTTGAGATGAAAGTTGTAAAACAGACAGACGGACGGACGGACGAACGGACAAAGCTGTTGTATAAGAGTTTTTCGAACTCTAAAAGCGACCACTTAAACTACTTCGCCAATCGTGCAGTCAAGTCAGAAATCATAATAGTATCCAAATGTTTTACCCTTGTTTAGAAGGATTTTTTTTTAAGTAGTGAAATGCTTTCACGCATTCCCCTCCGCGGGGGCGGGCGGAGGGGTTATGTCGGACTCGCCGGGCTAAAAGAGAAAGATGGAATAAGAATAATGTACCTCCCGGAATACCGACTAAACCTACCACGGTGTTCCTCGACAAAACCACTATCGACGGGGCCGCGCGAATCACTTGCACATGCGGTCGCGACCCCGCCGAGTGCTTAGAATGATGTCTTATCTCAGACTATAGCGAGCTCCGCCTCATGCATTACTGTAACATCCTACACAAACTAGTTCTCGGTCACAGCTATTAATCTAAAATACGATAACAATAAATAATACATTATTATCGCTAATAAGACATAAGCAACATATGCAGTTGTGAACATTACGGTAATAACCGTATGTATTGTGATTACTATCTCATAAATTATGCTTGCACCGTTTTAGTTGGTCACGTATTATAGAACTGCAAAATCTGTTGTAAAATTTCAACACCGATTAAGACTGCGCCGAGCGTAAGACGCGGTTGGACTGAATGACAGAGCTCGATATTCATATCGGCGCGCGACCGCCATAATAAAATTGTATGGAGGATTTGAAGTGCTTTTTTGATATGTATGTATGTATATTTATTGTCAACCAATAACCTAAATATTTGGGACGGACAAATTGTAATATAACTATTTATGTTTCGTTTAAGCTGTAAAATAGGATAAATTTCTACTGTTATAATTTAAAAATAACGTAACATGAGTTTATGTTTTTTCATTTTTCGTGCAAATTTACGTAATTCTGTAGGCGAAAATATTATTTATTTTAAGTTTTTTACACGGAGTAATAATAAACTCATTCATTGTTATGGTAAATGTATATTTTATATTTGTATTAAACAAAAGGTATTGATTTTATTCACTTAACTGTGACCGCCTGTTTTGGCACATTTCGCTCGGCGCAGTCTTAACATTAGCAGCGATAGGCTAACTTAGGATACCGTTGGACTGCCACGCAGAGGTCTCGGTTCGACCAAAGGCGCGCATCTCTGACTTATCTTATTTATGTGCGTATTAAATAGCTAATTTTGGTTCGCTTTAACAGTAAAGAAAAACATCGTGAGGAAACCTCCATGTCTGAGAGTGCTCGATAATGTACTCGAATATATGTGACGTCTGCCAACGTGCACTAGGCCAGCGTGGTGGACTATGGCCCATATCCATCAGTGAACAGTTTAATACAGAGCTGATATTATTATAATATAATATTAAATTATAAAGATAATTTTAATATTATATTATAATATATAAGATAAAAGAGCAGCGATAGCTCAGTGGGGAGACCAACAGACTGCAATGCAGAGGGTCTCGGGTTCGAACCCACGTCGCGCACCTATGACTTTCGGAAGTTATATGACTTTTCGAAATTATGTGCGTATTGATTAACAATTATCGCCTGCTCCGTGCCTCGGAGAGCACGTTAAGCCGTCGGTCCCGGCTGCCGTGAACGTCTATGGCAATCGTTATTGGGAAAGTCAGTACCCTCTAATATCCTGACACTGGTCTAGCCTTAGGGTATCGTTAGGGTACCGTTGAGGTCAGGTGGCAGCCGCTCCGTGTAAAAACTGATATCCAGTCAAATCCGGTTAGGCTAGAAAAGCCGATCCTAAGTGACTTGGGAATAATAAAGGCTAGGGAGAAGAAGATTAAAATTATAAAATTACCAGTGCTAGCAAAATAGCACTTCAGATAACTAGAGCCAGTAAAACTAACAAACAACTGCTGTCGCGAGCGCTGTCCCTGTTTTTACCAATTAGTCTTCCAAAAATCTTCAATGTTCACAACCTTGTGTATTTATATTAGTCTACATTGAAGGCTACCTATTAAAATCTTGAGTTATTATTTTAATGCTTGAAAGAATTTGGCAGCATATGTTGTAATATTTTCAGCACGATATAATATTAAGACACGATTTTAAAATACCGTCAAATATTGCTAACTTGTAATTCAAAATATTTGCTGTGAGTACCTGACGGTATTTTTTTCATGAAGTGAATTTAAAGGTGGCTAAAGACTGGTAATTTGGTCGGAATAGGTCATGTGCCATAGTTATTATATACATAGGTCATTGACTACCACAGTGGTGGTAAATGTGATTGCTGTACAGCTGTGAGGGAATAGAGAGTAAACTGGACATTGCATAAACCATTATCCACTATAATATATCATCTGCACAGATGGACAGTTTGCATTAAGGTTGATCATCGTGACTGAAAATCGTCTTGTAGTCATTATTACAGCGTCGAATAATACCGTTGGACCAATGCTAATACAATGAGGACGGTTTACCTAAAGAGCGTTGTTTGACAATGAAGCTTTGTATAACTCTATATTGTATTTTATGTCCAATCTAAATCTAAACTTCTAAACTAATATTATAAAGAGGAAACATTTGTGTATTTATAAGTATGTTTGTAATGTTTTCACACAGAAACTACTGGACCGATTTCAAAAATTCTTTCACCATTAAAACGCTGCATCTTCACTGAGTGACATAGGCTATATTACAGTATCAAAAAAATAGGGATCGTATATACGTATCAATATCTACAAAAAAGTCCGCGATACCATATGCATTTTTTTAATTATATAGAATATAAATTTAATTTTTGATTTAATTTAATTTTAAGATTTATATATAAATTATTAAGTCTAACCACACCTATATAGGTGTAGTTAGACTTAATAATTTCTTTAGTTGTAGTTTTATATATTAAAATTAGATAACAAATTAAAAGTAGGTATTGGGTAATAAATTAAAGTCCACGCAGACGAAGTCGCGGGCAACAGCTAGTATGTTATATATTGGCCGCTACATGACGGAACAGCTATTGTACAAAAAACTAACTTTAAGCCATATCAATTTAAGGGTCCGAGGCCCGCTCTTTTACCAAACCCGCTCGGTTTGGTAAAAGATTAAACCGCAGTAAACAGTCAAATTTATGTAAACGTCGAGATTGATGCTTGAAATGATGTCAGATATTTTACCGCCATACTCATTTATACTAACTTGTGGTCACATTCACGGACACAAAACCACTCTCAATAATTTGTGATATGGCACACAACCTTTCTATACAAAGTGACATCACGTCTGGGGACGTACTGCCATACTACACGGTTTTAAAAGTATGTGTTGCAGCAGTAACGGTCAGAGAAGTAACCGCTTGTAGGCGGACATTCATACCAAGTGAATTTTAAACGTGTGTTACGGCAGAACTGTTTGCTGTGGCTCTAGCGGTCTGTATTTCAGCCTAAAATGGCACAGAGTCATATCCTTTATAGAAATGCTATGGAAAAAAATCGGCCGTGGACGGGGTTTTACTTTTAGTGTATTTTTAAATCGCCGCCTACAGCCGTAGTGCCATATTATGAGGGTCATAATTCACATCTCTCGACGTACTATCCAGGAATGTGTTAAATATTTTTTTACATTTCAGAATTTGGAGTCCTAAATGAACTGAGTGAACCGGATTCTTAAACAAATAATCTTGCGTTGGTGACATCCTAGTGAAAAGGCGTTGAACTGTGCACATTTCTGTATTTCGGAGTCTTTGTTATATAGTTAATTATTGATCGCTTTAACGGTGAAAGAAAACAGTCTGATTACTGAGTAACTCTAAAATATTCACAAATCTGTGTATAGTCTGACAACCTTAAAACAACAAGAATAATTTATTGCTGGGTTATGGTCTTACACCTTTATTGATGTTATAAATAAAAATGAATTCCAAAAATACAAAATGTAATCCATGTTTTATTATCACTAAACTCTATAAAAATAATAAATTTATATAAATCTGTCAGATGCGGTCATTATGACACACCCATCATTGTGACGGGTCCATCTACAATGGTGAAATTAAAACTTAAAAAAAAACCTCTTATATCTATTTATTTATTACTGTATTTTTTCGTTTCGCTATCTCGGCAACAGTACTTTTTTTGGCTGAAAATTACCCTATGTCCTTTTTCGTACCCCTGACAACGTGTTTGCGTAGTTTCATGATGATAGGTCAAGTAGTTAAGGCGTGCGACCATAACAAACAAACTCACATTCGCATTTATAATATTAGTTAGGATGTTTTTATAACAAGAAGCTATTATTACATACATACATTTCGATTCTTGTAGTCATTTATCGCTGTAAGAGATTGTATCACGAATAGCTCATTTGTTGGATATATATCACAAACTTGATATATCATCGTAGATTGTATCTTAATGTAAATAGTTGTCGTGGTGTTAATAACCTTAGAAACACATTAATTTTATCTTAATTTTGACCGTAATGGTATATTAGAAGGTGCTATACCGGTGATAGTGATCTGGAGTCTTTATATCTATGTAGTCGTGTGTCTTGAACATCTGTGGTAACTCAATATTTGGGAGGGAGTAGAATTTCTCGCGGATGCATAATTTTTGATAGAATATAATTAGATATGCATGATATGATGTACAAATAATAATATCAACCCTGTATTGAACTGTCCCACAGCACGGGCCTCTTCTCAGTGTGAGAAGGATTAGACAATAGTCCACCACGCTGGCCCAGTGCGGGTTGGCAAACTTTGCACATCTTCGAGAACATTATGCAGAACTCTCAGACATACAAGATTTTCCACGATACTTTCCTTCACGCGATTCGATCACTCATGCGAGCGATAATTAACTATGTAATACGCACATAACTTCGAAGTGAGAGGTTTTGTGTAGTAAAGCCTCGCTGATTTCAGCATGAATGGGCCGGCTCGACCGGGGAAGTACCATCCTCTCATAGAATATCGACGTGAAATAGCAGTATTCCTACTGTTGTGTTTCGTTTGTTGAGTGAGAGTGCCGGATGTCCAATCACCCTCTTTCCCCCGTCCCGCTCCTTCTCCTTCTCACTTCCTTTTTTTCCTAAAGGGTCGCCAACTCGCAATTGATGCTTATAGTTTTGCAGGCGTCCAAAGGCTACGGTGACCACTTACCATCAGGTTGGCCGTATGCTTGTTTGCCAAAAAGGTGAGATAAAAAAAAAATGCGCTCCTTGGTATCAACCCCAAGATCAATGCTTTTGTTATTAATCACGCGTAAACCGTTGAACACATTAGGATGACATTTTGGATACAGAAGAACCATGTGGATTAACATGCGATAAGTGTTATCCACATGGTATGCGATCCCGTGAAATGTAGTCATGAAATTCTTTTATCACACCACCGTCACAGAAACTATTTCTTCCATAAAATATGATAAAATCCTATTTAATTGATATATCTATCAGCAAATCTTGCATAACTAGCAAGATTCGTGTCAGTAATGGTTAATAATCCTATTATTATCAGTCTAAACTGTTTAAATACGAAAAAATGACGTCAGTGTATTAAAAACTTAGTTTTTCAACCATTCCTTTAGATATAAATGCTTAATTTACTACCTCAGATAAGTTGTCAATCATTATTAAAGTCTTTATACTTTTTATGGTAACCTAGGTATTATGACATAAAATTTGTAAAAATAAAATTATCAAAAATTTAATATGTTAACATGGCTGTATGACAGATAGATTTATGACCATAATTAATTTTTAACTGACATCAGTTGTTGATCTGAAGAAGAACTTAAAAAACACTAATAGATATTTTAGAAACTTTAGGATTGGTAGGTACCTTATAGCTTCCATTAACTTAAGTTTTAAACTTGGGCTCATATTTTACAGCACTAAGGGCCTGTTCCACCCTTCAAACCTTCAAATAGGATTTATCTTTAAGATAAATGTCTCGCCATCTCTATCTTTAACCTAACAAGAGTAAGACGGCATGCCATTTATATTTTGGATTATTTTTACTTAATAGTTGTGAAACTGGCCATAATACGACAAGCAAGCATACGATGACCCGCCTCATAGTGAGAGTAGCAATGAGTGACTCGGGATAAAAAACTCGGGAAACTGAACGTAACTGTGCATACCGTCAACTCGAGTTTACACTTTACATACTGACCGGACTGTAGTGAAAGCCTTATGGGAGACCGTTGATGGCAGTAGCCAAGCAGAAGCTCAAGTTCGATCCCAAGGCACATATGACTTTTTGAAGTTATGTGCGTATTAATTCTCCATAATGTGCTCGAACATGTGTGCGTATAAAAAGTTTAATATAACTTATTTTACGGTAACGGAAAATATCGTAAGGGAATCTGCATGACTGAGAGTTCTTCATAATGTTATCAAACATATTTTAAGTCTGTCAACCCGCAGTGGACTATGCCAAGCAGTGAAACAGTTTATACTACAACAGGTTATATTACCCAACTAACCAGTAGAGTACGGAAGATCATTTTCATATTTAAGACACTCAGACATATCGCTAGCATTCACATTATTCGCAACGCCTACTGCATCACAAGTTGGGGTGGTGCAGCTAAAACCACTCTCAAGCCTCTTGAGGTGGCCCAGCGGGCCGTCCTCAAAGCAGCTAGTTTCCGGCCCATACACTATCCAACTGTTGAGCTATATCAAGAAAGTAGAGTTCTTACGGTTCGACAACTATTCATACTCAACACAGTATTAAACCAACACAACATAGTTACGCTAGCACAACAATCCAATTCTAAGCGAAGAAACACACTGTGCACTGTAACTCATCCACACTTCACATTCACTAAGCGTTTCTGTTTCTATTTAGGTCCTTTTTTATAAAACAAAATATATAAATCTCTTCTGATACACCAATCTTCTCATCACACTATTAAAAAAACAGATTACACAATTCATCTCAAAAAAAGACTATGGAGATACCGAACACTTTCTCACATTACTGACACACGATTACAGTACACGCTAACAGTCACCAAATCGTTATACTGTGGGATCTATGGGCTGAACATCCTTAACACAGGCTACTTAGTAGCCTAGCTAGGACTTCAGTGTTAAATATTGTAACAGACTGTACTATTCTTTTGGAAATAAAATTTATTATTATTATTATTATTATTATATGCAGGACTACTATTAATTCGAGTTGGAAAATGCAACTCGTCTCATCGATAGGTAAAGGTTTACGGTAATAGACACTTGTTACACCATGATTATCAGACAGACCTTATCAACCGTTTAAACGAAGGAGACGATACAGAATTGTCCCGACCATAAAACTAGCACGCTACTTCTACCGAGCGTCATTTGGTTTTGTGTTCTGTGGTCAATTTATTCGAATACCGAATATGCAAATGAAAGAAAGAAAGAAGAAAGAAAAATGATTTATTTGATGTATGAATGTATTGACAACACTATGAGGGAACGTGGTTTGATATCGCTCCAACACGAACGGAGGTTCTTTCGACCAGGCTGGGCAATCGTGCCTGGCGGGCCGCGCCCCAATAGTTAAAGTCGGAAACTTGTATACTAAATAGCTGTAAACTTTGCTTGCTCGTTTGAAAAATGTATAGCGACGGGATGTAATTGTGTTCAGCGCCATCTCTTGACGCTTGTCGTTACTGCTTCGTCTGTGTTGAGCTGCTACAATACTATACGCAAGTAAGTTTGCTTCACCGTTGACCATACAAGAGTATCGAGTTATATATTTTATGTGCACTATCATAGCGCTGTACTGTCAGGGCAATGGACAAAATACTTGACTAGTATTTATGTAATTTCTTAAAGAACTTAAAATACTGCGTTACCACAAGAACACATAATTGTTTTGCTGTATCTGCTTCGATGCTTATCCCTTATTTGATTACCGGTTCGGCCAATATGTTATTGGAAAGGATGGTCTAAGGTCTTTTGTTATATGGGACGAGTCTACATTTACATGTTATACTTATTCAGTTGCAGTCACTACGAGATACGCTTTTGAGTCACTACTAGTAATACACAATATTATAGATGACGAACGCTAAACCGTTTTATATCAAAACAGACTATTAGCTTGTTTGTCACATTTATACTATAACTGTGTCTCTAATGATTTATGAAGATAATCAATAAGTATACCACGTAAATTAAAATGGATATAATTCCTTTGAGCCTGTTGATCGATCGGCGATATTAACTGACCACGACCCTTGACATTCATCGGCTAATTAATTCCAGGCTCTTTTTTTAAATAGTGGCGCCAAGCAAGCGGTATATAGTAATTTATATTATTATTTTAATAATTGACATAATTAATAACAGTTTAATTTTAAATATTCTGCTAGATGGTAAACTTTAAAATACATGGAACCATTTTACTTGAAATATAATCCTCAGGGGAAGGCAGAGATGTATAACATACATAATTATGTTGCCAGTTTTACTAGATTTCGTCCGCGGTTTCGATCGCGTTAATGTAGATTTTGACAATAACCATTCTATCCCTCGAATCACTACCTAATTCACACAAAAATTTACTAATATTTCACCACCGTTGTTTAAATAGTGTACTAACAACTCGCTTAAAGATTAACTTCTCTTGATTTGTAGCTTTAGTAATAGTAGTCAAATGAACAGCGATAGCTCAGTGGGGAGACCAACAGACTGCAATGCAGAGGGTCTCGGGTTCGAACTCACGTCGCGCACCTTGACTTTCGGAAGTTATATGACTTTTCGAAATGATGTGCGTATTGATTGACAATTATCACCTGCTCCGTGCCTCGGAGAGCACGTTAAGCCGTCGGTCCCGGTTGCCATGAACATATGTGGCAGTCGTTATTAGGAGAGTGTCGACACTAAAGATCCCACTGGATCGAAGTGTCACCGGTCTGCACTGACTGGCCCTTACATAAGATAAGATAATAGTCGTCAAGCTTTGCTAGTTTGATCCTTATCGTTCGTTGCTGTTTATAACTCAATGGTAATTGTGCTTGTTAAATCCTTCTATCGCAAAATAATAATAATGTCTTCCAGACCGAATTTCGGTCACGTCGACCAATCTTAACGAAGACTGGCGATCTGCACAGGAGATATTATAGTACACAAGTATATACGCAAACACAAGTGCACTCTCTGTTCCGTAACCCTCATGATCCGATGGGACGGATAATTCGGCACGACCGGAGAGAGATCAGGCGCAGGACCAACGCCTTTACGTGCTTTCCGAGGCATGGAATCGGAGGCACGGATCGCATAATACTAATTTGCTAGCTTACTATCTTCCAATAAGTAGGTAACTGAGCAATGAGTATTCGCGAATAGTTTACTAGCATACTATCCATAATTGAATAACTTACCGATCTAACCACGCCCCTATACCTTACCTTATGAAATATCAAGACAATGATAGAACGCAGTCTGATGCTAAACCCTGTTGACGGCAATAAGGTTCGACCCCAATTACAAGGAACATAAAACCATAGCTAACGAAATGTGTGTGTGATATACCACCTTCTACGCCTGTGGGTATACAGGCGTGTTATTGTATGTCTTCGCATGTGAGTTTTAAGGTCACTCAATAGACCAACGGGCTACGTACCCGTTGGACCTCCAAGTTTGGACCTCATCAACTAATATGATCCTTTGGACCTCTACATTTGTAATAGGGTCTAATCTTGAAGGTCCAACGGGTACGCAGCCGACCAACGTAACTTGCATTCTGTATTTAAAAGGATTTTTTTTTAAACAGGCAGGCAGAAAACGCAATTAGATTTAGACTTTTTATTCTTTTAGAATTCGGAAAAAATTCTTATACAACAGCTTTGTCCGTCCGTCCGTCCGTCTGTCTATTATACAACTTTCAACTCAAGAACCATAAGAGCTAGAGACTCGCGGCCAACGCCATTCGACTCAGCATAGTCTCATATACCCACGAAATGACTATGACCTTTGATCTCTGACCTCCGGTCAAGGTCACATGACCTTTGCATATTACTTGAACCGTTTTCTCGAACTCTAAGATTTACAGCAATTCATTGCCGATTGTCACTTGTTTATTGTAAAAATTAATAAATAAGTAATATAAGTAATATAAATAAATAAATTAAAATTGAAAAAACATTGAAGACGATATTGTATACAGTCTTATAAGCTCAGTATTGTACCGAGTCTGGAAATATAGCCTTGTAGCTCCACGCTCCACGCTGCTGCTGTTAAGTGCAATTATGCGTAAGAACTCTTCGATTCGTGAACCGAACCTTGGAGCTCACGATTCCAGTAATATAAACTTGAACTAATATATACGTTTATATTTTAGTTCGAGTTTATATGTATTTGATTAATATTAAAACAAACCATGGGATTTACTCCTAACAATAACTGGTCAGTCATATGCACAAATTAAGGTTACCCGAAATAAGTATCGAGCCTTTTGTAGAGATTACACTATAAAGTGCCTGACAAAAAACTAATATCACTATTAACACAATGTATAGTTACACACAACAATGTTAAGAAACCTTTTCTATTATCATTTTTCATTGTTATTCTTCTTTGTTCAGCCTTCAAATGATTTTTCTCTGTTTATTTGCATTGCTAACTAATATTATAAATGTGAATATGAGTTTGTTTGTTACGCTTTCATGTCCTAACTAATTTTGCATACACGTTGTCAGGGTATAAAAAAGGACATACTGTTGCCGTGAGATATAAATTTACTGACGAAATCGGTAAAAACGCGAGCACATCTGCGAGCAAAACCTAATAATTTTGTAAAATCTTTATTGTTATGCTTTCTTATTCCGATTATTTAAGTGTCTCTGTCATAAAATACAGACCCTGTTTGGTTTAAACGTTACTAATCTCGTGCTCGCGTGCTCGATGCTCTAAGACAGATTAAATTAATATTTTTTTAAATCTGACTTATAGTCGACTTGTAATATTTAAATAGATTTAGACTTTCATTTTATAGAAATGGGAACGTTGTTACAGAGGAACGGATTATAAAACCTGTTTTCAGCTCATACTGAAGCAACTAATAATCTGAAAATGGAGATTCTTTTCATTGTATTGCGTTCCTATCATGATTAGCGTTTTCATACTCCGTGAGGCGGTGTGCAGTAGCTGACTTCTTCTTCTCTTTCTTGGCTCGTCTCCTTTGATTCTGGGATCTTTACAGCGGTATGTGAAAAAGCACTTCCTTAAGCGGTGAAATATTGGCACCATTACACGACTGCTTATCACCAGGCGGAGTGTAGTCATATTGACAGCCAACGCAGAGTCAGGGATTTTGTCCCTTACGCTGGATACTTAGCGACTCTTTTTCAATGGTAGGGATTATAAGAATTAAGAAATAGATAATGCATTTTGCGCACACACTTGTGCTCTTTAATATTTCTTGTGCAGATTGTCAGTCTGTTAAGATTAGCCACCGTGACCGAATTCCAGTCTGGAAGAGATTATACTATAAAATAGCACTTTGCTTTCGGACTTTCGCCAGTGAACACGGATATATATCAGCTATTGCAACATTAAAGTATACCGATAGTGTCTAGTGATACTTTCGGCAGTCTAATGAAATATAGTATTTATAGATTTGCCAAATAAGTTCGATTTTCTGATATCAGTAATAAAACAAATCATAATTATTTACAATTTAATAATTTATATAAACAATTTCACATGTAGAAAATTATTTTCTTACATACATTTTCTTTCTTTTGCTATACATATAAAATTATAGTTATACATTACAAAAGTCATTGAAATTATAAACTGCTTAAAAGTACTGCACGAATTTTAAGGTCCTGTTTCACAATGATCAAGTGGAAAATATTCAAAATATAATTCTCAAGCTGTCTTTTTCTTATTAGGTTAAATAAGAGGGATGGTATAACATTCCAATCGTTACCTGGTGATTGTAAAACTGGCCTGCCCTACGGTATATGCTAATTCATTAACAAGATTAATATCTTTTAACAGCTCATTTTCACTTATTATCTTAATTTCTCATTCTTTATTTATCCAGTCTATATGGCACCGTTCAATAATGATATCCAGTTTTATCATCAAACTTAGGAGGGTCTCTAGGACCTCCAAATACCTCGCCTTTTCCTACAAAACTATTTAACGGTTGCTTATTACCTTCTAAAATAGAAATTGGAGTTTGAACAGTCGATACACTGGAACCTTGATTTAAACTATCTAGAGCTCCTAAACCTAGAGATGGTAAGCTGGTTGACTGTGTGTTTCCATATATGTTTGTTTTGATTGGTTGGTTATATGCTCCTGAAGTTTGACTATGTTGCTGAGAGGCAACGATTGCTCCTTGTGTGGGTTGAACACCAAACTGCGACGTGGGGAAAGCAGACTGGAGTTGTTCAATCGAGATTTGATTTGAAGTTGTGCTATGAGGCTTGAAAGGCTGCCCGGTGAATTGGAACGTAGGTTTAGTAGGCTGAACGCCAAATTGGGTAAAACTCGTCACAGGAGTGGCCACAGTGCTAACTGAATTAAAAGGCTGGCCATTGAATTGTGGTTGATTTGTTTGGGAGCCAAAAGAAGTGCCGAGATCACTTGGTTTGGTTGGCTGAACTCCGAATTGCGAAGAACCTATTGTAGATTGACTTTGCCCGAAAGCAGATAAAGTTGAAGGAGTGCTGCTAATACTATGCGGTTTCTGGTAATTATAACCTTCAAAAGAACCTACATTACCGAAAGATTGACTTGAAGATTGGGGAGAAATGCTGGTGACTGAAGTTTGGATACTGCTTTGTGTTGGTTGAGTCTTTTGGTCAAGTGCCTGACCATTCTGGAAAGTTGATCCTTGGTTGCTAAATGGTTTCTGCCCTGGAAACTGGGATTGTTGGAAAATAGATGGCGAGCTACCAAAAGGTTTTTGTGATTGAGTACCAAATTGACCAGTGGTCTGTGTGTATTGCCCAGTCTGTGTTTGCGAACTACCAAATGGTTTTTGTGGCTGAGTACCTACAGAACTAAATGAACTAGGTTGATGCTTAGAACCTTGACCAAATTGGGTGCCACTTAAGGATCCAGAGATTGATGCAAATGCACTAGCTGAGTTTTGAGGCTTCTTCTGTTCTGTTGTAGAACCAAATTGACTTTGGAAAGGTGATTGTGTGTTATCAAAAGGTTTTTTTGTTTGCGTACTAAATTGTGATTGGGCGGACTGACTAAAGACTGAGCTTGAGGTTTGAGATCCTAAAGTTGGCTTTTGACCAAATTGAGAGCCAGTCTGACCTGATTGAGCTGGTTGGAAGGTAGAACCGGTAGCCTGAGAACTACCGAAAGGTTTCTGGCTAAATTGTATTTGCCCAGTTTGTGCTTGGTTACCGTGGTTTTGAGCTGGCTGAGATCCAGCAGATAAGTCATGCTGTGACTGCTGAACAGAACTTTGGGTAAATTGTGAACCAAATGGCTTTGTACCAAATTGAGAAATTGGTTGAACTTGAGGCTTCTGACCAAACTGCGAACCAGATGAGCTACTGGACTGCGTTTGAGTGAAACTTGAACCTGGGGAAGAACTACTGGGTTGCTGTCCCGATTGAGTAGTTTGGCTTGTCTGACCCTGAGAGCCGGTATTTTGGCCAAACTTGGAAACGGTAGATGATCCAAACTGTGCCTGTTGTTGAGTACCCTGGAAAGATTGCGAACTAAATGGTTTCGAGCCGTATTGAGATATAGGTTTAATTTGAGGTGTGTTTGAAGAAGTACCTACACCCGACAGTGGCTTTTGACCAAATGCTGACCCAGTGTTACTACCAAACTGAGTTTGCGAGAAACTAGTCTGTGAAGAACTAATGGGTTTTACATTAAAATGAGTAGTATGCACAGATTGACCTTTGGATCCGGAGTTAGACAGTGGCTTTTGGCCGAAATGGGAGGTAGAAGTAGAACCAAATTGACTTTGTTGGTAACTACCTATCTGTGACACTCCAGTCGGATTTTGCCCGAATGGTGTAGCGGTTTGAGAGACTGTACCGGTTGGCTGCTGGTTTTGACCAAACTGAGATCCAGTGTTACTTCCAACGTGCGAGAAATTTGAACCCGTGGGTTGTGAAGAGGAAAAAGGTTTTAGACCAAACTGCGTCGTTTGTACAGAGAGACCTTTAGAAGGGGTGCCAAAACTGAAGGAAGAACCCTGTGTTGTCTGAGGTTTTTGATCAAATTGAGATCCTGATAAAGAACCAAATGCAGTTTGCTGTAAAGAAGTGCCAGTCTGTAAACTGCCTGAAGGTTTTTGACCAAATGATGTTGCAGTTTGGGAAATAGTACCGGTACCTTGTGTACTTTGTGAATTCTGGCCAAGTTTAGAGTCGGGTGAACTTCCAATTTGATTACCGGTTTGTGGCGAGCCAAACGATTGCTGACCGAACTGAGTGGTAAGAGGCTTTTGTTCTAACTTTGAACCAGTATTTGAACCGAACTGAGTTTGACTGCTAGAAGATCCAGTTTGTGTATTACTTAAGGGTTTTTGACCAAATTGAGACGGTTGACCGTTTGATGTTAAGCTAGATCCTTGGTTTGGCTTTTGGGCAAAATGTGATGGAAAAGATGTACCAAATTGAGAATTAGGTTTAGTGCCAAATTGCGAAGTCTGACCCTGGGAAATGATACTCGTGGCAAAAGAAGACCCTTGGTTTCCCTGCTGTAAAATACCCGGTTGTGAGCTACCAAATTCAGTTTCCTGGTTTAGCGGTTTTTTACCAAACTGGGTGGTTTGCTGCGTTTGAGTTTGCTGCGTTTGAGTTTGCTGGTAGCTAGACCCCGTTTGAGTAGCACCAAATGGTTTGTTTCCAAACTGTGAGGTCTGACCTGTGCTACCAAAACCAGTAGCTTGAGTGGATTGCGGTTTCTGTATTAACTGCGATCCAGGTGAAGAACCAGTGCCAGAACTACCGAAGCTAGCTGCTTGATTAGTTGAAGGTTTTTGACCAAATTGTGTTGGTTGTTGCGAACCGAATGTCGTTTCGCTTTGTGGGAAAATGGAACCAGTTTGTGTACTACCAACAGGTTTATTTCCATATTGTGAAGTATGACCTGTGCTAGTAATGCCTGATCCTTGAGAGGATTGCGGTTTCTGGCCTATCTGTGATCCTAACGCTGAACCTAATTGATTTTGTTGAAAAATAGAACCACTTTGAGAATTACCGAAACCAGTTACTTGATTTGTTAGGGGTTTTTGACCAAATTGAGTTTGCTGTGAACCAAATGTTGTCTGTCTGTGTGGGAAAGAAGAACCAGTTTGTGTTGTGCTTAAAGGCTTTTTGCTTGATTCGGCGTTGTCACCTGTATTAGGAGTATAGCTAGAACCGATCGTAGTTTGTGGTTTTTGGCCGAACTGTGTGTGCGTAGATTGAGAACCGAATTTAGAAATTGGTTTGATCTGCTGAGATGTGGCAGAATGAAGCCCTGTGTGAGGATTTTGACCAGTAGGTGAACCAAATTGCGTTTGTTGGGTGGGGAAGCCAGTCTGAGAACTACCAAAGCCCTGTGTTCCAGATGTTGGAGTAGATCCTTGACTGGGCTGAGATCCCGAAGTTCCAGAGGAACCTTGCACTATTTCTTCCTTATCAGAGGGTAAATTAGCATCTGGTTTATTATATTCATAGAGCGTTCCCTGATTCTGTTGCCCATCTGTCTGACTAGTAAACGAGTTTTGTCCCACTTGAGATACTGATGAGCCAAGCGGTGACTGTTGGGATCCAGATTGAATTGAAGGCTTATTGCCAAACGAGGATCCACTGGAAGACCCGAATTGTGATTGTTGATAATTAAAACCCGTCTGCGAACTACCAAAAGGTTTTTGACCCGTTTGTTGACCAGATTGATTATGGAAAATTGAAATAGAACCTACATTCTGACTTGACTGAGGATTTTGAAATTGATTAGATGGTTTAGATCCGAACGTGGATCCCTGGATTTGAGAGTGCTGGAAAGAATTAGCGTGATAAGTGTTATCAAAAGGCTTAGATTGTTGATTTCCGAATTGGGTAGCTTGAGACCCAAACGAAGTCTGAATAGGTTTACTTTGGGAATCAGTTTGACTAGACGTCACGAGCTCCGGAGTAGATGGTGGCTTATTGTATTCATAAAGAGTGCCCTGCTGCGAAGGTTTGTAATTCTTATCTGTTTGACTAGATGATGACTGACTATACTGAGATTGACTTTGTACGATAGGTTTCTGACCGAAAGCCTGTTGATTTCCAGTGGGTCCAAAATGGGCTTGACTAGATGATCCACCACTTTGAGTTGTTGGTTTTGATCCAAACTGACTAGATTGCGAGCCAAATTGAGTGGCAAGAGTAGGGGCAGCTGATGGAAAAGGAGATATGGAAGCCTGAGTTATGCCATTGTAATAAGACGAGTCGGTAGAACCTTGGTACTGTCCATTTTGTGGTGATATAGTGGGAGCTATGGCACTTATAACAGGAGTGTTTGAATATTTAGACCCGTGCTGAGATAGTGATGCAATCGGAGCATTTGATGGACGATTATTAGAGTTTTGTCCGCTACTGCTTATAGCTGAAGAACCGAAGTTGGATGGAAATTGGGCTGTTTGATATTGTGATATGGGTGTAACGAAAGGTTTAGCTGGTGGATTATAATAATATGAACTGTCGCTACCCTGTTGCTGGCTCAGAGTTGGTTTAGGTGAGCTTGGTGAAAAGTTCACATCATTAGATCCAGTTTGAGTATAAGAACCTTGGGTGGTCTGTGGTTTGTACTGACCAGAGTGGGATGGGAAATTAGAACCAAAATTATTAAGCTGCTGTGAAGGTAAAGATATAGTATGCTGAGTAGGGGTAATAGACGAAAGCTGTCCCGTAATAGGTACGTTTGTTGGTGTTGCAGCAGATGGGGAACCGAAAGTTGGCTGAGTGGGCTGAGCACTTGAAGGACCAATGTTAGCGTTAGGGAATTGTGACTGCCCTAATGCTGTAGGGAATGTGCTACCTGTCTGCGTATACTGACCAGGCCTGGAATTAAATGAGGATGGAGATGAGAATCCAGGCTGTTGTGAACCGAAGTTAGAAGCAGCAGTAGCTGCATCAGTACCATGGAGATTGGTTGGCTCATTAGGTTTACCAGCAGAGGGAAAAGAACCAGAAGAAGCGGCACCATGAGCATTTGAGCCATGAGGTACTTGACCAGTAGGTTTAACAATATTCACTGGTGGCAAATATTCGTTTATTGTTAATCCATTGGCTTGTGTATTCTGAGAATAAGCATTTGAACCGAATGTGCTATGAGTTGAAACAGGTGCTTTGTTGAATTTAGAGCCTCCAAATGATGGACTATTCGTTGACAAGGCTTCAGCTAAAGCGCCTTGTCCTTGTGCAGATGCTGATGCTGTGGCACTTGACGGATCATTAGAATTAATAGCCTCAAAATTAGAGAATGATGCACCACCTGTAGAATCTGATCCAAATTTAGATCCTGGCGCAGGCGATCCAGTTGAACCAGTATTAGGGTACTGATTTTTAAAAACTGTACCTACCGAGCCAGTTGAAGCAAAAGCACTGGCACTACCAGATCCAGTTGTAGACGCCGAACTGTAAGCCGTGTTGCTGTTAGAAGAACTTGGTAACCTAAGACCAGAATGACTGTGCAGTGACGGTATTCTAGTTGGAGATGCTAATCCCTGACCATTTTCTGTTGAGGCAAAAGCAGTAGCTGAAGTGGGATTAACTGGCTGAACACCAAATCGATTCTGATTTGTGTGTGAGTGAAATCCAGATCCTACATTTGGTCCTTGAGGACCGGTGGCTTGAACACCAAACTGGTGTGTTGCTCCTAACTGATTCTGACTAAAATGTGGTGCATGACCGTGCTGCAACCCAGAAGATGCGCTATCTCCAGAAATACCAAACCCGGTTTGTTTGTTTCCAGCAGCATGACTACTAAATCCGTGAAAACCTTGGCCCGTAGATCCAGGCTGATAAGAACCAACTCCATGACCTCCTACATTATGTTTAATTCCCTGATTGCTGTGTGTTACGAACGAACCACTAGCCGTTGCATCTCCGCCGCTTACAGACGGTCTATTATTGTTGCCGTCACCGTTATTGCTTGTATAATCGCCTTCTTCATTGTACTTTTGAGCGTTGTATGTGCCTGCAAATAAAAATGAAAGTTGTGAGCGATTTGTCAACGCGTACCCGAGTCAGATACATTTGTCAAATAACAAAAGCCTTTAAGGTGTGACGATACCGAATTTGAGGATGAATAAAAGGTTTTTTGGTGAGCTGTTTCATTGACAGTATGACTGATGGTGACTTTAATATCTGAAGTGATCGCTTTGAACTTTATTTTGACACGCGATAATACAACATGAGATTTCTATGGCGATGACATGTCCTACTTATTGAAATCAGAGAGTATAATAAGAGCCTACGTGAATTACTTAACGTAACGTAAACATTTATAAACGCTTTGGTTTCACATAACGTTTCTTTGTATGGATATTCTTGTTTGCTTAAAGTCAACAGATATCAGTTTGATAGGTTAGTAACAAACCTTTCTAAATTCGTATTAATCATTGGAATACGATAGTAAGTAATCAATTCATCAGTATACTATTTAAGTTGATTTAATGGTCGGGACCATAATATATTGACTGTCATTATCTCAAAGGTTGATTGTGGAACTTGAAAAATGGACACATCCCAAATAGGACTTACACGAAAATTGTGAATAGATTCTTTAACGTTCTACATTATAGCATTTGTTTAAGATATGATATAAAATTCAGAAACTTTGTATAATAATTTTGTATGATCATAATCATATTAATACAATTGCCTAAAAATCGACAACAAAAGGAAAACAAGGGCATTAAGATTAGCTTGATCCTAGGATCAATTAGTCAACCTATAATTTTTATAAACTGTCCCACTGCTGGGCATGGGCCTTTTTCGGAGTAAGGAGGATTATTTTCTTAACAGACGTAATGTTCTCATTTCAAATGGTACAAAACGCTATGAAGTATCCTAACAAGCACAAAAGTTGGCCAGTCTCAGATAGATTTAAAAAACGCTTGGATCATATAATTTTTTGCGTAGTAGAGCCTCGCTGATTTCAGCATGAATGGGCCGGCTCGACCAGGGGAGTACTACCCTCAATCAAATATGATTTTATAATGATTTCATGCCTAATTTTAGACAAATTACTGATGATAATAATAACTGTCCTACAGATTACGTGGTACAAGTTTAAGCTTAGGTATACCGATTGCGAGTAGATTAGGTTTTTGTCAAGAAATTCTTAATAGCAACCTGGAGCTAAGAATTAGGCAGTATTAATCTTCGGGAATAAAGTAAGTCGGTACCCGTGTTCTTGATCTCTCTCTGGTAAGGGTTTGCCATTGGATATTATGACTAAGAGAAGGACGAATAGAGAAAACATTTGCCCGCAGACACTTCTGTGTAGGTGGTTGAGAAGTTACCGTTAGAATTTATTGCATGACCCAAATTTCATCTGGAGGACTTTATTATTTCTATAGCGCATATTATGGATTAAGATGAATATAAACTATCTAGAAATGTATGCATGTTGTAGATGACATCTATACTAATATTTAAAACAGGAAAGATTTGTATTTTTGTTTCTAATTAATCAACTCAGAAACTACCAGACCGATTTTTATGTTCATTTACCATGAAAAAGCTAATTTATCTAGAAGAAACCTAGGCAATATAACATCACGCTTCGAGCCACGGTTGCGAAACAGTAATTATAAGCGCGGATGGGTCAATACGCGGGGGACAGCTTGTAATCCTAACTATCCTTACTCCCTAATCCTAACTAATATATATATATTTTTTTTACACGTAACACTGTCTAACCCAAACTAAGCAGAGCTTGTGTACTATGGGTACTAGACAATGGATAAACATACACATACTTCTTTTTTGTAAATAAATACATCCATATTATACATAAAAAATAAATGCTCAAGTGAGTTTTTGTTTGTTTGTTTGTTTGTTACGCTTTCACATCGTAACCTTTTTTACATTTTGTAACGTCGCGATCGATCATTATGAAATTACACATACACGTTGTTAGGAGTAGAATAGGCCATAGGGTACCTGTCATCCAGAAAAATACTTTTACTAATCTAACCTAAAATATGTAAAATCTAGTAAATAATAATAAATATTAATAAACGTGAACTTCACTCCTATTACTCACCGGCTTTTACATTAAACCAATTTATTTAAGTGGTAGAAAATAGCTTTTTAAAAGCAGCATGCTTAATATGGCATGTAAGATTAATTACTTTTATTGCCAATTGATATTTATAACTTCTTCCTTACTAACAGGAAACAAGTCTTTATATTTTATTACGGATCATTTAAATCATCATTTCGTTGAAAATATTATTTTATGTGCTAGCATCACGTAGCAACGTATCGCCATTGATTCATTTGTTCCGTTTTGTTTTAACGTTGAGTGTTGCACATATCGTACAAATTAAAATCATGACTTATTATGACAGAAAACTACATGTTACGATATTACACGTACGGTTTAATTTTAAAACTAAATATTACCCGCGACTTCGCCCACGTGGATTTTCATTCGCGGAACCCTAATATTTTCTAAAATAAAAGTAGCCTATCTTCTTATAATATCAGTTATCAGTCAGTTAAAGTCCGGTCAAAATCGGTCCAGCCGTTTCAGAGATTAGCCGAAATAAACAGACAGATATAAGTGCCGTATATACTTTCATATGCATTTAGTAAAAAGCTGTTATTTTGACAAAACAAACATACACTTCAATTTTATATAACATTATTTTATTGATCATGATAATAATTAGTATTTACTGTTTCAAAAGGAAATTTGGGTCTCTTTGTAAGATACTATTTTGGTGATAAAATTATTGATATTGACAACAAGCGCAGTATGCAACTTCAATACCAGGTCAAGCGAAGTATGATTGCGTTATTCTGTCGAGAAATTCTTAGTAACAGCACAGCGCGGTGACTGTAACTGTGACCTGCTATTACGTCAATTAATACGTAGGTAGTAAAATGTGGGTGTTATACACCTCTGCTTACCCCGTCAGATATATAAACGAGAAACTATGTATGTACGCAATGATAAGTAAAAATCAAAATCAAAATATCTTTATGCATTAGGTCACAAAGTAACACTTACTAACGTCAAGGTTACACTAACTAAACATTAATATAAATTTACATTTACCTGTCAAATTCAAATCATTTACATTTGACAGTGTTCCATTTTCTCGCACTTGTACTTTTTAAATGAAGTGCCAAATAAATAACTGCAAATGATGCTCTAACGTTAAATACCAGATCTTTTAAAATACCAGCTGCGTTGCGATTCGAATTACATATTTTAATTATTAATCGATTAATTGAGCATTAAGAATAACTCGCGTAACAGAACGAGTGTTGAAACAAAATACTTGCTTTTTTTCTACTCTATTTATTGCCTTTATCTGACTCATTTGTCACGAAACAACATACTGATTTATTTTATCGACATCTTCGTGTCATTTTCTTAATTGGCTTACGATCATCGAAATTCAAGCTTTGTACGAAATTTTTGATACAGCCAGAATAATCTAGGTATAAAAATAATGAAATCAATACCTTTCATAAAAATAAGTTATCTCCACTCGATAATTAATTGTGTCGCGGGGGACTTTATAAACATTCAAACAACGGGTACAAAATACACCCAGACCCGGAACAATTATTCGAGAATTACATACATATTTTTTTGTTCTCTGTGGGGATCAAACTCACAAAATGCGGCGCAGTGGCAGCCGCGGGGTGATCGCTTAAACCACTACGCTGTCCGTGCAGTCATATGTCAACCGGATTAGATAAAATTACCCAAGCTTTAAAATGCCAGAATTTTAATTATTAATTAGCAAAAAGACAATAAATTTGAAGTAGGACTGGAACCCGTACCTTCATCAAAGACCTTTACTTGCTTTTGCTTTCAACTATGTATGTAGTTAACTCATTCTGTTTGCATAAATTGAATGATAAGATGATGAGAGTGAATCCGTTTTATTTTTCTTACTATACATATAAAGCGGTTGGATGCGGGTGGGCCAAAACCGGTATGTGTAGAAATCCTTGGCCTATGTCCAGCAGCGAACGTCTATGGACTGGGGTGATGATGATGATACATTTAACATACTTTGATTGCACAGATGGCAATCAAGCGTTCACCTTACCGCTATCATCGCGCATCTCAGTTGACACAATAATTTGTGGATCCACAAATTATTGTTGTACTTCTGGTTGTGCTTTGTGTCTATTAATTGTAATTTTGTAAAGTATCCTGTTACACAACAGATCGTACTGCGTGAATGGTCTTAATAAGTTTCAGTGGTAAGCACTGCAGATATTCTAATACCCAAAATTGATTTGTCATGCAACAAACAATACGTGAATCTAAATACGTAAATTAAAATACTTTTATAGTCTAGACCGCTTTTTTAATAACTGTTCACGACTTTTCAAGTAAAAAATCGTGAAGATGATTTCATTATTATAACACTTTTAAGTTATGTATAATTAAATGTAATAATCGATGTCATGTTTTTATAAGATTTGTGCGATTTTTTAACTTGAGAATTGTTAAGAGTTTTGATGATTATTATTATCTTTTGCTTTTAGTTTTATTTTATAGGTCAAAGAGCACCATGTTAGTAAAATAAGAAAACCTTTATGATGATGGGGGAACTCTCGACCTTTTGCACGTATAATATATAATTATGTTACATAGATACATAGTCCTACTTTTATATCTCCTAAGGTAGGCAAAAGGGAGACTCACATTTCGTCTATATTTTAGTTTTCACGTCAAGGTAATATATTACACATAGTCAAAGAGTTAGCCAAATTTGTGTCACACCAATTATTTTTATTGTCTGCAAGGAATGGTGCGATATAGAGTTTTGAATTTTTTTTATGTCTCGTGAGTAATATTGAGATTTTCATGTGTTAGTTGTATGAAGCTATGCTATATAAACTATAACTATAACATATGCATGGAGTTTGAACTATCTAGCGCTTAAACTTAGCTAACTAAAACTTACCTTATTTTATTTCGTATACATTTTCATTTATACATTTATAAGGTAAATGCTACTTACCATCATCAACGATGCCCGCAGCTTCTTCTTTAGCATTCTGCTCCAAAGACTTTAAAATCTCGTCAGGAATTGGCGGTGAAGTCGGCAGATGGCTTCCTTGGGGCCTATATCCACCTTCATCAGCAGTATAGCTTACACTGTATACCTTGCCATCGTCACCCTTGTATGAGTATTCACCGTTAGCCTTGATGCCATCGCTGGCCACACCATTCTCACCGATGGATATACCATTATCAGTCTCAAAACCATAACTGTAATTTTCCAAGCCAATTTCATTGGCGAACTTTAGTGTACTAGCACGTGTTTTATCATCATCAGTTCCGCCAGATGCTACTATAGAGCTAAAACCTGGTGCAATACGTATACTGGGACCTGTTGCATTTTCATCTGCTCCTGTGATAGAGCCAAATCCAGGGGCAATACGAGTATTCGGTCCACCAGCACTACCAAAACCAGTTAAGGATCCTCTGAACGCTGCATCTCCGACCTTTGAATTTGTTGACCCATACGAGGTTCTTGGTCCACCAAGACCTGTAGTTTCTGCTCCAGAGGTCCTTGTTCCAGGAGTAGCTGCGTCTACAACTACTCCTTGAGCGTCATTCGTGTAACTACCAGAGGGCAGCCCGTCAACAGGAGCCTGCAAATCACCAGGACTACCCCCAGCTGTCTTCGCAGATATTGGAGGCAGGTAGCTTCTGTCAAGCTTCGCAGCCCCACATGCTGCCAATACGGCGGTTAAAATAACCTGTAAAAAAACTCTGTTAAATTGATAGCCTCTATAATATTGTCTTCTATTTACGCGAATATTATTCATTGAAATTAAACTGCTATATACGGATTTTATCGCGTCACTGGAACATTGAGACAACTGCCATCTTAGTCTCCCCGTGACCATGGCAGCTGAAAAGCAACCGAAACGTCGGGGAAAGTGTAAAATTAAATTAAATCTAAATAGTTTAATAATAATTTAATTAGCTTAAAAATTAGTAAAGTTTAATAGTAGTAGTAGTGTAACAATTTTCAAAATTTTGTAATAAAGTGTCAAATAAACAACGCGATAAAATCCGTATATAGCAGTTTAATTTCAATTGATAGCCTCTACTTCAAACCTGTTAATCAGGTAAAGGTTAACATTCTCTTATAAATAATATTGGTTTATTAACATTTACGTATAGGAAGTGAATACAGACAAGTACACGTATGAGCTCATTCATTATAACAGGCAAGTAAAATAAAGACAAAAAAATACAATGCCTAAAATTATCAAGGTAAGTAATGTCCTACTTTTCTTAGAAGATGGCTTGTCTGCCTTTATAGGACAAGTTTGTAGATCCCTTATCGTCATGGGCATAAGGATAGAATACGAAAATATATTCAACACTAGAGGTCACAAGTTCATGTTATTATCTCATCACAATAAAATGCAAATGAGAAGACATAGGTCCGGTTCTGGGACGCCATTTTCAAATTTTTAATAAAACTAAAAAAGCCGTCCTTTGTTTTTATAAATTGGCGTGTCTAGTCATTCAACACGCGAATTTATCATATTTTTGCTGAAGCAGTTTATGATGACTTGTGGACAAAAAGACATATTAAAAACGAATCTAGAAATGTTTTTATTATGATGTCAATAACATTTAGATTAACACTAGGCAGATAATAATGTAATGCTTAAATAAGGCATTAAGTTATAAGTACTAGGTAGATACCACAGAACATATAACAGTAGTAATGTTCTGTGATAGCTACTCATATCATCACAACACCATCATATGTACAATTAGCTGACAATATATGATTTTAATTTAAATTTGAATGTAAAATCAAAGTCAAAAGGTTTTAAATCTGTGAGACTGCGGTTTAAACATTAAAAATAATTACCATTTACAATTTTTATTCTGTAACCTATAACATATTTATTACAATCCTGTTAGTTTACTTATTCGTTCCGGTCTTTTGGAGCAAATTAAATTGTTTTTGAAAGCGTACCCCACTTAGATGCTGAAGTATTTACTTTTGTGAATAGAAAATAATATACAGGTAAAATTCATATAGCCTTCTTCCCTAAATATCTAAAACTACTTTACAATCTTATCGTAAGGACTGGCAAGGTCCGTGAATCATATGAGGAGCATAAAATTAACATTAGCACGTCACTAGGAATATGATTTATTCTTTTTTATATTCAATAAGAAAGAATTTCTACCTAAAGGCGAATTAATGAATATTAAAGAGATACGTCAAGAAAAGCTGCCCGGTAGCTTCTATTTATAAGAACCTAGCACGCTGTAAAAAGAAAATAAAAAATAATAAGCCTTGTCTGCTGTCTCAATTATAGGTCTGCGATCCTTCTCAAAAATGGCAAGCTAAATTTTACCTACTCTACTGACAAGGACCGGGCTTGTTGTCAGTTGGATATACTTGAATACTATATTCAAGTCTGTCGAACTGCCAACAAAGAGAGAGTGGGTAAAATTTTGTTTGCTTGGATAAAACATCACTATATTTATAAAGTTTTAAGAAATACTTCACAGTTGAGACCTGAGACTTGATGTAATGTTCTGAAATGTGTTGAAGCAGCTATGCGGATTTCCTACAATAAATTGTAATGCGTTAAAAGCAAGTGATATTTAATTTATCATATGCAACTGACCTTGACAAGACGGAGGACCATTTTTTAAATTCTTTTGTCGAGTAATTGTTCGGTCGACAGACAGTTGTAGATAGGATTAATAAATGAAAGCTTAGACAGAAGTATACTTGAACTTTGCCTTGTTAATCGTTCTGACACGATGGAGGTGCTATCATTTTGTTTTCTTCTGATAAATTACTTCTTCAACTATTTATTTAGGAGGCAAGATATGGCACTATGTAGGCTTATATTAAATGTTCGTTTATCGCTATGATACGTGGGTCTTCTTTGTGCTGTAATTATGTGTTTACGCATATGCATAAGTAATAGGTATCCTAACTAATTACGCTTTCACGCCTTAATCATTTGACCGATCATCACGAAGTCCTGTAAACATATTGTCAAGGGTACAAAATAGGACAGGTTTCATCTAGCAAAAAAGTAGTGTTCCCGCAAAATCCGATAGTAATAAATTAGACGAAATCTTAGCTTTCTGAATATTTAATTTTGGAGAGCTTTATGCATTTTTATTATTATAATTATAATTAGTGACTTTTATAACCGTTATATTTAAATTATTATGCATGCTTTTGGAGACCAGGCTGAGAGACCTCTATTATGCTAACAACTTACATATTTAATATACCGTTCGATCTAGTTTTATGCATAAATTTTGCATAATATTATAACGAAACGTGATACCGATATCCAGTATTTTAAGATTAGAAAATTAGAAGAGGAATTTACGGTTTTCAGATAATGAACTGTACATTTTAGCCCTTAAGTCTGCCGGTACATCAACAGCCTTATTGAACGTGTGTCGTTATCTATATATATATATAAAACTCTTCCGTTACTGAGTGACTAACAGACAACGCACAGCCGAAACTACTGAACGCAAGAAGCTGAAATTTGGCATGTATATTCCTTGGAGAGTGTAGGGAAGCACTAAGAGAGGATTTTTGGAAATTCCCCTCTGAAGGGGGTGAAAGGGGTGAAACCCGATATTCACACGGGAACGAGACTTACGCGGGTGAAACCGCGGGAAAACTACTAGTTTAAAATAAAATGGTTTTCATTCTGGCCAACTATGAGTTGACAGACATAACATACGTTCAAGAGCACTGTTTTGTCGTTAATATGAATGACAAATAGCTTTTTAATACTAAAATTTTCCAAAAAAAATATTTTGGTTTATAAATTAGATTAATCTAAACATTGCTTCAAGGGTTTATCAAATACGACTTCTATCGATTTTATATTTACTATTTTTTAGCTCATTATTATAATGTTTATTAACAACAATAAAAAGCTAATTTATTTATTGGTTATTATATTTTAGATATTATAAAATTAGATAATAAAGTACTACAATGACGTCATTATTAATTATAGTGCGGATTATACTAATTTTATAGAAATCAAAACAATAGTGATAAATTGGCAAAGCAATAAATTTGACCAATTTCAATTACCCGATTATATGTTCTGAGACATTTTTTATGTATATTATTTAATAATAAGGATATCAAATTTATTCGTCAAGGGCCCGTCTTAGCATATAGTTACCGATAATATTAATATAATTTATGCATATAAACAAGCAACCACAGAACACCAAATTTTAATATTAATATTAAAAATCACTTTTAAAACCCTTCGAAAAGTTTCGAAAGACAATTTCATATCCAATTTCTAATTGCATAAGACCAAAGCACTTCACACACAAGACACAAAAGAGTATTACCAATATCATTGTCCTTATCCCTCTGGGGGATGCGCGTCCACAGCAGAACCCACACTAACTGGTGGCACGATGAGGCAACTTTTGCTTTTTATAGCGTTTGAAAAGTCTTCTAAAAAACGTGCTTAAATGACTTCACCAATTTTATTATGCGGCCGCGCTAATCCTTATCTTATTTCGTTGACCTCTATTTCTAAAGTAATAAAGCCCTTATTCATGTGTTGCTTATTTTTTAAATGACAGTCTATTATTGCATAGATGCACATATAAGTTCCAAGTTCAAGTGATTAAAATGTGGCTTATGGGTTTAAATGATTGTTTTAATTTTCTGATCGGCAATAAACAATATATTGGTGTCGTTAGCAAATTTTTTATCGTCTATTATCAGAGAGTAGCTTTGTTTCAAATTTAGAATATGACCTCAATGGAGTTAGAATAGTTATGTAACGTCTTCATTCATGGACAATATTGTTTTAATTTTATTTTTTTATTACGAAGCTTTCATTTGAATACTTTTAATGAATGCTGGCTCTAATGATTGAGAAATTGCATGTTACAGTGATTTCGACAGGTTACTTTGTCTTTTAAATCTTAAACAATTGAGGATAAATAATTTAGGCCACGCGCATAATACCTGAGAAGGATTAAGTTGAGGTGTTTGACGACTACATATTTTAAGTCTGAGGTCATTTTGCACCGACTTTTTGGCCTTAATCAGCTAATTACCAAATTGAAGACTGCAAGAGATTTTATATCAGACAATCGGAGTTCAGCAACGGAATTTTTGAACCTCACGTCCGATCTAAAAATCAGTATTAGGTGATTTATCGATGTCTGAATCACGATCAAACCGTAGACAGAATGTATGTACTGACAAATGAAAAAGAAAGTTAGTCTCTTTGTTTTCTGCTAATTCATAAACATTAAGAATTGTCACGTACCAGTGAATCAATATTGATTATAATAGACAAGTCAGTTATATGAGTGAGAATATTTTTACCAGTAGTCTAACGGTTTTTAATCATTAGCTAAGGTGGCAATAAGGTTTTCGGTACCCTTAATAGTACAGAGAACTATTCTCACTCCCATTTTGCTAGCTATGAGTTTGGGTTCGCAATAGGACTGAACCTATTGACGTCTAATTGAGCTCCATTCCAAACATTGTGTTGCGTCTAAACAATCGTAAAAGGAAAATTTCTAAATTTCTAACTTACCCAAATCTGTGACCTTGCGCGAGCCCGTGACGGCATGCACAGTAATCTTAATCACTTTTGCTGCATCACTAAGAACATGTCAGTTAAACACACACTTCTTTTGGTCATACAAATTTGCCAAGGCTGAACAGTGTAAAAAATCACTTACGCTTTTCTTTTGCAATAATAACAGAATCACTCACGCATTGCTGGTGTTCTAAAAATGGATTCGCTCCGCTCTAAGTCTACAGATTATAATATAATAATATTCTACCACATACATACAACACCATCTAGCCCAAACTAAGCAGAGCTTGTACTATGGGTACTAGACAAAGGATAAACATACTTAAATACTTTTTTTTTGTAAATACATACATATTATACATAGAAACACCCAGACCAAGACAAACATCCATGTTCATGCACACAAATATTTAACTTGTGCGGGAATCGAACCCGCGACCTCAAGCGTGGCATTCGGTTACACTAACCACTACGCCATCGAGGCCGACTTCCTTCTCAGAATTACGTCACTTTTCACTGCAAGACCGCAATACAAAATTATTTATTTATATTCTTGTAGGGTGGTGTTCTCCCTCAGTCAGAGAGGTGAGTGAAAATTTGTCTAAGTCCAAAGTGAACCAGTATATGAAAAAAACTATCTAGTATCTAGTTCCTTTATAATTACCCAAGTATCCGTCCAATATGTCTATAACTGGATATTCATAACTATATGTATAAAAGCGGTTGCTCAAAGATAAACCGATTCGTAAAGACATATTTATCGCCAGACTATTAAAAGTATTTTCTTAATTGACCGATTTGTCAAAACCGTTCGTTTTCGGCAAAGCTTTTGAATTTAATGAACAAAACCTTTTTCGATTGCTTTGATTAAAACAATCAATAGAAATTAAAGTAGACGTGTTTAAGTTGAAATTCTTCCTGTTTGCGATGTCTGTCTGTAATGTCTATCTATATGATTGTATGAATATTAATTATATCGTTTTTGGTACTTTATGTATATCTTAGTAAATGATTTCTGCACTGATTATGTACCTTGCTTTATTTTTGCTACTGTGACGTAATTATTACCTCAAAAATAATTCTGCTTAATAATTTTAAGCTTCTGGAATTACTCATGATAATAATTTGGTCTGTGTCGTGGCGGTACAAAACTTATTGTTTTCACATCAGGCCGACCATATGATGGATATAGATATTCTATGACTTCCTGGATCTAAAGATGCATAGCTAGGGTATCACTTGGTCATTGCCGACCCTTTAGAAACAGGGCTGGGTCATTTACGCTGTCACCGCTGCCAGTCTAAGGGACAATGGTCGCTGGTCATCTATTATCTATAGCCTATGTTCGAAGGCTCTTTGGTTTCTAATTGAGTTAAGTTACTGCCCTAAAGAACTCAAAACGAAGTGGTTTAGTTGCGGTCTTCTGTAGAATGTAGACGAACCCCAATAGAAGTCCTAGCGTCTGAGGGAAATACCAGCTACATGCGAAAATATCGTAGCGTATAAATTGTCACAACGTTAACAACATTTTCAAATCTTCATACGAAATTGTTAACTGATTTTTGCCACCGTCTCTAAACTCTCCGGTATGCAACAGCTCTAACAACTACGCAATCATTCGTATGATATATTAACAATGACTGTACTGTTAACGAATGGGAAGATAACCCTAGCTAATACCGGTCCGAGCGCAAATAAGTACATGATAAATGATTATAATATTTATCACTGTGCACGATTTATAGGTGTTAACTAAAACGGTACTGACTTATGTATCTTATTATTTATTACTAAAACGATTCGATTATGAAATAAAAAGGCGTTTATCAATCGAATGATTCGAATTGACCTCCACGTATCGAATATCGTATCAAATACGTATGGAAGTACGTATGGATATTATCGCGTTGGTCAAAGTCAAAAGTCTGTGCTTATGTTTCCGTGCGATCATAAGCTCCTGCGTTCGATCCTTGGGTTGTTGTAGCATAAAATCTTGAACTATGAACGAAAAACTCGCCTCCTATTACGTAGACCTTGAAACCATAGGCACATTTAAAAGTATAATACACTGCTACTTACATATCGTAGATATAGACGTGACACTGTGTATAATAATAATAATAATCTTTATTGATTTAAAAAGATACAGATACACAATGCTTATAAGTAAATGCTAGAGGAGTTAAAATAAAAAGAATTAACATAACAATTTTGATGACCCATTATATCAAAAATCTGTATCTTGAAACCCTGTCTCCTAAATTAGGATGGGACCTCTATTATAAGATACAGGTATGAATGAATCAATGCATGTTATACAATTTTACAATCATTCGATATTTTTTCGGAGACAATAACGTATTGCGATCAAATGGCGGTAAATAACATTGAAAATTTTCATTTTTTCAGTTTCATGTATTTTCGTGAACTGTCTAGATGATTTGCAAATATCTAATTGAAGAGAGAGAAATATTATGCTGTGGTTATTGTCCTGATAATTATGTATTTTCCGCTTCGTTTCTTCTATCGTTTCAAATTTTTGCAAAATATTATTAATCTTGATAACTGATTAGCAGCGTGGAGTCTGGAAATATGAATCCCGGTAAACGACAATACGATTAAATTCTGATATGATAATACTATTATCATGCAATCTGATGTTAAAGAACTGCCCATATGACCAGTTTTTTATTCCTCTAGTGGCCGATAAAATAGCGACCTACCTGATCATGGATTTCGGCAATGGTAAGGGTCACAACCAAACCGCTGCTTACCAAGATAGCAGCACTTTCTTTATAACTCTTTTCAAGAAGGACAAGTCATAGCGCTTAGGAAATAGCGCCACTGGTAATTCATTCCAGAGCCTACACATACGTAGAAATAAGGCTGGAAACAAGCAGTGCCATACAGGAACGCTTCTGGATAAAATGGATGAACTTTGGTGTGGCATTTTGGTATTGTATGTGTAGATATACCTTTTATATTAAATTTATACTATGAGTTATTAGTACAGTCTAATAAAGTTTGAGGTCATATCCATTAATTCAATGTTTAGCAACATTCCTTGATAATGACGACAGTTTTTCATTAGTATGAATTATGTTTGTACTGTATTTTGCGTCTCGTAAGCGCAACTAATGTAAATTTGTTATTTTAACAGATGTCTTTTTGTAAATAATTACTATTTGTCAGTGTGGAAAGAATAACATTTGTAGGAAATAAATTATTTTGGTTAAATTAGCATACGGATTTTTCTTATTACCTAGCTATTTATTTACAACTTCATGTACATAAAATAATTAAGCAGTCTTAATGTCATATGAAGGCTTGTCGACCTTAGGTAGAACAAAGATAAATTAAATACACTGAGCTTCGCAAAATTACTGCATCTAACATTATGCTCGTAATACGATTTAAGTAGAATCGTATAGTAATCGCACTGTATCGATTGAATAACGTCGCAGATAATAAGGAGCAAAATACTTTCCAACCCTGGGCATAGCTCTCTAGAATACACTGATTGCATAAAAGTACTATTTATTATAGATTTTGGATCGAGGATATTAGCAGAAAAAGCGATACTACCTCCACTAATAGACAATTAGGTACTACGCTTTTTAATAACTTGAATTGCGTCATAATTCAACAAAACAACCCTAACTAAAACCCAACACGCTTTGCTGTGACTTAGCCAAATATTTCTATTTGCCCGTTTCCATACGAACTTTAAGATAATAAATACATATATACAGGGTGTCCCAGAATATGTGGTCCAAATTGTAACGGGAGATTCCTTAGGTAAGGACCTTTCAAATGTGCTAAATAAAAAATATAAATTATAACCCCAGTGTAAAATAAAAAATCTAAGTTTTAACTACAGGTGCTTCGTTTATAGTTTTTTTTTTTTACAATTATTATTTGTGAAGGATTGATTCGTCAAACAATCAAAGATTTTTTTAAAACATAGTTTTTATATCGCATCATTATTTTGGTGTATTTCTTGCACCAAAGAAAATCCTGTAAGTTTGACCAACAACACAACATTATTTTTTATTTTTTTTATTTAGCGCGTTTGAAAGATCCTTTCCTAAGGAATCTCCCGTTACAATTTGAATCACATATTCTGAGATACCCTGTAAATAAAAAGAGTTATACATAAAAATAACAATCCACCGAGTACTTTCCGAGTTTCGCAGACACAAGCATAAGGAAGCTGTATATTTTTATTTATGAACATGTAAAGGAAATAATGTCGTGAGATGTTTTATAGATGCTTAACGACGACAGTCCGCTCATCGGGTATTCCCAAAGCTTTTACGAAGGAATGCGGTTTCACTGCGCATCCATACGGAATAGCGTCCCAACTTTTTAGTATATAATATACCTATAAATATATAAAAGCCTAGTGGGAGACCATTGTACTGCCATATAGAGGTCGAGACCTCTGCGTGGCAGTCCAACGGTCTCCCATCAAAAGGCTTGTTCATTCGATCCAAAGGCGCGCATTTCCGACTCTTTGAAGCTCTATGCGTAATATATAGTTAATTATCGCTCGCTTTAACGGTTAATAAAAACATCGTGAGGAAACCTGCATGTCTGAGAGTTCTCCTTAAAGATATGTGAAGTCTGCCAACCCGCACTGGGCCCGCGTGGTGGACTATCACCTAACCCTATTCACACTGAGAAGAGGCCCGTGCCCAGCAGTGGGACAGTTTAATACAAGGCTGTTATTATTATAAGTACGTAATAGTGGTCCCGAACAGCTCAAAAACAGCTATTTGTGGATCACAGACGAAATCAAACCAACAGCACACAATGTACTGTTAAAAGCGAAGTGACCACTAAATCTGTTGCGACATCAGAACAGTCATTTAAATATTGTCTTTCATCATCATTTATGTCATACCTATACGTTAAAAGGATTTAATTAACAGCAACAATGCGAAATAACAGGTGTACGACATTCAACGATAAGAACTATTTATAAAATTGTCCAATATACGGTTATCCTAACTAATATTATAAATGCGAATGTGATTTTGTCTGTTTGTTACGCTTTTACGCCTTAACTAACCGACCGATCATTATGAAATTTCGGATATACGTTGTCAGGGGTACAGAAAATGACTTAGGGGTTATTTCATCCAAAAAAGTAATGTTACTAACCTAACCTAACCGACATTTACGCGAGCAAAGCCGCGGCAAAAATCTAGTATTATAAATACGAATGTGAGTTTGTTTGTTACGCTTTCTTAACTAGTTGACCGGTCATCATAAAAGGGGCATGCCAGTATTAGGCCCAGAGGCACACAAGAAATTGGCTATATTAAAAATATATTAATATTTATCCTAGTTTTCCTTGTATTTATTAATCTGTACCAGTCAGTAATATTTTCTAAAATATTAAACATGAAAACTAACGACTAAACTATGTAATAGAACTTGGAAGCAAGTACATTAACGTGAAAATGTTGCATTTACACAAAATATGTTGACAGGTAATTAATCGAAATAGTAATTTACCATTGCTATATTATATAATTTTTATTTTAATCGTTCATTTCATTTTTTATACAAAAGTAATACAGAATCTAATAATTATTATTATTTTTATCTTTGCCAGGTTACTTTGATTAACTTAAAGTAATGTCTATTATCGATGTATCGAGTTTTTGTGTTTATTACGGCTTGTATGATGCCGGAAAACGTAAATGTCAATATCATTGCTTGTTTTGCAACTCCATTGTGACGGTTAGTGTTTATTTATTTCGGTTAATATCGACGACTTTTACCTATAACCTATAACTGCAATGTCATCTTCTCTCTTAGCCTTTATTATTCCCAAGTCACTCGGGGTCGGCTTTTCTGGTCTAACCGGATTTGACTGGATATCAGTTTTTACACGGAGCGGCTGCCACCTGACCTCCGCAACCCGAAGGCTAACGATATCCTAAGGCTAGTTCAGTGTCATGATATTAGAGGGTACTGACAATAAAACTGCAATGTATTATGTTTTATTACATTAGTAATAGATTGTACTCATAAATAAATTAAAATAATCTATAAAATGATGAAGCACATATTTGATATAATTTAATTATGATATAAGAAGATTAATTAATAACTTTAAATAGCCAAGATTTTTGTAAATCACTTCTTATGCTAATTAATTATTAGCATTGCTTACTATTATTATCATTAGCCTTTATAGGTATGCACTGTGGGCCAAAATTACTATGGTGTGTTGGAATGCCCCTTTCGCATGTACTATCGACTTGAGCCACGGATGACCACTCCTAAGGTTAAAATCGCATAGCAGGCCAACACTTGGTCGGGCAGAGGGCGGAGTCACTTAAAGTCAACATGTGCAAGCGAAAATTTTTCTGAAAGGGTTAACCGTCGCTCAATTCGATAGTACGTTGTCAAGGGCACAGAAAAGGACAAAGGGTAAATTACACCCAGGAAAAAATTACATAACCTACATTTACTCAAGCGAAGCCGAGGACAAAACATAGTATTACAAAAGCCGGTTCACCCACCATCTTGATAACCTCCGTTTTTTATTTACAGACTAGTATTCTCTCGTGACTTTACTTCCTTAAGAGGATATGCATTTGTTTACTTTATTGGTCAGAAATGTAAAAATGAGGACAGAAAGCAATTTACAAAAATTATTAGTACTGCTAGAAAATCATTGAACATGTTTAAGTAGAGACGCTCGATTACAGTTTATACTCCGTCTTTCTTTCTTTTCGTATGGTTAGTGGCCAACCTATTGTCAAGAGTTGTTCAAGCCCGTAGGCCTTTGACATGGCTTAACGACTGTTGTCAATTTAGCAACAACCGGGACCGACATTTTACGTGCCCTTCGAAGCACGGAGACGCTCAAATGAAACACCACTAAGCGGTCACCCATCTATAGACTAATCGCTTCCGTATAATCCTGTGACACTTATGTTAAGATATAGGACAATGTTGTTTCTATTCAAATATTAATTATTGATAGTGTTATTAATCTCATTTTTTTAAAAGACTTCTCCTCCTCTAGGAGTCTTCTTTATCACGGTGGACTTTACAAACATTCAAAAAACGGACACAAAGAATATCCAGACTCGGAACCACCATTTGTGGATCATACAAATGTTTGTTCCGTGTGGGATTTGAACCTGGCGTGTTGTCAGCGGCGAGGCGTTTAAATACCTAGTTAATGTTTAATATATTATAATAAATCAAAGAAGAAGAATAGAAAACAATGCATTTCTAATAAATTTATATTTGTGAGGTACTTTTAGAATAGTAGATCCTCGCTGATTTCAGCATGAATGGGCCGGCTCGACCGGGGAAGGACTACCCTCTCCAGAATATCGACGTGAAATACCAGTACCTATTCCTACTGTTGTGTTTCGTTCGGTGAGTGAGAGTGCCGGAGGCCCAATAACCCTCTTTCCCCCTTTCTGCTCCTTCTACTTCCCACTTTCTTTCCTAAAGGATCGGCAACGCGTAAGTGATGCCTCTGGTGTTGCGGGCGTCTGTAGGCTGCGGTGACCACTTACCATCAGGTGGGCCGCATGCTTGTTTAACGCGTTAGTTGTATAAAAAAAAAACTTCCATACACGTTATTTAAAATAAATAATTTGAAATAAAAATATTTTTTTTGTTATGCACATCATAAATAAAATGTTTCATACATTGTGCTATGTTATTTTAATATTGATAATCAAATGTAAATCTCGATTTATTTACAAGGCTGCTCGGTACCTTGTAATTTGTTAAAAGGACGCAAGGAACATGACTATTGGAGTTCTTTTACCGGTAAAGTATGATATTGTTTTTTGTCATTTTATACCGTCGTGAAATACGGAATTTGATGAGCGTGATACCATGTTAGTTAATTAGTTGGACGTGTGCTATCGGCACTTAGCCCCACAATTGGGCCATTGTGCGTAAGTAACCGACGCGAGATATTATTCGGTTACTCATACCAACTCAGCTCCGTCCAGAAAGATAATAGGGGACCGATGTTGCGCAGTACCTCCTTCATCGTTTCTGTACTGTTTAGAAGTTTCGCCCGTTGGTTGCTCACGCTTTTACAATGTAGGAGCACGTTAGCCGATGTCTCCTCGGTCTGCATGCAGCCTCTACATAAGGGACTGTCAGTGATACCGATGTTGAACATGTGCTTGTTAAGTGAGCAGTGGCCCGTTATTATACCTACTATAGGTGGCGTAGGTTTTGCCTTGTGGAACGTAGCAGTTTGCGTGACAAATGTTTGTCTAAGGATGGAAGGGCTTCCTCCATCTGTCTACATTCCTTTGAGTGTGATACCATAGGACACATATTTTTAGCATTTTGAATATCGTCCCATTCCACATTTGAATGTTATGTATTAATGTATCGTCACTGATTATTATCAATGCAACCAAAGAGTAGCAATGCGCAATTGTAATTTAAAAATAAAATCATCTGATTCTATATTTGAATGCGATTTTATGCTTTGATTTATAGTTATATAATAATATCAGCCCTGTATTAAACTGTCTCACGGGCACGGGCCTCTTTTCATTATGATAAGGGTCAGGCTATAGTCCACCACGCTGGCCTAATGCGGCTTAGCAGACATCACATATCTTGGAGAACTTTATGGAGAACTCTCAGATATGCAGGTTTCTCACGATGTTATCCATCACCGTTAAAGCGAGCGATAATTAATTTTTAATACGCATATAACTTCAAGAAGTCAGAGATGCGCGCCTTGGGATCGTACTCGAGACCTCTGCGTGGCAGTCCAACTTCGTTTTATTTACAATAATAATCATCACTTTACCATCAGATCACCTACCTTGACCAAAGCGGTCTCTTTTAGTAAATTCTTCTTTCCGTGCGTTACGACGTTAAGTGATTTCTCAGTACGTGGTCTGTCTTCTATTGAACGTGCTACCAAAGACAATGTTTTCACCCGTTTGGTGGTATTCAAAACTGAAGAGTGCCCATACACACACAAACACATGCATACACATAACACACACACATTGCTTGATTTCAGAATGAGTTCTTTCATGTTTTGTCAGAAACATTGAACCGCACTCAGTGAAATGCAATTGGATGTTCTAGTTGACAACTGCACTCAATTAGGCTATCAATGACAAGGTGTTTAGAAGTGAACTTTTTATTTAGGGATCCTTAGCCTAATAGTAAAAACGGGTTTCTATAACTATTCACCGTCCATCCGTCCAAAAAATCTCTATTTTTGGACGAACAGACGGTGGTCTAGAAGCTATCGCGCCTTCCCCGCCTTAAAAGGCCACCTTTGAACTGTAATAGTTAGTTAGTATTGCTTACAATATGTGTTTTACTATGCAACAACAGCCTTTTTTTTTATGGTATGGGTGGCAAACGATGGTAAGCGATTACCGCCACCCATGGACACCCGCAACACCAGAGGAGTAAAAATGCGTTGCCAGCCTTTTAAATTTGCCCACCAGGAGGGGAGGACAGGTTGGACCTCCGGTACCCTCACTCACTCGACGAAACACAACGCAAGCGCTATTTCACGCCGGTTTTTTGTGAGGCCGCGTTATCACTCCGGTCGAGCCGGCCCATTCGTGCCGAAGCCTAGCTCTCCCACGATGTACGAGTGGGAGACTCTCTCATATTAGACAAACAGGCAGAGTTTCGAGATCGATTCCAAGGCACGCATCTCTGTCAGCTATGAGCGTATTAATTAGTTAATTATCACTTGCTTTAACGGAGAAAGAAAATATCGCGCGGAAACCACCATGTCTTCTTAGACAGGCTCTCTATAATGGTTTCGAAGATTTAATCCCACTTTTTGTATGATTTATTCTTTTATGCATTGGTTTGTAATATATTATTGTTCGTAGGCCTGCGAGAATACCAGCGTTGTAGTCTATACTGCAACAATAGCTGACGCAGTTGCCTAATTTAATCACCATGTACCGCCTCCTGTTTAATTGTATTTAGTATTATGTCTTTTAAAATTATGTATGTATGGAGATTCAAATAAAAAATGATTCTTTCTTTCTTTCTTTTACTTTCATATGTGAAATTTGTCAACCTGCATTATGCCAGCGTGGTAAACTATGGCCTAACCATTCTTACACTGAAAAGAGGACCGGGCCTAGAAATGGGCCCGTTTATAAACAGGGCTGATATGATGTGTGGTGTGTATCCACTATAGTAGGTGGATGTGGATATCCTTACAAATAAAGAAATGTATATATATTTTTTATATTTTATTATAGCTATATCGTAAAAGTATGTTTCTCAAAGTCAAGCAACAAAAAGAAAAGACGACCAATTGTGCATCATGTATGATGGTACGGAACCATCGACACGCGATTCGGACTCACACTTGACTATTTTATTTTGCCTATATATGGAAACCAATATTGTTTATTTTTATTGAAATAGTTTCCATTTTTGTAAACAATTATCGTTATTATATCATTCTTATTGTAAATTAGTGAATGAATATAACAGAGAATATCATACAATAGCTAGACTGATGAATATATTGAAATCTATACATTTAAGTTTTTCTATAGATATAAATAATATTTAAACGTCAGCGTCTAATATCGATATGAATGGCTTTTATTAAATTCAGGGAATTATTTACACGATACAAAAAGCTAAACGATTTATGAATTATTCGATCGATTAGTTCGTTGTCTGTTTTTTTTACTTATATAACTTTTGTAGAATAAACATTGGTAAAGCGGTTGCAATAGTCCAAAGATTTTAATCATAAATGAGCCCTCACATTGCACTAAAAGACTCCACACTGGGAAAAGCGAGCTCTGTGGATGACATTTACATTTTAGAGGTATACAGTTTTTAATATGAGTGAGCGTAATATTACTACATTTTATAATAGAGACATCATGTTAAATGTCCAGAAAGATGACCATATTTAAAGGAGGTCACCCAGATTGAGCTAATTCGAAAAGTGCTGGCCAACAAAATACTTATTATTTTGATAGAATATAACATAATAATCATTTTTTATTATTACACCAAGGTTGTAAGCCACGTCTCTGAGATATTAATTAACTTTATAAAACTTAATTATATTTTACAGAAATTCACTAAGTAGCCACGATTTAGATTCTTAGAATAATGTGCGAGCGAGACGGAATGTAAAAAGTCTCAAATCAAATCAAATCAAATCAAATCAAATGTTTATTTGTAGAGCATAGGTAATATACAAGGTGTACATAATAAAATATAAGTTCGCCATGTCTAGCCGATAGCGGCATACAAATATTAATTATATATAATGTCCATACAACTAAATTAAAAAAATAAGTATCACAATATTAAATGATTTACATGCACATAATTACATTATTATTAAATTGAAAAAATGTTAAAATATTACTAATATTATATCTCATAGCAGGTAAGTACCTTTTTTATCGTGGGGTACCTAATGCTCCTTATGCATCGCTACAAGGGGAAGCGCGAGGGTTATGGCGGGCTCTCCCGAGACTTCTGACCTATCGACTAAAACCCCACGGTCTGCCAAATCGCTGCTTTGTATAATGGATGGGTCGCTGGAACTGAAACTGCATCAGCGACCTACCCAGCAGTGCCCAATACAGACAGGAAGGTCTGCGAGCGACGACTCCTGGGCGACGTCCCAACACGACAGAGGGCGTCCCTCCGACTCAATGCCTGATAAGATAAGATAATATTTATTTGCATAAACATGTGTATAGGCACTTTTAAAATTGGCCCAAAATTTTATGGAATCTGGGTGATCTCCTTTGTAGGATGCATCTATAATGCAAACCTTTGCCGCAGTTTATAGAAAGCTTTCAACACATAAATCACTAAATTACTGACATTATTTCCATAAAACGAGTCGTGTATACTGTCAGTTAGACAAAGATTACTTGTCCCCTACTGCTGCAGGATACGAGTAATGTCACCACTTACTAGAGAAGAAATTTCATGCCCTACCAGGTAAAGATACTTCTCCAACCCCAAAACACATCAGAATATTTAGCTGCAATCTTCTGGATGCGGCTTTAAGCAAAGATCCTGTTATGCCAATGCACTAGGAATAAAGCTGTCCCTGTCAGTTCAGTTCAGAGATTCAGAACGCGGTTGAGCAGCAATCGCAGAGGAAAATGTTTGCAGTTGCCCGCCAAGCATGTGGCGACGTCTCACTTCGGTGCGCTCCAACCCGTTCCAGAGATAGACGGGAATGATGCAAAAAGTGGTACAATAAAGCTCACCACGACACATCTCGGGCGCATGCCTGCCAGCAAATAGTCTAAGTTTTGCTATAATGAGTCAACTCAAGAATTGTGGTTCATTCTGGATAGACGTATAGATCTTTGTTGAGAAGTAAGCGTGCTTACCACGGTTTCTCTACCACCTGGAAGACCTAGAAGATTACATTATCTATAGGCTTTAGAGAGATTGTTGTTAGCAAGTCTTTGGATCACAGATATTATTGCTCCTGTATCTATGACAAACGGGCATTGTAGCTTCAACATGAAGCCATCACATGGCATGGTGGATTCTCCGAGTACTTACACCGTTTCAAGTGCAAGGAGAGTCCATTATGCACCTGTGATGCAAATAAAGAAGAAACTGTTGAGCACATTCTTACTGAATGGCCGGTATTTGATAAAATTAGGATTGACACAGAGATACAAACAGAAATGAAAATGATAATGGGAAGTATACGAATAATGTTAAAAGATAAAAAGCTTAAAATGATACTGTTTAAATATTGTAAAACAATTGTAAATAATATAATAATATATAATATAATATTCATATTCATATTCATATTATAATTATTGTTGTATGTTCACACACAATGTAAAATTGTTATTGAATAAATAAATATGAATATGAATAGTAATCACTTAGTTTATAATATAATTCGTAAGTTTTTATATACAAAGAATAATGTTTCATAAGTATTGTTTTAGAATTTATATCTATATTATATAGTATGTGCCTTTAATGCCTGTGGCATAGGTTTACCCTAGTACAGGCACCCCTTATATATTACCTTTACAATGTAACCTTTGCTCTGTATCAACTTTTACCAATTTAAGTTGAATAAATGATTATTATTATTATTATAGCTCAAACCATTACGTCATCCATGCAGTTTTTAATTGCTCACCGCAACGAGAACCGCTCGCACGAGAACCTAATCTCTGAATCTGGCCATAGTCATGTATTTAAAGCTGTGCCTGAAGTCTTCTTTCAGCACTGGCTTTTCACAGCCTTTCATTGAAACTTCAGTTATACCATGCATCTATGTATCTTATGTGGGGGCCAGTCAATGCAGACCGGTGGCACTTCGACCTAGCGGGATCTTTTGTGTCGACACTCTCCCAATAACGACTGCTAAAGATGTTCATGGCAGCCGGGACCGACGGCTTAACGTGCTATCCGAGGCACGGAGCAGGCGATAATTGTCAATCAATACGCACGTAATTTCGAAAAGTCATATAACTTCCGAAAGTCAGAGGTGCGCGACGTGGGTTCGACCCTCTGCATTGCAGTCTGTTGGTCTCCCCACTGAGCTATCGCTGCTCTCGGTTATACCATAAAAATACTAGTTCAACATAAGGACAACGCCTTATAGATTTTTTTCTTTTGGCAAGTAGCAATTGTATAGCAGCGATAGCCAAGTAAGAAACCAGTGGACTGCCACGCAAAGGTCTCGAGTCCAATCCCAAGGTGCGAATCTCTAAATTATGAAATTATATGCGTATTAAATAGTTAATTACCGCTCGCTTTAACGGTGATGGAAAAAGTCGTGACGAAACTTGTATACCTGTAGGATATCTTAGAGTTCTCCAAAACATTTATGGAAGGTATGTGAAGACAGCCAACCTGCACTAGACCAGCGTGGTGGACTACGGCCTTACCCTTCTAACATTGACAAGAGACTTGTGCCTAGCAGTGGGACAGTTTAATACAGGGCTGATATTATAAGTAACAATTTCTAACTAAATTAAAATTAAACCAAAGGTGACCTAACAAACTTATTTTTTACTACAGTTAATTTTAACTGCACTGACTAAGTCAATGTTAAAAGATCATTACAGTTCAGCCGACTCACATTTGAACTAGCGACCCCTGATGGCAATCAACGCCAACGTTTGATTGTCATAACAAAAAAGCTGTGTAACACTGGCTTTATATACAAATAAAATAATATTACTATGTCAGTATACAGATCCACCATCAATGTCAAAAGTCTTCAAATAGTCGTAATATAATTATTACTAGCGGTCGCCGAGTGCTCGAAATTCGACCAAAGTTTGCCTATAAGATATTGCTGATATATGTCATTATATATTGATGTATGTAACCAGAGTTACGCGCTTCGACTGTGTGTGTCAAATGCATGGTTGTGTGCGTGTAATGTTTTTTCATTAATTTAATGTATTTTTAAAGCATATTTTATATAAATATTAGGATTCGCCCCTCCTTCTCCATATAAACTTTAACTGTGCCAAATTTCATACTCCTCCGTCCGCGCAATTTTCGTAAAAAGGGGTACAAAGTTTTTGCTTCACGTATTAATATATAGATATTACTATATTTTGCCCTCGGCTTCGTTGATGAAGATTTGGTCACTTAATGTATGTCCCTCGGGAACAGTACCTATTTTTTTTACGTACAAACGTTACTTCTACGTTTCTGTACCCCTGACAATGCGTATGCGAAATTTCAAGATGATCGGTCGAGCAGTTAATGTGTGAAAACATTTAACAAAAAACTTACATTCATATTTATAAAAATAGTAAGTTATTCGATTTTGTTCGCGCCTTGATATACATGCCTCGTCGCTGCCGTAGCGCTAAGTGTTATAGGTTCGAATCCCATATGGGATAATTATTATTTGTATGGTCCATAAATAGCTGATCGGAGTCCTGATGTACATTATGCACGGCAAGCGAATTCACTATCACTGCACCACCGAGGGAATATACTTATCCTAACCATAATATTATAAATGCGAATGTGGGTTTGTTTGTTTGTTACGCTTTGAGGCCTTAATTACTCGACCGGTCATCATTCAATTTTGTATACACGTTAAGGATACAGAAAGGGACATGGGGCACCTTTCATCCAGAAAAAAGTACTGTTCCCAAGGGATGGAATTTTTTTGACAAATCCTGCTACATTAACGCGTGCGAGTCTAGAATCAAGTAGTTTTATATTTTAGGATATTCAATTAACAGTTTATGTCGTTTATTATTATTATATAGGTTGTATCCCTTAGAGAATGGATATTCCTAAATGACCTAATATTAGGATATTGGGAGCTCAAATTAAATACTAAGAAATATTTTAGGTACCTATGATATGTCATTAAAAAATACTATTTATGCACAACGATTAGCTTTTCCGTATTTTCAAATAAATAAAAACCATTGTAGTTTTTGTTTTATAATATTTTCAATTGACTCATATCAAAAAAAAAAAAAAAAAAAAAAATATTAGAAAACATGATCGCTCACCATCAGGCGGACTGTGGTTATTTTGACGAGCAAAATAAATAAAAAAGAATATCAATTGATATGCAGTAAATCTTAAGAGCAGTCCTTTTTTCTCTTTTTAATAAAGCAATACCATGTTTATTATTTACAATGAGTAGGCGGAGGTCAATTTAAACAGTATTTTAGTTTGAGCCCGCAATAACTCTACTATAAGGTGTTTTAAGGATTAACTATTGCTTACAGGACACCTATAAAACTGTAATTATAATTATTATTATAAAGCCCATCTAGAAATATATGGTTAACTATAAGTTTAATAACCTTTTCAAAGAATGCCATGCTGTAATCTCAACTGCGGTAGTAATATCAATCCATAATTTAATCGTCCACGAGATAAAATGCCTCTCAAATTATATACAAATTAAGGATAATCATCAAATCAAGTGCATACTTACAATATTAGATCATAACTGCTGATAATACAATGTAAGAATGAAACACGCGCCTAACACCGTAATTACGGAGTATCGCTGCGCAGGCGCATGAACGTTTACCGGAACTTGGCAAGATCTACACGACGCCGTAAATGATATGTATTTACACCTCTGTTCGTACACGATTCAATTATGCTATAGTGATTGACTTTTGCTTTGATTTATAAGTTGTATGCAAACACATTTATACAGCCTACTTAATGGAAAACAAGCCCCGTCATCAGACACCGTCGTTTAAGAGTAGTTGCAACACCAAACGTATCGCCCGCGCATTCCCGACCTTTCAAAAAAGGAATTGTTGTGCTATGAAACAGATGACACGACAGTTCCACCAATAATGGAATCCTCAAATAATCTAATCCTGGAGATCAGAGATCTATTCTGGTAGGATCACAACACAAAGTTATTGCGCTGTCCTGTACTGTATAGGCAAGTAGATACTTTCCCAGCAAGGCTCCAGTTTCCCGTAGCTTCAAGGTAACATCCACTTCACCATCTACTTTACAAATATTTAAACAACGGACAAAAAGAACACCCAATTGTGGATCACATAATTTTTTGTCCTGTACGGGATCCAAACTCGCAACACTCGACGCAGTTTCAGTGGCGACGCGACCACTTTAACAACGTCACCCGTGCAGGCAATAATGTGATACATCTTTGTGATATCTCTGCCTAACCTATTGGTAATATACAGCAACATACAATATAATAATCCTTACATAGCCTTGCGTCATACTGCCTTCAGAGATCAACATCTCTAACATAATCACTGATTACATACAGAACCAATTGATCCCAAATCTATTATGAAACTTTAAATATTTTTCTCATAATACGACAATCGCTTTTTAACATAATCACCGTCCGGTCAACGGCCTCTGAACCGGTCTTACAGATTACACTGAATATATTATAAGGATTTCTTTAATCATCGGTTATATCAGTGACATGAGATAATTGGTGATTATTTAATTTGACACGCTCGCTTTGATTCATAACTTCATTTAAATGTTTGCCTGGTAGAGGTTTTGTTTACTGCTTGCGGTTAAGTATGTGGTTTTGATTTCCAGGATGGGCAAACTACTGTTGGGTTTTCCAGTTAGGTAAAGCTTAGTTGCAGCGTCAAGTCTAGCTGTGTTCCCACTAAGTGACAATTGGCGCCCGAATACTCCGGACCTAAAACACGGCTGGGGAATTAAATAATATTATAAATTGTAATGTAAGTTACGTAGTACGTAGTACGCCTTAATTTCTCTACCGATCATCACGAAATTTCTCATTCACGTTGTCAGGGATATAGAAAAGTATATAGTGTATCTTTTATCCAGAAATTGAGTACCGTTTCCAAGTGAAGGGCGGGCAAGTCCTAGTAAGTGATATAATTGTGAATATACTACCTGCCCCTTTAAGCGTATGTTTAAACATACACATCTATACTAATTATAAAGCTAATACTTATAAAGCTGAAGAGTTTGTTTGTTAGTGTGTTTATTTGTTTGTTTGGTTGAACGTGCTAATCTCAGGAACGACCGGTTCGAATTTAAAAAATATTATAGTGTTAGATTGCCCATTTATTGAGGAAGTCTATTGGCTATATAACATCACGCTACGACCAATGCGAGCGGAGCATCTATGAAAAATGTTGCAAAAACGAGGAAAATTTGTATGTGAAGCAGACGAAGTTGCGCAGGTCAGCTAGTACAAATATATATTTTATGTTTATAAAATTCTAATTATCAGCATATTTAGTGACTCCAGTATCTGTCTCTTCTGCGAACATAGATGTGATTATATGTTGAATATATTATATTACTCATATATTAAGCACATAAATAATTTTTTGCTTCTTTTCCTATATATATATATATATATATATATATGAAGTCAAATTATTAATAGATATTTAATTTTACACGCATAAATGTATTATTTAGCATATTTTAGCATAATATCCCTAACCAGTCTTGACAGTTGTAATAACGGTACTTTTATTTTAAGACATGATATAATAATTGGTCCCTGTGCCAGGCGGTAGCGAATGCGACTGCTGTGTATGGTCTCAGTATCCATTCTCGGGTTGAGCGGAGTGCGATTAGGGAGTTTCTTTGTATTCTCAGTGAAATCACGAAATTTGGAACAGTGCTAGGTAAATATCAATATAGATTCGCCCTAAACAAGGAATTCAAAAAATTGTTAGCGAAATGTGGGTATACACCACTTCATACCTTTTCGGGTATATAGGAGTAAAATTACGTATCAATTATCTATATTTAGATGATTAACATATGTTAAATATGCCTGTTAAATTAACTAACGGTCTTTTACTCAAAACATGTTTCTGCTAATTATAATATATTAACATCGAATGAGATGAATTTACATTTCAAGAAACTCATTTTTATTTCGCTTCATCGTCACGTTATCTCTTCGTTGTAAATATTATAGGTCATGACCTTTTTTAATATTGACAAATTTGTCTATTTAAATGAACTATGAGATAGAAGTTTTGGGCCGAAAGACGGCCTTTGCTTTATGATGACGTATGTATTACCCGTCTCGCTTGCAGAAGCTATACCGTTTTACAAGCAACCAGCGTAAGAGAATAAACTCCCCGTCAGGAGTTTCAGAAGCTTACATCTCTAACTGTCCGTTTCGTTAGTCTTACGTTCATATTTCTAAAGGAGTATGCAGAAGTTGATTTCATACTCATTCCGCCAGCTATGTTTTTAGTCTAATAACGGATGCGCCTATTGCCGTCAACTGGACTTCGAGCTACTACTGAATAATTACATACACAATTTGTGGCTTATATCCATGGGGATATACGCGAGAAATTATGTGCGTAATTTTACTTACTATATATAATAGGGGCAGGAAGATGTGTATTATGCCCATGTTTTGCCAGCTATACTTTTAAGTCTCACGTAAATGGGGACGAACCTATTGCAGCTCACCGGGTACAGTTCTAGAGTCTTCTCTCTTAGCCTTTATTATTCCCAAGTCACTTGGGGTCGACTTTTCTGGTCTAACCGCATTTGACTGGATATCAGTTTTTACACGGAGCGGCTGCCACCTGACCTCCACAACTAACGGTACCCTAAGGCTAGACCAGTGTCAGGATATTAGAGGGTACTGACTTTCCCAATAACGACTGCCATAGATGTTCATGGCAGCCGGGACCGACGGCTTAACGTGCTCTCCGAGGCACGGAGCAGGCGATAATTGTCAATCAATACGCACATAATTTCGAAAAGTCATATAACTGCCGAAACTCAGAGGTGCGCGACGTGGTTTCGAACCCGAGACCCTCTGCATTGCAGTCTGTTGGTCTCCCCACTGAGCTATCGCTGCTCTAGTCTCTAGTCTATCTAGTCTCTCTGGGGTACAGTTCTAGAGTGCGTGCTGCTTATTTACTTATTAACTACTGCTTTATTGCTATTAAAAATTGAATGATAGAAATCCCACTAAAACAATACTTTACTCGGGTATCAAAACCGACACATCATCCACAGGCACACATACGCTGCGTCATCAAAGCAGACTCAAAATTTCTTAATAGAAATATATATAATATATAGTTTTAATATCTGTTTCATTTTTCTAAGTTTTATTATTGTTCTGTTTTTATTTATTTTATTTTATATTAATTTTTGTTTATATCTTCATGCTGTGTGCCCTTTTGTGTGCCAAAATAAATACTTTTCTTCTTTCTTTCTTTTTCTTCTTCTACTAGGCTTCCATCTTTAAGACTACGCCGAGCGTAAGAGGCGGTTGGACTGAATGACAGAGCTCGATAATCAAATCGGCGCGCAGCCGCCATAGTAAAATTGTATGGAGGATTTGAAGTGTTTTTTTTTATAAATATGTATCTTTATTGTTAACCAATAACTTAAATATTTGGGACGGACAAATTGTAATATAATTATTTATGTTTCGTTTAAGCTGTAAAAAAGGATAGATTTCTACTGTTATAATCTAAAAATCACGTATCGCGAGCTTATGTTTTTGCATTTTTCGTGCAAGTTTACGTAATTTTGAAGGCAAAAATATTAATTATTGTATTTTTTTACACGGAGTAATTGTAAACACATGCTTTGTTATGGTAAATGTATATTTTATTTTTGTATTAAACAAAAAGTGTTGATTCTATTAACTTAACTGTGACCGCCTGTTTTGGCACATTTCGCTCGGCGCAGTCTTAATGTATTTTCCTTCGGACTGGCAATGCGCGTGTGATACTTACTTTCAAAGAAATGTTGCTAACCCTCTTACTGTAAGTGTTCATAGGCTATAATAACCATCATAGCTTACCATCAGATAGGTCTTAATCTTACTTGCCATTCTGGTAGTATAAAATAGTTAGACATCAGACTGTTGAAGCGTAGACATCTTAAAAGGATCCATTATCTTTTTAAAGTATGTCACCATTACATCTTTAGCTCTCAACACCTATTTAGAACGTTTACTTTCGTGACTCCTTTGACACTTAAGGTTGTAATGCGCATTAACAAATATTCATTTTTTTATAAAACATAAGCAAATTTAGCAAAAATCGCCTCTATATACTTGTATTAAGGTCCAGAGAAACGGTAAAAGTAATGTTATTGTGTCATTGCAATAATCACTATCGACAATCTAATTAATAAACCAATTGTTGTTGATCTGTTTTGCAGCTGAAAATGTTTGTGGAGAGAGTTGTTTCTTAGTTGGTGGTTGAAGCATTGATATCTTGGTATTTGTTCACATTTTGGGTCAGTAGTGAGTAATGATTATCGTTTTAAAATATATTCTAATTAGAAACTGACAGGGAGGTTGAAGCCACAAAGTTGATTTATCGCATATAAGCATGCTTTATAAGGTGATAATAATGAATATAGAAAAAGGATGGACAGATTGGAAAAAAGACAATTTGCTTAACACTGCGCCGAGCGTAAGACAGATAATGACAGAGCTCGTGCGGCCCATATTCAAATCGGCGCGCGGCCGCCATAATAAAATTGTATGGTGGATTTGAAATGATTTTTTAATAAATATGTATCTTTACTGTCAACCAATGACTGAAATATTTGGGACGGACGAATTGTAATATAACTATTTATGTTTTGTCTAAGCTGTAAAATAGGATAGATTTCTACTGTTATAATCTAAAAAACCACGTAACACAAAATTTGTTACACTACTACTACTATTAAACTTTACAAATTTTTAAGCTAATTAAATTATTATTAAAACTATTTAGATTTAATTTAATTTTACACTTTCCCCGTGACCATGGCTGCTGAAAAGCAACCGAAACGTCGGGGAAAGTGTAAAATTAAATTAAATCTAAATAGTTTTAATAATAATTTAATTAGCTTAAAAATTAGTAAAGTTTAATAATATTAGTAGTGTATCGTTGGGAGTCTTAGTAATGAAACGAAGATGAAAGTTGGAACAAGACTGACTTTATTTCGTCTAATACATGGTTATATATTCTTACACACTAGCACATACTTACATCTACACTACACCTCTCGGGGGAGGGTAAAAAAAAAACTTTGTCATACACAGTTTTTTTTTTTTTTTTTTAAACATTCACTTTGAATACATTTTTTATTTTTATTTCAGTTCGAATACAATGAACCTTCAATATTGAAACAATTTATTAATTATAAAAGTAAAGTAAAATGCAAAAGAAAAAAAAAATCAAGTATAAAAGTGTATAAAAAAAATAGTATAATAAAAGTGTATAGGTATTGTATAATTAGTAAGTAAATTAGGGTTGCTGCATATTAAGTATTATCATTGGTGCTTACAAACAATTTTGTTCGATTTTTATGGATAATGTCCATTTTACCGTTTTTAATAATCTCAACATTGGGTGTCATATCACGAACAACAACATAAGGGCCTAAGTAGATAGTATCAAGTTTATTGCCGGTTTCATTTCTCAACAATATAAGATCATTCGGTTTGTATGTAACGGGATTTATACTATTGTCATATCTAATCTTCCTGACCTGTTTGCTTTGTATTAAGTTTTTACGGGCTTCCTTTAATGAAGTTTGCATTCTATATTTTAACTCCGCGGGATAGTGATCATAATTATAAATAGGATCCACAGTTAAATTACTTAAGTTAGAAGGTAATATGCATTTCTTACCGAAAACCAGTTCGTATGGAGTAAATCGAGTTTGAGAATGGACTGATGTATTGTATGAAAAGCTCCAGAAAGGTAACCACCTACTCCAGTAGTCCAGGTGATTATCTGTCTGAATTCTAAGATACATACCTAAATGTTTGTGAGCGTTTTCCAGGGCACCAATACTTTCGTGGTGATATGCTGTGGATTGGAGTTGTTTTATATGTAACAATTGACAAACCTCTTTAAATAATTCTGATGTGAACTCTGCACCTCGGTCAGTCGCTATTTCAACGGGGATTTCATACCTAAGGATGAAATTATTAACAAACGTTCTAGCAATTTCAGATGAAGATTTGGTCACCAAAGGATACGCCTCAACGTATTTAGTTAACTCACATTGCAGCGTAATGATATATGAGTAATTGTCATTATCTCTCGTTATAGGGCCGACAATGTCTAAAAATATCTTTTCGAAAGCTGACCCAGCAGTCGTTGTAATATTCATCGGCTCTTTAGTTTTTACTGAGTATTTCTGTTTTTGACACTGTTCGCATTTTTCTACAAATTTTTTAATATCGTTCTCAAGTCCTGGCCAGTAATAATATCTCTTTATATTGTTATACATCCGCCTTATGCCCGCGTGGCCACTTGTGGGCAAAAGGTGGAAGTCATTTAAGACTACTGTCCTATCATCGACTTCATCGATACGTTGAATATTTTTCAAAATTATTAAGCGGGGTCCGGACCACTCATTAATGTTATTTATTTATTCGTTAATTTCTCTATAAATATATTGTTAGTACTATTCTTTAAGTAATATATTTCTTCAACATTTATCAACTTACAAAACTCCGCGAGCTCTCTCACAAAAGCGCCTGGCGTCAGTTGCGATTGAGAGTCTGGGTTTATAAATAAAACTTTTTTCCTAGGAACGTATATAAATACTCTATTCTCCTTCTCTATTTTCCTCGTACTTCTCAATTTATTGAGTTCATTTTTAGTGATACATCGCATTTCAACTGATTCTCTCGGTTTGACATGCGTTTCCACGACTTTTGGTTGATCAGGCCAATCGTCAGAGACACGCATGTCCAACGGAGGATTCGTTGCTAAGTCTAATTGTCTTTTTTGTCGTCTAGTCAACAAACACATAACCCTTTCATTCATCTCTTTCAGCTCATCCGATGTTACTATTAGCCTTGATAATGTATCAGCCACATTCTCAGAACCTTTTACGTACGATATAACATAGTCATACTCTTCTAAAATCAACCGGAACTTCATGAGTCGGCTGGATGGGTCTTTCATATTAAATAAATAAATAAGAGGTTTATGGTCTGTCAATATCTTAAATTTACGCCCATAAAGACGAAAATGCTTAATAGCCCATACGATCGCTAAAAGTTCCTTTTCTATGGTTGGGTACCGTTTTTTCCGCCTTATTAAGACTCCTACTAGCAAAAGCAATCGGTTTTCCGTCCTCATTAGATAGAATTGCCCCTAATGCATATCCAGATGCATCGGTTTGTACCAAAAATGTATTTGTTTCTGAGAAATTGGGATATTGAAGAACGGGAGGTGAAGTAAGACTATTTTTAAGCAAATTAAAGGCATTTACACAACTATCATTCCATGTAAAAGGTACATTTTTCTTTAACAATAAATTTAAAGGATAAGCTATACTAGCGAAGTTTTTTATAAATTTTCTATAATAATTTGCGAAGGCCACAAACCTTTTAACTTCTTCTGTGTTTGACGGCCTTGGATAGTTAGTTAATACTTTTATTTTATCCGGGTCAGGTGATACACCATTGCCTGAAACTACGTGACCTAAGTATAACATCTCCTTCCTTAAAAAATCACATTTATCTGGGTTAAGTTTAAGATTACACTGTCTTATTCGGGTAAACACGTCTAAAAGATTTTTATTGTGATCTAACATTGATTTTCCAAAAATTACTAAATTATCTAAATAAATTAAACATTTGTCGTAATTTAGTCCTGACATGGCAATATTCATCATTCGGGAGAATGCGCTTGGGCTTGTTTTTAGTCCCATAGGCATTCTGGTCATCAATTCAATTGACCCGAACCGAACGCAGTGAATTTTCTACTGTCTGGGTGAAGGCCAACTTGATAATAAGCGGAACTTAAATCTAATTGACTAAAATAAACAGAACCGGATAAGGAATCAATAATTTCGGTAATATTAGGTAAAGGAAATTTATTATTTTCTATCACATTGTTAAGTTTTCTGTAATCGACTACTAAACGCCACGTCTTCGCGCCATTATTATCTGTTTTCTTCGGGACTAACAGAACAGGACTAGACCACTCGCTCCTAGTAGGTTCGATTATTCCTTCTCGTAACATTTTTTCTATCTGTTTCTTTACCTCTCCCTTTTGAGAATAAGGTAATCTATAGGGTTTAACGTATATCGGTTCGGTATTTGGTTTCAAATTAATTTTTTGTTCGTATAAATTCGTTGTGGACAATTGGTCCCCGGGCAAATAAAATATATCCGGAAATTTCGCACACAATCTTTCAATTGACAGTCTCTCTTCGTCATTCAAATAAGTTAAATGCAGCAAAGAAAATAACTCTTTTACTCTATCAGCGTTTCTGTCACACTTCTCAAACGCGCATATATTATAATCTTCTAAACGATGTAAAGTAGGCTCAATATTTTTTAAAGTAACGACTTTTTCTGTTGTATTTAATATCTTAATAGGTATTCTGCCATCCCGTGATGATACAATGGAATTTGCCATAAAAACTCCTTCGCAATATTCCCTTGACAAAACTACGCCGTCACCTATGAATGTCGTATAAATAAGATGAATAGATTCCGATCTCGCCAGTATAGTTAAACTAACATCATAAGTATGTCCCAAAATTGGTAAATATATTCTCTCATTATGTATATCTAATAGTGATAACGTACTAGTTTCGTAATTTAATATCGCCGCAAACTTATTTAAAAAGTCACTACCAATAATACCACTTGCCCTACAAGGTAAGGTATGAAAAACAAAGAACTTGTGACTAAAAGTATTATGTTTTGCCTGTAAAGTTAAACAAACGTATCCAATCGCCTCTATATTACCACCAATACCTTTTATAAGCGTCTTCTCTTTATGGATAGGAATATTATAAACATGTACGTGTTTATATTCTATAACTGAAATTGATGCGCCGGTGTCAAGTAACCAATCCAAAGTGCATGCATTGTTTAAACTAAATTTAATTGATGGAGAATTATGCTTACAAGTAAAAACACAAGGGTTAGGAACGAAAAAACTTGTTTTCGTTAACTGAATTAACATTTGCCGATTGCGGGTGAGTGTCTGTTGAGTCTGTCAACGTATGTACGTGCTGCAAATGTGACCTTTGGTTACCAAAGTAACTATTATGATAGTACCTACCTCTATAATAAGAAGGCCTTGTCCTTGAACCGCCTCGGTTCCCTGGTGACGTTTGACTCCAACCTCGTCCATGGTTAACTGCATAACTTCCTCGCGAAAATTGGTTCGGCTTACCTCCAGGGGTTGCTGCTCCTCTACCACGATAATTGCCATTAAAATTAGTACGTCCTTGACCTCGTCTGTAATTAAAATTTTTATTAGGAGTCATTGACAAAATACCGTTTGATGTGGAGGGCATGGACACTTCCTCGTCTACAGCGGCTTGTATGGCGTCCTTGATGCTGTCAAAATTACGAGCTGCGATTATGGTGCTAATCCTTCGATTGCGTAAGCCGTTCGCAAAGCGCTTTATAGCTTGCTGTTCATTTACGGGCTTTAGAACACTGTAATTGTTGTCATTGCCATTAGCTTGCGCAATCGTTAGATCGACGAATAATTCTGTAAGTTTTTGACCATAATCATTAATAGATAATTCATTTTGCATAAGACCTTGTAACTTAGTTTGCATAGCGGCAGCCGATTTCTTAGGTAACAAATTTATTTATTTATTTATTTATTTATAAGGTTAACCAACAATTGTTTACACGGATACATTCATTGAAAACTTAAATAACTACAAAATACATAAACAAGTGTAACAATTATTTATAGGTTAACACCACATGCATTACAATTAAATTAATTTAAATAAGCTTTAAATTATTTATCATTTGTAATTATATGCTTTAATTACAATATAATTACAGAAAAAGAATAAATTACAATAAAAATAACTAACATTTACAAATAACATAACAAATAGTATCCATAATAGTTATAAAAGCATTACTAACATTAAGGTGAAACTCTGTATATGATTAAGTATTTGAGCAGAGATAATATCAAGTAAAAAATAAATGCTTTCTCATGTCATTTAATAACTCATCTAACGTAGCATAAGAACGATACAAACTCAATTTCGCTGAGTGATTCAAACGACTTTTCAATACAAAATTAATTAACTCAATTTTCGATTAATTTTTTAGAGTTGAGGCATAGTACTCGATGCCGTCTATTAAACTTTCGGTAGTAGAAGTTTTACCGTCTAACATTGGCAATAAGCTCAAAGCAATCTTCAAGTTAAATTCCATTGTTACAGATTTGTTTATCTCAGTACAAAGTTCAATCACTTTAGAATGTAAGCTTTTAAACATACTACAATAATTAGAAATTATTTTACACTCATCTTTTGCAATGAGACCTAAATTTATAGATTCATTTATCTTCTTTAACTTTTCATAAAATTTTACATTTATTAAATCTGCTTCACTTCGCTTTGCTACTAAAATATTACCTTTTCTACGACTTGGTCCGATTTTGACTAAATAAGTTTTTATACTCAATAACTCATCATATAATTCTTTCAATATATCGGCCATAACATGTCGTTAAAGTAAAAGAAATAATATTGTATAATAAAATTAATAAGTAAAATGTTTTCTATAAGCAAAACTCATACATACGAAGATATACACCTGTCAGTGGAGAAAAAGAAACCTGAATCGTACGTGTCCATTGTCCAACATTAGTCGTAGGTACCGATTACACATATAACGCACACTTGTCTCATTAATCGCACAGAATAACGTATTACCGCACTTAATACTGATTTTTCTTTTGCACTTTTACCGCATTTTTGCACTTAATAACACTCATTTATTACCGCACTACCGTAAAATCGTAACGCCTTAGCCTTAGACGTTTTCTTCTTTGTTAATGCCCTTACGAGCCTCGCGCCGAAATTGGGACAGCTGCCTCTGCCATGATCTCTGGTCTATCTCTCGCCGCATCCAATCAATATGACATTTACGGTATATCTTGAAAATACCAAAAAGTGCAGCACAGCTCAGTAATGTCGTAATCAGTATAAGCAGGATATTACTGATGCTCAGATGGTTCTCTAGTCGGTCTATGGTATTAACGCCACTTCCAGCTGCGTTTTGCGCCAGCACGAATTCTTTTTTTGTTTGACTACCACCCATCTTTTTGATAATCTATATTTTTGAAACTTTTTTAACAAAAAGAAGCACAAGCTTCGCGTAACGCGCAAATGTATGTCTCATGTTGATAGGCGATATTTAGTACTCGTGAGTGTTACCGGAGCCGGAACACCCATCACGCGCACGCGCCTTTTATGGCAGGGTCGCCATGTATCGTTGGGAGTCTTAGTAATGAAACGAAGATGAAAGTTGGAACAAGACTGACTTTATTTCGTCTAATACATGGTTATATATTCTTACACACTAGCACATACTTACATCTACACTACAGTAGTAGTATAACAAATTTTCAAAACTATGTAATAAAGTGTCAAATAAACAACGCGATAAAATCCGTATATAGTAGTTTAACTTCAATGAATAATATTCGCGTAAACAGAAGACAATATTATAATATAATGTAATAATAATATAATGCGTACCGCTAAGGAGTGTAATTCGCTACCTAAGTCTGTGTTCCCGATGAGTACAATCTGGGTGTCTTCAAGTCGCGAGTGAATAGGTATATTCTAGGCAAGCGTGCTCCATCGTCGACTGCATCTTCACTTAAGATCAGGTGAGATCACGGTCAAATGAAAGCCCATTTCAGTATGAAAAAAAACACAGCTGACGAAAGTGGACTTAGTACCCCACTGCCTACCTCTTGGGAGGTAAAAGTGTAAGGCTTTGTATGGATGTAAATTATTATAGTAATTTAGTTAATATTATCAGCTTGTATATACCAGTTTTGGATGTAGGAGTCTTCTTTTTAACTGCTGACTGCCATTTTATGTTATATGATCACTCCATTTGGCGACTGTTTTACGCTGCATTTGCGAAGTTATGATTCCGATCGAGATCTGGTACACCTTAAGGATTATCGATTCTTTGGCCTATACCAACAACGATCTTCTGCGTCAGCTGACAATTTTCTGGAATATGTCGGTTACTTTGGTTTAGTGTTTAGTTTAATTTAGTAGGTTGGTTTCGGTTTTGGTTTCGGCCTAGTTTCAGCAAAAAACGAGCAAAATCATTTAGCTAAAATAACGAGTGATAATATATGTTATGTTATCAATCATTAGATTAGTTCAGATATCATAGACTGAATAATAAATATGTAATTTAAAATAAAACTGATTATGACTGATTATTTGTTTTCCCGCGAAAACATGACCTTATATGGCAGTTTCGGTTTCGGTTTCGGACGAAACTGAGACCAAAGCCGAAATTCGGTTTCAGTTTCGGTTTCGGCCGTAAAAACCAGTTTCGTTCGGACACTACTTTGTTTCAATAATAGTATGTATTTTTTCCTGTTTTTATGAGACCACTTTCCCACTAGGAATAATTCTTGTGTCGCGAGGAACTTAACATTGACACACTGGCCACAAATAATACCCCGATTCTATACAGCTATAACTTGGATCACACAATGTTTTACATGATGTCGATGCTGTATTCAGGTTTTAAAAATAATTTGATGTTATTTTAAGAACTGACATACATACATATATATATATATATATATATATATATATATATATATATATATATATATATATATATATTCATTCATAGATTCACGCCTGTTTCCCAGAGGGGTAGGCAGAGACTACGGATTTCCATTTGCTACGATCCTGACACACTTCTCTGGCTTCATTCACTTTCATCACATTCCTCATATACGCCCGTCGGTTCAAGGTGCTCTTAACCTGGCCTTTGTCCAGAACGCCTCCGATCTGATCAAGAAACGTTCGCCTAGGTCTTCCTCTTGCGACTGTTTCATTCACATCACATATATATATATATGTATATATATATATGTATATATATATAGCCAAAGTTATTAAGTATTACTAGCCTGCATAATAATAAACTACTTTAATAGAATTTGACTGCGACTGTCCACGTCTTAGCATCGTATGTTATAATTTATCACCTATGCATAAACAATGCTGTTGCAAAAAGGCTAGTGTCATATTGCAGAGTAATTTATTTAAAAAAATATTTTCTAAGTAATCTAATATCTTCTCTCTTAGCCTTTATTATTCCCAAGTCACTTGGGGTCGGATTTTCTAGTCTAACCGGATTTGACTGGACATCAGTTTTTACACGGAGCGGCTGCCGCCTGATCGCAATCCGAAGGCTAACGATACCCTAAAGCTAGACCAGTGTCAGATATTAGAGGGTACTGACTTTCCCAATAACGACTGCCATAGATGTTCATGGCAGCCAGGACCGACGGCTTAACGTGCTCTCCGAGGTACGGAGCAGGCGATAATTGTCAATCAATACGCACATAATTCCAAAAAGTGGGTTCGGAACCGAGACCCTCTGCATTGCAGTCTGTTGGTCTCCCCACTGAACTATCGCATAATCGAATATAGTAAAAGATAATCGTTAAAATTAATTATACTATAAATTAGTTTAAGAAATTTTATCACAATAGGCATTGTATTGTCAAAAGTTATTTGTCTAAATTAACACATAGAAATCAATTCAGATATCAGAGACTTCGAAAATGAATAGCTTGTGTGCTGTATACCGTTTAAAAACAGAGTATTTGCTACAAGCAGAAGAACTGCATTGGTGTTCCTGCTGGTACGATCACAGCATACCAGGAAGAAACGTCATAGCTAAAACATATACGTTGTAAAATTTATTTAACCGAGTGACCAGCAGATTTTTTTAAATCTAGTTTTGGTGGCGACATACTAATGTCTTCTTACGTTTATGCGAATGTATTAAAAATAAACAACTTAATACGGATTTTGTTGCGATTAATTTGTAAAGCACTACATTATATACAGACAGCCTCGATGGCGTAGTGGTTAGTGTAACCGACTGCCACGCCCGAGGTCACGGGTTCGATTCCCGCACAAGTCAAACATTTGTGTGCATGAACATGGATGTTTGTCTTGGTCTGGGTGTTTCTATGTATAATATGTATGTATTTACAAAAAAAAGCATATAAGTATGTTTATCCATTGTCTAGTACCCATAGTACAAGCTCTGCTTAGTTTGGGCTAGATGGTGTTGTGTGTATGTGGTAGAATATTATTATTTGGTAGTGGACAAGACAATGAAACCACCTACTCACGACCACTAGCTTGGTCACCCGTGACCAAGGCAGCTAAGAAACTATCGGAACGAAAATTCTAAATCCTAATAGCGTAATAAATTAAATAATTGAATAGTAGTAAAGTTTGAAAGTATCATAGTTTAATTGTTTCAAAATCACATAACTGAAGTGTTTTTAAATAAACTGCGAAATCTACCTATGTGTAGTTTAATTTCAAGTAAGCTTATCAGTTATCTACACTAGAGTGGATGGCCCTTAGGGGTCTGGAACACTCCATGAAATTCATTGCAAACAGAGCCACGGGCTTCACCTGGCAGTTCTGCGGGTACAACAAGGGCCAAATACGCCAGCTCACTCCTGTGAGCTGGCGTATTAATTAATAATAAATTAAAAATTATAACTAATTAATTATTAATAAATTAAAAATTATAACGCTCCTGCGTTCACTGGCCATTTTGGCACCAACAACTTCCTGTGCTGTTTGAGATTGGCAAACAATTTGATCTGCAGAGCCTGTGGTGAACAGGACGAGTCCATATCGCATCTACTATGTGAATGTGATGCGTTGGCTGGATTGAGGATGGGTCTGATGGGATTGGCCTATCCAAACCCTGAAGACTTCAGGCTTCTCCCTCTGTAGTGTACGCTGCGGCTGATGCAGTACATTCATAAGGAGACAGCTAAAGGATAGATCTTGGGGCCGACACCAAAGATCCCACTGGGTCGAAGTGTCGCCGGTCTCACTGACTGGCCCCCACATAAGATAAGATACGATATCTACACTATAATCCAGATTAACCAGTATAATAAATAGAAAACAAAATATTTTGTATCTGATACTGTATTCAGTCTAATATTGACTGCACGGATGGCGTAGTGCTTAAGTGGTCACCTCGCCACTGCAACTGCGCCGAATGTCGTGGGTTCGAATCCCACACGAAGCAAAAATGTGTGTGATACACAAATATGTTTCCCGAGTCTGCTGTTCTTTTTGTCTGTTGGTTAAATGTTTAAGGCCCCCGCGACACATAAATTATTCTTAGTGCAAGAGAAGTCTTAAAAAAATGTAAGAAAATATCTGATACTGTATTCTGTAGCATCTATTCAGTCTAATACCAATCACATACTATCAAACAAAATATATTTCCAATAACAATAAATTTAAATTAAACAAACATTAATCAGAATGCCATCTTCAATGCATCATACAGAAATCGTGTTTGGCTTAACGAAAAATTTGTTCACAAATTGTCCGCTGGCATTTGAATGATTTATAAATGATAAATGACTAGATATCGTCGGTGGTTTCGTCTGTCTCGGTGGCGCTGCGGTAGTGAATGCGACTGTTTTACGTTAGTCCTCGGGTTGGATTTCAGTCACACTAAATAAAAGTTAGGTAGTGAATTTTAGTGTCAAGAAAAAGAGCGAAATGTGCCAAAACAGGCGGTCACAGTTAAGTGAATAAAATCAACACTTTTTGTTTAACACAAAATATAAAATATACATTTACCATAACAATGAATTGGTTTACAATTACTCCGTGTAAAAAACTTAAAATAATTAATATTTTTGCTTATAAAATTACGTAAATATGCACGAAAAATGCAAAAACGTAAGCTCGTATTACGTGAATTTTAGATTATAACAGTAGAAATCTATCCTATTTTACAGCTTAAACGAAACATAAATAGTTGTATTATAATTTGTTTGTCCCAAATATTTAAGTTATTGGTTGACAATAGAGATACATATTTATTAAAAAAGCACTTCAAACCCTCCATACAATTGTACTATGGCGGCCGCGCGCCGATTTGAATATGCTCCGCACGAGCTCTGTCATTATCTGTCTTACGCTCGGCGCAGTCTTAATAAGATGGCTGTATGAGTCCAGTCCATCGCAGTGCCTCGAACAGTCGTTAGTCCTGTGGCTAATATCTCTACGGTTGCGTTGGATCGTACCTTCCAGTCAGACTATGAAAGTGAGGGTATATCTAGTGCTATTGTGTTTGTGCATACCACAGTGCAAACACATCTGGCTAGTCTTGAATTACTCGATGGTCGCCTCGCCGGTAACTATAGTAACCCACTGTTATTGTCATGGTTACTGTAGAAAGCTCAAATTATAACAACCGACTTAGACATGTATTTAATAATGATATATTTCAGAGTTGCACTGCTGTATGAACTGCAAACAAACAGACACACTCTCACAATATAATATTAGTTAGCTTTGAAATACATTTCGTATAAGAGATTAATTGCTTCGTGCATTCTGTTGCATTGTTTTTGCTACTGTTGTTGTGTATCACGCTCTCGTCAATGTAAGGACAGGCAGTTTACAAGATTTATTGAAGGTCGAATACAGTTACTGTTCATTCTTAACTATGTTTTCTTTGATCAGTAACTAGCCGACCAAGATTCTTATGGCGCCAGCCAGCTTAGTAGACATCCACTCGTTTGCTTATGACGCTCGATAGAATAATTTAAAAATATTTAATAGCTTAACCCGGCCATGCTTGCTGTGGATCAGTCTCATATTAATTATTCGGAATAAAAAGTGTATATAAACACTTTTATATAAGAAAACAACGTTGTATAAAAATTCCAAGTCAATCCATCGACTAAGTTGCAGAAACAAATTCAAATTCAAAATAAATTTAAAATACAAGGTAACACTTATGAATGTCAAAGTTACACTAATTTTTTCTGTGAATTTACAAATACTGCCACGTTCAGCAAAGCAAGGGTGTAGGGCTCATGAGAAGAACGGGCAAGAAACTCATGGTCACTCTTTTTAATCGCCAAGTTTTTGTTTACAAATCATAAGAGCTGTTAGGTGCTGCAACCATTTCTCCATGAACTATTACTGAACATACTCAAGTATTTAATAAATAATAAAATATATAATAAAATATATATATAAATATAAATAATTTGATGGTAGCCTCTAAAGCAGCAGTATGGTAAATAGGAGCATCCATTTACATGTACATTAATAATCAAGACAAGGCATGATTGTAGTCCGTAGCTTAATCTAACAGTTTAAATAAAAATGTAGTAAGTAAATCATCGAATTCCACGATACCAAGGTCGACCAGTCACCACAAGTAGCACCCGTTCACGAGTAAGACGCATGGGCCAGCCATCGCCCCCTTCGCCATATTGGAGGGAAGAGATCGAATATGCATGAGCTGAATTTTATATATAAAGGTATAATATCATAATAATAATATCAGCCCTGTATTAAATTGTCCCACTGCTGGGCACGGGCCTCTTCTCACTGTGAGAAGGGTATAAAGGTATACCTAAATAATATTTGACCGCCTGTTGAAAATAAAAATTAAAAATGTTTATTACAGCGTTTAACAAATAAGAAAACTTATCAATCTTAAGCACTTTATATAATTACGTAAACCAAATGCGGGCAGAATGTTGTATCCCTTGTAATGTTATTAATACTATAAAGAAAACAACATTACACTTTTTTACCACCGCATTACAGAATACTTTCTGCGTTGGGTGAAACAAAGAACACAAAAGATAAAGACAAATTCGGCAAAGACAAATTCGGCATAAATATTTATAAATCACACAATTGTCCCGCGCTGAACCTACAGGACTCGGCACACTGTCGGTGGCGTTGGTGTAGCCACCACCGTGTAATCAGTCTTTTGTACAAAACTTTTACACAATAGTACCTACATATCTTTGTAAATATAAAGTTAAAGGTATAAAATAATATAATAATCTAATATTCTATCATATACACACAACACCATCTAGCCTAAACTAAGCAGAGCTCGATAAACATACATATATACCCACTTTCTTTGTAAATACCTACATATTATACATAGAAACACCCAGACCAAGACAAACATCCATTTCCAATGTCCATGCACACAAATGTTTGACTTGTGAGGGAATCGAACCCGCGACCTCAGGCGGGTAAATGCCGTAAATTCTGATTGCGTCTTTCTTTTCTTTTAATTCCAACTAAGGTGGTGATCAGGTTAAGCGTGACTACGACTTATAGAAACTTGCAATCGACTTGACTCGACTCGAATAAGCTCAATAACTTGGAGAAAGTAGCTAAAGCCAATTTTATAAATAAGAAGTTGTAGATATTAAACTGATAACCAATAAATTTAATCTCAAAGAAGACTAACTAACCGAGTCATTTACCATATTTAGAAGGAAATGATCCTTTAAGAATTCCTTGAACCTTATCTAGGAAGTATATTATTATAATCAATAACGTCAGGTTTAAAGTTCTCGAAATGAATGACAGCACAGCTTTATTTGTATAATATAATATATTTAGATAATACTCATATAAATATATTTTAATATTTTTATTTGTATATTAATTAATTAAGGGCAATTAAAATGTTTTAAAGTAGGTATATTGCATTGGAGAAAACTATTTGAAATGATGGTATTAATAACAAAAAATATTAATGTGGTTAGCATATTTATGAATGCTTTCAATATAGGGGATATAAGTCACGTATTCCCAGTTGAGTAAAGAGAATCCGAGCACGGAGCAGTTGAAAGAACCATGAACTTCCTACTGACAAATTATTATTATATTTTCTAGGAACCGGACAAGCATTCGCTGCATATTGGTAAACGGTGACTATGTGAAGCCAATGTTCGCTTAACATGGCTTACACAGCCGACCCTAAGCACGAGAGTTCTGAATTGCTAGCACAGAAGGAAAATAAATAAATAAATCACATTAGAACTGACAACGCAGGGCTTCTTTAAATAACCTGGCAACACCAGTCTTGCAGTCTTTTGTAGGGCAACCCTAATTACCAAGTCATGGTGCTTGAGATATAAATTAACCTTTTTTCACAGAGTTCTGGCTATCATTTCAGTGCTCACCAGACGGCGCCACTAGCGAGTAATGTCTTATCAATCCCGTATTTGGCGGTAATAATAATCGATTTCTATCGTTTCTGTAAAATACTACAAAGTATGAAGTCTAGAGACCATACTACCCGCTAGCACCTCTAGCCTCTCATTATAAACACCTACAAAACAGAAATGTTTGCTTTTAATCAAGATGATATAATGATCACGATAGCAGGCATCAACTTGTCAACCAAAAATTAAAAAGGTATATTCCACGCCTCCCTCTCAAACTGTTCAGCAAAACATCTTAATTGCTTGATTAATTTTCATTTAGGTATATAAATATTTTGTATAATTGGCCTTACTTTTTTGTCAATTCTTAGGTTTGTAGCACAGTACTACCAGCTATATAAAACACAGTGAAGCAATTGAAAGCTACCAATTGTACATCGGTACATATTAAAAAAAATATTTAAATATCATGTCCTTAAAAGAGCTATAGAAGCCAAAACAATTTTTTTTTTCCTTCTGTCTGTCCGTATGTTTAAACGCACATCACGCAATAACTACTGCACGAAATCGAATGCGGTTTTCACAGTAGTATTGCTGCAGGCTAATTTAAAGTCTAATGTACGTTTTACCTTGATACGCTGACTAGAAGTTAATTAAAAAAGCAAATATAGTTAGTTACCTACTTCAAGCGATAGCTTAGTGGGGAGACCAACAGACTGCAATGCAGAGGGTCACGGGTTCGAACCCACGTCGCGCACCTCTGACTTTCGGAAGTTATATGACTTTTCGAAATTATGTGCGTATTGATTGACAATTATCGCCTGCTCCGTGCCTCGGAGAGCACGTTAAGCCGTCGGTCCTGGCTGCAATGAACATCTATGGCAGTCGTTATTAGGAGAGTGTCGACACAAAAGATCCCACTGGGTCGAAGTGTCGCCGGTCTGCACTGACTGGCACCCACATAACATACATACCTACTTCAAAATTCCACGCATCGGAAGTCGTAAGTACAGCCTAGTGGGAAGACCGACAAAGGAAAATGTCGTGAGAAAACCTATGTATATGTTGGGAGAGCATGTTGGTCTAAATCCAAGCGCACTACACACTAAGTAATTAGAGAACTAAATTCAGTAGCTTGAAGATAATTTTCCAGTCAGTCTGTTTCAAATGGGTCTTGACCCATTTGAAACAGACTGACCTGATGGGCCTTGGCCCATCTTGTATGTTTCATAATTTTACAAGTTCATCACATTGTCGACATACTCGCAGGTCAGGTACAGGTGGTCACAGGCTTCACTTGAGTGATTCAATCGCATCAAAGTGAAACGTACGATATAATATAGTGATACATATCTTTAAATGTGGCACTGCCTTTACCAGAATAACATAAATACGTATAATAAGTACTTATGTACAACATAAATATATATACCTCTACAGCTATGACTTAATAATCAGACAAAATAATACTGATTATCATCGCAGTGTCAGGTATCAATTTTCGTTTTGTTTCATTATTAATTGGTAGGTGTTTTGCGATACCGTTATAACGGTACTTAATAGATAATGTCATTATGACATACTGGGATATAGTTACTAAATAATTATCGAAGTATAAAGTTGACTTAAAGTCAATGTTGAAGTCAATGCCCGAACGTTTAATTAAGTCAAAACATTGATAATATCAATAGAGTAACTGTAGTAGTAAGTGATATACTAAAAAGAGTTTCAATAAACATTATAAACGTTAAAAGATATATCAGTTGTTTATTTATTAGAATGTAAACTGTGGCTAATTATTGCCCATCAACTTACCATGAATGATAACGGTGCTATTGAACTTACAGACATCTTATGAATATTATAAATGTGAAAGATTGTAATCATGTTTGGGGGTTTGAATGCTTGGTACTCAATCTCATCTAAACACAGAATATATCATGGGAAGTGTTCTAATGAGTTATTCCACCTTATCCCGTCCTCCCCTTTCCTATCCAGAACAACGCGCGCTGGGCTCAGATGCCATCCTTACACGGTAGCGTCGATTAAAGCGCGCACCAACAAGTTTGAGTCCTCATACCTCTGCCGAACGATCAAGGTATGGCATTCTCTTCCAAGGCACGTGTTTCCTTCTTCCTTCAATCTTGGGTTCTTTAAGCGGGGTGTGAAAAGGCACCTTCTCAGGCCGTCAAAGTAGGGACCTCAATATCGCCTTAGCTGCTATGAGGATGGTGTGGAGGCCACTGCTCTTGGACCACATGATCGCTTACCATCAGCTGGAGTGAGTTCATTTTAACGTGCAAATAAAACCGTAGATCAGGTTCGAATGAAACTTGTTGCATATACAGGTCTTGGATTAACACTGTATAGGGTCATAAACCGGTATTTGATTTACACATAGGATTTTTCTCCCAGTATTCTTTTTCATGTGAATCACATAAAAACTAGTACATACATACTAAAATTATAAATGCGATAGTAATTCTGCTTGTCTGTTAGGCTTTCATGGCTAAACAATTACACCAATGTTAATAAAATTTGACTAGGAGATAGATTGTATACTAATATTTATCCTGGTATGTGTTCCTAGCCGGATAACATGGGGGAAGATGGAGACAGAAATGATGCAAACATTCTCTCTTTTCCCTAACCTTTATTATTCCCAAGTCACTTTGGGGTCGGCTTTTCTGGTCTAACCGGATTTGACTGAATATCAGTTTTTACACGGAGCGGCTGCCACCTGACCTCCGCAACCCGAAGACTAACGATACCCTAAGGCTAGACCAGTGTCAGGATAATATAGGGTACTGACTTCCCAATAACGACTGCCGTATATGTTTACGGCAGGCGGGACCGACGGCTTAACGTGCTCTCCAAGGCACGGAGCAGGCGATAATTCTCAATCAATACGCACATAATTTCGAAAAGTCATATAACTGCCGAAAGTCGGAGGTGCGCAACGTGGGTTCGAACTCGAGACCCTCTGCATTGCAGTCTGTTGGTCTCCCCACTGAGCTATCGCTGCTATGAAAACATTACTAACTAATATTTAGCTGCCTCTCAGCCAAAGCTGTCTAATCTCCAATCAACCTATGATCAACATTGAGCGATTTAATTTCGAATTAGTTGGTAATTAACGCTTAGTTATTTCTTCAATATTTAAGATCCTAATCAATACTAGAAATGCGAATGTGAGTTTGATTATTTATTTGTTTGTACCCTATCATTCCTTAACTACTCGATCGATGTCCATAAAATTACGCATACACTTTTTTAGAGGAAGAGCATAGGACATAGGGTACCTTTCATCCATAAGAAGTACTGTTTCTAACCTAACCAAACCTACATTTACGCGAGCGAAGAAAACGAAAGAGAAAAGAGAAAAATCGAGAAACGTCTAGTAAGTTTATAAGTAAGACTTTACTAGTTCATCTTTTAGTTACCGTCAGTTAAAAAGAACGAAAGCAAAAGTACTACGGTTAGATCCGACATAAAGATCAATGGATAATAACGGCGTCGTGGGTCGGAGGTCAATGACTTCACCTTGGTTGTACTTCCTTAAGTGGTTTAAAGTAATTGAGTAGAAATTGTAATGATGTTCACATTATAGTTAAGTGTTATGTGCATAGATGAGACTTATAGGTGGGCGTGGGTCAGTTCTGAATAACTATTTACTCTATTACTAGTATATTGCATCATTTCAGCCTATTGCAGTCCACTGCTGGACATAAGCCTCCCCCAGGGTGCGCCACAAGGCCCAATCGCCTTGTGGCGATGTATGCGTCTTATAAAATATAATTATTTGATTTAGACAAGTATTATCAGTAGATATATAGTAAAATGTAACTTACCAATATAATAAAATTGGCGCCGGTCCAAGTTCCCCGACGTTTCGGATGCTTTTCAGCAACCATGGTCACGGGGAAACCACCGTACAGTCGGGGAAAGTGTAAAATTAAATTAAATCTAAATAGTTTTAATAATAATTTAATTAGCTTAAAAATTTGTAAAGTTTAATAGTAGTAGTAGTGTAACAGTTTTCAAAATTATGTAATAAAGTGTCAAATAAACAACGCGATAAAATCCGTATATAGTAGTTTAATTTCAATTAATGCTAACTTCCAAAATTCTAGGTCGTCGGGAAGTAAGTAAGCTATGTTGCAATAATCAGTCAAAATACTAGTCAGTACGTCTTTGAAAGGCTATACTTACATCAATAATTACAATTATTGCATTAATTACTTGCAAGCCTGTAATTATTAAGCTTGAAATATTAATTCATTTCTGGTTGGTATTTACAAATAAATCTAAAAAAAACATGTAACGGACAGATTGAGTCTGTATACAAATCCGCACGAGAAATATTCAAAATAATTGTATAAATATAATTTGTACGAATATTGAATCAATACGTGTGTCACGTAACAAATATTTGTAGAACATACAAATCTTAGTCACATGGCGGCGCATTACCAGTAGAGATATGACCACTAAACCGATATGCTGTCTATTCAGTCAAAGTCAAGTCTTAAAAAAGTAATAAGTATAGAAGATTTGTTCATATTACATAAGGATCAAAATCAGTTCTCACGTCCGAATTTTAAGAAAAAAAGCTTTTAAAGAATACCTGTTACCACATTTCAGCTCCATCATCAGACCATATATACCAACTAGTGTATTAAATAAATGGAACTTGTGAAGACCAATCTATTAAGCCTAAACACGATCTAGCTGCTCTAGGCTATTAAGGAGTTGGGAGGTCTGCAGGTAGCCCCGGCATCAGATCTAGCTCACCATAATATTGCATTGTCATCAAGTTTATGCATGAATACCAAACGGTCTATTCGGGCTATGAGAACTAGTTCAAAATCCAAGAAGACAAACGTTGCATGATAAATAAAAGTGAAAAGTGAACTGACGCACAAAGACACTACACAGCACCAGAACTGCTAAATTGGGTAATAGTGTATTTTGTATGGCACCTAAAATTTATAATAAGCTTCCAAAACACTATAAAGCTATGAATCTAAATCTTTTTAAAATTAAAGTTAAAGAAATGTTATCAGAAAAATGTTATTACAATATTACCGACTACTTGAATGATACTTTTTAATACTTAATAGAATTTTTATTTTATCTTTATTGCTATTATTATTTTTAAATCTTTTATTGACTTGTATTTTCTAATTTATTATTGACATTATTATTACGACATTTCATTAACGGATATACGCCAAAATATTGTTTTATAATTTCTAAATTAATAATTTTCTTATTGTGACTTAATTCTATTATTATTTTATTATTGTATTGCATTTATTATTCTGTTTAGTTACATAATTTTAATATTTGTACGCCGGCCTTGGCAATACATGTTGATACATAACAATTACGTATTATGAACAACTTTATAGGATGTATGTCTTGTAAACCACACATGTTTTATACAAATAAATATATCTTTATCTTTATCTTTAAGACTCAAGCTCTACATTACGGAGAACTTTACAAACATACAAGTACACCTTGGCTTGGTGCATTTATTTTTGCCAATTTATAGTACCGTGTGGGATTTGAACTCACAACACTTGGGGCGATGGCAGCGGCGAGGTGACTGCTTACCTGCTGTCCTTGCAGTATTAAAAGATGGTATGACCGAAACAAATTTGAAAGGATACGTACATGATTCTTTGAAACTGTTATTGACCAGGAAGGAGTAACAGTATTACAGCTCTTACGGTGATAGCTTCAATAAACATGATGTCACTACAACGATATTAGGTTTGAAACCCTTGTTAATCTAAACGATCGGTAACCGCTTACCATCAGTCGGGCCACATGTTTATTTATAATTATAACAGTCCTGTATATAAGCTGTCCCACTGATGGACATGGGCCACTTTTCAGTGTGAGATGGGTTAGGCCATAGTCTACCATTCTGGTCTAGTGCGGGTTGGCAGACTTAACCTTTCTTCGAAAACTTTATGGAAAACTCAGATATGCAGATTTCCTCATTATGTTTTCCTTCACCGATAAAGCAATCGATAATTAACTATTTACATACGCACATGCCTTCGAAAAGTCAGAGGTTTAGAGCCTTCGGATCGAAATTGAGACCTCTGCGTGGCAGTCCAACCGTCTCCCACTATGCTATCGCTGTTTATACTTGTTCGCCATGTGGATAATATAAAATAAATATTTTACTTTCCCACTCAAGGCTGTTTAGACAACCCGTCCTCAGTACTCAATGTATCGAGCAATATGGCTTCTCAGTTACAAAAACTTAGCCAGTCTCCATGACACAATCGCAGGTTAGCAATAAAATTGGAATCACGTCCCAGCCCTCGTTATGACGATAAATCAGCGTAATTTTATACATGTATATGCAAATTATAATCGTGGGATTTTCGTTGGTAATGCTTGTATTTTATGACCTTAGTATCGTCACGCCCTGATATGTACACCTGATGTCAAAATCAGTAAGATGTTTCATGATCTCATCATTTCGCGCTTCGTTTTACTCCCGGGGTCAATTTTCGAGAGTCGAGTTGAGCTAAGTATTATTGGGTCTTACTTTAGGAGTAATAGAAGTAGAGGTAGCAGCAGTACTAGTACTCACTCTAGGACTTACTTTAGTAGTAGTAATTTAGTCATTACTACTACTAAAGTAAGTCCTAGAGCGGGCCTATTGCGGTGCACTGGACCCAAACTGGACCTGAACTTGCCAGTGGACCGCATTAGGCCCGCTTCCTATTACGTGAGTGCTAAAAATAGGAGGCGAAATGTGAGTATAATCCTTACTAATATTATAAATTCGAAAGTAAGTCTGTCTGTCTGTCTGTTACCTTTTCACGGCTAAACAACTCAACCGATTTAGATGAAATTTGGCACAGATATAGTTTAAAAGCTGGGCAAGGACTTAAGCTACTTTTTATTGATGTAGGTACCAGGCGGGCAGAGCCGCGCTCAAAAGCTAGTGTATAATAATTGGCTACACGGGTGGCGTAGTGGTTTAAGCGGAAGTCTCGCTACTGCAACTACACCAAATGTTGTGAGTTCGAATCCACACGGGACAATAATTTGTGTAATCCACAAATGACTTTGACAAGTGGATTCATTCCTAGTCCGGGAGTTGTCTTTCGAATACACACCAAGCGTTAGAGTTAATATAATATATATAATATATAATATTCTATCACACACAACACCATCTAGTCCAAACTAAGCAGAGCTTGTACTATGGGTACTAGACAATGTATAAATATACATATATACTTTTCTTTTTGTAAATACATACATATTATACATAGAAACACCCAGACCAAGACAAACATCCACGTTCACGCACACAAATGTTTGACTTGTGCGGGAATCGAACCCGCGACCTCAGGCGTGGCAGTCGGTTACACTAACCATTACGCCATCAAGGCCGACTTTATATGTATGTAGCTTCTTAGCTAAATGTAATCTTTTACACAGCGTGTAAAGTATAGTCGTATTTTAGATATTTGAGTAATATTTATTTAGGTACCAAAATGATATTAATAATTCTCTTTCTGAAATCATTAATTGGCTTAATAATGTCGTAGTTTATTATCAAATTGTTACAATTTGATAATAAACTTAAAAAACACAAAACTAATGCACTTTCATCGACGTCGAGAAAATCCCGCTGTATATGTCTCGTATAAGTGCAGTGAAATAGAAGAAACTAGTCAAGTTCCTTGGTATTACGATTGACAATAAACTCACTTGGAAAGCTCATACAGAAAAACTATGCAAGCGATTGAGTCAGTCTACATATGCACTCTTCCAGTTGTCAAAAAAAGTAAATTTAGATACCTTGTTAACAGCATATCATGGACTAGTTGCTTCAGTTTTACGATATGGGCTTGTTTTTTGTGGACAGTCCACTGATAGAGAACTTATTTTCAGGATGCAAAAGCGATGTATAAGGTCAATCTATATATATAAAACTCTTCCGTTACTGAGTGACTGACAGACAACGCACAGCCGAAACCACTGAACGCAAGAAGCTGAAATTTGGCATGTATGTTCCTTGGAGAGTGTAGGGGAGCACTAAGAGAGGATTTTTGGAAATTCCACCCTTAAGGGGGTGAAAGGGGTGAAACCCGATATTCACACGGGAATGGGACTCACGCGGGTGAAACCGCGGGCAAACTACTAGTGTGTAATATAAAAGTAACTTATAGTTGTACACCATTTTTCAAACCTTTGAATATACTTACACTGCCATCACTGTATATTTTGGAAACGGCAGTATTTGTGCAAACCAATTTACACTTATTTACATAATATTGTCTTCTGTTTACGCGAATATTATTCATTGAAATTGAACTACTATATACGGATTTTATCGCGTTGTTTATTTGACACTCTATTACATAATTGTGAAAATTGTTAAACTACTACTACTATTAAACTTTACTAATTTTTAAGCGAAATATATTAATACGTGAAACAAAAACTTTGTACCCCTTTTAACGAAAATTGCGTGGACGGAGGAGTATGAAATTTGGCACAGTTAAAGTTTATAATTGGAGAAGTGGCAAATCCTTATATTTTTATAAAATATGCATTAAAAATACATTAAATTAATGGAAAAACTCTACATGCACACAACTATGCATTTGACACAAGCAGTCGAATCGCGTTCGTAGTATTGCGGAATTGTTCGGCTGATGTCGTAGAATTCTTCGTAACTATGGTTACATATTATATTGTATGTGGAGTAGGTGACTAAATGAAGGGTATAGTTATAGACAATAAAATCTTAATAACGATTAAACTTAAAATTTAAATCAATTCTGGTCGAATTTCGACCACTTGGCGACCGCTAGTATGAATAATTACGCGGCAATTTTATTCATGCGCCTTGTAGATCCAGCAGTCGCTTTACAAACGTATTATAAGAAAAGCATGTGTCTCACAGCGAATAATTTGGTCGTTAAGCGAGTTCTACTTTGTTAATGCAATATTACTACAGTAGCTTGTTAACTCTAGTGATATTGCACTTTTTGTCGATTTATACATACAAAAAGGCAATTAGAATAAAACTAGAAATATTTCCTGTATCGCGAGCAATTTACAACCATTCAAACAACAAAATCAAAAAAGCAACTACACTTGCTGATCTATTTATGGACCACTTTTTGTTCCGTGTGGAGATCGCGAAGTTCGAACCATTAACACAGGACGCGATGATAGAGGCGAAATTACAACTAAAACCACTGCACCGACCGGGCATTAACCCATTAAATCCTAACTAATATTTTAAATGCGAATGTGAGTTTGTTTCTTTACTTCTTTGTGACGCTCATGTCTCGGCTTCTTGACTAATCATCATGAAATTTCGTATACACGTTGTCAGCGGTATACTAAAAAACCTTGGATACCTTTAATCCATAAACAAGTGAGAATCGGCTATGAATTGCCGCAAATCTTAGAGTTCGAATAAATGGTTCAAGTAATATGCAAAGGTCACGTTATACCACGTGACCTTGAGGTCAAACGTCATAGTCATTTCGGGGTATATCGACTATGCTGAGTCGAATGGCGTTGACCGCGAGTCTCTAGCTCTTACGGTTCTTGAGTTGAATGTTGTATAACTGACAGACGGACGGACGGACAAAACTGTAGTATAAGAGATTTTTCGAACTCTAAAAAGGACTGCTCTGGAAGGATAGCAATTTATTGACAAATTCTTGATTAATACGTACAAAATCGTAGACAAAATATAGTAAATGACACAATTCGAATAATCCAATGACTCGAAACAAATTGTGATATCATATAAATACTCTTACTTAATAACATCTTCAATAGTTTTTCTATTAATATCAAGGACACACTATTTATATGTATGTCCGTTTGTTTTTTATGGCATTAGTCATTTAAGCTTGGCATCAAGATGATAAATACCAATTAGGTGATCAGGATACGAATCTTTAGAGATCCGTTAACTCTTGATAAAACGTAAAAGCTTTTATTTATTCTGATAACTAGCTTTCGCGACTTTGCAGGGGGACGGTACTTATGTGGGGGCTAGTCAGTGCAGACCGGTGACACTTCGACCCAGTGGGATCTTTTGTCTCGACACTCTCCCAATAACGGCTGCCATAGATGTTCATGGCAGCCGGGACCGACGGCTTAACGTGCTCTCCAAGGCACGGAGCAGGTGACAATTGTCAATCAATACGCACATAATTTTGAAAAGTCATATAACTTCCGAAAGTCAGAGGTGCGCGACGTGGGTTCGAACCCGAGGACATCTGCATTGCAGTCTGTTGGTCTCCCCACTGAGCTATCGCTGCTGGTATTTATTTTCGGGTTGAAATACCCTGTGATTTTTTATGTACCCCTGACAAAGTGAATGCGAAATTTAATGATGATCAGTCGAGTAGTTAAGGCATGAAAAGGTAACGATCAAATAAACTAACGATCACATTTATAATATTAGTAAAAATAATTATTATCTACTAGTTTCTGCAGAATTCAAAACTAGGTATCCTATGTATTATTCCAGGAGATGATCTGTATGCCAAGTTTTAGATCTGACTAGATGTGCCCGCGGTTTCACCCGCGTTTATAGTTACTGCGCCTCTCCCGTGGGTCGTAGCATGATGTTATATAGCCTATAGCCTTCCTCGATAAATGGGCTATCCAACACTAAAAGTATTTTTCAATTCGAACCAGTCGTTTCTGAGATTAGCGCGTTCAAACAAACAAACTCTTCAGATTTATAATATTGGTATAGATTTATTTGAATCCACGGTACACAGAGTTGCAACAGCAAAACGACTGATTGCCCACTGCACAGTCTGTGCAGTTTTTACCGAACATTCGTAGTCTCCCACAATACAGTACCGATACTTGTTAAATAAAAACGGTAAGAGAGGTGCCGATGTCTATTAATTAAATGCGCGCATAATTTTGCCAAGTCAGAGGTGCCTGCCTTGGGATCGTACTCGCATCATTACGCGTGATTAAATACCAAATATCCAAACAACATCAAAAACTTTTCTTTAACACGTAGGTAGCGCATATTTTTAAACTGTTATACGGCCGTATTTGTATAGACATAGAAAATATTTTCAAAAACGAAGTCAAATGGACTACCCGTTCTATAATTAGTTTTCGCCTATCTTAAAATTGAACAAAAAACGGTTTTTATGCCGGTTTATTATAATTATAACTTTTAACAATGTTTTTCGATACAATCCTTATAAAGCCCGTATTATTTCAATTTACAACTTTTACGTAAACGTAATGCAATATTTTTGTCTGCCCAAGTGTTTGTTACACAAAAACCGTAACCTCTAAAGCGTTAATGGGTTTTTCTGTCTAGTAATTCTCAATAACAGCAAGGTGACTAGAACTGTGGCGAATAGACAATAGGCTCGATCTCTATTACGCGGGACCTATAATCATAACTGGCGAAACACCCAAACTGGCGAACTTCCGAAAGCCGGGTTGGCAAACTTAACACTTCAGAGCAGTTATACAGAACTAAAATCTTAACTGTCTATAAATAAACACAGATTTAGAAAGGATATAAAAATCTAGTGTAGTATGGCGCTGTTTTTAGACTGATTAACCGGTCGTATACCGCCGGCTCGCATACCAGCCGGCAGATTTGTACCCGTCGTAGGCCGGTGGCTCGCATGCGAGCCACCAAATTGGCGCCAAATTGGCGTCGCTTAAGCGAAGGCGGCGCGCGGCGTTTTGGCGCCAATTTGGTGGCTCGCATGTGAGCCACCAGCCTACGACGGGTACAAATCTGCCGGCTGGTATGCGAGCCGGCGGTATACGACCGGTTAATGAATTGCTGGCAAGATAATAGATGAAGTAAAAAGTTCAAGATCAAAACATAATAATGCAGACGTTATTTTAAGAATCACTAATTAGGGTTATCTATAGCGTAAGCATATTAACCCGGCGCCGATGACGTGAAAAAAATTCCCCGGCCGATGACATCGGGTAAATTTTACCCGAATTTTAATTTGAAATTTTTTCAATAGTTTTATACATAGTTTATATTACATTTTAATTGATTATTGGTGAAACAGTATTTACGCATGTGATAAAATAAAAGGTGGTACCAATTTATAATGAAAAATAACTTTTTTATTTATAACACGAAAACTATTATAAACACGAATAAAAATACGTCATGAAAATATTACACTATCACTATCTACTACGGTGGGTAAAACTTACCCGTTTTGAATTGAAACACTTGTATCTCACTACACGAGCGGCGTAATAATGATGTAAACAATAATCCAAATAGAGGGTAGTTGTATCTCCAGCTATACTGGCGGATAAGTAAGATGGACGTCAGGAAAAATAAATATACCCTCTTAAAATCACCTCGGGTAAATATTACCCAGCGTCAACGACGCCGGGTTAATTAATTATATCCAATTTATATATCTTCCAAAAGTTATACTGAAATGTGATGATGATATACCTAAATTTACACGTGGCACTATGGGTGTATTATACATATCTATTTGTATGTAGTTCCACCGGTACTCATAGGTAACCATAGGTAGAATCGAGGGACGAATGAAAATAGTTTTGGATGTTACTACTACGGAGATATTGCCGGTTAAATATATTATATCAATATTTGACTAATAGTCTAATTGGCAGACGTAGGTAAGACACCTATAGGTACTTGAAATGTCTTTTGGTAGAAACCGGTTTTCAGCTGATAAAACCAGAAACAGTCTCAATGAGTTGGAAATTCCAACTTTTCTTAGCCTTTATTATTCCCAAGTGACTTGGGGTCGGCTTTTCTGGTCTAACCGGATTTGACTGGACATCAGTTTTTACACGGAGTGTCTGCCACCTGACCTCCGCAACCCGAAGGCTAACGATAGGTACCCTAAGGCTAGACCAGTGTCAGGATATTAGAGGGTACTGGCTTTCCCAATAACGACTGCCATAGTTGTTCATGGCAGCCAGGAGCAACGGCTTAACGTGCTCTCCGAGGCACGGAGCAGGCGATAATTGTCAATCAATACACACATAATTTCGATAAGTCATATATCTTCCGAAAGTCAGAGGTGCGCGACGTGGGTTCGAACCCGAGACCCTCTGCATTGCAGTTAGTTGGTCTTCCCACTGAGCTATCGCTGCTAGTTGGAAATTCAAACTACTTACTAATATTGTAATTCGGAAAGCTTGTAAACATGTTTGGATGTATGATACTCAATTACGCATAAACCGTTGAACGGCTTTTAATAAAACTTAGCAGATATATATAAAGCACATCTGGGATTAACACAGAATACTTCCCTCTACATGATATTAAGATCAATATGTGACATCCATTTTTCAGCAATGTTTCCAAGACAGAAAACATAGTTGGCGTAATATGGTATACATGCGATCCTAATGCTATAAGGATTCATAGCTAAACTCCTCGCTTTTGGCATACCATCAGGTCAGACGGTCTATCGTGTGCCTCCAGTAGCAAGAAAAAGATAATCAGAATATGCAGAACCCTCAACCATTCAAGTGAAGTATCACCTCAATAATTCACGTTTTATGAAACAACTATAGTAATCATTTGCTTGTTAGTAAAATCCTTTTTTGTTTACCGCTTATATACATATATATATATATATCTACTACATATTGTATAATATGTCCAAACATCCGGCTAATTGATAGAAAAATACAAAAAAACATCTAATCTTAATCAATATAGCTTAATGTTATATTTTATTGTTATTAACCTTCAACTTTGACTGACGCCTGATTGTCTGTTGTTCTATTAGATTGATGATTAGACTATTAATCATTAGGTCCTGCCCGTGGCTTTGCTTGCGTGATTCCGGGAACACATGCCGGGGTAAAAACTATCTTTTATGGTTATCCAGGATACGTGTACCGTGTGAGATAAAAGGTATCTTAAGTATTCCAGGACAAAGTCTGTCTGTGTGCAAATTTTCATGTTAATCCGTTCGAGGGCTACCGCATGATTATCTAATACCAAACTTCTTAACAAAGCTTCACCTTTAAAGTATTAGTTAATAATAATAAGTGAGTTGGCGAGTCACCGTCTGTCCATTCGATTGATGTTATTAGAGTACTCAGGGCAGACGCCGTTTTATCATCCATAGTTACCAATATACCAGTCCATCAAACACCCATACCACATATATCCATTATATCCACATATATATTATATCCATACGTAGCAATAGTCCTACGCCTGTTGCGGCTAGTGCCGCTGTAGGTGTTCCATCCCACCTTTGATTAAAACTCTAGAACGGCCTCTTCACGTTGGACCCATGTCTCCGTGTAAGCCTCCCAAAGGGCCGGGTAGTTTTCTAACGTATTAGGGAAATACCCGTGAAAGAGAAACGAAATAAATAATAATATTCTATCACATACACACAACACCATCTAGCCCAAACTAAGCAGAGCTTGTAGATACTATGGATACTAGATAATGGATAAACATATATATATACTTTTTTTTGTAAATACATACATATACATAGAAACACCCAGACCAAGACAAACATCCATGTCTATGCACACAAATGTTTGACTTGTGCGAGAATCGAACCCGCAATCACAGGCACAGTTGGATTATTATTGATAGGTTAATTGGTTTCTGTACTTGCAAGTTTGCATAAATATTTGCGTACTGCAGTATTTTTTTCCGATTTCCAGGTTAAGCAATGGGATAGCAATGCGCGACATCTAAAAATTTGCGCGGTGGGTTTTCGTAACTACGTGAACCTAAACATAGGTAGGTACCTAGTAAAAATTTGGTGTAATGCACCGCTGTCTACTTTTTCGGGAATAAACACGCTATAGTCTTTGTAGACATCTCTATTCATCAAAATACCGCATGAAACCATATTCCAATTTCATCATAAAAATTTTACTCCTACACGCTGGCATTTTAGCACCATCCAAGTTCATTGAATATTAGACTAAAATTTTCCGTAATAAATTATATTTTAGTACAAATCAATCAGTAACGCAGTAAGGCTCGTAAAGCGATTGCGTTTCATTACGTGCTTCTCGTAAATGACTTCATTTACTTTATAGTGTCAAGGTTATTTTCGACGTAATTTGTGTGTGATATATTGTAATTGCTAAGCCCACGGGTTTTTTCATTACACGGCACAAATTATTCAATTGCAATTTGCATGTAATCGGCTAATGGGTTAAATTCATTGAGTATTTTGCCTGAAGAAAGACAGTTGTTGAGAACTATATTTTTTTTATTGTATAGTATACCGTATTTATTTATCTTTAAGACTTTGTATGTATTTATATTTTTGCACACAGCAGCAATAGCCTAGTGGGAGACCGTTGGACTGCCACGCAGAGGTCTCGAGTTCTCATTCATTATATGCGTATTAAATAGTTAATTATCGCTTGCTTTAACGGTGAAGGAAAACATCGTGAGGAAACCAGCATATATGAGCTCTCAATAATGTTCTCGAAGATATGTGAAGTCTGCCAACCCGCACTGGGCCAGCATAGTGGACTATAGTCTAACCCTTCTCACACTGAGAAGAGGCCTGTGCCCAGCAGTGGGACTGTTTAATACAGGTCTGATATTATTATATATATGTTTTTGCAGATAAACATTTTATTTATTTATTCATTTACTGCACAGATGGCGTAGTGGTTTAGGAGGTCACCTCGCCACTAACACTGCGCCGAGTGCTGCAGGTTCAATACTGACACGAGACAAAAAATTATATGATCTTCATATAGTTATTTAGTTAGTTACGGGTTCGATCCCCGCACAAGTCAAACATTTGTGTGCATGAATATGGATGTTTGTCTTGGTCTGGGTGTTTCTATGTATAATATGTATGTATTTACAAAAAAAAAAAGTATTTAAGTATGTTTATCCATTGTCTAGTACCCATAGTACAAGCTGTGCTTAGTTTGGGCTAGATGGTGTTGTGTGTATGTGGTAAAATATTATTATTATTATTATTATTTGAGTCTGGGTGCTCTTTGTGTCCGTTGTTTGAATGTTTCTAAAGTCCCTCGCGATACAGGAAGAAATCGTTGTGTGCAGATGTCTTTTACAAATAAAATATTTTTGGATATGCATCTACGGCATGACGATTTCTTTAAAGCAATATTGGAGAAAGGAGAAAAAGGGTACGACCCAGACTTACCTTTATCCAACACACAACACAAAATGAAGGAAAATCTGGGAGACAAGTCGTATCAAGAGGTTAAAAGAAAAGCAGAAGAAATACATAATTATATTAAATGGCGTTTGCTCCAGCGTCAAGAGCTACCCGCCTGATTTCTAATTCTTTAATTGAAGAATCGATAAAACTTATTTCTTTATCCGCCTATAGAGAAATAAGTTTAATCGGTGTTTAGATATAATAATAGAAACAACATAAGTTAACTTCAATTTTACAATAGAAGCTTTGATAGTTGCAAAAGCTTAAAAAACTGTGGCACAGCTATCAACGCCCCATTCCAAGAATAGTATACCATATACAGGGTCTGTCGTTAATAATCGATAACCCGTTAGCTGGAGGTTAACCAGTTATCAGGCAGTAAGAAAATAATATTTTTACATATGTCAGGGCTGCCATACTTATTTTTTAACAATCAGTGGTTAAAACTAGACGTACGGAAAGATTAATTTTAAGAAATTGAGTAAGTTGTTAACTTCGGTACTGTTTTACGTTAATGGCGCCTAAAAATGTAGTTAAATTAAATAATATGAGTATTCGCAAGTACGATGGCAAAATAATTACCCAAAAAAAACTAATTTTGTTGAAATGGCAACCAATTGAAAGGGTAAAGAAGTGAATTTTTACATATGTAGATATACCTACCTATATCTACATACCTATGTAGATTTGTTTATCTGCCTCGTTGGGACAGCGATAGTGAATGCGACTGCTGTGCATAAAGTTGTATTCGATAACCGGGTAGGGTTCTGAATAGTAAGTTAGTAACATTGTTACTTCGTTTCGCTCGATAATAGTTCCGAAACCCATTATAGATATCTATGGATAGATACCTTCATGTCCCAATCCTTTTCTTGCATCCATCCGAATTCCTTGACCCTGGGATCGGGGTATCTAGGTACCCCTGATATTATAAAAGAAAAGGAAATGCTAAATCCTAATACTTGATATGTTTTCTAACTTTATAGTATAAAAGAAAAATAAGTGTAAACCATATTGCAACAAACATAACTTAAGTCATCTCCCGCTCTAGGAATAAATCCTGTGTCACGAAGGACTTAACCAACACTCAAATAACGTACTCAAAGAACATCCAGACTAGAAACAACTGTTTGTAGTAGTCGTAGCTTTTGTCCTGTGTTGAACTCACAACACCACCCGGCGGGACGGCAGCGGCGAATGTATCACTTACGTATATCACTTCGCCATCCGTGCAGTTCTCATATCATCTCATCATCTCATCTCAGCCGAAAGACGTCCACTGCTGGACATAGTCCTCCCCCAAGGTTTTCCACACAGACCGGTCTTGGGCCACCCGCATCCAACCGCTTCCCGCGACCCTTACCAGGTCGTCGGTCCACCTTGTGGGGGTCTACCCCTGCTGTGTGTTCCGGTGCGTGGCCGCCACTGTAGAACCTTTCCGCCCCAACGGCCATCGGTTCTGCGTGCTATGTGCCCTGCCCACTGCCACTTCATCTTGGCTATCCGGAGAGCTATGTCGGCAACTTTAGTTTTCCTGCGGATCTCCTCATTTCTGATTCGATCCTGCGCTCCATCGCCCTTTGCGTCTTGAGCCTTCTGATAAGGCCCATAGTGAGCGACCACGTTTCTGAGCCGTAAGTCATCCCTGGCAACGCACAGTTCTCATATAGCATTATTTTATTTTATATCGCACGAAATATATTATAATTAGACACCTAGCTTGCTTCAGCAAGAATTAATAATTAATTGTACCATTGATCACGAGAAATTTTATAAAATCAAATGTCTATCAAACTTTGCAACGAATGAGGCAATGAACTTATTTGATTTTATAATAATGTTACCTAAGAGAATTCTAAGTCACGATCAAGATTGGCCGCATCATCCTGATTACGCGGTTAAATAGATAATTATCAATAAAATTATATCTAGATAATCATAATAATAAGTTACAAAATACCAACCATTAGTCTAAAACAGCACGCGGAAGGCGGGAGATGAAATCACAGATTAAAAATTCTTATTTTTGAACTGATAGTTATGCAACTTAATATTGTTTTACGACCTTTGCCTATGTATTATGTTTTCGTCATTTTTAGCCGATTAGAATGCCATATTGGGTGTGTATGGGATGTCATAAAAAACAAAAAATATCACCTACGTTTGATGATGTAAAACGTTGTTGCGTTTTATTTCTTGGAAGATAGGTAGGTATTACCCACAATCGCACACCCGCAATTAAGAGTTTTGGATTAACGTCATAGGGGACATGTCTAAGACCGTCTACCACCTTTACCAGGCACAGAATCTACCATACATTCCGCTGCTACTAAGAATTTATTGGCATAAAATTAGTATAATTTAACATTTAGCCTGAACCAGACATGGAAATCGAGTATATTCGTGCACCATCAAGTAGTAAAAGTGCGACTTAAGCTTAGATCATGCTTTCTCGTGCTGTAGCTCATTACAGTGCTGATAGGATATACTTTATATGCTATTTAGAGTATTAATAGTAAGGTAAACTATATAGACGTAGTACCTATAGTTAGAGCGAGAAAATGGACAGAGAAGGTGTTGAGAGAAAATGCTGCAACACAAAACCTGGCAATCATATGCACGATGACCTGAATCAACACACAGGATCTTGACTTTTGGATCGCGTTCTTTTGGGACCCACGCGACCGCACGGTAGATTTACGATACGCTAGTAGTTTCAAACTCGAATTCAAGCATGAAAAATACATTATTGAAGCATGTTACTACAAGAATTTAATAATGCTATTAAGATAAGTAGCTGACCAAGAATTATTAAAAGGCTCCAAATATTATGATAAGAACTTACGTGTCCATGCTTGATTAACTTCTAGTCTAGTTCTTAGACGATATTTAGATACGGTAATGTTAATTATTTCGCTACAATTTCATCACTCTCTTTGAGTGCAGTCGCTTTTGGTTGACAGTGATTGACGTCAGGATTACAAATACCGGTTCAATAATGCTATTACAAACCTTTTGATATTCGTTTATTATTGTAATTACACGAATTACTTAATTGTAAAGCTGTCAGAGAGTCTGAGAAAGACTACCTACTCGTCTTCCTCAGAAGTAACTGTCAGTATTTAAATAAAATATCACTGTATATTTTTATTAATTAAATACCGTTCGAATTGAAAATATAATGTTAACTCGTAACTACAGACTTAAACTAAATGTCAAACGTGTTGTTAGCCACGCTTTTGTACCTTACCACACTATTTACATATTATGCACTTCCTTCACTGTAACTGATTTGCAGCCGTTTTCAGGAGTGATGATCATGATCAACTCTGCGTTTGCGAGTTTGACTGATTGATGCTAGTCTCGTGATGTCCGTTTTACTGCCGCCATGAGGATAAATGACGTACCTATATGCCAATCTTTTTATATTTAATTTAAAAATACTGAATATGAACTGCAGATAATGCTTAAAGATTTGGACAGAGAAAGCAGGAAGGCAAGGCTGGAAATGAAAATTCAAAAATAAAAATTATGTCGAATGGAATACAAGAAACAATCACTATCAACAACAAAAAATAGACTATGTGAACGAGTATACCTACCTCGGACAAATAATTTCACCAATAGATTTAACAACAATAGAAATTGAATCTAGAATAGGTAATGCTTGGAAAAGATACTAGAGGCTCAAAGAAATCATGAAGAATAACACCACAAGTATAGCCATCAAACGAAAACTATTCAACACATGCATCCTTCCCATCCTTATATATGGGTGCCAAAGCTGGGTCCTCACCTAAACCCATACCAAAAAAACTAGTAACTTGTCAAAATGCGATGGAAAGAAGTATGCTAGGAAATAAACTTTCAGACAAAGTAAGAACTGAAACCATCAAAAATAAAACAAAAACTAAAGACATAGTGGTAACTATAAGAAAACTTAAGTGGAGATGGACAGGACTTACAGCAAGAGACAAACAGAAATAGAGCGAATCTATCATGCACTGGTATTATATTATAGCTTAGTATTATATTATAGCTATGTGAATAGTGGTGTCGATGTTATGGTAAGGAAAGAGCGTCGCGTCCCGTACAGAGTGAATAAGACAAAATAACAAAAATATAACGCACTCTCTCGCACGATTCGCAGCGTTCAACTTCTAATTGTTCAAAGTTCAAACAGTCTAGGTTGATGTGTCGCTGTGTGTACATGCTATCCCCATTCCTCTTTTATCCCATATTAATTAATACGAATGCCTTTTTCATAGGGTCTACGACACGGGATTGTTTCTCTTGTCGTAAGTAAGGCCTCACTATCACTAGCGCCGCACATCATTCATTTGTCACTATAGTTGTACCAATAACTCACTCAACATATGGTTCAATATTAATTCAGTTTCTAAAACTCATAATTATTATTATTATCTTTGTACACACAGTGCACAGACATAATATTTATCTTGATGTTTTTATTAATAATAAATTGAATAATTTAAATTTAATTTAACCTGGTTGAGTATAAATTTTATAAATTGATTTTGTTCTTTCATTTGGCGTATTTATATATTTTTTAATAATGTGTCTGTTACAACATTCGTTTTACTTATATAGTAAGCATGGGTAACCTGAAGTTATTAGTAGTACGATATTATTAGAAATTGAGCTAAAAACCAATGTTAGATATATTTCAAAGCGCTTATTTGTTTCCGAACGAATTCCTTGTTACCCGCCATACTCTATTGCCATGACAATCATATTTGTTTGACAAGTTCCAAGTTTACTTTGAATAGCAACCAAAAAACTATATATTGATCAAGCAGGTAACGATTTAATTGTGTTAACTGGTTCTAAAAACATACTGAATTATGGAAAAAGCTTTTGAAATACAGAGACAAGCGCGCGACAACGCTAAATCGCTTCAAACTTACATGACAGATTTGCAGAATTGGGAAGTCGAAATGAAAAGAAAAGAAGCGGCTTTGAACGGTGTTTGCGAACAGGTTTAGACCTATTTACCGTTATTATGTCGTATTTAGAACATTAATATGTATATTACACGTATTTATTATCTATATTCTTGTACTAAACGTCGTCAAATAATGTGCAAAAATTGTCATGTATTTAGTTGGGTTATGTCTGTGTTAGCATTTAAAATAGTCTATTTTTGCTTATAGCATCGATAATGACCGTATTTATGTCTGTATAATCCTTCATAAGTCGAATATATGTTAATATGTTTGTTATTTTGAGGTTAGGATCTACCGCCAGTCCGCAGTAAAGTTAAGAAAGAGCGTCCAGTGAGAGAAGTGAAAAAGAATCCAGAAAAACGTATCAAGGGTTACGATTATACAGCATGGGACAAGTATGATGTTGTAAGTATCTACTTAATATCACTAATATATCAAAACCTATAAATATTTTCTTGACTAACAAAATATAAAAACATCGTAGAAAATATTAAAGAAGTATTAACCGGTCGCGGTCGTAGGCCGGTGGCTCGCATGCGGTACAAATCTGCCGGCTGGTATGCGAGCCGGCGGTATAAGACCGGTTAACCAAATCAAAGCAGATAAATTAATAGAATTTCCAATCTTTGAAAGTGGGTGAGTCATTCGTCAAAATGAATGTAATCTTTGTACTATTCATTGTTCAATGTCAAAATATTCTATTTTTCATTTTTACCCCTCATAATTATATTAGACTACTACTCTCGATCAAATATTATAGTTTATGCCATTTCTGTTTATACATTTGATAACCAGATAGGTTCTGATCATTGTCGCGTTGTTCTTGTGTGGAAAATGCATGACCAACTGACCTGACCGCTAGTAACCTAACAAATAGGGTAGATTATTTTATAATATGAATTGAAAGAAAAACTGTCTGGTCTATGTTTTGGTTTCTATTACATGTTATATCTAACCAGTGGATAAATGTCTTATATTTCTTAGCAATAGGACTTGTTTTGCAACAAAAAAGCTTATGTCAAACAATAACTATAGCCACAAGCATAGCTTGCATATAATGAGGAATTATGCCTTGCTGGCACTGAGGTAGTGAATGCAATTCATCTGTATGAGGCATCAGGTTTGATGTCTAGGTTGGGCAATCTCTATTCTTAGTACTAGCACAGTCTGAAACAATAGTGAAGGGTCACCCATAAGTGAAGGGAGTGACTAGTGGGATCTTATGCTGTAATTGTTGAATTGTGGATGTTAAATACATGTCATGTTTGCCGTTTTCCATTTTTCACTGGCCACACTTTTGGAACAGGCATAAGAGGCATGTATGGATTAATGACATTTTTGTACAGGAAAAGGCATGCGAAGACGTAGACATGGCAGATGTAGGACCAATATCTTTAGATAGCAAGAAGAGTCAAAAAGACAAGCTGGAGAAACTAAGAGATGAAGCCCAATATGAGAAGGAGAGGGTAAGAATACATAAATTACTTTTTTAAGAGAATTCTTGCTTGCAAGGGATACTCTATTTGGTCCAAACAGGCTTCAAACTAGAACAGTTTGCGGTATAGATAAATGTCTGTTTGACTGCCTTGGTGATACAGCTATATTGTATGCGACTGCTATGTATGAAGTATTGAGTTTAATTCCTGGGTTAAAGTACAATTTCAATTAATTTCAGTTTTATGAGATTTTCTTACAAAGAATTTGCAATAGCAGAACAGAGTCTCTTATTATGAGAGACCTAAAACACTAGTTCACAAAATGTGGGTGTGATACCCATCTGCCTACCCCATCAGACACAGGCTTGAGGCTAGGTATATAAATATGTGCCCTAAGATTGATTTAAATTATCACATTGGTGTTACATGTTTATCAGGAGGTTGTGAGTTCACTGGTATATTAACAAACATATATATGATTTTTAGACATAATTTTGTTGTGCGAGTTCTTCCTGTCTATTTCATAGTTCTAAACCAACATGTGACTGCATAATTGTCAAAGTTATTTACTTGGTTATTTCAACACTGCCTACTTAATATAGCACATTAGATCCCTACATGGAATGAAAATTTGTGTAATAAACAAATAGTCACTCTTGAATATTTGCAAAATTCTCTGTGACACAGGCATTATTACTAGTACAGATGTTTATTTTTAAAACTTGAAGATCCTTTGTCTAACTTATGAAATAAATCTAGCTATACACAATTCAAAAATCTAGCTATGTACCAGCATAAATTAAACGCTTGTAAACTGTGCATGGGTATCACCTCACCACATGTCTCACAAGTTCCATGGAACAAAATATTGATGGAACTCGTAAGAATTATTCACAAATGCCACATTGCGGCATGTTGATTTGAACCATGAGCAGGACAACAAATAGTCATTATTTCAATGTATGTGACGTTTCAATATAATCAATACAGAGATTATGCCTAGTGATATACACTTAGTGTAGTTGAGAAAAAGCTCTGCTTGACTTTATGTCATGAACCTAATAAATTATTGTTACATTATAAAAATGGGTATAATTCTAATATTTCATATCTCGTAAAACGGGTATTAGTATTAATACCCGTTTCATCATGTTTAGTATTACCATACCTTTTTGAAAGTTGCCCATGATATAAATCATCCGAAGTTATTAAATATTTCAAATTGTCTGCATATCTACAATACCATGTAATTTGTACACTGCATTGTATTAAACAAAGGGTAGTATTTAACTGCTCCTCACATTTTTTTTTTGCCTTTGTTCCACTTAAAATACTAATTGCACAGCAAAATATGCTTACTAAAATATTTTAAAGAGATCTAAATCGACGGCTACGAGCAGCGATAGCTCAGTGGGGAGACCAGACTGCAATGCAGAGGGTCTAGGTTCGAACCCACGTCGCGCACCTCTGATTTTCGGAAGTTATATGACTTTTCGAAATTATGTGCGTATTGATTGACAATTATCGCCTGTTCCGTGCCTCGGAGAGCACGTTAAGGACCGTTACGGGACCGACGTCCCGGCTGCCATGAACATATATCGCAGTCGTTATTGGGAGAGTGTCGACACAAAAGATCCCACTGGGTCGAAGTGTCGCCGGTCTGCACTGACTGGCCCCCACATAAGATAAGATAAGTCGACGGCCTATTTTTGGGTGGGTTTAAGAAGGAACCTAACATAACCTAACCCTTCCGAGACGAAATGCAGTGATTTCAGGGCGAATAGGTGTTCATTATGATATATTTTAGTAACCATATTTTGCTGTGCAATTAATATTTTCGGTGGTCATTATATTTAATCCCTTAAAAAATTACTATTTTTTTATGCAAAATGTTTACAAATTACACTGCATTGCAGAATAATGCTTCAGCTTATACTATTACTGCGCCATTTTCATTGCCATCTACTGCACTTCTAATGTATAATCAATACTTTAGTCAGTTCACTTTGTTTTGTTATAACGTTACATGTTTTGGTTTCCAGGGCAACACATTTGTGAAGAATGAGAAATGGGATGAAGCAATATCATGTTACAATAGAGCTATTGAACTTGTTAAGGATGACGCCATTTATTATGCTAATAGGGGACTCTGCTACCTTAAGAAAGACAGGTTAGTTTTAACTTACGAACAGATAGGGTACAAGGAATGCGTAATTTTAATTAGGCTTGTCACTGACGCGAGAGTTGTAGGTTCGATTCCAACACGCGACAATAAATTGTGCAGTCTACAAAGTTTGCCCGAGTTTGGGTGATTTTTTGTCCGTTTTTTGTTAAGTCCACCACAACATAGAAATTATTCCTAGATATTATCTCATTAAAAACATCTACAAGTTAGGTGTTTTTTTTTAATAAAGCGTATGTTCTGTGTGACGGTAAATGGTTCTTCTTCTTTTTAGTTCCGGTACTGTTACCATAGGTATAATTTTAGCTTGCATCATCAGGGATATCTCTATCGCTAGGAAAATTAATTAAAGATGGGATGAAGGTAATGGAATAGGGGTATGCAAGACACTGGAACTCATACTTACCATGTGAAATGCAGTACGGATGACCTAGCTTGTTGATGATGTTTATGCTATGAGTTACTATGTACAATAATCACTTGCAATATGTTAGGTATCGCTAGCACATGGCTTACCCAAAAAATAATAATAATAATAATAATATTCTACCATATACACACAACAACATCTAGCCCAAACTAAGCAGAGCTTGTACTATGGGTACTAGACAATGGATAAACATACATATATACTTTTTTTTTGTAAATACATACATATTATACATAGAAACACCCAGACCAAGACAAACATCCATGTTCATGCACACAAATGTTTGACTTGTGCGGGAATCGAACCCGCGACCTCAGGCGTGGCAGTCGGTTACACTAACCACTGCGCCATCGAGTCGTCAAATGGGATGAATGACATACTGACACGTGCTAGCCTTTGCGAAAATAAAACTTCATAATTACTATTGCTCAAAGGATCATACATACGTAATTAATATATTAAAAGCCTTACATAATACATGTTAATAAACTTCAAAACCTCATATAGGATCTGTCATCTGTGGTTCAAATAGTCCAATCTAAATTACTCACCATAACTTTAATCTTTCAGCCTACACCAAGCTGAATCTGACTGCACAGAAGCCCTACGCCTCGACCCCACGTATGTCAAGGCACTACAACGCAGAGCCACGGCCAGAGAACGCCTCGGTTCCCTCCGTGCCGCCTCACATGATCTCACTGAAGTTTTGAAGCTGGAACCACGTAACAATGCAGCTAGGAAACAACTGGAGGCGATAAAAGCTAGGATGGGGACTAAAGGAGTATGTACAGATTCGTTATTATGGTTATTATTTAAGATCACAGATTTTATAGATTGACTTATTGGTGGTTTGTGGAACATCATGGGATCCTTGGTTCGGTATCCAAATCAGGCAGTGCCATTGGATTTTTTTGGCAAGCAATGCTCAGTAGTAACTCATGGACTCTAGAAATGTGCCAGAAGTATCGGGATTAGATTTAGCCCCTTTATGTGGGTGATAAAAATCTTAGCTGTCTAGACCAACTCTCTCTACCCCTCCAGGCACGAGCGTGAATTTATGTACTTGTATGGAAATTTATCTTCAAAGATTGTCATGGATCATGGACAGTGCTGTTTAAATCATTGTAAATCATTTATTTGCCATTTCCAGTACATGCTGAACTACATATTATTTGTCTTACATTTACGCGTCAACTATACATGAAAATAAGAGCAGCGATAGCTCGGTGGGGAGACCAACAGACTGCAATGCAAAGGGTCTCGGGTTCGAACCCACGTCGCGCACCTCTGACTTTCGAAAGTTATATGACTTTTCGAAATTATGTGCGTATTGATTGACAATTATCGCGTGCTCCGTGCCTCGGAGAGCACGTTAAGCCGTTGGTCCCGGCTGCCATGAACATCTATGGCAGTCGTTATTGGGAGAGTGTCGACACAAAAGATCCCAAAGATCATATTAGTTCAATTGGGTTCAGGTCGCAGTGATAAGGTGACGCCTTACGACTATATGCCCATGCTCGCTTAGTAGCTGTAGCTCGTCAATTTCATAAACTGGTTCTGGTTTTTTTTGCCACCAAATCTATTTACTTTGGTTTTCGTAGGGTCGGATCAAAATTAATATTGTTCTCTTCCAGCCATAATTTGATTTCAGCAATTTTGCTGGATGTTGTGGGAGCCTTATTTTTTATATTAGAATGATACGGCGTGTTATCCATTACAATTATGGAAGGATATTCCAGATTTGGGTTGAGCTTTTCTGTTACCCACTTCGTAAAATTGGTTCTGTTCATTTCAGAATGATAGTCTTGTTTGTTAGTACCAGTGATAATGAGAAGAGAGTTCGGCACAAACCATTTTTCATTTCCTACGTTGATAATAATCCATTTTTGCCCTTTAGATATATCTTGAATTACTCACTCGGTATCAATTGATTGCCAACATTTTTTTGATTTATATGATGAGTGAATGTAACTTTTATGCAGATATATGATAGATTATTGCAATTCTTCAGGTAAGTTACGATTGCCATAATAACTTTTAAATATTTTTACCTTTTGATACAAATATTAGCGTTTTCCATCAAAGCTTTTCTGTATGATTACATTTTTTGTATTTAAAACCAATAGATCTTAAAATTTTGTGTAAGTGCGCTCGACTTCCATTGAAACCAAGGTCTTCCCTAACCATGGCAAGTATTTTGTTATGTGTAGGGACTTCTTCTTTTACACTATAGAAATAATGCACTTTTTGTCGGATTGCACCGTGGTCAAAATCGTCTAACTCTTTTCTTGGGCGTCCTTTCCTATGTTTAGCAGGAGTACTAAATTTTCTTTATTTTTGGATCCTTCTAAAACTATTCGTCGCACCGTACTCTCGGATTTGCCTGTAAATAATAATTATAATGTCATAAGTATCAAAACCAGACACACACACTATAAATATTTGTTGTAGGTTTATAACCTCAACGGTATGTATGAAAGTAAATATGGTTTATGGTTTAAGACATTTATTTCTCAAAAGATTACAATAATCACTTATAGAGAAAATACAATATACAATGTAAACAAAAATAACCAATTAGCGTAGTTAGTGGGGTAGAAGTTAAAACGTTAGTCGGAATGTGTGTAGTGAGTACAGGTAGGCGAGCGCGTGTGCCGCAGCGGTAGCAGTGCGTGTTTATTAAGGCCTGTGATACATTACGTTAGGACGAGCGATTTTAAATTTAAGTTTAAGCGATTTAGAATTTTAACAATTTTGTTTATGTTTTTATATGAAATGGATGTTGTGTAAGTAGCTTTATATCTATAACAAACTTAGTTTTAGCTTATTATTATTATTTTTTTTTTATTATTATAAAATAATATTTCGAAATAAATATTTCGTGCTAAAACCATTTTTGGATAAGATATTACCATTTAAAAGAATGTAAAGTGACATATAACATATTACATTAAATTAAAACTAACCAGTCAAATCCGCTATTCGTTTATAAACGTCTTCCATCTCCGTGAGTAATCTGCTGGCTTGGAATTCGGCTAAACATCGCATGATGACTTCATATACAATGACTTCGCGAGTGCCGCTGCGTATTGTCTTATTCATTGTGAATATGTATGTACGAAGTTTTTGGATAATTTCAAGAAAACTTTAGAGAGCTTGACATATAATGTAGTGTTGCCAGCCACAGAATAAAGATAGTTACGCAAAAAATAATTTCTACTCTTTATAGACAGACTATACGCACGTAATGTTTAACCAGCCACACTGTTTAATTATGTACATAATATTATATGCCAACACACATATTATGTTAAATTATATAATCGTACTATTTACAGGCAAAATCAAAATCTTCACCATCTACAACTCCTACCGTGGAAAGCAAGCCCTTAACCAAAGCGAAGTTACAGCCCAAGATCATTGAGTTACCTCCGGAACCAGTGCAGAAAGAACTGACCGCTGAAGAGAAATGGAGTGATGGTATTGGAGAGAACATTACTGTGATTAAACCGGTGAAGAAGCCACCACATCTGCGGTCCAAGGTATGTTATGAATGCTAGTAATTTTGTCTTATCACAGGTATAAAAGTAAGTTCAGAATTTCACTAATCGACCGACCGAAACTAGTTTTTATGGCCGAAAATGAAACTGAAATCGAATTTCGGCTTCGGTCTCAGTTTCGGCCGAAACTGCCGAGAGCCGAGAGAGATTATGACAGTACTGAAAAATCTATTGCCTCATGTCCTAAATTTTTTGTTCATATGTCAAGAATAAGCGTGGCGGAGAAAGTTCATACCCAGCATCAATGACTTCTTCTTCTCCCTAGCCTTTATTATTCCCAAGTCACTTGGATATCAGTTTTTACACGGAGCGGCTGCCACCTGACTTCCGCAACCCGAAGGCTAACGATACCCTAAAGCTAGACCAGTGTCAAGATATTATAGCGCACTGACTTCCCAATAACGACTGCCATAGATGTTCATGGCAGCCGGGACCGACGGCTTAACGTGCTCTCCGAGGCACGGAGCAGGCGATAATTGTCAATCAATACGCACATAATTTCGAAAAGTTATATAACTTCCGAAAGTCAGAGGTGCGCGACGTGGGTTCGAACCCGAGACCCTCTGCATTGCAGTCTGTTGGTCTCCCCACTGAGCTATCGCTGCTCATTGACTAATATACCATACATACCCAGCATCAATGACTAATGGTCCGATAACATCTTTGAATGGAGAAGGAATATATGAGCTATTTGCTTCTAATTATAGCAGCATTTATAAAAATGAAACAACATCACTCACAGGTCAAAACTATGTGGCCTCCGAATACTAAGAAACAATAACCACATAGTCGGACAGCTTTTCGCTTTTGTGGATATCACATACTATGAAGATGTTGAAAATACATTAAACGACCTTGATATTACTAAAGGGCTAGGCCCAGACGATATACCGCCATTATTTATTGCCAAATGGGCACCTAGTCTGGTTGTTCCATTGGCGAAGATATATAACACCTCAATCTGATTTGGCCAATTCCTTAAAGAGTGGAAACAAGCGAAGGTAGTATCGGTCTACAAGCGTGGAGACTTGCAACGTAAAGAACTATAGACCAGTATCTATTCTCTCAATTTTCGGGAAAATATTGAAATCATTGATTTGTCCACATATTCAACGCTATTTTGCCAAGTTTTTAAGCGACCATTAGTACGGCTTTGTAAAGAACAGATCCACAAGTACAAATTTAGTGGAACATGTTAAAGACAAATGCTAAAAAAAAAAATTCAACGTCATCCTGTATATACAGTCTCATATTACTTTAATCGTTTAAGTATCACTTCTAATAGTAAGGATAACGCAGCAGTAGTGAATGCGACTGTTGTACATGAGGTCTCGGGTTCGAATCAGTGTACTTACGTTATTGTCAAGAATTTCTTAGTAAAGTACTTAAGACTGCGCCGAGTGAAATGTGTCAAAACAGGCGGTCACAGTTAAGTGAATAAAATCAACACTTTTTGTTTAATACAAATGTAAAATATACATCTACCATAACAATTAATGTGTTTACAATTACTCCGTGTAAAAAAATTAAAATAATTAATATTTTCGCCTACAAAATTACGTAAATTTGCACGAAAAATGCAAAAACGTAAGCTCGTGTTACGTGATTTTTAGATTATAACAGTAGAAATCTATCCTATTTTACAGCTTAAACGAAACATAAATAGTTATATTACAATTTGTTCGTCCCAAATATTTAAGTTATTGGTTGACAATAAAGATACATATTTATCAAAAAAACACTTCAAATCCTCCATACAATTTTACTATGGCGGCCGCGCGCCGATTTGAATATGCGCCGCACGAGCTCTGTCATTATCTGTCTTACGCTCGGCGCAGTCTTAAGTCTTCGGTAGCACAGAGTCCGGCAAGGGTCCTACTAGGTGGGACTTAAACATAGCTACCGAAATGTAGGTGTAATACAATCCTACCTATTTCTTCGGGTATACAAGCGTGAGTTACTGTATACATCACTATCACTACATATTATACAACAAAGTTCCCCGCCGCGTCTGTCTGTCTGTTCGCGATAAACTCAAAAACTGCTGAACGAGTGATTCATAATAGGAAGATTTAGATGTATAATTTGTTAAGATTTTGTGTAAATTGGTTGAAATATGAAGACAATGTTGAAAATATCGGCATAAGTCAAGCCGCCTGGAAGTTTTCATCGAAAACGCTGCCTAATCCCTGTGAGATATAACAAAAAATACCTGTGCGAAGTTGGAGCGGGTCGCTAGTTCTAATATACAATTAATTATGTTTCAGAGGCCGCTAAAGTCCATACCAATCCAGGAAATCCAGTTAGGCAAAACATCACCAGAGAAACCGCCAACTCGCTTGAAAATTATCGAAGTTGAAGACAATTTGGCGCAAGGAGATTCCAATAACAACGACTCTAACAAAATGGAAGAAATCCCATCCAAAATTATAGATAATATACAAAAAGGCGAAGGAGATAAAATTGCTAGTCCAGAATCGGTGAAACTTATATCTGAAATTATAGTTTCGGAGAAGGTTGTCCAGAATTTGGTACCACCAGTTAATAGTGTTCAATTTATGTCGGAATGGAAGTATTTAAAAGGGAAAGATGAAGCGCGCCGTGATTATTTGAGTGTAAGTATTTTGTTTTAATATATTTTTGAGGTCCTGTGTTTGATCTGAGTTGGGCAAGGTGTTATTAGGACTTTCGGCGGCGAGAGGTCGTGGCAGGCAATGGTCTCCTTCTGCGAAGCTGTCATGACGCAGAAGGAGACCGCGGAGAGGGTCAGGGAGAACAACCTCCTCGCTGACCCTCTCCGGCGCAGACGGACGGGAGCGAGAAGAAGGCGATTTGCCCGCCTTCTCGCTCCTGTATAGTGGGGTCACTGGTACAGCGTCGGGGGACTCTCTACCGGCTTGCACGACCCCACACGTCTGGGGGATGGCCTTGGTGAGCAAGGCTGTCCCTCCACAGGTGCTGAGGCCCGGTCACCAACAGCCGGGCCAACCGCCGGGGCGGGATGGTGATTGCTAACGCGACCCCATCCCGCCCCACTCCGTCGGCGGAGGGACTGCTCACCCCAGGTTTTTAGTGAGTATACCGACCCCCTTCAGGGGCGGAGAGTCTCACATAACCACCCTTCCCCCCCGGGGGAGGGGGTATCCATAAAGGATTTCCCTGGGTCAAAAAAAAGGTGTTATTAGGACTTTCTGCCAATAAATTCAGTATGGCGTAGTGGTTTCAGTGGCCGCCTAGCCGCTGCCGCCGCGCCGCGTGTGGGTTCGATTCCTAAACAGTACAAAAACTTGTGTGATGAACAGATAGTTGGTCGCCTCTACTTTAAAAACATAATATACTTGCCTTGCCATGCATCTACATTCTACAAATATGGACATTTGTGAGAAACAATATTACCTTCTTTAGTAAGCGTGGAGACAGACATGCAAATAGATCACTAAGACACAAAAACCGACTAATGTTACCTACTTCTAACATGAACCTTCATTCCCATATGTAATGTCAATAAAAATATATAATAAACTTCCAGAAAAGAAAGAAGAACCTAGAAATATAAAATTTACAAATAACCTAAAAAATACTCGTAAATAAAGCCCTTACAAAAAATACTGATGATAAAGACTTAAAATAAATAAATATGGAACCTATAATAAATATATTATTAAACAATAATAATTATTAAATAACGAACATAACTACATAAATACATAAAAATAAAATAAAAATAATACATTAAAAAAAATGCATAATACAATAATATAATATAATATAATAATATAATATTCTATCACATACACACAACACCATCTAGCCCAAACTAAGTAGAGCTTGTACTATGGGTACTAGACAATGGATAAACATACAAATATACTTTTTTTTGTAAATAATGACATATTATACATAGAAACACACAGATCAAGACAAACATCCATGTTCATGCACTAAAAATTAAATGTTTGACTTGTGTGGGAATCGAACCTGCGACCTCAGGCGTGGCAGTCGGTTATACTAACCACTACGCCATCGAGGCCGACAATATAACATTCTACTAAATCTTCTCTCTTAGCCTTTATTATTCCCAAGTCACTTGGGGTCGGCTTTTCTGGTCTAACCGGATTTAACTGGATATCAGTTTTTACACGGAGCGGCTGCCACCTGACCTCCGCAACCCGAAGGCTAACGATACTCTAAGGCTAGACCAGTGTCAGGATATTAGAGGGTACTGACTTTCCCAATAACGACTGCCATAGATGTTCATGGCAGCTGGGACCAACGGCTTAACGTGCTCTCCGAGGCACGGAGCAGGCGATAATTGTCAATCAATACGCACATAATTTCGAAAAGTCATATAACTTCCGGAAGTCAGAGGTGCGTGACGTGTGTTCGAACCCGAGACCACCCGAGACCGAGGCATTGCAGTCTGTTGGTCTCCCCACTGAGCTATCGCTGCTCAGTCTAGTCATTCTACTAAATATTTAATATAAATAAATATATACAATAAAATTTAATGAATAATATGATAATGGCAGAGTTGAAATAGTAATTTAATTGTTTATATAAATATTACCTAAATGGAATAAGACTAGAACGTAAATACTACATACAAGTACATTCAATTTAAAATAATATAAAACAAACAGTGCAATAATTAATTTATGCAGAGATTTATGTGATATACAAAACAGAATCCCGCTCTCTTCTACATTGCCGTGCCCTACAGGGCCCATATTGGACCTACTGTGATATTGTAACACCTTTATATAACATATGGAGTGCAATAAAGATATTGAATATTGGGTCTGGGTGTTCTTTGCCCCCACGACACAGAGATTTTCTTAGCGCCGTTGTCTTTTCAAAAATGAAATGAGAATGAAACTGACACATTTTATTGCATTAATATAATATGACTACTTGCCAGTCAAAAATTTTAATATTGAATGGCAATGTTAGTCTCAAACTGCAGCCTTGGTGATATAGGAGCATTAGCTGTTAGCATGTACAACATCATTCCTAATACTATAATTGCGAATGTGAGTTTGTTTGATTGTTTGTTACGCTTTCAAGCTTTAACTGTCTGACCGAACATCATGAAATTTCGCATACACGTTGTCAAGGAAACAGATCAAGTCATAGGGTACCTTTAATCCAGGAAAAGACCCTGTTCCCGAGGAATAGAAATTTGTAAATACGCAAAAACGCAGGCGAAGCCGCGGGCTTTTTCTAGCAAAATAATTACAGCAACGCTCGACCATATTGTAGTCTTAGATTAAATCTAGATTACTAAGATTTTCATGGATTAATGCAGATAATAGACCCGTCGAAAATCCCGTCCATATTCGAGAACGCTCTCGAAAGCGATGTGCTGTCGGACGTGCTGCGCTTGCTACACGACAACACAGACACGTTCAGTGCGCCCACCGTCACTGCCTACCTCGTGGCTCTGAGCAGCGTCAAGAGATTCTCGGCCCTCGCTATGTTCCTCTCCAGTAATGATAAGAAATGTAAGTAGAAATTTGTTTTTCTTATCTAAAAAGCACAACTTCTGCAGTAGAAATAGTTGTTGTGTTGCAGGGGAATCAATATCCTCCAGACCGAATCCCAGCACGGGACAAAAATTGTGTGATCCACGAATGGTTGTTCCAAGTCTGGGTGTTTTTAGGCTAAGACTCTGCTGTCCGTCCGTCTGTCACCAGGCTGTATCTAACCGTGATAGTTAGACAGTTAAAATTTTCACAGATGATGTATTTAATTTGCCGCTATAACATCAAATACTAAAAAACAGAATAAAATAAATATTTAAGCGGCTTCCATACAACAAACGTGTTTTTTTGCTCGTTTTGCTCGATATTGATAACGGTAAAATATTTTGTGAATATTTCAAGTATCTACCTGTGTAGACGCTTGAAATATTCACAAAATATTTAGTTATTATATTCACTTTAAAATAAATAATGTAATAAAACAAATATTTAAGTGGGGCGCTCCCATACAACAGACATGTTTTTTTTTTTGCCGTTTTTATTGATACGGAACCCTTCGTGCGCGAGTCCGACTCGCACTTGGCCGGTTTTTTGTGTCCGTTGTTTGAATATTTGTAAAATTGTAAAGAGCAGTCAAATTATTAATAATTTATTTATTAATGATAAATCATTTATATGTTTCAGTGTTAACAACATTGCTCAATCATTGCAAGACAGCGGAGAACTGCAGTGACGACACTCTAGCCGATCTGAAGATAAAATATGAACTCTAACAACATCAATTTAAATTGTATTTTAGTTTGACATGTCATGATTGTCAAATGTGCTTGCGGAATTCTATGTTTATAAGTTTTTATGGAATTTGTGATTGATGTCTTACTAATATATGTTGGTTTTATAGTGAAGTTAAGTGAGTGAACGGTATTAGGAGGCCATGATGAAATGGCCATCGGTTAAGCAACGTTGCCGCACTCAACTTACTAGATGGGTGACCATTTGTATAAAAAGATTTGCTGATCTTGGAGAACACGTAAGTCTGTTAGTCCCTCTTAGCATCAGCATAGATAGCTTAGGATTTCATGACAGAGCAACCAAATAACTTGTTGAGAAACTGATCCAGGCTTCGAATCCGTGACTTCATACACAGCAGTCACATTCTACCACTGCACGACCGAGCTAGTCATATTGTGTCGTTGTAACGGTTGGATAGAAATTCGATGACGGTTTGAAAAATTCTGACGATTAGCAACTCGGGAGTACCTATGTTTGAAGTTTTTACTGAATATGTATTATGAGCATTTATGTATTGTGTGCAATATGGAGTGTTAATCTTTTTAATAGATATAGAATTTCGCAAGCATCGATTTAATAATAATATTATTGGTGCTAGAAACAAGTGGGAAACGTTTCAAAGATTATTACTATATAGCAATAATCATATAGGTACATACAGGATGGCCGGCGAATTCGGTTCTATATTTATCTGATTTTATTAATTAATATAAATTCTATATAAAAAAAACTGTTGCTGACACATATACACAACACCACCTAGCCCAAACTAAGTAGAGCTTGTACTACGGGTACTAGACAAGGGATAAACATACTTATCTATATACTTTTTTTTTGTAAATACATACATATTATACATAGAAACACCCAGATCAAGACAAACATCCATGTTCATGCACACAAATGTTTGACTTGTGCGGGATTCGAACCCGCGACCTCAGGCGTGGCAGTCGGTTACACTAACCACTACGCCATGGAGGCCGATCATAGATAGATAGCACGAAATTGTGACCGAACTCAGAAGAGTGCTCGCACATTGACATTATAGAGACCGATGGTGTACAATTTTCAATATGAGTGAGCGTGATAATACTGTTTCGAAACTGAAATCTTTTTGTGTCCTATACTGCTATTCAAGGTTTTGCCGAGTCTTGGTCTCAGCGTGACATTATTCCTGTCATCATTTCGATCTCGCTTGACATTACACTATGCGTCAGGTAAGCGAACGATGCAAGACCATGCAAGTAAGCCTAAGCTTGCGTTAGCTACTTGCATCGTGAACACGATAGTAATAAAGCCTCATTGGTTTCCATGGCAACCACTGTCCAAGGCGATAAGTATCTGTTTCATTATATTTAGTCTAATCGCTTATGCATTATTTTACCAAGATAATAAACGAGTTTTTGTAGTGTATAAGAGAATTATAATTAACATATCCACTTATTTCTGGCACTGATAACTTTGTTACGTAACTTCAGAGTCAATAAGAATATAATTAATTACTTGGGGCTAATTTAAATATCATCCTAATATGAGACTAAGTTTTGATGACGCGTCATAATGGAATTGTCTATGATCTAAGCTGTTCTGATTCTCTAGCATCGTATGTGGATGGTTATGCATATTTCTCTAACGTGAGGTCCAGGGGTTATTGCCAATTCAGGCAGGTCATTATACTTCTTTTATAGTTGGAAATAATAAACTTAAAATGAGGGTGACATAGTTTTAAATACATCCACATGACCATTTGAGGATGTACTAAATCCCATCAGCAGTTTACTCTTGACACCACAAGACAAGGGAGATCATGGTGTTAATTTAAATTAAATGCCCTCCTTATCAGTTGACCTCAGTAATGTCCACTTGAAATTAAAAGACAAGGGTGAACAAAATGTTAATTTTATAAACATCCTCATAAAATTTTAAGGATGTAATAAAATTGCATCCTTATGTGACTCACATTAGTTTTTTCTCATCTATTGTTTTTATGACTATGAAGTGAACGTAGTTGTTTTAGATAGAAAATGTGTTTGTTATCATGGCGGTTTTATTTTAATTTTAAATAAGTATTTGTGGTGCAATGGATGCGGATTTTTAAGTTCTGTGATTGATTTTCAGCCCCAATAAAATTATGATGTTTTTTATTGTTGTTTTATTGTAGTTTAAATCCTAGACGAAACATTTTGAGCCCTTTCATACGGCGCCTTCCTGAATAAATTCAGTCGTCTTACAGTCGCTTATCGTAAAGAATTACACACACTCGTGACTTAGGCGATTCGCACACTGCACTGCAGTACCACAGTATATTAAGAACAGTACTGTAGTTTATCTAAGACCGCTCGGCGAGTTATTAGTCTACTCTTGCGTTGGCGCTTAAGATTGTCACTTTTATATTTAGTTAAATATTATTGGCGTATTATGAGCAGCACTATGTTTTTATTTATACAATATAACGTGAGAGCAGGCGAACACTAGCGGACGTGCAGCGTAGGTACTTGAACGCGCCCGATCACACGACACTCACGGTACGGCCCACGCTGCCGCCACACTATTCCGCCTTATATTACACTAATGTGTGCGTGGCAGCGCGTGCGTACACGGCGCCCGGCGCGCACGCACACATTCAAACCGGCGGCGGCACATTTCTATGAAGATACTGTTCTTAGTATACTGTGGCATTACGCAGCGTAGCTCGGGAGTGCGTGTTCTTACGTTGCTTGAAAGTATCTCTCTTTGTATTGAAACCACGCGTAGTGAAGCACAGAAAACGCATTCATGCGCAGTGTTGCAGGTCACGCGTATACATGCAGAGAAGCACGCGCACTCGCGCGTGGGTGCGGGGTAAGACGCAAGGTATGGCACACCGAGTTCTGCAGTATGGTGCGTGATTTTGATAGCGCTAGACGTGAAGACATCCTTGAATTTTCTTAAATTTATGTAATTTTGAAAAAAATACTCCCATATCGATCTTGTTCGTAAAAAGGGATGTACATACACAATTTTTACTTATTTGATTATACCACAAGTGAGAAACGGCCATGAATTGCCGTAAATCTTAATGAGTTCGAAAAAATTGTATCACGTGTCCTTTAGGTCAGAGGTCAAAAGTCATAGTCATATCAGGGGTATATCGACTATGCTAAATCGAATAGTGCTGACCGCGAGTCTCTACCTCTTACGGTTCTTGAGTTGAAAGATGGTATCAAGTGACCTTGAGGTCAGAGGTCATAGTCATTTCGGAGGTATATCGACTATACTGACTCGAATGGCGTTGACCGCGAGTCTCTAGCTCTTACGGTTCTTGAGCTAAAAGTTGTATAACAGACAGACGGACGGACGGATAAAGCTGTTGTATAAGAGCTTTTTCGAACTCTAAAAACTAAACAGATATGTACGTATATAGCGGCCCATACAGCGTAACATGCTGAAATTGAACGTTAATTATATCAGTAGGGACAATAATCAGTATAAGCAGTAAGGACAATAATGCAATAAATTGTAGATATGTAGGTCTACACATTTGAAAAAGTGCCATCTAGTGTAATTAATAGCAAGTTTTATGTATCATCACGGTGGAACTCACAAAATACCAAATTTAACTGAGAGTTCTTCAAATCCATTACAGATGGCGTTATAGTAAATTAAGTTTACACACTTATAAAGTTAAAATGATTTGCGAAATATACGTGTGACTTATTCATTGCTTTATGTACGGCTTGAATATAATAAGGCAGGAAACGTAATAAATTTATTTGTATTGTTTCCCAATACAAATAAATTTATGACGTATTCTGACAATTTAAAGCATTAAAGGCCTGTCTCAGATTCAATTTCTGGGGTAAATGTTATTTCATTTTTTATGTCAAGAAATTCTTGGTAACCGCAGGGAGTCTAATTCGGCTATGATAGGCATAGCTAAATCAAACGCCCACGTTTTAGGTAACAGGTTTCGCCTGATAGACGCTCTACTGAGCAAAAAGATCTAGATTTTCTGCTGCCGCTTTGCTCTTACGAACCCGATACCTCAAGCAGAGTGTTGACTACCGCTGCCCCATCACGACAGTTCCTATAAAATAAGTTCAACAATGAAATTTAAACTATAATTATTTAAACTTGCAAGGATAGCGTAGTCCAGAGGTACCCAGACATTTTTCTCAAATACCACTTCCAAAATTTAGCAGGTTCCTTTGGATCCCCTGCAGCTACATTTCTACCATATTCCTTGGCTTTCGTATTTATATTGGTGAAGAACGAATTTTTCTTTTTTAATTTCTCGTGCTGTATCAACCACGGCGAGCTGACATTTTTTTTTTAGAAATTTTTCACTGAAATATCGGTAGGTTCGAGACCACTGGTACTGAATATGGAATATGCAAGTTTTTACAAGTTACAGTCGCTGAGTTTCTTAAAATATTATCTGCCTACAGTGATAGGTGAAGACAAGCCAACATTTTAGTTCTTCATTATCGAAAGCAAATAAATTTTCGTAGACCTCCGCTAACGAATTGTGGACCCCCATTTTTTGTCACGCAAACGTAGACCTCCGTCGAGTCTCCCGTGGACCCCTGGGGGTACACTTGGACCACTTTGGGAACTAATGGCGTAGTGGATTAAGTGGTCAACTCGCGATTGCTACTGCACCGAGTGTTATGGGTCTGATTTGAAGAGCAGCGATAGCTCTGTGGGGAGACCAACAGACTGCTATGCAGAGGGTCTCGGGTTCGAACACACGTCGCGCACCTCTGACTTTCGGAAGTTATATGACTTTTTGAAATTATGTGCGTATTGATTGACAATTATCGCCTGCTCCGTGCCTCGGAGCGCACGTTAAGCCGTCCGTCCCGGTTGCCATTAACCTCTATGGCAGTCGTTATTGGAGAGTGTCGACACAAAAGATCCCACTGGGTCGAAGGGTCGCCGGTCTGCAGTGACTGGCCCCCACATAAGATAAGATGGGTCTGATACCCGCATAGGAAATAATTTGTACGGAACACACAAATTGTTTTCTTGTCCACAAATAATTGTTCCGAGTCTGTGTGTTCTTTATTTTTCTTTTTTATTTATAACTAAGTGTGCCCGCGGTTTCACCCGCGTTTATAGTTACTGCGCCGGCCTCGTGGGTTGTCGCGTGATGTTCTATAAGCCTATAGCCTTCCTTGATAAATAGGCTATCCAACACTAAAAGATTTTTTTAATACAAACCAGTAGTTCCTGAGATTAGCGCGTTTAACCAAACAAACAAACTCTTCAGCTTTATACTATTAGTATAGATAATATATACTAGGAATACTAACACTTCCCGCATTAGGAATGAATCCTGTGTCGCGGGGGACTTTACGAATATTCAAATAACGGACACAAAGAACACCCAGACTCGGAACAACTATGTGGATCACACAAATTTTTGTCCCGTGTGAGGTGGCGAGGCTACCACTTAAACCACTGCGCCATTCGTGCAGGTTGTGTTCGTTGTTTGAATGTTTGTAAAGTCCTTTGCGAAAATCTCTTATACAGCAACTTTCTCCGTCCGTCTGTTATACAACTTTCAACTCAAGAACCGTAAGAGCTAGAGACTCGCAGTCAACGCCATTCGACTCAGCATAGTCGATATATCCCTGAAATGACTATGACCTTTGACCTCTTACCTCAAGGTCACGTGGTATCACGTGACGAACTCTAAAATTTACGGCAATTCATTGCCGTTTCTCACTTGTTTAAATATATAATGATCCAAAATTAAGAAAACAGGTATAGCTTTTCTACTCAATAAATTAGGCACTTACTCTGTGTATGTGCTCATATTTATATTGATAAGCACCAGCAGACACGTCGCGTTCACAATGACCACTAATTGATCCCCGGCGTCTTCATTATGTTGAGTATGAAGGTTTATTAGGCCGCGACCCCATGGGAGTACGAAATAAATGTAGATGGACTTAGCGGACTGAACTCAAAATTAATCGCGCCACGATATTTAGCGTTAGCGCATACAAAGCAGTTCCTTTGAGTCATAAAGCGCAGCCGTGTTCGGTACAGTCCACTGGTGATTGTGAGACACTAAGCTGGCAATTTTCGACAACCGTTTTATTCTTGGTGTTCGTCATTCCATACATTCAGTCATTGCTAAGATTATTCAGTCCGCCGTTGGTCCATTGCCTAATACAATTCGGCTTCTGGTGCATCTGCAGTTAAGACGATTCGGGTTCAGAGCCCATTCTCATTTCACATGATTCGATCTGTCTTTACTGTTTTCGGATTGCAATACTATATAATGTATCTCCGCAAAGAATACATTGTTTCTAAGCATTCCTTCATTACTTAGCATAAGACTGCAATGAAAATTTTACCGGTTTCGAAGCTGTGGTTTGGGTAACTGGTAACAAAAAAAGGATGATTTGTACTTTGTATATAAATGACATGATTAAACTTCTCCCACTGGCACAGAATTCGATCTGCAGAGCTTGCGGTGAAAAGGACGAGTCCATATGGCACCTACTGTGTGAATGTGACGCGTTGGCTGGATTGAGGATGGGTCTGATGGGACTGGCATATCCAAACCCTGAAGACTTCAGGCTTCTCCCTCTGAAGTGTACGCTGCAGCTGATGCAGTACATTCATAAGGAGATAGCTAAGGGATAAATCTTGGCGCCGACACAAAAGATCCCACTGGGTCGAAGTGTCGCCGGTCTGTACTGACTGGCCCCAGATAAGATAAGATAAACTTCTCTCACAGGCATTTTTATGATTAGATTAAAGTGAGGCATGAGTCATGGGTCAGGATCGTAGCAAATAGATATCCGTAGTCTCTTCCTACCCCTCTGGGAAACAGGCGTGAATCTACATAGATTCACGCCTGTTTCCCAGAGGTATGTATATGTATGTATGTATGAGTCTAATCTATGGGGTTACCAAATAATATCAGGGTTGGTTAGAGGCATAAGCCGCAAAAAAAAATTGCATTTTCATTATAAATGTACTTTTCTGTTTCTTCTGTGTATTAAAATATTCGTGTAATAATGTGTACTTATGTTTAGAAAATGAATACTTACTTACTTAGTAATACGTCGGTACCTGGAGATATAATGTTACTGTTCAATTGGATCTTTGAAGATGATTGTATATCTGAGTTAAACGAATGAGACTGCAACTTACTTGCCACACGCCAATATCAAATCCAATATATTTAAAAATAAGTAGCTAAGATAGCTAGAAGAAAGAGCAGCGATAGCTCAGTGGGGAGACCAACAGACTGCAATGCAGAGGGTCTCGGGTTCGAACCCACGTCGCGCACCTCTGACTTTCGGAAGTTATATGACTTTTCAAAATTATGTGCGTATTGATTGACAATTATCGCCTGCTCTGTGCCTCGGAGAGCAGATTCAGCCGTCGGTCGCGGCTGCCATGAACATCTATGGCAGTCGTTATTGGGAGAGTGTCGACACAAAAGATCCCACTGGGTCGAAGTGTCGCCGGTCTGCACTGACTGGCCCCCACATAAGATAAGTTAGCTAGAAGAATAAAAATAAAAATACCACAGTCATCCAAAACTACGTAAAAAGATACTTAAACGGCCATTGACGTTGCGGATTATTAAAATGGATAAAGGTTCTTCTTTAATACACCAAGGTGAATCACACGCATACGACTCATTTAATAATGTCAATGTTTCGACTGAAGGCAAATTAATAAAAAAAAATATTTATTTATTTATTTATTCTCTCAAACTCTCACTACTAACATTACAGGACACTTATCCTAATGCGTTAGTGAGGCATTTTAAATATAACATATTTACAAAACAAATAAATTTAACACTGAAATTAAACTGCTATATACGGATTTTATCGCGTTGTTTATTTGACTCCCCGTGACCATGGCTGCTGAAAAGCAACCGAAACGTCGGGGAAAGTGTAAAAATAAATTAAATCTAAATAGTTTAATAATAATTTAATTAGCTTAAAAATTAGTAAAGTTTAATAGTAGCAGTAGTGTAACAATTTTCAAAATTTTGTAATAAAGTGTCAAATAAACAACGCGATAAAATCCGTATATAGCAGTTTAATTTCAATGAATAATATTCGCGTAAATAGAAGACAATATTATAACTTAAACACTATAGACACAACAAAAATTTAACATTAAGAAAATAACAATACAATAATATCGCACTTAACATTTTCACTTAACCTAAAACTACTCTATCCTATAACATAATATGTGTAAAATAGTCTTTACGAGTTCACTAAACTGACACGCAAATATATCTATAATGTTCTGGATTTCGTTAATCGTACTAATTGCTCGCGTCAGAGGCGTTTTGGCCAGTAGGTTGGTCCTGCCAGCTGGCACGGCTAGCAGTGGCGGACGCCGGCGCCTCCATACGTAGCGGTCTGGAACACAAAAACTCAAGCGCTGCAGTACTTCAGGATTGTGTTCCTTGCTGTGGAGTAATTTAATTAGATAGACGACTAGTGTGAACTGTCGCCGCACCCTCAATTCATTGTACCCCACCATACCCAGTACAAAAAGTGTGGGGTACATCAACGGGTATAAGTAAAGAAAAGAAAAGGAATAGCCACTAAATATTTACTAACTTGGCAAAACGCAATATAATAGTATTACTATTCCTATAGTATTACTATTCTTAAGTCACCGCATCGATTTCCTGTAAGGTTTTCCCCCGAGCAAAACAGCTCGTTCGAACTGTCATCATGATTGTCATATTCGGCAACGTCTATCTCGTCCACTCAGAATTCAGAGAGGTTCTAGAACCTCTCTGAAATCTGAGCGTCTAGAGGCGTCTAGACGCCTTCCTACAATTAACGCAATTCTGGGAAGACGTAATGACAATGGCGTACATACGCCATTGTTCATCAAATGGTATAGTAGTCAATGTACTGCTACAGATGCACTTAAATACTTATAGGTGAAAACTATATAAAATCACACGCACATTTAAGAAAAGCAATTGTGAATCATTTGAAGAAAATCGTGTAGGTATAATTGCTAATGGAAACGAGTATTTAAATATATATTGAAGGAAGTACTTGTGAATATATCCTTACATCCGAAATGAGAAAGAAAAATTTGTTAGATGATTATTTGGTCCAATATTACGAGACAAGCTCCCACGCTTTGTAGATTACGAAAATTGCTATAATTAGATATCTACAAATTTACATAATGACGTTTTTGCAATTGGAACAATTTTACTTCTTATTAGGAGTTTGAGGCGTGCCAATTTTGGATTAGAGTAATTTATGGGGTGTTATCTTTTTTTGGAAAATTTCCACAATTTACAGGCTCTTGGAAAAAATTGTCTCTACTGGAGTTTGCCTACTACGATATCTTGATTGCTTCGGTGAATGTGATTGCCGTGTATGCTGTGTGGGGTTTGATTTCCGGGCATAAAGTTTTTAATCTAACGTGTTATTGGGTTGCTCCGTCAAGAACTTTTCAAAAGCAGCACAGAGTCTGTCCGATAGAGGCATATATTCTCGCCGTCTATTAAGTTCGACCTAAAGTCTAACTGCGAAATATGTGGCATACACCTTGATAGCGGCATTTGAGGAAATATGGGCATATAGGCATAAGTATATATACCCATATAAGAAATAAAAGCAAAGAAAAATGAATATCCGACAACAAGAAATGGCAAATTTAGAATAAAATTTAGTCCCGAAAATGTTATTACCATTTTTGTTTTTACCTGTGAAAATTAAAATTATTAATACTGAGATAGGTACATATTTTATGTAATAACTTTAAAGAACTGGACATTTTTTTCATTTCTATGGACATAGAAAAATAATTTACAAATATCTACATAAATTCATAACCATTTCTTGCGTAATTGGGTACGAGCAAATAAATAGATTGAAACCAAAATCACATATTATCAATCTAACAACACAACATTTCCAACAAATCACAAAAAAATACAACCGCAATACTGATTTCCTATCAAAACAATCCTATGTATTATGACGTCATCATACGCCTTCGCCACGCAGGTAGAAAAATAATAACATGAGTGACCCTTCAAGACAATAGGTACAATTTGTTATAAGAGGAATTACTGAGACGGGTCGAATCAATTAGAGATGGTTGATGTTACGATGATATTGTAAGGATAATAAAACAGGAGAGAGAAGCTTGTGCGGAAACATACTTATTCTTTTTATTATAAGAACAAATTTTTTGGTTCACGTTTAATTCAGCAGCGATAGCCTAGTGGGAAACCGTTGGACTGTCACGCAGAGGTCTCAAATTCGAACCCAAGGCTGGCTCTCTGACTTTTCGAAGTTATATGCGTATTAAATAGTTAATTATCGTTTGTTTTAACGGTGAAGGAAAACATCGTGAGGAAACCTGCATATATGAGAGTTCTCCATAATGTTCTCGAAGATATGTGAAGTCTGCCAACCCGCACTGGGCAGCGTGGTGGACTATGGCCTAACCCTTCTCACACTGAGAAGAGGCTCGTGCCTTGCAGTGGGACTGTTTAATACAGGGCTGATATTATTTATTTATTTATATTATAATTCTTGTTGCGCCATGTTAGGGTAGTAGCCTATATTTAATTTGTAAATTATTATTTATACAAGAGCAAATAGCAACCATAAGAAATCTTATTGTGCAAACAGTATTCAAATAAGTGGATATAGTGACAAGAATAGAAAAGGGTATGTTAAACTGGTTTGGGCATGTAGAAAAAATGGACGAGGAAAGACTGACTAAGAAAGTTTATAAGGCTAGTGTGAATGGAACAGTCGCAAGAGGAAAACCTAGGTGAACGTTTCTCGATCAGATCGGAGGCGTTCCTGATTAAGGCCAGGTTAAGAGCACCTTGAACCGACGGGCGTGTATAAGGAATGTGATGAAAGTGAATGAAACCAGAGAAGTGTGTCAGGATCGTAGCAAATGGAAATCCGTAGTCTCTGCTTACCCCTCTGGGAAACAGGCGTGAATCTATGTATGTATGTATGTATTCAAATTGGTTGCAAAGTAAGGTCGTAATTTGTATTGTAAGGAAAAGGGAGGCTGTAGTGGGAATGAGGCTATATCCAATGGACGGTTGCATTTTAATAGCGTTGTGTCACAGTTTGTACCAGTCTGTCATTTTACAATTACTCCTATTGTGAGATTTGAAATGCTTTTATCATATTTATTTATGAGTAGGTATCAAAATTTCTTTTGTATATTAGAGGTTTATTAATTTATTTAATGCATTCGAATGTCAATAATGTTGTTACTGATAATATATCAATCATAACATTTGATTCGAAACTTGATTTGATGATAATTATAGGAGGACCACAAAATTTATTAAACTCACAGCTCTCGGCGTGGCATAATGGCGAGGTAGCTGATAAAAACAATTTCGCCATCCAATCGAAAGTATTTTAGCAATCCAATTCGAAAGTAACTCTGTCTGTCTACCTGTCTGTTACCTTTTCACGGCTAAACCACTCAACCGATTTAGATGAAATTTGGTACCTACAGATAGTTTAAAATTTTACTTTTTATTGATGTAGGTACCACGCGGGCGGAGCCTCGCGCAAAAGCTAGTTATATATAAAAGCTTTTATACTTTTTGTTGCATAATTTATGTAATACATAACGAGATAACCAAGAAATTATATACGGGAATATGAATGGAATTGCCGGTAGGTCCTAGAAAAACATTCTTGCCATATCGATGACAACTTCAATACAACTGGGAACAATAATTATAAGGCTATTATAAAGCTCAACGAACAAATTTAAAGAACAATTTAACTTAAACGATAAAATGTAACCAATTAATTTAATTTCCATCCAACTCTCGAGCTACGAAACGGCCGGGCGGAAACTAAATCTCATATAAGAAGGAAAACTTATGTTTATAGTTGGAAAAAAGGATTACAAAGGTTGTTTGCATTATTATAAGTACACGACAAAAAAAACTCGAAAGCTTTTCTCTCATGCAAAATTAAAGATAATATTCTCCATACATTATGTTTTAATATTATCTACATACAATATTTTATGGGATTGCATTGTATTATGTTTTATACGCCTGCATCTAAGTAAAGGTAGGCTGTAGGTAGAGGTCAATTGTACACATATTTTGCCATTTACAAAGTAAGTGACGTGTTTATAGGTCCAATAAACGACTAAGTACTTATAAACGAATTGTCGAGGCATAACCTAGTTTTGGACCATCTTTATATAATGACAGTTTACATTGGCCATTGAATAGGTAGTTAGATTAACCATATTTAAGATAAATTTGAGATAAAAGTTAACTAAATTATTTAGGAAGAAGTGTATTAAAAGCCACATTTCCCAAGTTCTTCTTTCACGGTAGGCAGCGGCTTTGCTGTGTCCTGACATTGCTGAAGTCCATGAACAGCGGTTACCACTTTCCATCAGGTGGACCACTTGCTCGTCAGCCATCAAGAGCAATAACGAAAAAATTAATTATAGTTTTAGATACCAAGCCGAGCCTCTTCGCGTCTACTAGGCACTGATTCTTATGTTATACATGTTTATTCCTCCACCTATCGGTCCATTCATATCTTACTTGCACGCTTTCTTTCATTTATCACCTTTAAGGAGTCTGCCCACTACCCCGTCTCATACTATGACCGTGCTAGGAACGTGTCAGGCAATAAAATATTCTTTGTAAGGAAATGTATAAGACTATGCTCAGTAGACCGTTCTGTTACCTACCAGCAGTTCCTATAGCAGGGTGACTCCTTTATAATCTTTAAAACACGAACTTAATAAATCCGAGCGAACTTGAGGAACCGCACAAATGAATTTCAAAATCAGATAACGTAGTTGGAGCGTAAAATTTTTCATGGCGAACCACGGTGGCACTAATTAAAGTGCCATTAGCAATCCCATAAAATATAATTAATTTGGAAAGTTCGTATCACTGCGGAGAGCTCAATAGAAATATTTTATGAATGAATAAACAGGTACTCAGTGTAGGGTGGGTATATTTCATAGTTTTCTGGTTTTATTTTCCAGTATTACTTTAGTACGCAGTGGTTGGAAAGGAATGGAATAAGAATATTATTTCGTAAAAGCGTTAAGTTTTGAGAATCATTTATGTTTTTAATCAATATATTACGTAATAATTGGTTAAAGACACCAAAAATACCTATGATGTGATGAAATTCTTAGTAACAGATTAAAAATTTCTAGTTAATAAAACTCAACAACCTGATTTCAGGAAACCGATCCTCGTTTTAATCAAATTGCCGAATTTTAAGGAATTTTACTGAATAGTGTGTAATATCACGTTAATATCTGTATAACTCGGAAAAATAATCAAGAACTTCAGGATCGACGGTGATCGTTTACAATTTTTTAGGTGATGCATTTGAAAAGACAGTCTAAGAAAATGTATACACACACAGTCTGCCGTCTATATCCTTTAGGCAGAGGTATGTTTTTTAAAAAAGAACACTTTCGCATTTATCTTAATTATTGTCACGGGGGACTTTACAGACATTCAAACAGTGGACACAAATAACGCCCAGACTCAGAACAAGTATTTGTGGATCACACAAATTTTTGAAATTGTGGCTTTGGACACACAATTAATAAGAGTTAAATATTGCCATCGTGCACGTTGCGCCGTCTGACTCTATGCTGCTATCACTGCAAATTTCTACTCAAAGTCAAAGTCAAAATCATTTATTCATTTAGGTCACAATGTAAAACTTATGAACGTAAAAATATATATGACATAAAACCCACTTTGACTGCACGGATGGCGTAGTCGTGATATCTTGTGTTAAATAATGTTGTGTGCCTCTGCGCCGAGTGTTGTACGAATCCCACACGGGACAAAAATTTGTGTAGTCCACAAATGGTTGTTCCAAGTCTGGATGTTCTTTGTCACAGTTGTTTGAATGCTTGCAAAGTCTCCCACGATATAGGATTTATTCCTGATGCGACGTTAGCTTTTTTAAAACAAACATAAATCTATATTCGTTTCGTAAAACCAGAGACCTTTTGCACAGCAATCTGTTACTACTGCTACGCCACCAGAAGTTTTCTCAGAAACCATTTATCCTAACTCTCTGGCATACTCGCATTGGCCACCCTATTAATATCTTCGGCCTAGTTCTCGTTAAGACAAACAAGAGAATGAATTATTATACAATTGTTTTGATCTGCCTATTGTTCGGCTGCTTTAATTCGGCTGGTACGAAAGATATTGGTTCTTATTTATTATCTCAAGTACTTTACAAACTTCTATTTGGCCTGGAATAAATTATCTTAGGTCGAGCTTTATTTTTTTGTGTTTGCCGCTTTATTTACTTACGAGAAAGGAGTACGTAAATATTTTCTGGCTCGAATAGCAATCTGATGTATAAGGTATCTGAGCAATTTTGTCGTAGTAGATGGTATGTTGTTTCCTGGAGACTGTTGCCAAGAGTGTGGGTGAGACCTCTAAGAAATATTTATAAAATTCCTAAAGAATATTCTATTTCTTTTAACCTCTTTTCAATAACACGCTACGCACCTCTGATTCTTTGAAATTATGTGTGTATCAAATAGTAAATGCAAAGCACTGAAACATTAAAAAGTGTTTACACATTTTTATGGAAATAATGATCTTTGATATTGACTGTGAATACTGTAGAAAGATAATATTTTGCAAGTTTTGATTCATATACTTAATAACCACAAATCAATAACTTGAAATTGAATTGAATAGTTGTAGTCATTTCTGAGGCGAATTTATCCAAATATATTTTTAAATGGAATACCGCTAACAATGTGTATAAATCGAAAATTGAATAAAATATTTCTGCAGATACTTATACAATATCAAAAAGATTTTTCCAAAAGCATATTTCCTATGTAATAATCCTTTCGATATCAAGCCGATTCGTTGAGTAATGCTCTAATGCAATATTAATGAGGAGTGCACTCAGCGGCCGGCGCGGCGTGTCGTGACGATGCACCGCCGCAAATGAGTGTTAGTATTGGAGATGCTGATGGGATACAGAAGTTACATTGGTTAATATTATTACGGTAGAAAAATTGCAAAGTGATAGAGGCTGGAATTACGCTCAAACTTGGGCAGCTTGGCTGAAAAAGGGACTATGCTCTCAAGAAGCTCAGACCTAAATAAGCTAGTGCTATGTTTTAGCGCTAAGCAGGTTTTCTAAGCTTCTCTTTTGTTCTAATTCTGAGGAAACAATGCACTGTCAGCAAACAAGCAAAAACGACTACTTTTTCCACCTAAAACGACCAGACTTCACACACAGTCTACCTTTTTGTTAGCTGGTTCTTTACTTTGACCTTTTTTAAATAGCCTGAAATTTTTCTACATGCTTTTACTTCAATAAAGATGGTGCCCTCCTAATAATTAAAAAAGCCTTTCGTGAGTTAGTTGAGACTATCCTTATCACACATGCAGCCTTTATTTGAACTGGCAACTGTAACATAGCACAAGTAACTTGTAAGGTCCTTATAAGAATTACTCTGTGCCTGATTGAATATTTAATTTCCAATGTAACTTCGTTACTGCGTCACACTTTGGCGATATATATGTGAGCTGTAAGTCATTAATTACACTGTGGCGAGCGTTGTCAGGCGAGATGGCTATCTCACATCACATTACTTGCATGAGAAATTAATAACGAGTTATTGTTAGTATTTCTACGAAAACTGTCGTTAGCCATTTATGCCTCGATTGAAAATCTATTCATCTATCGATTCACTTATGCCTTCGACTGCTGACTGGTAAGCTTTCGCTGTCCGTGATAAGTAAATTATCACAAACTAACATTTACCCGCGGCTTTGCTCGCGTAAAAATAGGTCAGGTTACGTTAACTTGAGCAGCGATAGCTCAGTGGGGAGACCAACAGACTGCAATTCAGAGGGTCTCGGGTTCGAACCCACGTCGCGCACCTTTGACTTTCGGAAGTTATATGACTTTTCGAAATTATGTGCGTATTGATTGTCAATTATCGCCTGCGCCGTGCCTCGGGGAGCACGTTAAGCCGTCGGTCCCGGCTGCTACGAACATCTATGGCAGTCGTTATTGGGAGAGTGTCGACACAAAAGATCCCACTGCGTCGAAGTGTCGCCGGTCTGCACTGACTGGCCCCCACATAAGATACATACATACGTTAACTTGTCTTTTTAAATAAATATATTATGTTACTCGGAGATAATACAGCTTTCTTTAAAAAAAACTTCTATTATTAGAGAATTTTTAAAATCGGATGGTTCGTTTTTGATTTAAATCCTTACAAACAAACGAACAAAATATCAAATCTTTCCTCTTTATGATATTAATATAGATATAGAAAATTACATTTATTCTGACAAAACATATTATGTAGGTATTTGGTAATAATTTTTTAAGAAATATTCATTAATTTTTGGGGTTTTCGTTCTACGTTTATGTAAAAAGAAGTTATATTCTACTACAATGCTAATCATAGAATCTGTTCGGACATAAAGACACGACTCGAAGGCGTAGTGGTTAGTGTAACGGACTGCCACGCCTGAGGCCGCGGGTTCGATTCCCGCACAAGTCAAACATTTGTGTGCATGAACATGGATGTTTGTCTTGGTCTGGGTGTTTCTATGTATAATATGTATGTATTTACAAAAAAAAGTATATAAGTATGTTTATCCATTGTCTAGTACCCATAGTATAAGCTGTGCTTAGTTTGGGCTAGATGGCGTTGTGTGTATGTGATAGACTATTATTATTATTATTATACATCTTTAAAGATAAAGACCTTTTAATGTCCATCTCAGGGTTTCGAGAATATTCTTATATGACTTGTATTCGATTTTATGACACTTGTAGGATTTGATGACACAAGATCAGTTTAGTCGTATTGTTGTGGCCAAGACTGCACGGCTTAGCCAGTGACACTGTTGTGAGTTCGATCCCCATATGGCACAAAACTGTGTGTGATCCACAAATAGTCAAATAGTTGTTCAGAGTCTGGATGTTCTTTGTGTCCTATGTAAAAATGTTTGTAAAGTTTCTCGTGACACAGGAATTATTACGTGACCATTTGAATCTCTCGAACGTTCGATAATACGAATATATTTGATTGATAACCGATCATAATTCATTGCACTAAACCAAAGGAGCATTAAAGTAATTAGTAAAAATAAATATAAGAACGTTAAACCTAAAAATTAAAATGAATAAAACCTTTTAAAACTGAAAAATAAATAAGTAATGACGACGCTGCAACGATGCGTGTTATTTAAAGCTCGACTTTTTGACATAGGTACGACGCGAATTAAAAATATTTAAAAAAATAAATAATTTACTGACGCAATATCGAGTAGTAAATAAAAAAATAAACTTATTTGATTTTGTATTATAGTCTAAAAGTGACTAAAATAGACCCATTAGTTAGTTAGATTGGTTTAAAATCAGAATCTCAAGATGTATTCAATATTTTTACTAGATTTTGTCGTGTTAATTAAGTTTTTGTCAATAAATTTTCATTTCTTCAGATGACTGTACCTCTTTTCTGGATGAAAGGTACATTATATATTTTTCTGTACCCCTGAGTGATTATACAAACCCACATTTGTATTTATAATATTAGTTAGGATATTGATTGAAATTAAACTGCTATATACGGATTTTATCGCGTTGTTTATTTGACACTTTATTACAAAATTTTGAAAATTGTTACACTACTACTAGTATTAAACTTTACTAATTTTTAAGCTAATTAAATTATTATTATAACAATTTAGATTTAATTTATTTTTACACTTTCCCCGACGTTTCGGTTGCTTTTCAGCAGCCATGGTCACGGGTTAGGATATTGTTTATGGTAAATAAAAGATATTTATCTAACTAAAGAAAGGCAAGAGAGTTTTATACATAAAAAATATTCTCTTTCCTCTCATAATATTGTCAGCTTAGACTGCACGGATAACTTAGCGGTTTAAGTGGGCGCCTCGCCAATTCTAGTTTTTTTTCGTGTGGTTAGTGGCCAACCTCTTTTCAAGAGTTGTTCAAGCCGCCCGTAGGCCTCTGACATGGCTTAACGACTGCTGTCAATTTGATAACAACCGGGACCGACTTTTTACGTGCCCTCGATGACGCTCAGATGAAATACCATTAAGCGGCCACCTATCTATAGACTGACCGCACCGAACTTTACTTAACCTCGTTAATCGTTTACCGATCAATAAGTGCAACTAGCTATGAGCGCCTCGACACTGCCATTACGCCGTGTCTTGTGGGTTCGATCCCCACACCAGACAATTGTGTGATCCACAAATAGTTTTTTCTAGTCTGGATGTTCTATATGTTTGTCAAAAAACATTCTTTTTTTGTACATCGTAGGCCACAAGCATAGCATTAGTATTATTATTATGTTAGTAATACTATATATATTACTATATAATACTAAGGGTGTTTTCCTAGGCGAATCGGATTAATCATACTGTCATCTGATAATTAGCATCGTCGTCTACCACTCAAAATAATGAGATATTATTGGAACTTTTTTATGTACTGTTGTATATGTTATGACAGCCAGCCAGCCTAACATACTCGCTGAGGCAAAGAGAGACGTGATGGCTTCTTTGAATAAATATATTAAATTATATATATTAAAATAGGCGTTGGCGTGTATAAGTTAGGCCGATGCGTACCCAAAAATTTGTCGGTACCCCAGATTCTTAAGTTACAACTCAAAACTCTACCGTTAGGCATAAGGGATTGCTGTTTAGGGCCCAGGGCTCTTCGGGAAAATAATCCTTAAAACAGCAATAAATATGACCCTTAAAAATAAAGCGAATTAAAATGTATATAATTAGCTATATTTAAAAAAAATGCGATTTAAATACATGCAGAATGCACTTAATCTAATATAAATAATAATAATAATAATATAATAATATTCTACCACGTACATACAACACCATCTAGCCCATACTAAGCAGAGCTTGTACTATGGGTACTAGACAATGGATAAACATACATATATAATTATTTTTTTGTAAGTACATACAAATTATACATAGAAACACCCAGACCAAGACAAACATCCATGTTCATGCACACAAATGTTTGACTTATGCGGGAATTGAACCCGCGACCTCAGGCGTGGCAGTTGGTTACACCAACCACTACGCCATCGAGGCCGTCTATATATAAATATATCTATATCGAAGATACAACTAGTAATTAATATTATTACCACTGTTATATATTGTATTGAATAGTAGACATAATTATGTACAGATTTTACTTTATTAAACATTATATTCGATATAATAATTTTGAGTCTTTGCTAAATATGTTAAGGAAATAATAATATCTAATCATTTATAAATTTATTTCTCTCATAAAAAATAGAGACAATGGTTCATGGAAAGATCGGTTCGAAGATGGTATGTAGGATGCGTAACCTAGTTTGTGAGAGCTGGTGCCTGATATAGGCTTTATTAAGACATCAGTTCCAGCGACCCACCCATCATTCAAGGCAGGAGGAGGCACACCTTGGTAAATTTAGTCGGTAGGACCGGGGAGTTGCTATCTTTCCCCGGGTGAATATGACTGACTTTCTTCGCTCCCCTTTTCCCGCGGACAGGGATGGTTAAATAGCATTCCACCACGTTAAACAAAAATAGCTTTATTTAAACAATATTGCAGATCACCGAGTTGTTTAAAAAATGAAGACTTTTGCAAATATCAAGTCATGATAGATCCATATAACCTTTATAACAATAATTTATATATACATTACCATAATTCAATGTATTTAATTCCTATCCCAATAAAATAAGATTACTGCATATTCTGCAGCATAATGATAGTGTAAGTAACGATCGCAGAGTTTAATGAAACGAATAATGTGTTGTCTATATTGAAGAACTTGGCAGCGTGAAACTTGATAGATCTTGTGATGAAGAGATTTCTAAACTCAAAGAGATTATTCTTCATGTCACCACCTAAAATAAATATTAACTGTTTGCAATATTTATTCGTATAAAATTAAATGTCATAATTTAACATGGCATGCTGTTACTTATCCTAACAATAGTTACGCACATTATTAATTTGGCGTAACTGTTTAGACACCATTTTTTTAAGCATAATTACTATAAGCATAATAATTCTAAAGCATAAATTAGAAGTTTTGTAAATTTTGTGTTTGCATTTAATAAAATACTTTACTGAAATTAAACTACTATATACGGATTTTATCGCGTTTTTTATTTGACACTTTATTACATTATTTTGAAAATTGTTACACTACTACTATTATTAAACTTTACAAATTTTTAAGCTAATTAAATTATTATTAAAACTATTTAGATTTAATTTAATTTTACACTTTAAAATACTTTACGTATATAATAAACATGTTGGCGGTTTAGGAGTGGCCCAAGGGCCACCTCCGCCGCACCCTAACCTATTGTTACACTATGGTACCCAATTTAAGTATATATGCCTTATAACTTTATGCCAATCAAAATTAGGGCAAGAAGCATTAGCCTAAATGATATTTATGCCTACTGTAATAGTATATCAAGAAACAATTATGTCAAAGTATTATTATGACAAAAAAATTAGGAGAAAAAGAAATATTGTAACAAAGGGTTTCCTTTGCAATACAGTTTTTTAAGGGGATGTAACAAATTATTTTGTATTTATTACTTTTTTTATTAAAAAAGATGACAATTACCGCACTAGGAATAATTCCTGTATCGCGGGGGACTTTATAAACATTCACACAACGGACACAAAGAACATCCAGCTCGGAACAACCATTTGTGGATCACACAAATTTTTGTCTCGTGTGGGATTCGAACCCACAACACTCGATGCAGTGGCTGTGACGAGAGCTCGCTTCAACGGTGAAGGAAAACATCGTGAGGAAGCCTGCATTTTTGAGAGTTCTCCGTAATGTTCTCAAAGAACTTCTCTCTTCGAACTTCCAACCCGCACCGGGCCAGTGTGTTGGAATATGGTTTAACCCTTCTCACACTGAGAAGAGGGCCAAACCCAGCACTGCAGTGAGACAATTTAATACAGGGCTTATTATTATTACAATGGGAATGCGAGATATATAGAGAGAACGAAGCAAAACACAAAAGTACAATGTAAATCTTCACTGACATACACCTTCCTGAAATACTTTCCACCAAAATCCGTATGTTATCTTCATTGTACAAAACAAGGCGCCACGAGATATCTAAGTGAACCAAAGCTGTGAAACTGCCGTTATACTTGAAAGTTTGAACTGACTTGCACTTGTACTGTTGAGAGTTAATTACTTCAAACTGAATCTTATGACTAACCAGCTCGGCATGGAAATAATTAATCTGGACCATGGAATGACGAAAATCAAAGAACTTTCTGTTATGTTATTATCTGAATAAGTTAATTTTTGCGATAATTTATATTTATTACCTTACTTACTTGCAGTTAAAAAAATTAAATTAGTAATAATAATATATTCTACCACATGCACACAACACCATCTAGCCCAAACTAAGCAGAGCTTGTACTATGGGTACTAGACAATGGATAAACATACATATATACTTTTTTTTGTAAATACATTCATAATAATATTATACATAGAAACACCCAGATCAAGACAGACATCCATGTTCATGCACACAAATGTTTGACGTGTGTGGGAGTCGAACCCGCGACCTAAGGCGTGGCAGTCGGTTACACTAACAATTACGCCATCAAGGTCATTAATATTCAATGAAAGTATTGAATATTAATTATGGCAAAAATATTAAGATTTTATTTTTAAGATTTTTTTGTAATTGGTGGCCTTTCCCGCCTGTGATACGATTCCGAACTAGTACAGAAGATAGTGGATTTACACTAATTTCCTGAATCAGGCTTAAGTTTTATTTGTGGATCTATGTTTAAGGTTTAAATATATGCCCTGTATGCCCCAGCAGTGGAACCGAGTTGAGTTGAGTTCCACTACTGGGTACAGACCTTTTCTCAGTGTGAAAAGGGTTGTAGACTTCACATATCTTCGAAAACATTATGAAGAACTCTCAGACATGCAGGTTTCCTCACGGTGTTTACCTTCACCGTTAAAGCAAACGATAATTTAATTATTTTAATACATACTGAACTTAGAAATTTCAGAGATTAGCGCCTTGAGATTGAACTCGAGATCTCTGCGTGGCATTTCAACGTTCTCCTAGTAGGCTATATTAATTTACTTCAGAAAAGACGATATAAATACTCACAAGTATTCTTACTAGCCAGTATCTTGTCAATAGTATCCAAAATCTGTTCACTCTGTCTATAGGTCTGTTCGTATCGATGAATCAGAATAATGAGCATTACCTCGTAGTTCATAGCTCTTGTTAAGCAGGATAGAGTAGGCAACCAAAAGCTTAGTAAAGAGGCATCATCTGTGTTGACATCATAGCCAATCGGATTCTGAAACATGGCACATACATTCACATTTACAATTTGTTTGAATTTGGTATTTCGAGCAAACTACAGCAAACCGAGAAACGTATCCACCCTATCGAAGATTGGAGCCAAGCTAGAAGATTGCAAAAGCCTGTGTTGTTTTTCTACTGAGAGATCCGGGCTTTTAAAAAGAAGCGTTGTCAGTTGATGGTCAGTAATAGTTGTCCTTTGCACTGAAGGAATACTGGCTTCTTCCTTTTCTATAGTAATTTGACATTAATAAAGTAAAGTTAACTTTATTGCTATTGTTGAATAGCATATTTTAATTAAATTTGTGTTCATTGAAATTAAACTACTATATACGGATTTTATCGCGTTGTTTATTTTACATTTTATTACATAATTTTGAAACTGTTACACTATTACTAGATACTATTAAACTTTACTAATTTTTAAATTAATTAAATTATTAAAACTATTAAAACTATTTATATTTAAGTTTACATTTTCTCCGACGTTTCGGTTGCTTTTCAGCAGCCGTGGTCACGGGGAGATTAAGATGGTATTTGTCTCAATGTTCCAGTGTCGTATATAGTAGTTTAATTTCAATGAATAACATTCGCGTAAGAGAAGAAAATATTATATAAATTTGTGTTCCTTTAATTCTATTTATATTAAATTTTTAGATCTTACCATCCGCCCATTCATTAGTCTAATCGCTGAATTTAAGAAATGAATCATGTTGATGAGAAAATTAACACAATACACCAGAACCTAGAAAAGATAAAGAAATATACTATTCAAATAAATTAAAGGTATAATAAGTAAATAAAATAATCAAGATGTATTCTGATTGTAACCTGATATATTTGAGAGAAAACTTTATGTATCATCATCAAAACGGTATTACAATTTTGGATGTATCAGCAAATTTACTTTCCTAAATGCCATAATTATGTTTTTCTCACCATTAATTTATGATAGCCAGCAACTTGATTGTAGCATTTAGCTTACATAAATTATTAGTTCAAGTAACTTAATTATTATTGTTTCCAGGTGAAAACATTTTGTGGGGAATTCAAATATAATACTGAATATTATTTTCAAAGAGATAATTACCCTCCATCCGTAACTGGTATTTAAATAATTAACTTGATCCATCAATAATAGATAAAATCGGGTGAAGCAACTAGTTTTTAGCGTTTTTAAAGAATCTAACGGTTTATTATCTTGCATGTTTGTTGCAAAAGTTATGCTGTCTCCTTCGCCGATAGGATTACTTATTGTAGCATTGTAGTCCTGTGAAAATTTGCCAAACTTTTATCACTGTCATCCAGGTCTGAGTTATGCTTCAATTCTATTTAGAAGTCATCAGAACTGTATTTGAAATGGCTTCATTTTTATACCTAACTGATAGACAAACAAAAGGCGACAGTAAAACAATAAGGTACGATAAAAAAAATGGAAATTATATATACGCCCATCAAACAGGCGTGAGTTTATTTATATATACAAACGAAAGTGAAAACTTACCAGCAGCAGATCTCGAACTACTTTTAGACGGTACTCCACTTGAATGACATGAGAAATTATATCAAGAACCGTAAGCATATTAAGAAAAAAATATAAATAATCCACGGAATATAATGTTGGTACTTGCCAACCCTCAAACAAGCTCCAAGCCACTAAATCGAAAACAGAACTAAAGAGGCAGAGGATTATAGAGAATACTACACTTTTAGTTATAGTCCTACGAATATTATCATAGCAAGAAAAGCCTAACATTGCATCAATATGGTCAAAGGTCTTAAAGTATTTTAAGAATGAGGCGCGTCCGAATTTGTGGACAATATACATATCAATAGCATATTCAAAATAAGATAACCAGTACGTCATTTGGGCAAGGTCATTGAACTTAACGAGACCAGCTTGCAAATTTCCTTCAAATGTTTTAATTTTGTGGTACAAGCAGAAAATATTAAGAAGCAGTAAACTAATTACGTAAACCATATTTTTGATTATCGATACAGATTGTGCCAGTTGAATACCATCACGATAAATATTTGATAATGCTGTTATCCTTAGCAGCCAATTTATAGGTATTAAGGAATAAAAAGTGTCTTTTAATACTTTATCAGTAAAATAAATTTTCATTGTAGACGTATTGACTAAACTAAGAAGTGGCTTAATTTATATTTCTATTTTTGTAATACCACATTCACTTCGTTTCTTATGAATCAACTTAATGGCTATTGATGGATTAAAGTAATGATTCAATTAATTATATTGATGAATACTGACTTGGCATACAAAAATACGACTGGCCTGATAGCAAGTGGTTACAGAAAATTTGTGACCTTTATCTCGTTAGATACAAACTTTTGCGCTTTGCCGATCATGCGAAAAATTTACGCAGTATTACGAAACATGGTTATTTGGTATAAAAATATTTTCTTCAGGGAATGGAGAGGTATTCTCTAGGGTTAAGTAGCATTTCCAATTGCAGTCTTTTGGACACATTGCCAGCCTTCGTGCGGCTATCGAGAATTCTCTACCAGAAAAACAATTAAATTATGTTTCTATAAATCTGATACTTCACGAACGCTCGCAAACATAAGCGAGGCACTACTTACATCATATAAACTTTTGCTAGTAATCACCTAGCTTTCATTGTTTTGACATCCCCATACCTATATTTTAATCAAACTAATGGCACTATATTGCTGGTGGTTTTTATAACTTTATGTTATCCAATAAAATTGTGAATGTATTCGTGACAAGGTTGCTATATTACTTTTCGATTGCACAAAATTGCTAGATGTGTACTTCCCTGCACTATTTCTAATTAACTATAAGAGCAATATTTTTCGGTTGCATACAATTACTAGTTATTCGATGAAACTTGGTAACAAAATGGGCTAAGAAAATGCAAGAATAAGAGAAAAGGGAAGTGTCGGCCTCGATGGCGTAGTGGTTAGTGTAACCGACTGCCACGCCTGAGGTCGCGGGTTCGATTCCCGCACAAGTCAAACATTTGTGTGCATGAATATGGATGTTTGTCTTGGTCTGGGTGTTTCTATGTATAATATGTATGTATTTACAAAAAAAAAGTATATATGTATGTTTATCCATTGTCTAGTACCCATAATACAAGCTCTGCTTAGTTTGGACTAGATGGTGTTGTGTGTATGTGGTAGAATATTATTATTATTATTATTATTATTAAATATATTTTTAAGAACCAACGAAGTATTTCATATATATTATTGAGTACTTATAGTCAATTATGGCAAACGCGATTGTGTGTGTTATTGTTAAACATAGTGATTTTGATAATTGATCGAACTGGTCGAATGTTGCTAAAGATGTTATTCTAACGACAATTCAACATTCAAATCACAAATTATTATTATCGTATATTTTATTTGCTGTAGGTTGTCAAGCTATTTTATCTTTATTCAAAGCTTCTATCTAAAACCTTTTTCTTGTCGTATCCCATGGAGCACAACGGGATACGAAAAGATAGAAGATTGAAGTTTAAAAAGAATCGCCTACTGCTGTGGGTGACCTTTTTTACCTTCTGGCAGATTTCGAGTCCATACATATAACTAGTATGGGTAATTATTTTACGTACTTTACACCAAAACTTCAAAATTACAAAACAAATAATAATGTCTACATTTTATAATACAAACAACAAACACATAAAGGCCTCGAAAGAAAATTATGTGATAATTGCGAAGCTGTGATCCGCTGAGGGTACGATAAGTTAAGATGCCACGTTATCAGCAAAGAGTACCAAAAGATAATAGAATGAAAATAAAACCTCTGACTCATTAAACGTTGCTTCTTTATTAAAATGCCAAAAGGTCGCATTTATATATTTGAAAAATCATAATAATACACAAGTTCAAACAAAATCTGGATCTAAAGATAATATTTTCGTATATGTAGCTATACACCAACAGCAGTGAAAGCATATTGGAAATAACTGGAATACGCTGCACTGAAAAGCTTTCGGTCTTGACCCACCTAAACCTTTAACATTTCCTATAAAAGCCGATGGTTTAATAACCATCATCCATATAACACTAGCAACGTGAGTGTTTAGTAAATCAGTATTTAGGTTGCACTTGCAACCCAAAACTCTAGAACTAGTAAGATCAAATGAAAACTAAAGTTATAAATCAAGTATAAAAAAGCTAAAATCTTTATTACTGGTTTCAGCTCGCACAATTACACTAAACTCTTTCCGATTATAAAATGGCATCTTAACTATAATATTATACATGCGAAATGAGTTTGTTTTTAGAGTTCGATCAAAACTCTTATACAACAGCATTATCCGTCTGTCTGTTATACAACTTTCAACTCAAGAACCGTAAGAGCTAAGGACTCGCGGTTAACGCCATTCGACTCAGCATAGTCGATATACCCCGAAATAACTATGAGCTTTGACCTCTGAACTCAAGGTCCGTAATACCATTTTTTCGAACTCTAAGATTTACGGCAATTCATTGCCGTTTTTCACTTGTTTGTTTATAACGCTTTCACGCTTTGACTATTCGACCAAGTATCATGAAATTTGGTATATACGTTATCACATGTACAGAAAAGGACATGAGGTACCTTTCATCCAGAAAAAAGTACTATTCCCAAAGGATAGAAAACTCACTCACGCGAGTGGAGCCGCGATCAAAATCTAATAGGTTATAAAGCTGGTACTGAAAATGTTTAAGGTGTCCAAGAGGTTGTACAGACAAACTAATGCGTGACAGGGAAAAGAAAGCTTTTAACATTATTGCACGCTCTGCAGCATAATTATGGTATACGTAACGACCACAGAGGTAAGTGACACAAGCACTGTATAGTCCATCGTGAAGAATTTCGCTGCGTGGAACTTCACGGGCCTCGTGATGATGAGATTCCGAAATTCTAAGAAGTCGTTCTTCAAACTGCTACCTGAGAAAAGACGTATAATTTTACTTAGATATAGTTATTGAACACTAGTTGCGCCCCAAGGTTTCACCCGCGTAAGTCCCGATGCCGTCAGAATATCGGGATAAGAAATAACTTTGTGTGAATTCAGGTCACCAGCTATCTACATACCAAGTTTCAACGCAATCGGTTCAGGAGTTTCTGCGTGAAAGAATAACAAACATCCATCCATCCTCACAAACTTTCACATTTCTAATATTTGTAGGATTTTAATCTATTAAAATGCATCGATGCACTCAATCCATTGGGATGGTTTACCTCAATAGTCAAGCCCGTTGATGAGTGACTGTTGTCAAAATAAAAAACGTGTCTGACAATCGATATTATTATGGTAGTCAGTGCTCTCAAATATTCTGACACCTCATTTAATCTTAGAGGATGCGTATTCCTTATAGTTTTCAAACGTCAGATGGCAGTTGTCTAGTGGGGAAATGTATATGTCGTTGTCTTGATAAATAGAAAATAAGCTAAGACGATAATAACAGCTAATTCAATTTATTATGATTGGTCTATTATTACTACTTTTGTTTTGACTGGCGCCCAAAATAAAGCCTTGTTTACGTCCACTTTCATAATCCGAATAATTTTTATACAAAGTTGTGCTTTTAGAATTTCTCGTTGGATGATTTCCCTAGTCGAAAATGAGAAATTCTTGTGACCACAGCTAGAGCAAACTGTTCGAAACGTCATGTGTCTCAAAAATATCTGTGATACTTAGCATGATAGCTTTTATTCTCGTTTTTTGTTATAATTATATACTCAATATCATCAAAATTGTCTCGATGGTTTCCTTGTGAAAACTTTAGTGACATGACATATTCTAACTAATATTATAAAAGCGAATGTGAGTTTGTTTCTTTGTGTGTTAGTTACGCTTTCACGCCTTAACTACGGACCGATCGTCATGAAATTTCGTTTACACGTTGTCAGGGGAACAGAAAAGGATAAAGGGTACTTTTCATTCAGGCAAAAGAACTGTTACTAACCTAACCTAACATACATTTACGCGAGCAAAGCCGCGGTTAAAATCTAGTTCATAAAAAAGTACTCACAACTAATCTTACTAGTTAGCAGTATATCGATAGTCTCCAGGAGCATGTCACTTTGTTTGTATACCTGTTCACATCGGTACATGAGGATGATCATGATTAGACAGTAGTTTAGAGCTCTCATGGTACTAGACACACTTGATAGAAAGTTAAGTATCCCAGTGGCATAGGTAGCTTGCTGTAACAAAAAAAAGACATTATGTTTATTGTGTACTTTGTTACAGCGAACCACATGTAAACAGAAACTCGTAAACTTACCATACTTCCATTGAAAATTCTGATAGCTAAATTTAGCAAATTAATCATATTGATTAGGAGATTTACGCAATACGCCAATACCTGCGAAAGTATATATAATTTTAAACATTTTAGGTGTTATAATAGCAGCAATAGTTTAATAGGAAACCGTTGGACTGCCACGCAGAGGTCTCGAGTTTAATTTAAAGCCGCGCATCTCTGACTTTTCGAAGTTTAATAGTTAATTATCGCTCGCTCCAACGATAAAGGAAAACATCGTGAGGAAACCTGCATGTCTGAGAGTTTTCCTTAATATTCTCAAAGATATGTGAAGTCTGCTAACCCGCACTGGACCAGCGTGGTGGAATATGGCAACCTGTCCTTTGACAGCGGCTCGCATCCGAGCCGCTACAATGTGTACCTCTATTTACCGGCGGCTCGGATACGAGCCACCGAGTGCACGCCACTTTAAACTTTATTTTACTAACCTTAACGCTTAAAACTGATTGTTTACCGGGCACGAAAAATCAAAATATTTTCCTAATGTATCTTAACGCCAAATTAGAAATATTGGTGCCACTAAATATCTATATTAATAAGTAAAACTAAAGAAAGAAAGAAAAATATTTATTTGACACATACCACAAACACATAATTACAAGTATAGAATAAAAATAAATAGGTACAAAATAATCCTAGAGAAACGAGACCAAATCAAAAAAAAAAGCACATCAAAGTACATATTAAAGTAAGTGTCTAACAGTGTCAAATAGGGCCCAGTTCAGCATGTGTCAGATGAAAGCCTGACGCTGGTTTTCAACTGGGTCGTTTAGTGACTCACGGATATAAAATCATCTATAATATAAACAAAGTAATAAACGAAATTACTTTATTTCAACGGTTGTAACAAGAATGTTCAAAGCCAAATATTTCTTAATAAATGCAATATTTTACACAAGGCATGTGCCAACTCACCCGGCATCCATAGCTGGTGTTAATAAAGGTCACTTGCTCAAGCAGCAATAAGTAACATTTTATGTACCACGTCGTTTCAAAGTATTTTGTGCTACACAACATGTTTAATGATTTCAGGCCCATATCGTTGTTGGGTCTAACAGAAATTGTTGTACTATCTTTAATAGAGCTTTCGATGGTGTTCGCTGCACTGCATTTCTGCTAAGAAATATACATCATTAGAAAAGACACAATGAGACATTTATAGATGAAGGAAATACAGAATGGTACCACTAAAATTGGCACTTAATAAAAATCAAACAAAATATAATTATGAAGTTTCTTTTTGATCACGCAAGAACAGTATAGCGTAGTGTAGTATACGTTAGAGGTAATACTTTAAAAAAATAGTAATACCATTCAACGGTATAAAAAGTTCTGTTGAAGTCAATACGAACCTCAAGCAAATCACGAATGATTTTAAGACGATACTCCACTTGAATGACATGAGAAAGAATATCTAGTATTGTAAGCATACTTAAAAAGAAATACAAATAGTCAACAGAACATATTGTTGCAAATTCCCAGCCTTCAATTATCACCCAGCAAATATAATCAAAGACACTAACTGAAGTAAAGGCAGAGGCAGAAAAGATAAGCGTGCCAATAATGGTTTTACGAATTTCATCAGAACTAATAACGCCTAAAATCAAGTCGATGTGGCCATAGGCTTTAAAGTACGTCAGAAGCAAAAGTCGCCCATATTTAAAAACAAAGTACATATCAACGATGTATTCAATATAAGAAAACCAATAAGTCATTTTGATTGAATCAGAGAATCTTACAACACCAGTCTCCAAATTTCCATCGAATCTCTTCATTTTGTGGTAAAAGCAAAATATATTTAGGAATCCGAAAGTAATTATATAAATTGCACTTTTGGTTATCGAGCCAGAGTCTGCTAATTGGCTTCCTTCACGATAAATACTTGACAGAGCTATGCTCCTTAGCAGCCAATTTAAGGGACCCAAAGAGTAAAAAGCATCCTTTGACATGATTTAAACTAAAACAGATTTTTTTAAATAAATGTGCGGTTCATATGAAATTATGTTTGTATTATGTCAAGCTGTAACTAAGTTACCCGCACTTTATTCTGTCTATTTCATTACTTAATGGGTACACTATAATTGATTATTAATTAAATTATTCTTTTGCATAATACATCGAGCAAGGTTAATGTCTATTCATATAAATACTTACATTATAAAATCTATAGTGGCTACCAAGCGTACTTTGGTAGCCACTATAGATAGGCCAGCTTTGTTTGGGGTCAATATACATACACTGACATTGTATTACACATTTTCTTTAGTAAACTAACTTACTTAGTTGAATATATTGATAACATAACCTGTAAAAATACAAGGTTAAGACTGCGCCGAGCGTAAGACAGATATAATCGGCGCGCGGCCGCCATAGTAAAATTGTATGGAGGATTTGAAGTGCTTTTTTGATAGATATGTACATATCTTTATTGTCAACCAATAACTTAAATATTTGGGACGGACAAATTTAATATAACTATTTATGTTTCGTTTAAGCTGTAAAATAGGATAGATAGATAGATGCAAATTTACGTAATTTTGTAGGCGAAAATTTTTAATTATTTTAAGTTTTTTACACGGAGTAATTGTAAACACATTCATTGTTATGGTAAATGTATATTTTATATTTGTATTAAACAAAAAGTGTTGATTTTATTCACTAAATTGTGACCGCCTGTTTTAGCATATTTCGCTCGGCGCAGTCTGAAGCTAGTTATTTACAATCGTAATAAAGAACTAGTCTGTCCTAGTGTAGAGCGATTCTAGACTGAACTGTTAATGAATACCTTTTGACACTAACCCTTAATTCATTATACTTACAATTCAAGGGTAACATGGTAAGCGATCTGCGTGTTGGTAAGCTTATTAAGAAGGAGATTCCGTGCTGCAGTCAGCTAAAAAAAAAAAAAAAATATGGAAATCCTTATAATAATAATAATAATATTCTACACATACACACAACTCCATCTAGCCCAAACTAAGCAGAGCTTGTATTATGGGTACTAGACAATGGATAAACATACATATATATATTTTTTTTCTAAATACGTACATATTATACATAGAAACACCCAGACCAAGACAAACATCCATGTTCATGCACACAAATGTTTGACTTGTGCGGGAATCGAACCCGCGACCTCGAGCGTGGCAGTCGGTTACACTAACCACCACGCCATCGAGGCCGACATGCAGGCACAAATTACAATAGTATGACCGCAATTTTCTAACATATGGCGATAATTTTCCAGTTCAGCTGCCTGGCATGCAAAAAGTCAGGATTGTCGTTTAAGTTTGGCTTATCACTATACAGTAGGTTAAAATGAAAATCCTATATTGTTGTACTTGTCTTGACTCCTTAATCGTGGATTTTAAGGAGAATATATTATGATATTTTCTTCTATAAAAATGCTGATCTCGAATTATATGTAGATACATATAATAATTATTACGTATTATAATTATTGGTACTATGGTTATAGTAAAAATTGTCAAAAACCATTACCATTATTGTCAAAAACCATTACCATTATTGTCAAAAAATATTTTTACCAGCGATGCAGATGTGACTTTGATAGTGAGATATTACAGGATTAAATATGTATTGTGTTTTTTATTTGTAATGCTAACTCCCGCACCAGAAATAAATCATGTGTCGCGGAGAACTTTACAAACTTTTCAACAACGGACACAAAGAACACACAGATTCAGAACTACTATTTGTGGATTCCAAAAATTTTGTCCACTGTAGGGATTGAATCCACAACACTGAGTGCAATGTCAGTGGCGAAGCGACCACTTAAACCTAATGGTTTACACCATCCGTGCAGTTTACACCAGTGTCTATGTTATACCTTAAAATAGCCATAGAAAAATTGCATTAAATGCATTAAATTGATCTCAATCACATCACACAAGACTATAATTTGCTTCGAGAGTATCTTCGAAAACATCTATCGATATATGCCTAGACAAAGCTTACCACAAGAAAACAAAAATTGATTTGCGTCAATAGGTAGCCGGTAGTCAGTAAATAGTACGGTAGTTGTTCAGTGCTTCTGTTCGCAAAAGCTACGTTCTAATCCCGTGAAAGCGAGCCACGTGGTCTAACAAAGGCGGTTTTAGTTCCACAAAGGAAAGTATTGTTAACTGACTTAGAATATTCGAAGATTGATTAGGATTTGTAGAAAACGGAACTATAGTGTCCGATATCGTATGTAATGCGTGTATTTTTATAGTTCATTTCGATTTGATTGTTACTTTAATATTTACTGCTGATCATCTGCTTTAATCTCCAGTACAAGCAAGAGTGTCACAGAGTTTTCCTGTTACGAAATTCTTAAGAGTTGTTCAGAATCTGGAACTATGCCATTTTTTATTGTTGCGAGGAGTAGACGTGTTAACTGATGGAAAATGGATAATTTTAAGAATCAGAAGAGGCATTGAACTTTTTAGTTATGGAAAACTGCTTTTTATAAAATATGTTTGGGTAAAATAAAGGCGGAAAAAATATATTGCGTATAATAATTATAATAAATTATAAAATATTAACACTGGCATAAAGCGCACTCCGCCGTCCACTGTGACACTTTGAATTAAAAAGAAAAAAGTGTCATGGTCGCCTTCGCGCTTTTCCGCCTCGCTGTCAATATCCATTCTGTCCTCGACGCTCACAAGTCGGATAAAAATACTAAAGGGTTTTTAAGTAAATAATTGTATAATGAGTGAATAATGTAATCCTCTCATGGGAATACCATGTTTATCCGTTTCATACCGCAGTCATTTTTAAATATAAACAATATTTATAATTCAAATGTATGCGGTAGATAAATTCTCCATGAATATTAATGCCTTTTTTGATACGTGTCTTGACTAGTTGTTATTTTACCACAATTCGGCGGGACGCCGGCGGATGGCAGCACTGTGCCGCCATTACTGGAGATTACGGCTAATGTAATGTGTCAGTGATTTGAAATAATCACGCAGATTACCTGAACGTGGATGTTGTGTAACTATTTAATCAATATCCAACGTGGGCACGTATTTACGGAGTTACATTTTAGTCCCTGTTAATTATTACATATGTGTGTAACCACTTCATATCTATGAAGTTATCGATGCGATGTTATGTAGGGTACACTGACGAGTTCAAAATAAATATATTATATTATATATAATCTATATATATAAAACTCTTCCGTTACTGAGTGACTGACAGACAACGCACAGCCGAAACTACTGAACGCAAGAAGCTGAAATTTGGCATGTATGTTCCTTGAAGAGTGTAGGGGAGCACTAAGAGAGGCTTTTTTGAAATTCCACCCCGAAGGGGGTGAAAGGGGTGAAACCCGATATTCACACGGGAACGGGATTTACGCGGATGAAACCGCGGGAAAACTACTAGTATATTATATATCCCTAAAATTCACTTACAACCAAAAACTTATCTTGATACAATATACCTAATTGTGCAGATATTATATATATTATTATACTTTATTTTATGCCTGTATGCTTTGCCAGTACCTTCCTCCCCAGGTATGAATACCATATTGTCAGACATGATAGGGCTGTCTGGTAATGAGATAGTGTTACGATCAAGGCCGAACCTGGATACCCCGAAAATATTGGTACAAGGGTACGAAGAGTGGCATAAACGAAGAGATAGCTATGTAAGTAAAATGCATAATATTATTTATTGTCTTACGTTTACGCTTAAGTTATACTTTACTACTACTACTATTGAACCGCAAAAATAAGTAAAATTTCAAAGCAATAGCATTTATTATGTCACATGTATTGAAATTAAATAAACTTTATATGGATTTTATCGCGTTCTTTATCTATATATGTAAAACTCTTCCGTTACTGAGTGATTCACAGACAACGCACAGCCGAAACTACTGAATGCAAGAACCTGAAATTTGGCATGTATGTTCCTTGGAGAGTGTAGGGGAGCACCAAGAGAGGATTTTTGGAAATTCCACCCCGAAGGCGGTGAAAGGGGTGAAAAACTTTTATATGAAATTTCTACACCGTTGAAGTTAGTGACTTGAAAATTTGGATTTTCACGCGGGCAAAGCCGCGGGCGGAAAGCTAGTTTTTTTATAAAACACTAAAAAGCTTAAATTGAAGTAAACAGTAACCAGTAAAAGTGTTTAACAATAATAGTTTTAAGTTTCAAAATCATGTTTTATAAAAAATAAACAATGTGAAAAATCCGTATAAAGTTTTTTCAATTTCAATGTATAATATTCGCGTAAACATAAGACAATATGTCACTTGTAATTAACAAGGACCAACATGTTTAGCGGTTTTCTTCGAAACAAGACAGGCTCAGTATAATTTATCATATTGCTGGGGTTGTGTATATTGCTCGCGATGCGCATACAAATAAAAAGAAAAAAAATAAAAAAAAAAGAAAATAGAGAAGAAGGTAAGATTACATTTTAAAAATATTCTTCCCATTAAAAATAAGTGTTTTATTAACTCTTTTAAATTGCTTTTTATATTCATCGGCAGTGAGTTTTATGTATCTCACATTTTAATTATGGAACGAGCATTCAATTGGATAATTTTATTCATTAATGAGATAGTGTTAGAGAATATTGTTACAGCCAGTGCCATCTCTTGGCACTGTGGGGAAGCACCCGGCTTTCAAATAATTTATTATAGTGCCGTCTATTTATGTCTTACTGAATTACGTAGCTTGACAGTACGCGAAGCGTGTAGAGAGCGCTAGCACTTTCTTGTATTGTTTTGAGGAACATCCCAGAAATGGCGCTTCTAGAAAATTCCAGAAACACTTTTAACCACATATAAAACGAAGTAAGCGAAACGCCAAGGCATTTTCAACAACAACCATTGTTTTTTAACCATATCACCTGACATGGCCTCTGCCTATCCCTTCGGGGAAATACGCTTGAGACTAAGTATGTGATATGATAATTATCTATACTAATATTAAAAGGAGTTGAAAGTGGTGCCCATAGACGAGAAGGTGAAAGGAAATCGTTTGGCTTGGTATGGACATGTTATACGTGTGTAGGTAAGCAAGTGATGGATATGAGGGTAGAGGGACGAAAAGGGAGAGGAAGGCCAAGGAAAAGATGGATGGACTGTGTGAGGATGGATATGAAAGGAAAAGGGGTAAATGATCAGATGACGGGTGACAGAGAAGTATGGAAGCGAAGGACATACTGCGCCGACCCCAAATAAATTGGGACCAGGGCAAGAGAATGATGACTAATATTAAAAGGAGGAAAAAATTAAATTTTTTGTTTCTCTGTAAGGGTCTAACTCAAAAACTACTTAACCGATTTTAAAGATTTTACCACTAGAAAGCTATATCATCACTGAGTAAGGCTATATTTTATTTTAAAAAGGACTATTTCTAACATAATCTAATCTTCTTTTACGCGAGCAAAAGTTAGTTGCTAAGTTAATTATTGTAGCATTGCAGGTTTTTTTGTTGATAGTGTACCTAACCGACACTACAAAAAAAGAAACAACTCAAAGGATTTCAAAGGAGCATTCGCTTTGGCAAACAAATGTACAAGCGCGGCTCGTTCCGGTATGCCGAGGAAAACTCAATCAATATTGATTTTGTGCAAACATTTTGTTTGCACTTATTCTACACTTGTTTATGTAAGCTTGCAAAAAATGAGCTTGTATTTGTATTAGTAAATAAAGCACAGAATGAGTTTTAGTGAGAGGTGCTCATGAAAATGTACTGTTCTAGATAGGAAATTAAAAGACTTGATGAGACTATTGATAAACATTTATAGAACACATTTTTTATTTTATTTTGCGTTATTTTTTCATACAGCTACAGTGGAAAACAGACGTAGCGACAGCCTGATGGTAAGCATTTACTATATCCTATGCTGGACGCTTGGAATATTTAATTCAGCGTGAATTAATATGCACAATAACTATTATTTTTGAAGAATAGGTCTTCAAAAAAAGAAGTTGTTGAGTTTTTCTTAACTTAACGAGCGTACTTGAAGAATATGATAAAAGTAAATGAAGTAAAAGAGGCATGCATAATGGTAACAATTGGAAATCTAAAGTTCCATCTCACCGGGGAACAGGTGTGTGTCTATGTATGTAAATTATAGTCCGTTTACATGAGGTTGGTTTGGCGCATTTGGCCGCAATCCGAACTGTCACAATAGTAATTTGTTTCATGGAACTGCATTCAGTTGCAAATTGCATTCGGCTGCTGAACTGGTTGTCCCTGGCATATTTGTGGAGCTTAGCAAATGTGCTTTATTGCTAAAATGGCAGATCAAGGTTTAAAACAATCTCTTTCAAGGGTTAACGTCTTGCTAGAAAATGCTTGGTCGGAGACGTAGGTCCATGGTGAAGATGTTCTTTTAGAGTTTTTATCTTAGGGGGATGGGATACCAGCCGATGAGCTACCACAACTAAACTATTAAGTAAGTTAATATGTCTACTGGCTGTTAAGACTGCGCCGAGCGAAATGTGCCAAAACAGGCGGTCACAGTTAAGTTGATAAAATCAACACTTTTAGTTAAATACAAATATAAAATATACATTTACCATAAGGATGAATGTGTTTACAATTACTCCGTGTAAAATACTTAAAATAATTAGTATTTTCGCCTACAAAATTACGTAAATATGCGAAAAAAAAATGAAAATAAAATCGAAAAATGCAAAAACATAAGCTCGTGTTATAGACAAGACTCGTCCTTTTCCTTATTTTGTAATAATTCGTTTGATAAATGTAGAATGATGTTTTCACATTGATCCAATTTTTCATAAATAATCAAAATTGAAACATGCCTTCCACATGTTTTAATTTTGATTACTTAAATAAACACAACGAAGTCTTTCTTATCAAATGTTTCATAGGAAATAATGTTTTTGTTGTATATTATATAATGACTAGTAGTTTACCCGCGGTTTCACCCGCGTAAGTCCCATTCTCTTGTGAATATTAGGTTTCACCCCTTTCACCCCCTTCAGGGTGGAATTTCCAAAAATACTCTCTTAGTGCTCCCCTACACTCTCCAAGGAACATACATGCCAAATTTCAGCTTCTTGCGTTCAGTAGTTTCGGCTGTGCGTTGTCTGTCAGTCACTCAGTAACGGAAGAGTTTTATATATATAGATAAGCAGCGATAGTTTAGTGAAAGGACAAACATCGTGAGGAAACCTGCATGTCTGAGGGTTCTCCATAATGTTCTGGTAGATATGTGAACTATACTAACCCGCACTGGGCCAGCGTGGTGGACTATGGCCTAACCCTTCTCACACAAAGAAGAGGCCCGTGCCCAGCAGTGAGACAGTGTAATACAGGGCCGTTAATATTATATAAGATATGTAAATTGAAAGTAGGTAAGATCAAATATTTGTATTGTCTAGAGGCGCTCATAGCTAGTTGCACTCACTGATCGGTAAACGATTAGCGAGGTTAAGCAACGTCGGGTGCGGTCAGTCTATAGATGGCTGACCATTTAGTGGTATTTCATCTGAGCGTCTCCGTGCTTCGGAGGGCACGTAAAAAGTCGGTCCCGGTTGTTGTCAAATTGACAGCAGTCGTTAAGCCCTGTCAGAGGCCTACGGGCGGCTTGAACAACTCTTGACAACAGGTTGACCACTAACCACACTACCAAAAAAAAGAAAAAGTAATTATTTATTTATCGTCGGAGTTTTAAAATCAAATATTCTTCGCTGTAATAGTAGTAGTTGTATATTTGATTTCATACACAATAGCAAATAACAATCAAAAGAAATCTTTTTGTGCAAACAGTATCAAAATTGGTTGCAAAATAAGGGAGTAATATATATTTAAAATTTGGATATAAGAAAAAGGTGGGATTATAGTGGGATATCGCGCTATCTCCCTTGGACAGCTGCGTTTAAATAGAGGCTACGTCAAAGTTTGTATCGTGTATCCTTTTTCTGTCATTTTACAATTACCACTACTATCAGATTTGAAACGCATGTTTCTTATATAATCTTGAGAACATTTTATAAATTCTTTGTATTTTGGAGTTAATGTAAATATACGATTGAAATAATTAAAAAAATTGCGTTATCTACCCTATTACACACTTGTTTTGTTGCCTATGTATAAAGTTATAATTAGCATAATATGTATTGTTTGTAATTAAACAATATCTGAAATCAGTAATAATGAATAACATGCACTAAGGTAGAAACATAATTGAAAACAATAATATAAATATGAATCATCACTACAAAGTCCCCCGGCGCGTCTGCTTGTCTGTTTGCAATAAACTCAAAAACGATTGAACGGTTTTACTTGCGGTTTTCCCCTATAGACAGAGTTATTCATGAGGAAAGTTTAGGTGTATGATTTGTTAAAAGGTTTTGTATTACCCGTGCAAAGCCGGGTCGCGTCGCTAGCCACGTATAAATTTAACATGATAATGCTGATATTATATTTTATTCATCCTTTAATGTAAAATTTATTACATGTATGAAGTAAAGTACGGTCAAAGACAACAATGGAATAGCATCGTAAGGTAAAAAATCACATTCAGTTCCGTGCGAATATCTTTGTGTGTGTGTGTGTGATGTTTCAATGCAAACAATGAAATAGTATTCAATGTAAATTCGTCATGCACATGTGTGCAAGGCGAGACAAAAACGAGTTCTTGTATCATAACTACAATAACTACTATCCCTTATATTCAACTACAGTGTCTCTGTAAGACCGCTTTTACAATTAGTGCCTTAATTTGCCTAGTGCATTACTGGTTCCGATAGCGGAGCGTGTATAGAGTCTTCTTGTGATTTAAAAGAGTGGCCGTGAGTTTCTTGCAGGTTTCTTCTTATAGGCTTTACCCTTTGCCTGGACCTAGCAACTAACCTAAATGTAGCTTCAGTAACTTAGTAAACTCACTTACCTATATATTTTGACGTCCTAAATGAATCAATGATTTTTGACTTTGACTCTTATTATATCACTAAAATATAAAACAATGATGGTTCAAATCCTGGGGTCATTTACTTCCTCTTGGTGTTTATTTTATTACTGAAATTTTCAAATAATAAAGATAAGAACACAAAAGTGTTTTATTAATAATAAAACTGAAAATGAAATTCTTTAATTATTATGCGAATGCACGTGGGACCATAAGTTAGATGATATAATCTGGGGAATCAATAACACACCTAATGTAGCTACTGGGTTTTCACCATTCAATCTTATGTTTGGTCATAAGAACTCAAGATATCCATCCTGCCCTTCGGATGCACCTTCCTTCTCTGAGACCCAACTAAATGAACTACAGGCTAATATCCCCTATTATTACTGCTGAGCTTCCGATCGATAGAAATATGACTACCATTATAAGACAATTCGATAAACAGCATAAAAGATGTATTAAATATACCGTAGGCCAATCAATTCTTTTGTAAGGTGGTGTAGCTAGAGATGCAGTTACTTGGGTTACTGAAAAGATAAACGGGTTATACAAAGGTGTCCCTATAGAATATGTAAAGCAGATAGCTCATTAGACCGATACACAATCACAAGTATAAAGGGTATGAAAGGTTACAGAAGTTTCAATGCCGTAGTAAGTGGAGAGACCCTACGGCCGTATAAACCAAGTATATCCAAAGATGACAGTTCAGACAGTGACCAAATCCATTCAAACCGTTACGTTTTTAGTGATTTAGCTATGTGCTTTTAAAATAAATATTGTATTGTTAGGAATCAGAAGTAAAAAAGCTGAAAAAATAGCAGATGCACATTCAAATTTCAATTTCAAATTTATTTATTAGCTGAATAAAGCTGCGCACAGATGTCAAATTAACAATATTGATTATCTTTGCTCTACATTCTAGGCACGCAAATACCTTAAATACATTAATTGTTTATAAAAAAATATCATCCATTAATTTATACTATGTAGGACATTATTTAAATATTTAAGAAAACATGACAGGAATAAAAATTTATATAATGTCAAAAATGTAATTTAATGTCAAGTGCACTATTAATATATGAATATATTCATTGGCAAAAGCGCCCTATATGGTATCATTACCTTTCTCGTCAAGATATTCATTTAATGAGTAGTAACATATAAATTTTATCAGATCTTAAAGGCGCTTTTTAAAAATGTGTCGATTTACCGCATTTGTTATGGTTAGGTAACTTATTATATGAGGTGCTATACAGAAAAAGCTTTTTGCATTTGCGTTGTTTTGCTAGCAACAACACATAATGTAACAGTACGGCGAGCTCTCTTCCTTTTTTCGAATAAGTCTACGTTTTTACTTACAAACAAAGCACATTCAAATACTTAAAAATTAAATAATCATTGAATTATTCAAGCAATGTATTAACAGATAAGATCAGTCGATGTCAAAGTGAGTCATTGCGCGCTGGGCACGCTTTTATAACCCGCTCAATCGGACGATTCGTAACGTTACTTGTTTACGTCGCATGCCACAAACATATTTTAACAACATTTTACAAATTATACAAGCTTTGATACTCAATATCATTAAACTAAATCGTCGATAATAATGAGAATTATTTTTATTTTAAAACTTTCTTTCTAATAGAAAACTATTGAAAATTTTAAGATAAATTGTATATATTACACATTATTACACAAGTATTTTGATCCTTTTGGGATGTATATTTTTTTAAACAATTAGACTTATTTATAGTACTCTAATCGAAAAAGTGAGCGAATTGTATCATGACAATTGAATAAGTGACTGACAATGTAATCATGGTAGTTATTATATTAAAATTGAAAGAGAACATCCGCAACACTGTGAACTTGAAGGGTCGATATTGTAGGAATAGGAGACAGTCATCTAGCAAATCACGTAACTTGACATCTGCAAAATGAATATGCTTATTTTATTAATAAAGATCAATAATATTTCGTAAATAAATAGTGTTAAGAGAATAAATAGTGACTGCGCGGGTGGTGAAGTGGTTTATGTGGTCGCCTCGCGACTGCCGTCGCGCCGAGTATTGTGGGTTCGAGCCCCACATTGGACAAATATTTGTGTCATCCACAAATGGTTGTTCAGTGTCTGGGTTTTCTTTGTGATCGTTGTTTGAATGTTTGTAAAATCCTCCGCGATACAGAACATTTATTGTTTCTACTGTACTTAGTAGTGGGAGTTGTCTTTTAAAACAATACGAGAAAAAGCAGTTAAATAAGGATAACGGTTTATATAAGCGCAATTGAAAGTACGAATAGCGGCTAGATTCGTTGTAGCATCCTCGTACTAAGAATAGTGCCTGTAGCGAGGGTACTTTACAAACACAAAACAATGGACACAAAGAACATTTTGTAAAATACACAAAGGATTGTTGGGTATGGGGATTAAACTCACAACACACTGTATGGTGTGGTAACGATTTTTAACTATTGCGCCATATCAAAGTCATCAAATGCCAAAAGGTGTATCAACAACTACATTCATTAGAATTATTTTCTCTATACAGGTTAAGTTCAGCAAATTCAGTTCAATATAAGTGTAAATTGACATTGCTTACCTTTACATATAAGAAGTTGGCGTACTATATGCGCTCTGATAACATTGACTTCTCGAATACTCAATTCAACCAACAATACTGGTACGAAAAGTAATAGAAAATCCAAAAATAATTCCAAATGTTTAGCTACTGGAAGCTAGAGACAAAAAATCTTGTATTATATACAGACAAGAGTAATAATAGATAACGAAAATTGTTTGATTATGTATCAAACATACCATAAACTTGTCATCAATGAAAGCATATGTCCAAAGAACAGATTTTGCAAGACTACATACTGCCGTCACTACAATCTGAAAAATAAATAGAGACTTGATACAATTCAAAGTCTTTCTTCTCTCTTAGCCTTTATTATTCCCAAGTCACTTGGGGTCGGCTTTTCTGGTCTAACCGAATTTGACTGGATATCAGTTTTTACACGGAGCGGCTGCCACCTGACCTCCGCAACCCGAAAGCTAACGATACCTTAGGGTATCGTTAGCCTTCGGGTTGCGGAGGTTAGTGGGGAGACCAACAGACTGCAATGCAGAGGGTCTCGGGTTCGAACCCATGTCGCGCACCTCTGACTTTCGGAAGTTATATAACTTTTCGAAATTATGTGCGTATTGATTGACAATTATCGCCTGCTCCGTGCCTCGGAAAGCACGATGAGCCGTTGATCCCGGCTGCCATGAACATCTATGGCAGTCGTTATTGGGAAAGTCAGTACCATCTAATATCCTGACAATAGTCTAGCCTTAGGGTATCGTTAGCCTTCGGGTTGCGGAGGTCAGGTGGCAGCCGCTCCGTGTAAAAAGTGATATCCAGTCGAAATCCGGTTAGACTAGAAAAGCCGACCCCAAGTGACTTGGGAATAATAAAGGCTAAGAGAGAAGAAGATGGTTTTGAAAATCTCATCATGTCGCATCAGCTGGCTAATGGCCTCCTGTTATCTATAGTTCTCAACAACTGTCTCTCCTCGTTAAACATACGTAACGCTTCTTCATTTGTTTCTCTTTTAGTCCAGCTTATCCTTTATATACTTAATTCTTTATAGAGGAAACAAATTATTAAAAAACATACCGATATTTTGACTGCTGTGCTAATTTTATTAACATTATCTACTGTTTCTTTATATTTGAGCAGGCATTTCCTTAAGCGTTTTTTCGTAATTTCAACATTATCAGACCAAATTGTCCCTGACAGAGATTTTTCATAGGTATTTCTAAATCTTTTGACCTGATACAAGTGCAGTTCAAATACCATAACTTTGAATAAATTTGATAATTGTATGGTAGTTCCGATATATGCCAAACAATAAAAAGATAATAAGATTAAGCTGGATGGATTTTCGTATGGATAAAAGGCAATGCCCATAATTATGTCCAATATGAGAATTATGATAAATAAAAGCCGTGATATAGGTAAATCATTTCCTACTAAAGTATCTGTAGCATTAACGTCATACAAAAACGCGTGATAGTTTTCTGGCTTAACGAAAAATGACAGGCAAGAATAAATAATATATTGCACAACACATGTTGTTGCCATTAAACGTATATTTAGTGTTGCACCGCCAAGATTAGCAATAATATAGGCCATTATAACTGATGATGTTCCTACGCTTATGACTACACAATACGTTTTAACTAAGTATGACACGATTCTATTTGAACTAGTTTTAAAATACAGTCCTCCGGCCACCAGAAAGTATATCATAAATTTTGTTAAAATTATATTTTTCATAAAATTGTTAACTATATCTAAATATTTGAAAGCCATTTCGACAACAACACTGACTGAAATACAAGCAAGTACTGCTGTAAGTAATAAATTAAAGTTATCTTTTACAATTGACGTCACAATAACAAATAGTTTTATCAATGCTGTCTAATTTATTGTCTATATTAAGCATTGTATATCGATTTATGCATCTAATTACATGAAAAACTTCGAACGAGGATAATAATATTTATTTTGGCCGCGGCTTTGTTCAAGCAAATGTAGGTTAGGTTAGTAACATTAATTTTTTCAAGATAAAAGCTCGGACGAGAAGTAAGTCTTCCGACCTTAAAAACTAAAACACGTAATCCAAATGGTCAAAAACTCCAGCTTTGTGATCAATCTTAACCGTCGTGGCTTTTCCATCGTTCAATAAAATAGTTATATATTAAAGAAATAAATTAATTTATAATTCTATTCTAATAAATATAAATGAATAACAAATACAAAATCATGTTTCTTTTTTAATCTGAATGATTAAAAATAAAACAGGGTTTTGTATTATTTCGGGCACGCCACGATCGTGGCGGTAAGTCCTGTGTTTGAGGAATGGCTGGAGAGGCGGCATGGCGCCCTCACCTTCCGGCTGACACAGGTAATGACTGGCCACGGTTGTTTTGGCCAGTTCCAGTGTCGTATATGCCGGCAAGAGACGCCCGGTTGTCACCACTGCGGTGACTGTCGTGACGTTGTTGAGGACACGGCGTTGCACACTTTGGCGGTTTGCCCCGCCTGGGCATCGCAGCGCCGTGAGTTGATCGCGGCAGTCGGATTGGTTGCCCTCTCGCTACCGGCCGTAGTTCAGTCTATGGTCCGGAGTAAGAGGTCGTGGAATGCCGTCGCCTCCTTTTGTGAGGAAGTCATTTCCATCAAGGAGGCGGCGGAGCGGGAGAGGGAGCCTTTACACCCTCTCCCCAACCGCAGAACCGGGCGCCGGAGGGCGCGAAATGACCTCCAGCCACCCTGAGGATTGACCTGGGGGTGGTGGGCTTTGTGGGCCTGCCCGCCATCCGTTCAGCACGAGGTCCGAGAGGCGGCGTGCGTGTTCCCACGCGCGCCTCTGTTTCGAGTCCGTCTTCCCTCTAGAGGGGGGACAGTAGGGTTTAAAGTGAGTCAGTGCCTTTGGGTAGGTCTGTTCGTGTAGTGGCCTGCCGTTTCATACGGCGGGCCGAAACCTCGGCAGGGTCGCGACCGCATGTGCAAGTGATTCGCGCGGCCCCGTCGATAGTGGTTTTGTCGAGGAACACCGTGGTAGGTTTAGTCGGTATTCCGGGAGGTACATTATTCTTATTCTATCTTTCTTTTACCCCGGCGAGTCCGACATAACCCCTCCGCCCGCCCCCGCGGAAGGGTATGCGTCATGCATTCAACCACGTAAAAAAAAAAGGGTTTTGTATTATTTAGTTTCATCGTTAATAAGTTATTAATTCCTCATGCAATAATGTAATGGATTCCCTGACTACGATGTATTTACAGCTCATAGATCATTCTTCTACGCTTAAGAGTACTTGACTTAATATTTCTTCGTTTATATTTTACTATTCCAGCTTAGCATACGTCACGATTATGATTATTCATAATATAGTAATATGTATATAATAATGCGGCAGTATCCCAATGATAATAAAATGTCCTCCAGACCGAATTTCACAAGTGTTTTCGCAAACACAAGTGCACTATTTATTCTGTAACCCTCTTGATCCGATGGATCCACAGATTTACGTGCTTTCCGAGGTACTGAAATGTCTAAAACCTTCAACCTCCCAACTCTTGGCTGCTATTGAGATATCTTAACAGATAAACTCAATAACTTTTTGGTAGGCCGGACCCCGGATTCGAATTCGAGGTTTTCTTCAGTTCCGAGCAAAATTAACACTTTGACTAGGTGACGAATACTTCTACTATTGCAAAACAAGACCTAAGAAGTGAAACCTATGAATCGAAAATGCTTAGACATCACAATACATTGATTAAACAAACAGTTTTTGTTTCCGGGAAACTTTTTAATGAATTCAGCGGGTAATTTTCCAAATGGCTGCTGAAAATGTCTTTGTTCTTTTATATCCTAAGAATAATTGTTATACAATGAAGGAAAATAGTAAAACCAATTCTGAAAAGAGTCGTTCACGGCTTCATCTGGGTGATATATTTAAAAGCTATAGTTGCCAATAAGATTACATTGTTTCTACGTACCGCTTTTTCGTAAAGAAATGGTAAATAAACAAGCTGTATTTTTTGTATTATACAGGAAGTCCCAGACGGAAATAAATCCGGGTAAATTAAAAAATATTATAATCATGCCATTTTATTTTGATAAAACAAAATCAATATAACATGAGACACTAGGTACTATGTATTGTACAATATTTTAAAGTGTGTGTGCAGACTAGAATGAAAATGTTATAAATGTGGTCATAAACCATATGAATCTATCTACACGTTACTTATCCTGCATGCTCTGCAGGATAATTATGGTGTACGTGACTACCGCTGAGCTGAGTGAAACCAGTAGCGTATAGTCCATGGTGAAAAATTTTGCTGCGTGGAACTTTATAGGTCTCGTGATGACAAAATTACGAAATTCTAGAAGATGGGTCTTCAAGACGTTACCTGGAAATAGGAGATGAACATTATAATTAGGGATTAAATTAAATTAATATGATATAATATTTTTAACTTATTGAGTTCCAGTGGCACACCGCCGATTAGATGCAAAAGGTTTTTAATAATATCTGGTTTATCAAAACTTGACATGTTTATGACAATTCAGTTGGCAAACATTGAACTGTACTATTACTGGCACTATGCCGACTTCAGCCAAAAAATTTACGTTATGTATATTTATTGACAGGCATGTTTATCCTTGTCAATACAAAGCTTTAAGTTTAAGTTGCTTAGAATAATATATACTCACAATTATTCTCACCAATTAGCAAACTATCAATTATTTTCAGAATCCTCTCGTGTTGCGCATATGCCTGTTCACACCGATACACAAGCATGATTACCATCACACTGTAGTTTAAAGCTCTAAATATACTGGATATACACGGCAGAAAAGTCAGGGAGCCATAGGGATGATACAGTTGCTGGAGAATTAAAATAAAATATCATGGAGAAACTTAATGAAGAATAACATCAATTATTACATCGCTACACTTACCAACGTTCCATTGACAATTCTGATACCCACATTTAGGTTATTAATTATATTAATTAATAGATTTGTACAGTATACCAATACCTGTAAAAGTTAGATAGCTGGAGTAAGGTGATGTTTACTCATCATCATACATCACTATATAGTCTCAATCATCTCAAGAAAAGACACGATGTTACTTTATATGTAGTTAACTCACCCGTAATCCATAACTGATGTTTAGATAAGCAACTTGCTCAACCAGCAACAAATAGCATCTGCTGAACCAAATAATTTCAAAGTGTTTGCCAGTACACAGAGTTTTCAAAGAATTTAGTGACTTGCTACTGTTATTGTCATCAGAAAACTCACGAGTTTTAGTGTCTCTGTAGTTCAATCTGATTACATTTTTAGCATTGCAGTTCTGGTGAAAATGATAATGAATGTATATTCGTTAAATTAAAATATTCCATATATATTATGTACTGTATTAATTTGAATAACTAAGATTTCAATTAATATTAGTTTCTTACCTGCAATAAGTCACTAATCATTTTAAGACGGTACTCTACTTGAATGATATGAGAAATGATGTCGAGTAACGTTAACATATTAAGTAAAAAATATAAGTAGTCCACGGAGTATATCGTTGCCAATTTCCATCCTTCAACCAGGGCCCAGGAAATGTGATCGAAGAGTGAATTTAAAAGAAATATCACTGCAGCTAGAACTACACTGTGTGTTATAATTCTACGAATCTCGTCATAGCGGGCATTGCCCAGTATTGTGTCAATATGACTATAAGTTTTAAAATATTTTAAATGCGATACTTGTCTATATGTGTAAACTAAGTATATATCAATGATATATTCGGAATAAGAAAACCAATAAGTCATTTGGACGGAACCAGAAAAGGTGACGAAGCTGGTTTGTCTTTTTAATTGAATATTGATTAATTTGTGATAAAGACAAAAAATATTTAGGAAACCAAAGCTTAAAACGTAGGTTATACTTTTTGCCATCGACTTAGATTCTACTAAATATATTCCATTACGATAGATATTCGATAGACATACTACCCTCAGGAACCAATTTAGAGGTACTACAGAATAGAAACTATCTTTGAACATAGTTGTAGATAAAGAAATGGCCGTATTGAATAAATGACTAGTGTGGTAGGTGGTTATTAAGTTACTGATGGTATACTCCACAAGACTAATAATTTTAAATTAATTGCAACTCACTTAATTTAAAATTGATAGTGTAAGTCTGTCTGTTAAATTACTTGAAATTGCAAAGCAATAACTCAGTTATTTTTTAAGTGCAATGAGTTATGTGTTATGACAGTTGAGGAGTGTATACTAAGCATTTGTTTGAGTTATCAATGTCAATTAGTCAAATGGATATATAACGAACAAATTGGCGTGGTTCCATTAGGTTGAGTTTTGCTATATTGCATTGGGTTTGTTAAACGTTATGTAACGATGTTTTCTTTTTCGTAAATAACCAACATATCAACTTTAGAGTTAATTACTTTTCTTTAAGAAATATATAGATTACATTTTTTTTGTATGTCTTTTCGTACATAATGAGGAAAGGCCAGTCTTATTATACCATAGTGTGAGGTGTAATTGGTCCACAACTAATAATAATAATATCTGCCTTGTATTAAACTGTCCCAGTGCTGGGCACGGGCCTCTTCTCAGTGAGGGAAGGCTTAGGTCATAGTCCACCACGCTGGCCCAGAGCGGGTTGGCAGACTTCACAACTAATGATTTGGTAATTATGTAAACAGGTCAAACGACAAAATTTGTTGCTGTGTATTTTATGCATCGCTCACAAGACAAATGAATTTAAATAAAAAAAGGAGATAAATAGGAAATATAAATAATAAGTAACACAATGCACGAATGGCCTAATGGTTTAAGTGGACGCCTCGTCACTGCGCCGTTCGTATTGTGGGTTCGAATCCCACACTGGACAAAAATTTCTGTAATCCTCAAGTGGTTGTTCCGAGTCTGGGTCTGAGTCTCTTTGTCTCCGTTGTTTGAATGTTTAAAGTTGCCCGTGGCACAGGAATTATTCCTAGTGCGGGGTTTGCGGATTTTAAAATAAAAACGAATTTCCAATGCATACATTTATTTTGTATTCAATTTTATGAATTTAATAGCGACATCTGATATTTTGTGATCTTACAGAAACATCCACAACTCAACATATACATAGGTCCATGTGTGATTAATCTAACGGACATAATTAACATAGTCTTAGTGTTGTGTATCTATTTAGACATAAATGCAAACCTTTGATGAAAGCATATTTAGCTAAAATATAATCAATACCTATCAATAGTGAGGTTACGTAATAACAGATTAAGGTATCATCAAAATACTCAAACTTTAATAAGCAAACAAATCAGTTCATAGGGTAACAAATCTTAGTTTAAAAATCACATACTATAAATCTAAGTACCTATATAATAACAGTTTCATAACATTTAAACCAATACTCAATGTTGAAACAAATCTTTTTTTTCGTTGAGAATAAAGAAATTGTTTTTTTTATACTACTTAGTTGGCAAACAAGCATACGGCCAACCTGATGGTAAGTGGTCACCGTAGCCTATGGACGCCTGCAACACCAGAGACATCACTTGCGCGTCGCCGCCGCTTTTGGAAAGGAAGTGTGAAGAAGGAGCGGGCAGGGGGAAAGAGGGTGATTGGGCCTTCGGCACTCTCACTCACCAAACGAAACACAACAGTAGGAATACTGCTATTATACGTCGATATTCTACGAGAGGGTAGTCCTTCTCTGGTCGAGCCGGCCTATTCATGCTGAAATCAGCGAGCCTTCGCCAGCTATGATCCCCCATAATACGGGGCGAACCTATTACCTTCTAGTGGGTACAATTCCAGAAGCTATGTTGCTACGAAGAACTTCTACATAGATAGACACAATAACATTTTGCCAAGTTAAGTCAACAAGCCCGGAATCGACCTCAAGATTTTATACACAGCGGTCGCATTCAACGTCGTTATACCACCGAGACAATCTATTTAATAAAAATAGGGATTTAAGTTATTTCAATCCAATAGCTTTATATGCCTATATTTCTGTAAGCGTGTATAGGCATATAAAGCTGTGTGTAGCGTGTAGCGTAAATGCTTAAACAGCTTCAAGTGGGAATTTATCCCACTTGAAGCTGTTTAAGCATTTACGCTTTTATAATCCGCTCGATCGAAGGTTTCGTAACGTTACTTGTTTACGTCGCATGCCACAACCAACAGAATTATATATCTTAATAATATTTTTTTATTTCAAAACATTCTTTGTGATAGAAATCCACTGGCAAATTTTAAGATAAAATTGTATATACAACACATTATTACACAAGTATTTTGTTCCTTTTGGGATGTATATTTTTTTAAACAATTAGACTTATTTTATAGTACTTTAATCGAAGAAGTGAGCGAATTGTATCATGACAATCGAATAAGTGACTGACAATGTAATCATGGTAGTTATTATATTAAAATTGAAAGAGAACAGTCGCAACACTGTGAACTTGAAGGGTCGATATTGTAGGAATAGGAGACAGTCATCTAGCAAATCACGTAACTTGACATCTGCAAAATGAATATGCTTATTTTATTAATAAAGATCAATAATATTTCGTAAATAAATAGTATTAAGAGAATAAATAGTGACTGCGCGGGTGGCGAAGTGGTTTATGTGGTCGCCTCGCGACTGCCGCCGCGCCGAGTATTGTGGGTTGGAGCCCCACATTGGACAAATATTTGTGTCATCCACAAATGGTTGTTCCGTGTCTGGGTTTTCTTTGTGATCGTTGTTTGAATGTTTGTAAAATCCCCGCGATACAGAAAATTAATTATTTCTAGTGTAATTAGTAGTGGGAGTTGTCTTTTAAAACAATACGAGAAAAAGCAGTTAAATAAGGACAACGGTTTGTATATAAGCGCAATTGAAAGTACGAATAGCGGCTAGATTCGTTGTAGCACCCTCGTACTAAGAATAGTGCCTGTAGCGAGGGTACTTTACAAACACAAAACAATGGACACAAAGAACATTTTGTAAAATACACAAAGGATTGTTGGGTATGGGGATTAAACTCACAACACACTTTATGGTGTGGTAACGATTTTTAACTATTGCGCCATATCAAAGTCATCAAATGCCAAAAGGTGTATCAACAACTACATTCATTAGAATTATTTTCTCTATACAGGTTAAGTTCAGCAAATTCAGTTCAATATGAGTGTAAATTGACATTGCTTACCTTTACATGTAAGAAGTTGGCGTACTATATGCGCTCTGATAACGTTGACTTCTCGAATACTCAATTCAACCAACAATACTGGTACGAAAAGTAATAGAAAATCCAAAAATAATTCCAAATGTTTAGCTACTGGAAACTGTAGACAAAAACTTGTATTATATACAGAGAAGAGTAATAGGTAATAGAAATTGATTGATTTTATTATCAAACTTACCATATACTTGTGATCAATGAAAGCATATGTCCAAATAAGAGCTTTTGCAAGACTACATGCTGCGGTCACTAAAACCTGAAAAATGCATACAGACTTGACACAAATCAAAGTATTAGTACATGAATATAAAATATAAGCAGAAGTAGGAATACAAAAGCAAGATATATCAAGTGCTCCACAATAAAGGATACTTGTTCTTCAATCTAAGAACGTAGCTCTCGTCGGTGGAGTAATCGCCACATATCTTCTGCTTTCCTTTTAACCTCATGATACGTGATATTCAAACTTTTTCCTGTACCTGTTGGAAAAACTACGCACCGGCTTCCTCTGCCTCTCCATCCCGAAATTTTTCTTTCTTCGATGGTTTTAAAAATCTCATCGTGTCGCATCAGTTGGCTAATGGCCTCCTGTTATCAATAGTTCTCAACAACTGTCTCTCTTCGTTAAACATACGTAACGCTTCTTCATTTGTTTCTCTTTTAGTCCAGCTTATCCTTTATATACTTATAAAAGAAACAAATAATGACAATACATACCGATATTTTGACTGCTGTGCTAATTTTATTGACGTTATCTACTGTTTCTTTATATTTGAGCAGGCATTTCCTTAAGCGTTTTTTCGTAATTTCAACATTATCAGACCAAATTGTCCCTGACAGGGATTTCTCATAGGAATTTCTAAATCTTTTGACCTGATACAAGTGCAGTTCAAATACCATAACTTTGAATAAATTTGATAATTGTATGGTAGTTCCGATATATGCCAAACAATAAAAAGATAATAAGATTAAGCTGGATGGATTTTCGTATGGATAAAAGGCAATGCCCATAATTATCTCCAATATGAGAATTATGATAAATAAAAGCCGTGATATAGGTAAATCATTTCCTACTAAAGTATCTGTAGCATTAACGTCATACAAAAACGCGTGATAGTTTTCTGGCATAACGAAAAATGACAGGCAAGAATAAATACTATATTGCACAACATATGTTGCTATCATCAAACGTAAATTTAGTGTTGCACCACCAAGATAAACAATAATATAGGCCATTATAACTGAAGATGTTCCTACGCTTATGACTACACAATACGTTTTAACTAAGTATGACACGATTCTATTTGAACTAGTTTTAAAATACAGTCCTCCGGCCACCAGAAAGTATATCATAAATTTTGTTAAAATTATATTTTTTATAAAATTGTTAACTATATCTAAATATTTGAAAGCCATTTCGACAACAACACTGACTGAAATACAAGCAAGTACTGCTGTAAGTAATAAATTAAAGTTATCTTTTACAATTGACGTCAGAATAACAAATAGTTTTATCAATGCTGTATAATTTATTGTCTATATTAAGCATTGTATATCGATTTATGCATCTAATTACATGAAAAACTTCGAACGAGGATAATAATATTTATTTTGACCGCGGCTTTGTTCAAGCAAATGTAAGTTAGGTTAGTAACATTAATTTTTTCGAGATAAAAGCTCGGACGAGAAGTAATTCTTCCGACCTTAAAAACTAAAACACGTAATCCAAATGGTCAAAAACTCCAGCTTTGTGATCAGTCTTAACCGTCGTGACTTTTCCGTCGTTTAATAAAATAGTTATATATTAAAGAAGTAAATTAATTTATAATTCTGTTCAAATAAATATAAATGAATAACAAATACAAAATCATGTTTTTTTTTTAATCTGAATGATTAAAAATAAAACAGAGTTTTGTATTATTTAGTTTTATCGTTAATAAGTTATTAATGCCTCATGCAATAATGTAATGGATTCCCTTATTACGATGTATTTACAGCTCATAGATCATTCTTCTACGCTTAAGAGTACTTGACTAAATATTTCTTCGTTTATATTTTACTATCCCAGCTTAGCATACGTCACGATCATGATTATTCATAATATAGTAATATGTATATAATAATGCGGCGGTATCCCAATGATAATAAAATGTCCTCCAGACCGAATTTCGGCCACGGCCTATATTATAGTGCACAAGTGTTTTCGCAAACACAAGTGCACTCTCTGTCCTGTAACTCTCTTGATCCGATGGATCAACAGATTTACGTGCTTTCCGAGGTACTTAAGAGTCTAAAACCTTCAACCTCCCAACTCCTGGCTGCTACTGAGATATCTTAACAGATAAACTCAATAACTTTTTTTGAAATTAAACTGCTATATACGGATTTTATCGCGTTGTTTATTTGACACTTTATTACAAAATTTTGAAAATTGTTACACTTCTACTACTATTAAACTTTACTAATTTTTAAGCTAATTAAATTATTATTAAACTATTTAGATTTAATTTATTTTTACACTTTCCCCGTCAATAACTTTTTGTAGGCCGGACCCCGGATTCGAATTCGAGGCTTTTTTCAGTTCCGAGCAAAATTAACACTTTGACTAGGTGACGAATACTTCTATTATTGCAAAACAAGACCTAAGAAGTGAAACCTATGAATCGAAAATGCTTAGACATCACAATACATTGATTAAATAAACAGTTTTTGTTTCCGGGAAACTTTTCAATGAATTCAGCGGGTAATTTTCCAAATGGCTGCTGAAAATGTCTTTGTTCTTTTATGTGCTAAAAATAATTGTTATAAAATGAAGGAAAATAGTAAAACCAATTCTGAAAAGAGCCGTTCACGGCTTCATCCGTGTGATATATTTAAAAGCTATAGTTGCCAATAAGATTACATCGATTCTACGTACCGCTTTTCCGTAAAGAAATGGTAAAAAAACAAGCTGTATTTTTGTATTATACAGGAAGTCCCAGAAGGAAAGAAATCCGGGTAAATAAAAAATTTTATAATCATGCCAATTTTATTTTGATAATACAAAATCAATATAACATGAGACACTAGACATTACTACTTTTCTATAAGAGTTGAAAAAAAACATGTATTGTACAATATTTTAAAGTGTGTGTGCAGACTAGAATGAAAATGTTATAAATGTGGTCATAAACCATATGAATCTATCTACACGTTACTTATCCTGCATGCTCTGCAGGATAATTATGGTGTACGTGACTACCGCTGAGCTGAGTGAAACCAGTAGCGTATAGTCCATGGTGAAAAATTTTGCTGCGTGGAACTTTATAGGTCTCGTGATGACAAAATTACGAAATTCTAGAAGATGAGTCTTCAAGACGTTACCTGGAAATAGGAGATTAACATTATAATTAGGGATTAAATTAAATTAAAATAACATTTTTAACTTTTTGAGTTCCAGCAGCACACCGCCGGCTAGATGCAAAAGATTTTTAATAATGTCTAGTTTATCAAAACTTGACAGGTTTATGACAATTCAGTTGGCAAACATTGAACTGTACTATTACTGGCACTATGCCGACTTCAGCCAAAAAATTTACGTTGTGTATATTTATTGACAGGCATGTTTATCCATGTCAATACAAAGCTTTAAGTTTAAGTTGCTTAGAATAATATATACTCACAATTATTCTCACCAATTAGCAAACTATCAATTATTTTCAGAATCCTCTCGTGTTGCGCATATGCCTGTTCACACCGATACACAAGCATGATTACCATCACACTGTAGTTTAAAGCTCTAAATATACTGGATATACACGGCAGAAAAGTCAGGGAGCCATAGGGATGATACAGTTGCTGGAGAATTAAAATAAAATATCATGGAGAAACTTAATAAAGAATAACATCAATTATTACACCGCTACACTTACCAACGTTCCATTGACAATTCTGATACCCAAATTTAGGTTATTAATTATATTCATTAATAGATTTGTACAGTATACCAATACCTGTAAAAGTTAAATAGCCGGAGTAAGGTGATGTTTACTTATCATCATACATCACTATATAGTCTCAATCATCTCAGGAAAAGACACGATGTTACTTTATATGTAGTTAACTCACCCGTAATCCATAACTGATGTTTAGATAAGCAACTTGCTCAACCAGCAACAAATAGCATTTGCTGAACCAAATAATTTCAAAGTGTTTGCCAGTACACAGAGTTTTCAAAGAATTTAGTGACTTGCTACTGTTATTGTCATCAGAAAACTCACGAGTTTTAGTGTCTCTGTAGTTCAATCTGATTACATTTTTAGCATTGCAGTTCTGGTGAAAATGATAATGAATGTATATTCGTTAAATTAAAATATTCCATATATATTATGTACTGTATTAATTTGAATAACTAAGATTTGAAATAATATTAGTTTCTTACCTGCAATAAGTCACTTATCATTTTAAGACGGTACTCTACTTGAATGATATGAGAAATGATGTCGAGTAACGTTAACATATTAAGTAAAAAATATAAGTAGTCCACGGAGTATATCGTTGCCAATTTCCATCCTTCAACCAGGGCCCAGGAAATGTGATCGAAGAGTGAATTTAAAAGAAATATCACTGCAGCTAGAACTACACTGTGTGTTATAATTCTACGAATCTCGTCATAGCGGGCATTGCCCAGTATTGTGTCAATATGACTATAAGTTTTAAAATATTTTAAATGCGATACTTGTCTATATGTGTAAACTAAGTATATATCAATGATATATTCGGAATAAGAAAACCAATAAGTCATTTGGACGGAACCAGAAAAGGTGACGAAGCTGGTTTGTCTTTTTAATTGAATATTGATTAATTTGTGATAAAGACAAAAAATATTTAGGAAACCAAAGCTTAAAACGTAGGTTATACTTTTTGCCATCGACTTAGATTCTACTAAATATATTCCATTACGATAGATATTCGATAGACATACTACCCTCAGGAACCAATTTAGAGGTACTACAGAATAGAAACTATCTTTGAACATAGTTGTAGATAAAGAAATGGCCGTATTGAATAAATGACTAGTGTGGTAGGTGGTTATTAAATTACTGATGGTATACTCCACAAGACTAATAATTTTAAATTAATTGCAACTCACTTAATTTAAAATTGACAGTGTAAGTCTGTCTGTTAAATTACTTGAAATTGCAAAGCAATAACTCAGTTATTTTTTAAGTGCAATGAGTTATGTGTTATGACAGTTGAGGAGTGTATACTAAGCATTTGTTTGAGTTATCAATGTCAATTAGTCAAATGGATATATAACGAACAAATTGGCGTGGTTTCATTAGGTTGAGTTTTGCTATATTGCATTGGGTTTGTTTAACTGTATGTAACGATGTTTTATTTTTTGTAAATAACTAACATATCAACTTTAGAGTTGATTACTTTTCTTTAAGAAATATATAGATTACATTTTTTTTGTATGTCTTCTCGTACATAATGAGGAAAGGCCAGTCTTATTATACCGTAGTGTGAGGTGTAATTGGTCCACAACTAATAATAATAATATCTGCCTTGTATTAAACTGTCCCAGTGCTGGGCACGGGCCTCTTCTCAGTGAGGGAAGGCTTAGGTCATAGTCCACCACGCTGGCCCAGAGCGGGTTGGCAGACTTCACAACTAATGATTTGGTAATTATGTAAACAGGTCAAACGACAAAATTTGTTGCTGTGTATTTTATGCATCGCTCACAAGACAAATGAATTCAAATAAAAAAAGGAGATAAATAGGAAATATAAATAATAAGTAACACAATGCACGAATGGCCTAGTGGTTTAAGTGGACGCCTCGTCACTGCGCCGTTCGTATTGTGGGTTCGAATCCCACACTGGACAAAAATTTCTGTAATCCTCAAGTGGTTGTTCCGAGTCTGGGTCTGAGTCTCTTTGTCTCCGTTGTTTGAATGTTTAAAGTTGCCCGTGGCACAGGAATTATTCCTAGTGCGGGGTTTGCGGATTTTAAAATAAAAACGAATTTCCAATGCATACATTTATTTTGTATTCAATTTTATGAATTTAATAGCGACATCTGATATTTTGTGATCTTACAGGAACATCCACAACTCAACATATACATACATAGGTCCATGTGTGATTAATCTAACGGACATAATTAACATAGTCTAAGTGTTGTGTATCTATTTAGACATAAATGCAAACCTTTAATGAAAGCATATTTAGCTAAAATATAGTCAATACCTATCAATAGTGAGGTTACGTAATAACAGATTAAGGTATCATCAAAATACTCAAACTTTAATAAGCAAACAAATCAGTTCATAGGGTAACAAATCTTAGTTTAAAAATCACATACTATAAATCTAAGTACCTATATAATAACAGTTTCATAACATTTAAACCAATACTCAATGTTGAAACAAATCTTCTTTTTCGTTGAGAATAAAGAAATTGTTTTTTTTTATACTACTTAGTTGGCAAACAAGCATACGGCCCACCTGATGGTAAGTGGTCACCGTAGCCTATGGACGCCTGCAACACCAGAGGCATCACTTGCGCGTCGCCGACCTTTTAGGAAAGGAAGAATAGAAAAAGGAAGTGGCAAGGAGAAGGAACGGGAAGGGGGAAAGAGGGTGATTGGACCTCCGGCATTCTCACTCACCGAACGAAACACAACAGTAGGAATACTGCTATTTCACATCGATATTCTGTGAGAGAGTAGTCCTTCTCCGGTCAAGCCATTCAAGCTGAAATCAGCGAGGCCATACTACAATTTAAGCTATTGTTATTGTACCAACGTAATAAAAATACCACTATTTATTACATTGCTGTATTTATCAATGGTCCATTAATTATTCTTATAGCCAAATTCAGATAATTAATTATATAAATTTGAACATTGGTATAGTGTACCAATAAGTAAATGTTTGATAGCAGAATTTGATTAATGTTGATCTGAAGTTATATATAATATATAAACTTTTAGCAATAATATAACACAACAACATTTAGCAACAATTATAAGTAAGTATTTGGAAATTGTAATTCTGCTATTGACGCTATTAATACGATATATCGATAGCCTAGCGGGAAACGTTTGGACTCACACAAAAGTCTCAAGATAGATACGGAAGCGCGTACTGGTGACTTTTCAAAGATATGCGCGTAGAACGAGTGATATTGGTTAATTATCACTCGTTCTTATGGCGAAGGAAAACATCGTAACGTAATACAAAATCTGAGAATTGTATATAATGTACTCGAAGATAAGTCTGCCATATCGTACTGAACTAGCTTGATGGACTATAGTCTGACCCTTCACACACTGAGAAGAAGCTTGTGCCCAGCAGAGGTACAATTTATATACAAGGCTACTCCAGTAAATTACTGCATACTGTGCAACATAATGATAGTATAAGTAATGACTACGGAGTTTAGTGAAACGAACAAAGTGTAGTCTATGGCGAAGAACTTGGCAGCATGGAACCTGATGGGTCTCGTGATGAGAAGGTTTCGGATCTCCAAGAGGCTGATCTTCATTTCGTCGTCTAAAAAGGTGTGAAAAGATAAAACATATTAATTCTCGCACACTAATTACAGTTTAAGCCAATATTACGGTATTTAGTTGTTATAGTACCTTTTATATGATATAACATGTGGAGTCTTTAGATCTTATCTTATGTGGGGGCCAGTCAGTGCAGACCGGCGACACTTCGACCCAGTGGGATCTTTTGTGTCGATACACACCCAATAACGACTGCCATAGATGTTCATAGCAGCCGGGACCGATGGTTTAACGTGCTCTCCGAGGCACGAAGCAGGCGATAATTGTCAATCAATACGCACATAATTTCGAAAAGTCATATAACTTCCGAAAGTCAGAGGTGCGCGACGTCAGTTCGAACTCGAGACCCTCTGCTTTGTAGTCTGTTGGTCTCCCCACTGAGCTATCGCTGCTGGAGTCTTTATATTACGTTTAACGGATATGCTGTATAAGTTATCTGTGTCAACCAATCACCTAGCATAATTATGTCAATTGATAAAAGTTTAAGAATGTAGATCAATAGTCTAACAAAAGAAATATTATTATTAAAACACATTTTTACAATTAATGGGTATGCTTAAACAGCTTTAAGTGGGAATTTAACACGGCTACAGAAATATGGCCATATAAAGCTATTGGATTGAAATAATTTAAATCCCTATCTTTAATAAATAGATTGCCTCGGTGTTATAACGATGTTGAGCTCGATTCCGGGCTTGTTAACTTGACTTGACAAAGTGTTATTGTATCTATTCATGTAGAAGTTCTTTGTAGCAACCTGGAACTGTATCGACTAGAAGGTAATAGGGTCGATCCGTATTACGTGGGATCATAGCTGGCAAAGCCTCGCTTATTTCAGCATGAATGGGCCAGCTCGACCGGAGAAGGACTACCCTCTCGCAGAATATCGACGTGAAATAGCAGTATTCCTACTGTTGTTTCGTTCGTTGAGTGAGAGGGCCGGAGGCCCAATCACCCTCTTTCCCCCTACCCGCTCCTTCTTCCCACTTCCTTTCCAAAAGGGTCGGCGATGCGCAAGTGATGCCTCTGGTGTTGCAGGCGTCCATAGGCTACGGTGACCACTTACCATCAGGCCGTATGCTTGTTTGCCACATTAGTTGTATAGAAAAAAGAAGAACTTCGACGGCTCGGATGGCGTAGTGGTTATGGTGACCGCTTATCACTGCTCCGAATGTTATGGATACGATCTTCACACGAAATAATCAATTTTACCATCCACATGTTGTTGATGCGGATCCGAGTGTTCTTTGTGTCCGTTGTTTGAATATTTGTAAAGTTTAACTGCCTCCGTGGCGCAGCGGTAGTGAATGCGACTGCTGTGCATGAGGTCTCGGGTTCCAATCCCGGGTCGGGCCAACAAAAAGCTACTGGGTTTTTCTGTAAAAAAAAATCTCAATAGCAGCCCGGAGTTAGGAAGTTGGCGGTGTTAGACACCCCCGTGCCTCGGAAAGCACGTAAAGCCGTTGGTCGGATTGCCGTCCCATCGGATCATGAGAGTTAGGGAACAGAGAGTGCACTTGTGTTTGCGCACACACTTGTGCACTATAATATCTCCTGCGCAGATGGCCAGTCTCTGTTAAGACTGACCGCCGTGGCCGAAATTCGGTCTGGAGGACATTATTATTATTATTTGTAAAGTCCTCCGTGACACAGGATTAATTCCTAGTGTCACGCGCAGCGCTCGTGTCATGGCGGCCGAGCACGAGTGAGACTGGAGGTGGCGCCTCTCTTCCCTTCCTGCTGGCGGTAGCCGATATATAAGCCGCGGTCGCCCTGGTGCAAGCCTTTTACCTGCCATGGTGCCTACTCAGTTAAGTGGTATTTCGAGCTATCGAAGACCAAGGAGCGAGCCTACAAGAACCACGCCTTGTTGTTATTTTTATCTAGAAATTCTGTTTGTTTGTATACTCAGTTGTTATCTGAAATACAACCTTTAATTGTGTAGTATAATTTTGATTATCTCCACTTAATAGATTCTCTAGTCAATGACGTCCCTAAAACGTGATTGACTAACTATAACGTCACACTAGTACGAGAGATGTCTTGTAAGAAAAATAAAAGGCTTACGATCATTATGTCTAGCAAGCAAATCGTCAATAGTCTTCAGAACCTTCTCACTCTGTCTGTAGGTTTGTTCGCATCGGTATATCAACATCAAAGCAATTATTTCATAGTTTAATGCTCTCATTGCACTGAATATGATCGAGAGAATAATATACTGAAGTGAGGATATACCAATGTCTTTACCAGCCTGTGTCTGAAAACAAAAATAGACTAAGCTGACGTATTTATATAGTTATTTAAAAAAAACAAACAGTGTTTGTTTATGTGGTGGTCTCGCCACTGCGATTATTGCCAAGCGTTTGCGGGTCCGATCACCATGGCACAAAAAATTGTGATAGTTATAAACAGTTGCACAGATTGTGTCTTCTTTATGTCCTTTGTTTGAATGTTTGTTAAGTACCACGCGACGCAGGAATTATTCTTAAATCTGTAATTTATATTTATTAAATAAAATAAAAGATATGAAGCTTGCCAAATAATTTGCACCGTAACTTTGTGCGTTTGCAAAACACAGGTGTTAATGTGTAAGATGAAAGTTACCAATATATAATAATAATAATATAATATTCTACCACATACACACAACACCATCTAGCCCAAACTAAGCAGAGCTTGTACTATGGGTACTAGACAATGAATAAACATACATATATACCATTTTTATTTTTTTATAACTACATACATATTATACATAGAAACACCCAGACCAAGACAAACATTCATGTTCATGCACATAAATGTTTGACTTGTGCGGGAATCGAACCCGCGACCTCAGGCGTGGCAGTCGGTTACACTAACCACTACGCCATCGAGGCCGACATATGGAACATGTTAGTCAATAATAATATTTAAAACTCTCTTTTTTAATAATAACTAAATTCGTATACTTACGATTGTTCCACTCATGATGCGTATTGCTAAATTCAATAGAGTTATCATGTTAATCAGAAGATTTACGCAGTACACTAATACCTTAAACAATATAATAGATATTAGGATTTAAGAGAAAAAGTTTAGTAGAATGGCAATACTAAATCTTTGTACGATAAAACAGATCATATCATGCTCACATAACGCGTTAGTCAGTCGTCAATCAGCTGTATATTATAAAGTACCAGAGCCATGAAAAGCATTGTAATTGCATGCGTGAGAACAAGACAGTTCAACAATTTGTTATATTATTCTCGTACATGCAATGACAGTGCTGTTGATGACAGTCCATTAGTCATAACATTTTTTAAATTAAATAAATATTATGTAAATCCGATTTGAAAAAGTTGACATTCGTTACTTTGTTTTGCAAACAAAAAAGTTATACCATACTTCAAGATTTATTTAAACTTGAATTGGATTATGCTAATACAGCACTACATAGGCGGTCTCGATAGTGGAGTGGTTAGTGTAGCCGACTGCGACACTTGAGGTCGCGAGTTGGATTCCCGCTTAAGTCAAACATTTGTGTGCATGGACATGGATGTTTTTCTTGGTCTGGGTTTTTTTTTAATATTATTTATGTATTTACAAACATAAAGTATATATGTATGTTTATCCATTATCTAGTACCCATAGTGCAAGCTCTGCTTAGTTTGGGCTAGATGGTGTTGTGTGTATATTATGTATAGAATATTATTATATTATTGCTAAAGTTAAAGATCCTAATCATCAAATATGATAATTAGAAATATATCAACTATTTATATCCGGGGTTTTCATTGAGTCATAAATACTGTTAAGTAAATATTTACCCGAAATCCGTAACTAGTGTTTATATAATCAACTTGCTCAAGCAGAAGCAAATAGCATTTATTGAACCATGTTGACTCACGGTAGTTTTTATAACACATTGTTTTCAAAGTACTAAGTGCCTTATTCCTTTCAATGCTTTTATCATAAGTAAAGTCTTCATCAATGTCGACAATGTGATAGGTAGTTGCGATGTCGTATTCCTGAAAAAACAGATATGTCTAGGTTTCTGTGCAATATTTTATAAAAGCCATTTATATACGTATACATGGTACAATGAAAAATCATAAAATATCTTACCAGTAACAAATCTCTGATCGTTTTAAGTCGATACTCCACTTGAATAACATGAGAGATTATATCAAGCACTGTTAGCATATTAAGGAAAAAATATATATAATCAATGGCGTACACTGTTGGGGACTTCCAGCCCTCAATGAAAATCCAAACGGCGTAGTCAAAAAAGGTAATAATAACAAAAACGGCATTAGAGAAGACTATACTATCAACTATGGTCTTACGGATTTTATCGAAGCAAGGCACGCCTAACACTGCGTCAATATAATCAAAAGTTTCAAAGTATTTGAAATGACCAACGCGATTATATTGGATAACAAAATATATGTCAATGATGTATTCAAAATAGCCAAGCATGTATGTCAATTGAATTGAGTCGCTGAATTTAACAAGGCCGGTCTGCCTATTTCCTCGAAACGTTTTCATTTTGTGATACAAGCAAAGAATATTAAGATAACCAAGACTTGTAACTAAGATTATACTTTTGATAATCGACTCAAATTTAGATAGTCCGCCTTTTCGATAACCATTTGACAAAGCTGTACTTCTGAGCAGCCAATTCATAGGCACTAAAGAATAGAAAGTATCTTTAGACATTTTTTTAATATTTTTATTTTACGCTAGACTTTGTGAAATTGATGATACGTTGGCCGATACGACTTAACTAGGAAAAAGCTTCAATGTTTCTAACTTAATGTGTTAATGCGTTTGATAATAAGTGATATGGGTTATGTTTTGTGACAATTTCTTAGATTAATTAAAGATGTTAATTACGTAATTACTTTCAGTTGACGTAGTGACTGCAAATATTATGATTAAGTGAGTAATTGAGTTTAAGTAATTGCTATCCATATTTTAAATTTATGTATATTATAAATGGAAAAGTAATTATATTTGTTTAACGAGCGATTTGATGATAAAATTTGATACAGGCTATGAAATTTTGGAAATAAAATAATATGTATCGGTATTCAAAGTTATAATAGTTAGCTATTGTAATTATATGCTCAATATAGAATGTAAACTATTGGCAGGGAAAGACAATGAATAAAGCAGAACTTAAAATGGTTTGTCGAGGGTGCATGTTTATATTATCCTGCTTCTTGAATCGTCGTTACTTTGGCTATAATTCATAAGCGTAAATTGAAAAAGTTGAGCAAAGTTTCACTTATCGATTTTTCAACTTGCTACTAAAATGTGAAATCAACGCCAAATCATGTGAAATATTATTCGTAATATTGACGTAAAATTAAATACAAAATAAAGTTACATAAAGATATAATCAAAAATACAAATTTTTCATAAGAAATGTACATCACAAACCACAAAAAGAGCAATTTGACCCCGACGTGATTTGAACACGCAACCTTCTGATCTGGAGTCAGACGCGCTACCGTTGCGCCACGGAGTCGATGACACTTTATTGAAATTATATTCTCTCATCCTACACTGACATTTGATCGACAAGCAACCAATCTGAATTATCTGATTGAATTGAATTATTCTGTATTACAATCATGATTACACAGACGGTGCTATAGTTTGTGGGTGACCACTGCGCAGATGACTGCGCAGTGGCATAGTATACTTATATTTTATACTATTGTTATATTAATAATAAATAATAATAATTTATTTATTTTAGTATAAATTCTTAGTTTACAATTGCATCTTAACAATAACATAAAGTGCACTTATAGATATTTGCCCGAACTAGGTTAAACCTGTGTTTCGAGCGACAAACTGCTTACATACTATTATCAGTATAAATAAAATTACATTATAATAACTTTTATAATAAACTAAAGGTAAACGTTAAAACAATTAAATTAAGTTTAATATTCTACTTTAAAACTAAATAAGCAAAATTTTATTTACAGATTGCAAGTAACTGCTCGGTTTGGTCATATGACAAAGTTTGAATATAAGTAGAAATTAAGTTTTTACAGCTAAAATGAGTCAATTTATAAATACTTAATTCTCTATTTAGCCTATTGTACAAAAATGGCCCTAGAAATGCAAAAAATCTATTTGTAAAAATATGTTTTGAGCATGATTGTGTGGTGCAGACTATATCTTGCCGACGCTTGTTAATTATGTCAGCGTTATAGGTAAGCATCGCATGTTGTTTTAGTATTGTGTGCATAATGAAGATTTGACGGACAGTCATTACTTTGCAGGATTTATATAATAAGCTTGTAGGAAATAGGAAAGGACGGCGAGTGGCTACTTTTAAAATTGCTCTTTGAGCTCGTTCAAGAGGCAGTATAGTAGTTTTCACTGCTCCACCCCATGAAGTAATACAATATTGGATAATTTATTGACATAAAGCTAAGTAAACTTGAGTAATCAATTTAATATCTGCTACTGTTCGGAGTTTTTTAAATACATATATTAATTTACGGATTCTATTTACTAAACTATTAATATGTTGTTTATAGGAAAGTGTATCATCTACTATGATCCCAAGATATTTTATGCTCCTAGTTTGCAGGATAGGAGGACAATTACACATGTTTGTTGCGGGGTTTTGAAGCGGACATTTGTGTGCATATATAAGCGGGTTAGTTATACTATAGTTATTCTTGCGCATAGAAAAGTGGATATATTTCGTCTTATCGGTATTTAATGTTAGTAAATTTTGATGAAGCCAGTTATTCACAATATTAAAGCCAAGCTGAGCGTTTTCATATAAATCGTAGCTGGTTTTAGCGGAGAATATTAGCACGGTATCGTCGGCGTATGATATTATCTTGCCGTTTTCTAATATAAGATTACATAAATCGTTAATATAGATCAGAAATAGCGTCGGACCGATAATACTTCCTTGGGGAATACCAAAACCAGTATTTTTCTCATAATTGCTAGTAGTATTATCTATTTTAACGCATTGGTGACGATCGCTTAAGTAATCTGTAAAAAGTTTTAGTTGATTACCCCGTATACCCAAAGCCTTCATCTTGCTCAGAAGTTTAGAAATTGATACAGTATCGAATGCATTTTTTAGATCAAGAAATATGCCTAAAGTTTGATTACCCTTGCCGAGTTCCTCTGTGATATAATGAGTCAAGCTATGAACCGCATCGGCGGTGGATTGTTTGGCTCGAAATCCAAATTGCTTGAGTGAAAGATAATTGTTATTTTCTAAGAAGTTGACTAATCTTGTGTTTATAATTCGTTCTAGTATCTTAGATATTGAGGGGAGTATAGATATAGGTCGATAATTTGCAACTAGATCTTTGTTTCCAGATTTAAAGATGGGTATGACAACTGCTTTTTTAAGGCATTTGGGGAAAATCCCTTCAGAAAGGCAGAGCCTAAATATATACGTTAATGGAGGTACTAAGATATGCCTAAAATATTTAAGTAACTTGTTGTTTATATTATCGTAGCCGACAGCAGAATCATCCTTCATTCCTAAGATGATTCGTTCTATTTCCTGTTCGTCAGTGTCTAACATAACAAATGATTTTAGATTAGTGGTGTTGGTAGTGAATGTATATTACTATTATACTAAGCGTTTGGCTACTCTATGTCGGGATACCTTCTTTTCGCATAAGGTTTTTTCTTAATATAAATACTTAAGCATATTTTTTTCACATAATAATACTTTGCCTTAATTGTTTTAGGCATACAGTTTATGTTGACATAACTTGGCATATTAATTACAACCCGACAGATAGGTTTACGTTGCCGCGGGGTTGCCCTTGTGGCGAGGGAGCAGGTATAAGGAGAATATACCCACGAAAAAAAATAGCGGCCGGTTGTGATAATATTATAAGCAGTTACCCCCAACGACGACACAACTACCTCCGTCGCTGCCTATAAAAACAAGCAGGTAGCCGCCGGGCGCTCACTTTGTTCCGGGCATTCGACGCGTGCACATCAGTCGTATTTCTTTATTACGTTAGCGTAAGGTTGTAAGTAGATTCTGTTCCTCAAAAATTCGTTTTTGTCTTGTTAAATAAATTTATTTTGAAAAAGTAATTAAATAAATAGCGAATAGCAAACTTGTTTTTTTTAGAATTTCTACTCCTGATTTCTAAAATCAGAAGTGGGATAAGTAACTTCTAGCCCACAGTAGGAGGAACAGAGTCGTTTTCGGTAAATATGGCTGGCGGATCCAGTCGTAGATCGCGACGTCGTTCTCACAGTCGTTCTAGTAATAGGTCGCGGTATCAGTCACGTAGCCGATCGAGAGTTTCAACGCGGAATCGTCGGTCACGGTGTCGCTCCCGAAGTGGAACACACAGTGCGGGTCGCGTGCGGTCTCGTGGTGCGTCGCGGCGCGATCGGTCGCGTCGTCGTCGTCGTCACGATGTTAGATCACGTTCCCCTGCCGCGGATACGTCAATCCATAATACATTGAGTGAAATCATGAACCGTTTAACGTCAATCGAAAATAGTCGCGTAATGAGTGAACCCAATAAAACAATAGTGCATTGTGGTCTTGGTAACATGCGTGATACCACTGAGGACGAGTTGACACCTCAACTGAACGTGTCCAGGTGCTGCACGCCGGAACCCCAGGCAAGTACCCATGAGATACGAACAATAAACTCTTTGCCAAATACCCACATTTCAACACCGCAAGTAAATAGTTCAGAATTAAGTACGTCAGACCCGACAAGGGCCCTTGTTGATGCTCTTAGATCGTTGCAACCAACTAGAGCTCAAAATTACTTTGTTTCAAACTTTGATCCCTCTATTCATAACATAGACGCCTGGTGCGAAGAGGTTGATCGTGCACAAGAGACTAATGGTTGGAGCGACTATGAGTGTCTTTCGCGCATTGGGTCGTGTCTCAAGGGCGATGCCAAAATTTGGTTGAATGAGTGGGTTACAGCCGAGCGTACTTGGACAAATTTCAAACGTGAATTCAAACCGTTATGCCCGCGAAAACTAGATTATGCGAACATACTGTTTGAGACAATGAATACCACGTCCGATAAATACGTCACATACGCAGAATATGCGCGTCGTACATTGTTGCGCCTAAGGATAATTAAGGGTTTGAGCGATGACCTTATGACTTTAATAGTTATCCGTGGCATTGATAACCCTCAAATAAGAGCAGCTGCGGCCAATGCTAATCTATGCCCCGAGACAATAGTTTCGTTCTTATCTATTTACACTAAGCCGGTTCGTACGAAATCTGACGTTCACAAGCGTCCTCCTCAACCTACTTTAAACCGAAACGATCAAAAGTGTTTCTCGTGTGGTCGGAAGGGGCACATTAGCCGTCACTGTCGCTCTAAACCTAACCCCGACAAAACTTCCACTCCTACCGGCGCGAGCAGTGTCGTTTGCGCCTTTTGTAAGAAGTCAGGTCATCTTGAAGATAAGTGTTTTGCCAAAAGCCGATCTCAACCGCGAAACGAACGAAATGTAAATCTTTGTGCGGAGATCAATTCGAACAAAACAGGTGCCAATGATATTGTCGTTGCCGTGGTTGATGGCATTCCCGTGGATGCCATTATTGATAGTGGTGCGCTTAATGTGTCACTTATTTCGTCAGACGTGTTGAGGTACCTTTCTTGCCAACCGAAACCTACCCATTGCGTATTAAAAGGTATCAGCAATACGGAGATAATAGCTAGGTCTTATGTTACTGTTACTCTTGAGTTCAGCAAGGTTTCGATCGAGGCGGACTTAATCGTGGTTCCTTCCTCATGCATGAACGCGCCCATTATCGTAGGGACTGATATACTTAATCGGGACGGTATCGTGTATGTTCGTACTAAAGACAGGCAGTACTTGACTAGGTCTGATGACTCCTTGGTCCAAGTTAACGCGGTTCGGTGCCAGCAATCGTTCGAAATTAACACGCCCCTTAAGGGAGACGATTATGAGTCCTTAATGGGAGTAATTAAAGAGTTCTCGGAGTTTTTAATCGCAGGTACGGCTACAACCACAGTAAACACGGGCGAGATGGACATAAAGTTAACGAGTCCGACGCCGGTTGTATATCGACCTTATAAACTTTCATACGATGAAAAGCTTCGGGTCCGTAAAATTATAGACGATCTCTTGGACAAGGGAATTATTAGGGAGTCAGAGTCGGAGTATGCGAGTCCGATCATACTCGTAAAGAAAAAAGATGGCTCGGATCGCTTATGCGTTGACTACAGATCGCTGAATCGGTTGACAGTCAGGGATCGGTATCCACTACCCTTGATCGATGACCATATCGATCGACTGGGGAACTATAAATACTTCACCAGTCTCGATATGGCCACTGGCTTCCATCAGATCCCGATAAATGAGCAGTCGGTCCACCTCACTGGGTTCGTTACACCAGAAGGGCATTATGAATATGTCAAGATGCCTTACGGATTAACGAACTCGCCTATTGTGTATCAGCGCATCATTAATAAAACCTTGCAACGCTTCTTGGAGGCAAGGCAGGTGCTGGTCTACGTCGACGATGTATTAATGATGAGCTCCACGGTCTCCGAGGGCATCTCCCTCCTAAAAGAAGTCCTGCAAACACTTACTTCTGCTGGGTTTTCTATAAACCTTCGGAAGTGTTCGTTTCTAGTAACTGAGGTCGAATACTTAGGACGGGTCGTGAGTCAGGGTCAGGTGAGGCCGAGCCCACATAAGGTCGAGGCACTCGTAAATTCACCGGTCCCCAAGAACGTTCGGCAGGTGCGTCAGTTCTTGGGGCTCGCTGGATACTTTCGGCGCTACATTAAAAACTACGCCACACTCACTGCAAGCGTTGCCCGTCTTACTAAAAAGGACGTTGAATTAAACTGGGGCCCTGAGCAGGAAAAAGTTCGCCAAACTCTAATCAAACACCTTACTAACAAACCAGTCCTTTCCGTTTTCGACCCTAAGCTCCCCACCGAAGTCCATACGGACGCAAGTAGCGCTGGGTACGGTGCAGTTTTACTGCAAACACACGGTGACGGTAGCAAGCACGTGGTAGCATACTATAGTAAAGCGACCCAAGGCGCTGAACCCAAATATCACTCATATGAGTTGGAAACGCTGGCGGTCGTCAGGGCATTGCAGCACTTTCGACATTATCTCGTGGGTTTACAGTTTAAAGTAGTTACCGACTGCAATGCCCTGAAAGCCACTGAGCGCAAAAAGGATTTGCTTCCACGTGTTGCGCGTTGGTGGATTTACCTCCAGGATTTCCAATTCTCAATTGAATATCGAAAAGGGGTGATGATGCCACACGCCGACTACTTTAGCCGCAACCCTCCGGTTGTTGTAGCTAACCAAGTTTCGAGGCCGCGTAATTGGGCTCAGATAGCTCAGTCCGCGGACGGTGAGACGCAAGGGTTGCTGCAGCAGCTGAGGGACGGGGAGTTAGACTCAACGCGTTATGTTTCTCAAAACGACCTCTTGTACTACAAATACTCGCCAGTCGGTGAGGATGCTCGCCTGCTCTACTACGTACCTAAGGGGCATAGACTTAGCCTATTAAGAATATTCCATGATGAACATGAGCACATTAACGCCGATAAAACTCTTGACCTGATCCTTAAACACTTTTGGTTCCCGGGGTTGCGTCAGTTCGTTAACAAGTATGTAGCACACTGCTTAGTCTGCATCTCAAAAAAGAGGATACCGCGATCACCAAACCAGAGCATAACGTCTTGGGAGAAACCTGATTCCCCGTTTCATACGGTACATATGGACGTTTTGGGTCCTCTTCCCATGTCTAACGGGTACAAATTTATATTAGTCGTCGTCGACGCGTCTACTAAATTTTGTCTGTTGTACCCAATTTACCGACAGGACGTTGGCGAATTAAAACGAGCATTTATACAAGCAGTTTCACTATTCGGGGTTCCAAAATTGATAGTCACCGACAGAGGGCGAATGTTTGAGTCTGGGGAGTTTGTTACCTGGATGACGGAATTAGGAAGTGATCTGCACTACATCACACCGGAAATGCACCATGCCAATGGTCAGGCGGAACGATATATCCGCACCATCCTTAACATGTTGCGGATCGAAGTAAACCACAAAGCCTCCTCCTGGTCGGAAGCCTTATGGAAACTGCAGTTGGTCCTCAATATGACCAAGCAGAAGACTACCCAGGCTTCGCCCCTCAATTTGATGATTGGTACGAACGCGACTACACCATTAATCCGAAACCTCGTTCGTGACGTTGCCATCGAAGGAACCAATCCTAATAGAGAAGCGTGGCGTGAGATGTGTCGTAGCCGGGCAAATGAGTTGATGGCCACAAACAAACAACGGCAAGATGACTACGCCAACCAACTTAGACGCCCGCCCCGCCAGTTTGAACTCGATGACTTGGTGTTTGTCATCAAATACTCGCAATCCACTGGAAAACTTGATCCAGGCATGCGAGGCCCTTACAGAGTCGTAAAGGTTCTACCGAATGGACGGTATGAGCTTAAACTGCTTAGCGGCAGCTATGGGAAGACTACACAAGCAGCGGCGCAGTATATGGTGCCATGGCGTGGCGAGTGGTGCCCCGAGTCATGTGCAGCCTTCTTTGAGGGTATGTATACGCTTTTGTTATCTGAACTACAGGCTTATCTAGCCTTGGCGTTCACTGTCTGAACTACAGGCTTATCTAGCCTTGGCGTTCATCGTCTGAACTACAGGCTTATCTAGCCTTGGCGTTCATTATCTGAACTTCAGGCGTAAGGCCTTGGCGTCCTATTATCGAAATTCGGGCGAATCGCCCTGGCGTTCGTTGAACTACAGACCTAACATGGTCTTGGCGTTGATTAAAATTCAGGCGTGTCTGCCTTGGCGTTTACTTTCATACACAGCCTAGATGGTAACAACGACTAGAGGCTCAACCAGAATGGAAGCACTGAAACTACGAAGAAAAATGCCTAGGCTTGGTTTGTTGCTTAAGAGACGTCTCTGTTTAAATTTATAGAGTGATGTATGTATGTATGTGTGATTTTAAGGACGCATGATAGATGAACTTTGAATTAATTGTAAGGCGATGTGAAAGATATTTGTGAGGTTGATTGAGTTGATTCTAGGCTACACTAGAATACTCTTAACAAAAATCTAATTTTCAGATGAGGATACAGATGAACACGAGCGACAGGATAGCGCACCACGCTCTGAGGCCAGTCTCTCTATGCCTTCTCTTAATGCAGACCAAGATCTCGGAGCTGCTGGTGTCGCTGGTCTTAGTGGTTTGACTCCAGGCTCAGAAGTCGGACTGTCAATGCCCCTACTGGATGCAGACATGGACATCAATGAAGACGACGCTGGACCAAGCGGCTTCAACCACGGAGCTCGTGTCGAGGGCGACACTTAGTCAGGAGAGGCCGTATAAGCAGTTACCCCCAACGACGACACAACTACCTCCGTCGCTGCCTATAAAAACAAGCAGGTAGCCGCCGGGCGCTCACTTTGTTCCGGGCATTCGACGCGTGCACATCAGTCGTATTTCTTTATTACGTTAGCGTAAGGTTGTAAGTAGATTCTGTTCCTCAAAAATTCGTTTTTGTCTTGTTAAATAAATTTATTTTGAAAAAGTAATTAAATAAATAGCGAATAGCAAACTTGTTTTTTTTAGAATTTCTACTCCTGATTTCTAAAAATATATAATTCAACTTTACGACTATGATTAAAAAAAATGCGTAAATATAATTAGGCAATAAATAAAATGTCATGTTATATTATGTCTTAAAATTGTATGCAAATGTATAGGTAACCCTCTATAATCGTATAATGTGCCACGACATAGGGATATTACTAGTAAGTGAGGTATAAAAGAGACAAAAAGAATTTATTTACATTATTTTAGACTTTAAAAAATATGCTTTATTGTAAAATATCATCATCAGGCTATAATAGTCCACTGCTGGACATAGCCTTCCCCTAATGAACGCCATAGCGGCCTGTCTTCAGCTTGCCGCATCAAGCATCTGCCTGCAGTCGCAGATCGTCATCCTACGTGGTCGGAGGGCGTCCTACACTACGTTTATAAAGTATACACACTCAGGTCATATTGGGTAATCCAACCAGTTAGACTAGGTTATATAATTATTATTGACCTGGGGGTGGTGGGCTTCGTGGGCCTGCCCGCCACCCGATCAGCACCAGGTCCAAGAGGCGGCGTGCGTGTTCCCACGCGCGCCTCTGAGCCGTGTTTTTGTCTTCCTACAAGGGGACAGTAGAGGGTCTATTATGCAGTGGCCTGCCGTTTCACACGGCGGGCCAAAACCTCGGCGGGGTCGCGATTGCATGTGAAAGCGATTCGCGCGGCCCCGCCGTCTATGGTTATGTCGAGGAACACCGTGGTAGGTTTAGTCGGTATTACCGGGGTATTACTCCCCCGGTGAGCCCGACTTAACCTCTCCGTCGCCCCGCGGAGAGGTATGGTATGAGTCAAAGCATTCCCCCACGTAAAAAAAAAAAAAAAAAAAAAAGTTTATATAATTATTATGCATTTTATTTTATTTATTTGACTGCAAGGTAGACTGATGCTCTTTTTTTGTTTCTTTTTATAAGACATCTGCCGCACTAGTAATTATTCCTATGTCGCGGGGGACTTTACAAACATTCAAACAACGCACACAAAAAACACCCAAACCCGGCACAACTTTTTGCGAATCAGCAAATTTTTTGCCCGCAGAACACTTGAGCAGTAGCAGTGGCATGCAGTCCCGTAAACCTTTACGCTATCCATGTAGTGCTTTAAAACCTATCAATACACTTTTTGTGTACCTATTAAGTAAAATAAATATGAATGTAAGAAAACCTATGTAAGAAAGCCCCGTAGTGGCAGGCAGTCTTAAACTGTGTTTGATAGACGGTAATAGATTCAACTCTTTTTACGTGAGACCTACGACACATAGATGCTTGTGCCCTACTCACACTTGATCGATATTTAATTAAAATTTCATTCTTTTATCAATTTAAACTTGTTAATTTATGCCTGTTCGTTTTAAAGCGACAATTAATCATTAACCTAAACAATGATTACGCAACTTAAGTATGTTTTAAAGGATTAAGTTAGACCCAATAAACAATTTTTAATCCCACCAAAAACCAAAGCCAGTAACAAAGACAGAGTGAGTACAAAATGGACAGGATTCGGCTCCCTAATCGGTTGGCTGCGGTTTCGACTCGGACCAAATTGAACCACTGCGGTCAAACGCTCCTGGCTATGAATTTCGGCTTGTTACGCTAACAATGTTTATGCTCGGTAATCTAGTACAGCGGACAGGAGCGGCGAAGAGCTGTCTAAAAGCGAATTACGTTTTTGTTATTTGTACATTTCGATTTTACTCTTCGTTTACACACTAACTTGTATTATAATTCTAATTAATTTTTTTTGCCATTGCTTGGCATGGGCTTCGTAGCAGTGTGAGCAGTACTCATAAGCGAGGGTGAAACCGCGACTGTGCACTAATATAATAATTCTATATTACAATTTTTTTTAGTTTTGGCATATTTGTAACTATGTAGTACAATCGCACGCAGCAGGCAAATGGTACGCTTTGTTGTTGCGCTGCACTTGGCAGGTTCGAAACCAACACGGAGCAATTATTTACCTATGTAATCTACTAATTATTGACCCAGTCCGGGTGTTTATTGTGTTCGTCAATTGTATTACCGCAAAGGCCCCGCTACACAGCTATTTTATATTAAAAGTGATGTATGTGGATAGATAGCTAGAATCGACAGCCTAGGGGAAAAATGTTGGAATGCCAGCAGAGGATTTGAGTTTGATCACACGCACCTCTGACTTTCGAAGTCAAGTGCGTGGTAAAATAGTTAATTATCGCTCTCTTTAACGGTGAAGGAAAACATCACGGGCAACCTGCATGTTTTAGAGTTCCCCATAATGTTTTCGAAGTTATGTGAAGTCTGCAAAGTCGCATTGGGCCAGCGTGGTGGACTGAACAGAGTTGAGAGCCGTGCACAGCGGTGGGATAGTTTATATTATACAGGATCAGCCCTGTTCAATTATTATGATCCGATTTTACTTTTCGTTTACACACTCGCTTACAGACCTATACTAGTATTCGAATGATATTTAAATAAGGCTTTAATTCAAATACTTACTTTGTACGTCCAAGGACGCATTGTACGTACTTATGTATCGTATTTTTGACACGTTCGAATGTTACTGTGCGCACGGCTAACTTATACATTCACTCAAACTTAAAATATCCATATGTACTACCTGACCCGGCAAATGATATATCCTTCTTCAAACGATGTTTAAAGAGAGTACTTCTTTCACGGTAGGCAGTGTTTTGCTGTGTCCTGACATTACTGAAGTCCATGAGCAGCGGTTACCATTTTCCAACAGGTGGGCCAATTGCTCGTCTGCTAACAAGGACAATAAAAAAATAAAAAAAATAGGGACACCCTAGTCACCTAGTGGTATGAAATATAGGTACTTTACGACCTATTCTCATAACTACCAAATATACATAAAAAAAAGCCATGAAAATCGGTCGAGCCGTTTCGGAGGAGTGCGACCACACTGTGACACAAGATTTTTAAGTACATAGATAACGGTGAATGTGAGAAATTAGTGGCAAAGCCGTCATCGGTAAAACATTTTGATTAAGGATAAATTAATGATGTAGATTCCAAAATAAAACCACTTTATTCCACAGAAATTAGGCTTAAGAACATTTAATAGAATTATTAACAGTAGATAATTACAAATTGAGTCGAGTGAACCAGCGGGCGCGTTTGGATTATCCGAACTACTTCGTAACTTCCGAACGACTGCCTCTCAGTCTCAATTCAAAATGATACCATCTACCCACCATACAATTTCGCTCACGTGACTTGTTAACCTCACGGCGTTCTCCGCCATCGCACAATGAAATCAACAGTGTCTTATTATTGCAAAATTGTCGTAGTCACCGACATTAATTTTGGCAAATATAGTATAACTTTTCTTTTTACGTGGGGCAGTGCTGTGACCCCGACCCCTCCACGGGGGCGGGCGGAGGGGTTATGTCATTATGTTGAGCTCACCTGGGGAAGGATAGAAAGCCGAGACTTTCTATCTAGTCCTACTGACTAAACCTATCACGACGTTCCTTCACACGGTCTATGGCCGAGGTGCAGGGATGGCAAATATACAGGGTGTCCGGTAATTAATAGATAACCTTGAAATGTCTTATAGTAGAACAGATGGCGGTTCAGAAAAATAAATATATATATTAAAAAAGTGCAATAGCTAGTCATACTTTTGACTAGATATTGCAATTTTTTTTTTGCGTAACTAATCTGGCTAACAAGCATACGGCCCACCTGATGGTAAGTGGTCACCGTAGCCTATGGACGCCTGCAACACCAGAGACATCACTTGCGCGTTGCCGAACCTTTAGGAAAGGAAGTGGGAAGAAGGAACGGGCAGGGGGAAAAAGGGTGATTGGCCCTCCGGCACTCTCACTCACCGAACGAAACACAACAGTAGGAATACTGGTATTTCATGTCGATATTCTGTGAGAGGGTAGTCCTTCCCCGGTCGAGCCGGCCCATTCATGCTGAAATCAGCGATTATTAGTGTATAATAATAAAACAACAAAAAGCCGATGGAATTCCTTAATTTTTTTGCTGTAGGTATATTATATATATTCTGTTTGCTCCACTGCGGACATCGAATGATGGGTACAATTATAGCGCGATAAGACATAATTGTAGCAGTGTCTATATTATTTTTAACTCTTTCGCTGCATCAAATGAATGACTCGATAAGGTAATTAATTGATTTACAATTGCCACTCAGTTGAACATCACTAAAATGTCTATGGTCATATCAATGTTTGTGTACCTTTTAAAGTTCGAAAAAACTCTAAATACAACAGTTTTGTCCGTTCGTCCGTCTGTCTGTTATACAACTTTCAACTCAAGAACCGTAAGAGCTAGAGACTCCCGGTCAACGCCATTCGACTCAGCATAGTCGATATACCCCCGAAATGACTATGATCTTTCACCTCTGACCTCAAGGTCACGTGGTATCACGTGACCGTTGCATATTACCTACTTGAACCATTTTTTCAAACTCTAAGATTTACGACAATTCATTGCCGATTCTCACTTGTTTATTTTATAAGATTAGAATAGACTATAATTGCAACAACATGGATGGTGTAGTGGGTAGGCGGTCAGCTCGCTACTGCCACCGTGTGAAGTGTCGCGAGTTCGATATTAACATGGGATAATTTTATGTGTGTCTAAAATGTATTGCTCTGAGTCTGGGTGTACTTTGTATTCGTTATTGTATGCTTGTAAAGTGCCATGAGACGAGAGCTAATTATGTTCAATGAATTTTATTTTTAAAGATGGATGTTGATAGTTATGTACATACACACGTTATGTATACACAGCTACTTACTGTTGTAGCAATACATTATATTTCCAGATAAACATCTTTTGAAAGAATGAAAGGATGTACCTTTTTAAGTACTGCTTCGCTGTAAATACATAGCCCTATGTCTATATTAATTACTAGCTATGCCCACGGTTTCACCCGATTTTATAGTTAGCGTGCCGCCCCAGTGGGTCGTAGCGTGATGTTATAGACTATATAGCTCGATAAATAGGTCGAAAATAGGCTATCCAACACTAAAATATTTTTCAATTCGAACCAGGAGTTCCTGAAATTATCGCGTTCAACCAAAAAAAACAAACAAACTCTTCAGCTTTATAATATTAATATAGATAAGTATTCTTCTTTCTTAGCCTTTATTATTCCCAAGTCACTTGGGGTCGGCTTTTCTGGTCTAACCGGATTTGACTGTATATCAGGTTTTACACGGAGCGGCTGCCACCTGACCTCCGCAACCCGAAGGCTAACGATACCCTAAGGCTAGACCAGTGTCAGAATATTAGAGGGTACTGACTTTTCCAATAACGACTGCCATAGATGTTCATGGCAGCCGGGACCAACGTCTTAACGTGCTCTCCGAGGCACGGAGCAGGCGATAATTGACAATCAATACGCACATAATTCCGAAAAGTCATATAACTTCCGAAAGTCAGAGGTGCGCGACGTGGGTTGGAACCCGAGAACCCGAACCCTCTGCATTGCGGTCTGTTGGTCTCACCACTGAGCTATCGCTGTATATTAATATAGGTAAGTAAGGGATGGCAAGTCGCTTGCGCCACATAAGTGCAAGAAGCCATTTCTATATAGCTTAAGCAATACGCCGTATGACGCATAAACGTAACTTTCTTTTTTTTTACGAAGTTATATGAGCCTGATGCGTAGTCTCTCGCCACAAAGGCTTATAATGTCAATGACCTCTACACCACAACAATTTGCGTTCCTAAAACGAAATAAGCACATTCTAACGTTATTAATAAGCCTTGTATCAAGTAAATTAAACGGAGGTGTTACCTTGGCTCACAATGTAGGTACCAACCACTAGAGGTCAGGTACAAAGGTCCAAGAATTCTAAATATTCACACAATTACAGCACCCGTGTTATGGGTCCACCTAAATTATGTACAAGTTTTATTAAAACATGCCATTTTCGACCTTATTGTGTACCGACTGGTTGGAAATTACTTTGGTTAGAAACAAAATTTAGTAATAAAATGAGATTTTGTAAGTACGTATCCGTGTTGGGATATATTTTTTATTAGTATTTTATTTCATTTAATTTGAAACCTGTGACATTTAAACCTTATTTAAACCGTTTAAGTGAACTGGTAAGGAGTATATAAACACAAATTACAAAATAAAGAAAGTTTGGCTATCTATATATAATAATATAATAATATTCTACCACATACACACAACACCATCTAGCCCAAACTAAGCAGACCTTGTACTATGGGTACAACAATGGATAAACATACATATAAACTTTTATTTTGTAATTACATATGTATATATTATATATAGAAACACCCAGACCAAGACAAACATCCATGTTCATGCACACAAATGTTTGACTTGTGCGGGAATCGAACCAGCGACCTCAGGCGTGGCAGTCAGTTACACTAAACACTACATCATCGAGGCCGACAATAGTCAACTCATATCATATCAAATATCATAATCATATCAGTTTTTACACGGAGCGGCTGCCACCTGACCTCCGCAACCCGAAGGCTAACGATACCCTAAGGCTAGACCAGTGTCAGGATATTATAGGGTACTGTAGTACTAGTAGTTGGGAAGTCCCAATAACGACTGCCATAGATGTTCATGGCAGCCGGGACCGACGGCTTAACGTGCTCTCCGAGGCACGGAGCAGGCGATAATTGTCAATCAATACGCACATAATTTCGAAAAGTCATATGACTTCCAAAAGTCAGAGGTGCGCGACATGGGTTCGAACCCGAGACCCTCTGCATTGCAGTCTGTTGGTCTCCCCACTGAGTTATCGGTGCTATATATACAAATAATTTTTATTTAAAAAAATCATTGTTGTAAAGATGACGATGAAAGAAATCTCGGCAAAGGCTAGAAATGTTATAAAAGCCTTAGTCTAATATTTTTTACAGAATAAGGGTCACTATCCTTATCATAAGTGTCCATAAAAACTTACCCGGACCACTGTCTAGTTTAGTTCTTACGGATGCTTATATAAAATGGGTAATATAATATATGACGTATCATCCGCGAGTAAATAATTCTAGATAATTCTTTATTTAGACATTTTATTTGCCGCGTTTAAAGGTTAACGATATTTGTTTTTTAAATACATGTCTATTACGTTTTAACAAGACACTTGGGTACGTAAGGTGTTCCAATTCTCTGATTTCTTGACTTTTGTCACAAACACAGCAAAGATAAAACGCACACACTAAAAATATCACTAATAAAAAATTGTTTGCACACACGAACTCACTCACAATACATATCCTAACATAATATTATCAATGCGAATGTGAGTTTTTTTGTTTGTTTGTTACGCTTTCACGTCGTAACTACTTTACAGATCATCATGAAATTTTGCATACATATTTCCAGGGGAACAAAAGGATATAGGGTACCTTTTATTCAGAAAAAGGTACTGTTACTAACCTAACCTATAATTAACTAGACCGAAGTCGCGGACATAATCTAGTAAATAATAAAAACATATAACAAAATAGGCACAAAAGCACAATAGAACACTTAAGTTAATGTGTATCATGTCACATTAATATAGCATAAGGTGGTTTAAATTCCATATTTATTTGATTTTACGCATAAAGATGAAAAGGAAACCGAACAAAGATGATTTTGGAAATATCACCAACAAAGCAATGTTTGCACACACATACTCACACACAATACATAATAAGAACACACAATAAAATAGCTACAAAAGCATAATGGAACACTTAAGTTTATGTGTATCATATCACATTAATATAGCATAAGGTGGTTTAAATTCCATATTTATTTGATTTTACGCATAAAGATGAAAAGGAAACCGAACAAAGATGATTTTGGAAATATCACCAACAAAGCAATGTTTGCACACACATACTCACACACAATACATAATAAGAACACACAATAAAATAGCTACAAAAGCATAATGGAACACTTAAGTTTATGTGTATCATATCACATTAATATAGCATAAGGTGGTTTAAATTCCATATTTATTTGATTTTACGCATAAAGATGAGAAGGAAACCGAACAAAGATGATTTTGGAAATATCACCAACAAAGCAATGTTTGCACACACATACTCACACACAATACATAATAAGAACACACAATAAAATAGCTACAAAAGCATAATGGAACACTTAAGTTTATGTGTATCATATCACATTAATATAGCATAAGGTGATTTCGATTCCTTAGTTATTAGATTTTTCGCATAAAGATGACAAGGAAACCAAACAAAGATGATTCTAAAAATATCACCAACAAAGCGATATTTGCACACATATACTCACACACAATACATAATAAGAACATACAATAAAATCGCCACAAAGGCACAACAGAACACTTAAGTTTATGTTTGTGACATATTGGCGACCTCCGCGCTATGTTGGGAATTACATCAATCCAATTTAAGAAACGGTTCACATTACCGACATTCCGAGATCTAGAAATTAGGGTGTGGTGTTTAGGAGAAGATGTAGCGCGATAAGGAGACCGATGTTTGTCTCACCTAAAAGTATAAAGTCTAAAAGTATAAAAGTGAAAGCGTAGAAAAGAAATACACAAACTCATATTTATGATATCAGTTAGGATTGTACTTCTTACCCGTGTAAGGCGTACGGTGCATATAGCGTAGAAAGGATTACCCTGCTCTACCGTCAGAGCAGGGTAAACCTTTTTACACTATGTGCTATTTAGAAATAATAACATTTTGTTAGCAGTGTTTTCAGCATAAGAACATTTGATTTGATTGTGATTTTATAGAAAACAACAAATCGCTACCGCTTGTGTCTCGAGCAGCCCTTCAAAACGCCTCACCCTCGGAATAAAAATGAAATGTTGCACAGTAAAAAGTAAGATGTCAGGCTATTGTCCGTGAGCGGTGACAACGTTCGCAGCGAGGAATTGAGACATTCAGACGTTGAAACCGTTCCCCCGCTATGCTGATCCGGAAAATGGAACTGCTTGGAAAGATTTAGGAATATGACGATTAAGTTACATGCGTCTGTTCTGGCTGATGTTATAATAAACTGTATATAATACCAGTAACACAATCGTTAGTTTTTTTGGTAGATTCAAAGTCTAAGTCAAAAATCTTTATTTCCATAAAAATGTGCAAACAATTTATGGACACGTCAATTCACTATCATATTAATAAAAAATAATAATAAACATAAATAGAAGGGAATAAAAATTTAGCATTGAAAAAAGCCTGTTCGAGGAGTAGAGCTTTCATGAGAAGAAGAAGGCAAGAAACTCATGGCCACTCTTTTCAATCGCCAAATGTTTACATCAATACAATTTAATGTTATATTATGTTCCTTATATGAGCTGCTGTGTATAGTTGTTACAGTTATTTATTTGAATAAGATTTAAAAAAGACTCTCCCCGTGACCATGGCTGCTGAAAAGCAACCGAAACGTCGGGGAAAGTGTAAAAGTAAAAATAAATTAAATCTAAATAGTTTAATAATAATTTAATTAGCTTAAAAATTAGTAAAGTTTAATAGTAGTAGTAGTGAAACAATTTTCAAAATTTTGTAATAAAGTGTCAAATAAACAACGCGATAAAATCCGTATATAGCAGTTTAATTTCAATGAATAATATTCGCGTAAATAGAAGACAATATTAAGATTTAAAAAGTTAAAAATTTGTTGAATCTAAGATACATATTAATAACAAATGAAATAATAGTCACAGCAGCTCATATTACAGTTAACTTAATAATATAATTAGAAATAACCTGTGAGTGGAAGCAACTCAATCCCAAGCATTTTTATCTTTTATATATTCAGTGACTGAGTAATAACCTTTCGAATGTAATTTTCGTTTTACAACTGTTTTAAATTTATCAGAACTTAGATTTTTAATGTCACTTGGGAGTTTATTGTAAAAGCGCACACATTGACCTTTAAACGACTTATTAATTTTTTGAAACCGGGAAGGCTTGTAGTCTGTTTTTGTTTCTTGTATTTATATTACGTATGTCGCTTTTCTTATAGTATAAATCAATGTTCTTATATACATAAATTAAATTTTCATATATGTATTGGCTGGCTACTGTTAATATATTTATTTCTTAATGTATCCCTTGTTTTCATGTTGTAAATTGCTCGAATAGCTCTTTTCTGCAGTACGAATATAGTTTGAATGTCGGCAGCATTCCCCCACAGTAGAATACCATACGACATTACACTGTGAAAGTAGCTATGATTAACTAGCCTAACGGTATCTATGTCAGTAAGTTGGCGAATTTTTCTGACTGCGTACACTGCAGAGTTGAACCTATTTAACAAATTACTAATTTGTGGGCCCCACTGCAGCTTAGAATCTAGTGTAATCCCAAGAAATTGGATAGCATCAACAAGGTCCAACACGTCGTCTTAAATTTTTATAAATGTCTACACACTTGTTTGACATTTGGGGTTAAAAATCGGATACATTTGGTATTTCCCCCATTTAAAAGTAGGTTTTTAACATCAAACCAGTGAACTACTTTAGAGATAGCAATTTTTACATCGTCCAGAACCGTTTCTTGGCGTTTTAATTTAAATAATAGTGAGGTATCATCCGCAAACAGTACTATCTCATGTTTATCCCTCACGAGGTGGGGTAAGTCATTAATATAAACTAAAAATAAAAACGGGCCGAGGATTGAACCCTGAGGAACCCCCAGTTTAACCACAGACCCCGGAGATCGCTTACCATTAACATCAACTTTCTGAATCCTGTAACTATCATTGATGTAAAAGCAGGGAGTCTGAAGAATCATTTGGCGGGTGTGGTTGAGTTGAGTTGGCTGATCAGCGGAGCTCGTTCGACGCTTCGGCAGTGTTTTAATAAGCACAATGTAAGAAACATCTCCTATTGCTTAAATTACATGTACAAAAAATACGTATAAAGGAACAAACGTTATAATATAATCTGTTTATAAGCTCTTTTATGCTAAACCTGCGTTAAGAAAGAATTATTTCATAGCGTGGACTGTCCGCATTCACACTCTTAAAGAACATTATGGCGAATTATCAGAAATAGATATTATCACAATGTAAAATAGGTTGGTCACACATATAACTTTAAAAAATAAACAATTGTAGATTTATCTAACTGCCGTGGTATCGAATTCGAGACCTAGGCGAGGACTACGGATCCAATGATTTGCACATCAGGCCATTGCTGCTTTTAATTTAAAGATAGGTGTCCATGATGAAATAATAGAGTACTAAGGATATGTATGTATCTTATGTAGGGGCCAGTCAGTGCAGACCGGCGACACTTCGACCCAGTGGGATCTTTTGTGTCGACACTCTCCTAATAATGACTGCCATAGATGTTCATGGAAGACGGAATAGACGGCTTAACGTGCTCTCCGAGGCATAGAGCAGGCGATAATTGTCTATCAATACGCACATAATTTCGAAAAGTCATATAACTTCCGAAAGTTAGAGGTGCGTGACGTGGGTTCGAACCCGAGATCCTCTGCATTGCAGTCTGTTGTCTCCCCATTAAGCTATCGCTGCTAAGGGTAACTGCTTTCTTGATCGTGCGGTATAATCATGCATTAAAAAAAAGTATTGTCAGATTTGCTGTGAAATAATTTCAGTATTAATACTGAGTCTGAACGTGTAATCAATGTATTACAATAAGCTTGCTACCAATGACGACTGGCTTAAAGCATGACTAGTGAAATATAGTTATAAATTTAAGAAAATATTTAAGACTGCGCCGATCGAAATGTGCCAAAACAGGCGGTCACAGTTAAGTGAATAAAATCAACACTTTTTGTTTAATACAAATATAAAATATACATTTACCATAACAATGCATGTGTTTACCATTAATCCGTGTAAAAAACTTCAAATTATTAATATTTTTGCCTAAAAAATTACGTAAATTTGCACGAGAAATGCAAAAGCGTAAGTTCGTGTTACGTGAGTTTTAGATTATAACAGTAGAAATCTATCCTATTTTACAGCTTAAACGAAACATAAATAGTTATATTACAATTCGTCCGTCCCAAATATTTAAATCATTGGTTGACAATAAAGATATATATTTATCAAAAAAGCACTTAAAATCCTCCATACAATTTTACTATGGCGGCCGCGCGCCGATTTGAATATGCGCCGCACAAGCTCTCTCATTATCTGTCTTACGCTCGGTGTAGTCTTAAGCTTACGCTAGTATATCTCCAGGAGTCCTTTGTGAAAATAATAGAATTCCTGCTTGGTAATAACAATAAAATTAATTTTTGATAATAATATAATTTCTGCATCGCGAGTAACTTTACAATGAAATAATTTACACAAGAACACCATGACTAAAAACAATTATTCGTAAATCACACAAATTGTAACTCTATTTGGGGATCGAACTCATGAAACACAGGTCGCATTGGAAGTATGTATATATCTGTTTTATAACGGTCTCACACACATAAAGGTCCATCTATCGCAATTTCTTATACCCATCAAAGTCTGATAACCTTTTTGTTAACCATACTGTTCTATTTCTATAATAACTCAATAGAGTATATCCCCCTAACAATAGATATAAGAGTTACAATCCCCTCGTAAGGCCAAAGGTCAATAAAAAAACAGGCCATTGTCTGCAGTAAAATGGAATTGGGATATATATTTAATTCTTTAAGGCTTAACAAGGCGTTCACTTGTACTCTGATTCAAATAGAAATTGAAACTGTAAATTTTGATATTACTTCGTTTAAGGAAAAAGGCAAATTTCAGAGTGGATTAGGTTTGGATGGCATTTGCCCTTTGGAGACGAGGATTCTATGTAATTGTCTGGAGTAGATTAAACTTATATCTAGCCAAATTATATTTTCAATTCGATCTGTCTAGTGCCTAGGTGGATAGACTAAAAGATAATTCTGTGATTCTATTTAGCCTCAAATAATAACTTTAGAAATCGCTTCTAAAGTTATTATTTGAGAGAGATTTCCTAGTGAGAAACCGTTGGACTGCCACGCGCTGAGGTTTCGAGTTCCCAAGATGCGCATCTCTGACGTTTCCAAGTTATGTGCGAATTAAATAGTTAATTATCGCTTGCTTTAACGGTGAAGGAAAATATTGTGAGGAAACCTGCATGTCTAAGAGTTCTCAATAATGTTTTCAAAGATATGTATGTGTAGTCTGCCAACCCGCACTGAGCCAGGCCAGCGTGGTGGACTATGGCCTAGCCTTTCTCACACTGAGAAGTGGCCCGTATCCAGCAGTGGGACAGGTCATTAAAGGGCTGACATTATCATTATATATATAATAAATTTGATAAATATAAAACTACTTCTAGTTTCTTATTTATCGTGACATTGCGTGAATTATTATTAACTAGCTGTCCAGCGCGGTTGCTTGCATGTTTATGAATACTGCTTCGCTCCCGTGATGTTATATAGCCTTACTTTTGGATAAACTAGCTTTATTTTTTTGTGTATTATTACAAACAAAAATACAAATCTTTTATCTTATTATATAGATGAACTAGCTGATTGGAAATGAAAAAAAAAAGACAATTCGACTGGTAGTTCTACAGATTAGCGTTTTATTTTTTTCATTTTTTCTAATGAATAGGTACAGTAAACAGACTACAGACTAATAAATTCACACATAATCTTAAACACTATACAATACTCAAATCTGGAGTCCAATTATAACTATACACATCATTTAGTTATTGTGAGAGAACTTATGCGAGTGAAGATTCGATATAAACAATCTGCAATGATCAAGCACTGATCTAAACTTCTAAACTAATATTATAACGAGGGAACATTTGTGTTTTTGTATATATGTTTGTAATGTTTTCACACAAAAACTACTGTACCGATTTCAAAAATTCTTTCGCCATTAGAAATATAACCCAAGGTGTGAAAAATTAGTCATAAAAAATCTGTCATCGTGCGAGATCTGCATCTGCAACGTGCGCTGCGGAAACTATTGATAATAGAACAAAAAAAGGTTCTACAGTATTATAAAACGTATCAATATCTACAAAAAAGTCCGCAATACCATATGTATTTTTTGAATATATAGCTTACTACACCTATATAGGTGTAGTTAGACTTATTAATTTCTTTAGTTGTAGTTTTATATATTCAAATTAGATAACAAATTAAAAGTAGGTATTGGGTAATAAATTAAGTCGCGGGAAACAGCTAGTATTATATAAATATAAAATAAATGATACAAAAGTTTTACATAGGTACTAGTTGATTATTTTATTTTTCCCTGAATACAATCTAATCTAATCTTATTCTGCTATCTTACTGTGGCTTACACTCTTCAAGTAAAAGTCTTTTAAATATATTATGTTTGTTATAAAATATGTCAACACGGGAACATACAGCATTATATTGGTCGCACATTCGCGGAATCGGAAAAGTTAAGCTTTATTGTTATAGATTCTGCTGTTGTCCTAGGTCATTTTATTACACTACTTAGTGAATATAATTTAATTTGTGTTGCACTTACTATTTAATAATAATATCACGTTTTAGCTGTAGATAATAAAGCTCAGACTAAAAGCAGTCTCAGTTCATCAATAAGCCGATTAGTTCGTGTGTTACTTAGATTAATCATAACAGTGCATTATTCGGGTGCGTCTCATAACGTAGGTATAAACTCATTTGGTCTAATTTCATTTTATTATCGTTCATAAGATATAATCAACGTGAGATATACCAACTGTTGATATAATTTCTTTTCATATAACATTTATTTATTTTAAAACTTAATTAGTATAACGTTGTTTGATATAACGTTTATGTAATCGAAAATCATTTGGTCTAACATTATTTTAATATGTATATTGTTTATTTAATCGAAAATCATTAGGTCTAACGTTTAATATATATAAAAAAAAGTCATTATGGTTAACACCCTGACTTAGAGTACCCCGACTCGGATAGGTTGTTAGGTTAGAAGGCTAACTGACAGCTTAACAACTAATCGACAGAGCTCCGTACCGTTCGGCGACTCGAGCAAGACTGACTGAGCGCATTCAGTGCGGCCGTATTTATTGTGTAGTGAGCACGTGTATAATTTTTAGGTTAAGTATTGAATTGAACTTGTGATTCACATCACAAGTTACATTGTAATAATCATACAGTAATTAATTATGAACTAGTTTTAACACAATTGAATTATTAAACAAAATTATTAATGATTAATTGATGAGTTATTGTTGTTGCGTCGATATATACAATAAAAATTGTTCGAATACGGTTAAAAGTTTTATTCTAAGTCGAACAAAACATGATAAAGCCACACTACTCTGAGACAGAGCATTCATCAAATCGCTCAGAACAAAATCCTTTAGTTGTAGCACTTGTACAAAGGGTAGTATTTTCGTGAACGTTTAAGTTCATTCGTTCAGTGTCGTGTCTAATGGATTGTGAGTGGAGGCGCTCGCGTGTGCGGATCTGTCTGTATTTTGTGTGTAGTGCAAGTTAGTAAAGGTAAGCGGGTAAGACAATTGTTTATTTAGTATTTTCTTTTTTTTTTTTTTTTTTTTTTCTTATTTTATTTGGGAGCTTTTAGCCACACACGGCCATGTCAGCTCCATCATACCATAAATGTAATAACTATTCATATTCTACCTTAAGTTAACTTTATCTATTATCTTATAAACTAAAATAGCTGCTTTAGACAGGGGCTTAGCTAAAATACTTATGAAGGCACCAACATAGTATTTTCTGGATTGCGTTTATGTTTGCGAGTGTATAGATATATGTCGGCCTCGATAGCGAAGTGGTTGGTGTAACCGACTGCCACGCATGAGGCAGCGGGTTCGATTCCCGCACAAGTCAAACATTATTGTGCATGAACATGGATGATTGTCCTAGTCTGGTTTTTATGTATAATATGTATGTATTTACAAAAAAATAAGTATATATGTATGTTTATCCATTGTCTAGTGTCCATAGTACAAGCTCTGCTTAGTTTGGGCTAGATGGTGTTGTGTATGTGGTAGAATATTACTATTATTATAGATATAGATCAGAATGTGTTCATAAAAGACAACTCTACTAGAAGGATTCTTTTAGAACTTAGAATCAAACCACTTTGACTCAGAATAATCATTAGTGGATCACATAAATAATTGTAGGATTTTAATTTACAAAACTTAACACGGAGGCAGCGGCGAGGCAACCACTGCATTATTCATCGTGCATTCAAATTTTAATGCCCAAGATTATGTAATATACTAATAAACAGGCTTACTATGATATATGTACTATATTTATTTTAATTACTTTAACGACTGGTTCTTTTATCTCGATTACGGGTCAGAAAGACACCACACGCGCTTTATCGATTGTTCAAAAAGAAAGTCACCATACTACCAGCACTAATCGTAAAGGTGTCTGATTGCCAGTTAAAAATAAAACGCCTTCATTATGAGTCTGGCAACTATCACTGCAGTAGGACAACACTAGGATGTTTGGTAAGTATCTGCGGATTTACCCAGGCGCACTTACTTGAACGTTTTGCTGTCTGAATTTTCTCGGTATAACTGCCTAAAAAAGGCAAATAATTAAATTTGGAAATTCGCTGGCAAGGTGGCAAGAGGCTCGCTCCTTATTACGTAGAACTGAAAACCATAGTTGACAGTTTGAAGGTACAATACATCTCTTTTTGTCGCTTAAGGAATATAAAATATTACGTTTATAGTTTACTAGCTGTTGCTAACTGCCTCCGTGGCGCAGCGGTAGTGAATGCGACTGCTGTGCATGAGGTCTCGGGTTCGAATCCCGGATCGGGCCAACAAAAAGCTACTGGGTTTTTCTGTAAAAAAAAAAAAAAAAAATCTCTATAGCAGCCCGGAGTTAGGAAGTTGGCGGTGTTAGACACCCCCGTGCCTCGGAAAGCACGTAAAGCCGTTGGTCCTGCGCCTGATCTCTCTCCGGTCGTGTCGGATTGCCGTCCCATCGGATCATTAGAGTTAGGGAACAGAGAGTGCACTTGTGTTTGCGCACACACTTGTGCACTATAATATCTCCTGCGCAGATGGCCAGTCTCTGTTAAGACTGACCGCCGTGGCCGAAATTCGGTCTGGAGGACATTACTAGCTGTTGCCCGTGACTTCGTCCGCGTGGACTTTAATATTTTACCCAATACCTACTTTTAATTTGTTATCTAATTTTAATATATAAAACTACAACTAAAGAAATTAATAAGTCTAACTACACCTATATAGGTGTAGTTAGCTACATATATAGCTAATACTTAAAAACTACCTACTAATACTTAGAAATAAAATGTAAAAAAGAAGTTATAGTAGCATAACTACAGTAGTTGGACATATGGTATCGCGGACTTTTTTGTAGATATTGATACGTTCTATAATACTGTAGAACATTTTTTTGTTCTATCATCAATAGTTGCCGCAGCGCACGCGATGACAGATTTTTTATGACTAATTTTTCACACCTTGAGTTATATTATTGCATTTTTATGAATGATTCCTATTTTTTTTTAAATGTTATATAGCCTATGTCACTCAGTGAAGATGCAGCTTTCTATTGGTGAAAGAATTTTTGAAATCGGTCAATTAATTTTTGTTTGAAAACATTACAAACAAACATACAAAAACACAAATGTTGCCTCTTTATAATATTAGTTTAGATTTGAAAACTCGAAACGACATAATAATATTTTTACGTCAATAATTTAAAAACATGATACAAAACCAGCAAGAATATCCGGTAGATATTAAAAAACTGGAAGAAAATTTACCTTAAAGAGTTTTAACAAAATGGTCTCCTAAATATCTGTATTCTATTATATTCATTAATATTTCGCTGGAAAGTGTTACTTGTTTTGTGCTGAGAATGTTAAATTATTACTTATCAGCTTGATTAATACTTGCGATTGCTTTCCGAATGGGTCGACATTGGATATTGATTAAACATCTTTCATCATTTATAACCTACACAGTTGCAATAGCGGCGTGAAATAGCGCTTGCATTGTGTTTTGTCGAGTGAGTGAGGGTACCGGAGGCCCAATTTTAAAAAGACCAGAAAAGCTAATTTAAATAGTTCGGCAACGCACTTGTGACTCCTCTGGTGTTACGGGTGTCCATGGGTAATGGTAATCACTTACCATCAGGCGATCTGTCTGCTCGTTTCTCTCGTATACCATAATACATACATACATAGATTCACGCCTGTTTCCCAGAGGGGTAGGCAGAGACTACGGATTTCCATTTGCTACGATCCTGACACACTTCTCTGGCTTCATTCACTTTCATCACATTCCTCATACACGCCCTTCGGTTCAAGGTGCTCTTAACCTGGCCTTTATCCAAAACGCCTCCGATCTGATCGAGAAATGTTCGCCTAGGTCTTCCTCTTGCGACTGTTCCATTCACACTAACCTTATAAACTTTCTTAGTCAGTCTTTCCTTGTCCATTCTTACTACATGCCCAAACCAGCTTAACATACTCTTTTCTATTCTTGTCACTATATTCACTTTCATGCCGCATCTCTCTCTAATCACACTATTCCTTATTCTATCTTTCAGAGTTTCACACCACGTATGCTTCTCAGCGCTCTCATTTCTACAGCATTTATTCTGCTCTCATGCTTCTTATACCATAATAAAATAAATAAATCAAAATAAATAAATTATTTAGAACAACAACAAGTATATGACAGCTCACTCACACGGTAAAATTGTTCTTGCCCGAAGAAGACAGAATGATATACTTTTAGACAGCACGCCCAATTATAATTTTGTTGAGTTCCGTATTTTACTAGGCATTTGGACCGTATGAGTAAGATTGAATATCGATTTAAAATACACCTTCTTCTCTCTTAGCCTTTATTATTCCCAAGTCACCTGGGGTCGGCTTTTCTGGTCTAACCGGATTTGACTAGATATCAGTTTTTACACGGAGCGGCTGCCACCTGATCTCCGAAACCCGAAGGCTAACGATACCCTAAGGCTAGACCAGTGTCAGGATATTAGAGGGTACTGACTTTCCCAATAACGACTGCCATAGATCTTCATGGCAGCCGGGACCAACGGCTTAACGTGCTCTCCGAGGCACGGAGCAGGCGATAATTGTCAATCAATACGCACATCATTTCGAAAGTCATATAACTGCCGAAAGTCAGAGGTGCGCGACGTGAGTTCGAACCCGAGACCCTCTGCATTGCAGTCTGTTGGTCTCCCCACTGAGCTATCGCTGCTACTTAAAACACACCATAGTTATAAAATATACTTTATTTTATACTTGGTGATTTTTTTGATTTGGCTGCTTTGGTGGTGTAGTGATTTAAGTGTCGTCTCACCATTGGAACTGCTCCGAATGCTGTGAATCTCTACACAGGACAAACAATTATGCGATTCACAAATAGTTGCTCCGAGTCTGGGTGTTCTTGTGTCCGTTGTTTGACACATGATTTATTTGATCTACTAGTGCAAGAGTTGTCTTTTAGAAAAAACATACAAAATATTTTATTCCTTACATTTTTCGACCACGATTTCGCTCAGAACAGTACTTTATAACACGCTTTTATTAGACTTACCTGTATGTTTGTTTGTTAATTTGTTTGTAACCGACTACTTTGGACTTGATTTTGACCCACTTCAAACGGTCAGATTTCATTTAAACGTTGAAGACTTATCGAGGACCGAAGATAATAAAATAATTTAAAATAAAATAAGATTTAAAAAGCAAGCATTATTAAAAAAAATCAAACTAATTGATTTTTAATTTTTACTTAATAATGAATAAATTATTTTCTACTTTATAGTATGATTTTTTTAATAAAGCATGTTTTTTTAACTATTATTTTCCTAGATAAAAGGTACCATATTCCTTTTCTGTACCCCAGACAACGTGTATTCGAACTGATGATGATCGGTCAAGTAGTTGAGACATGAAAGTGTAACACACTAATAAACTTACATTCGCATTTATAATATGAAAGTTAGCATTGTTTGCTTATTTATTTGCAAGTAATGTCTTCGTCTTTCTTATTAATATTCTATTACCAAATCGCTTCACCTTATAACATGCTTCCGCTACTAAGTTTGCAATGCCCTACTAAGCACTTGCCATCTTATAATCTCATTCAACTTTACCCTTATCACAAGTCAATAAAGTCTACTTTTGCGTATACGAATAGCTTAAGCAGTTTGTAATCGCTGCATTATCTACTTCTTAAATACAACGAAAATGCCTTGTTGGGCACAAAATGCCGTGGTGAAAACTAACAGTCCTGTCATGGCATTAAAAGAAGTTGCATATATGAGAAAATAGGAAACAGAGAAGACTTGTTGACTTTATTAAGGTTTTTCGGTTGAAGGCTTTTAAGCTTTGAAGAAGAATGGGAAGATTGGGTTTTTAATAAGAGAACAAATAAAATCTCCGCTTATTGTCCCAAGTAATAATGTCAAGCAAAAGTATAGAATTAGGGCATTCTTAGGGGTGCTCGAATCACCTCCATGAACATTAGTTATGTACATTTAGGTAGAGAAGTAGTTTATAAGGCTAGTGTGAATGGAACAGTCGCAAGAGGAAGACCTAGGCGAACGTTTCTTGATCAGATCGGAGGCGTTCTGGACTAAGGCCAGGTTAAGAGCACCTTGAACCGACGGGCGTGTATGAGGAATGTGATGAAAGTGAATGAAGCCAGAGAAGAGTGTCAGGATCGTAGCAAATGGAAATCCGTAGTCTCTGCCTATCCCTCTGGGAAACAGGCGTGAATCTATGTATTTAGGTACATAGTACGCTGCTTACGCTCTCGCTCACGCTTATATTCTGTATCAAGTAGGCAGATTTGTAATATACATTTCAGCAACTTTGATTTTAGGTCCCATGTTGTAGAAGTGACCCTAGACTACCACAGTTCCAAATTTCGTGTTTCTACTGAAAATTTTTGACTGAAAATTCTAACAAGTTTTTTTTACCCATGAATCAAATCTAAGACTGCATGCACTTCTGTTGCAGTCACTACCACTGCACCATCAAGGCAGGCTTTTCTTAATTATTTAATGAAGTAATGTCCTTTTAAAATTTTATTTTTAGCTAGTTGATATTGTTTGTGTATCGTAAGTCTTCTTGGAAATTAAAGGTATTAAAAGAGAGTCTGTTTCCACGAAGCCACGTTGTTATTATGAAAAATATAAGGTGATAATCACGTAATAAAGTCTATTAAATTTATAGATCCTTGTTTAGAATTCCGTATGAGAAAGATTCGTGAAGAACGTTGCGAGTCGATAACCTTTTTTAACGGATCTAATGGCTCGTGTTTTAGTATCAGCCGTTCAGATCGCCAATCCCTGATGGCAAAATAGTGATGCTGAAAATTGTTTGTCGATCAAACTTATGCTTTGTAAAATATAGTTTGTGTCATGTGACGGATGTCATGGGAATCACGTCCATCAAGTTTCATATTTCATAATGGTGAAATGTTAGCAAAAAATATATCATAATATATTGGTAGAAGTGCGTGAATAGTACACGTCACTATTCACTCACTTCTACCAATAAATTATGATATTTTAAAAATAAAATGATGTAATTATATTGCGTTATAATAAAGTGATAATACAAAATTCGAGTTTTCTTAAATAGAAAATCGCGTTTTACATATTTTGTTTATTATTATTGGAATAACATTACTCAACATAAAGCTCTTGAAATGTTTTACATGATGTGTAAAATTTGTATTCTTTTCATGGATGAATTTAAATGCGTATAATTAAGAGCAGAAAAATTCAGGTACAATATGTATTTGAACGTCTATTCAAACATCAATGAGATCAATAACATTGATCGATAATTTTATAATCGTATATGATCATAATTGTCTCAGCTGTCGGCATGTTAATCTGATAACTTTTACAGGGCCCAAGCTATACATACTTTAATTATAATAACACTACCCGATCCGGGAACAGAACCTGAATAGTTATATTCAGTAATTGCATGTATGACTGCCTCCGTGGCGCAGCGGTAGTAAATGCGACTGCTGTGCATGAGGACTGGGATTCGAATCCCAATAAAAAGTTATTGGATTTTTCAGTTAATAAATCTCTATAGAAGCCCGGAGTTAGGAAGTTGGCGGTTTAAGACACCCCCGTGCCTCGGAAAGCACGTAAAGCCGTTGGTCCTGCACCTGATCTCTCTCGGTCGTGTCGGATCACCGTCCCATCGGATCATGAGAGTTAGGGAACAGAGAGTGCCCTTGTGTTTGTGCACACACTTGTGCACTATAATATCTCCTGCATAGTTAGCCAGTCTCCGTTAAGACTGACCGCCGTGGTTGAAATTCGGTCTGGAGAATATTATTATTAAATGCATGTATGACCTACCTATGCTATTGGATTAATATAGTTTCTTAAAATTATTCTTCTGTTTCAATAAGTTATGTTATACAGCCCGAATAGCATGTTGATTTGAGTTGTCTCTTCGCCGCTGCCACTGCGCCGACTGTAGTAGGTCCCATACAAGACAAAAATTGTATGCTCCACCAAAATTGTTTATCCAAATCAGGGTGTTCTTTATGTCCGTTGTTTGAATATATGTTAAGGAACCCGCGACGCAGTATTTATTCTTTAAACGAAAATTTTCTCTTTGAAAAATATCTCATTTCATCTTGCACTTAACCTCGTTGATCTTGTGGCATATGTAGGTTAAAAGATATTTATTTCTCACAAGAACTACAGTTCTCTTGTAACTATGAGATTTATACATTCTCTTACAAACTATTATAACCTCTAGCATGCATTATAACTAAATGTATATAAACATATTGTAGGTATCTTTGTAAATATATAGCAGGCAATACAAGTACTTCATTCATATTGTAACAATCTATCATTAACATTCCATGTATGTATGTATCTTAGTCCAGTCAGTGCAAACCGGCGACACTTCGACCCAGTGGGATCTTTTGTGTCGACACTCTCCCAATAACGACTGCCATAGATGTTCACGGCAGCCGAGACCGACGGCTTAACGTGCTCTCCAAGGCACGGAGCAGGCGATAATTGTCAATCAATACACACATAATTTTGAAAAGTCATATAACTTTCGAAAGTCAGAGGTGCGCGACGTGGGTTCGAACCCGAGACCCTCTGCATTGCACTCTGTTGGTCTCCCCACTGAGCTATCGCTGCTTAATAACATTCCATAGTACAATGTTCTGTGCGTAGTAAGTACATATAATGTACATATCGAGTGAGTGCATGAGTGTGTATGTTTTCAAAGGCTGCCGCGTCCGATTCCTTTCTTTTCAGTTTTGAATAGCACAGTGATCGGCAACCCGCGGCTCGCGAGCCGCATGCGGCTTTTTGTCTCCTCGGCTCGGCTTTTCCAAAACAAAATGTTTAGTGCAGGCACGTAATATTACTTATTATCTTGCCTTATAAGAGTTATAAGTGTGATACCAAATTTTATTTAATTTACTGTCAGTTAAAATAAGACTTATTTGAAAAAGGCAAGCTCGGGAGTGTACATTTAATGCTAATTGTTTCCGTAATAATATCTCCTGCCAATACAAAGATTAAGTTAAAAAAATGGCTCTTTGAATAGATTACAGTTGCGTATTGTCTATATTTGGCTCTCTCTAGTGGATGTCAAGGTTGCCGACCACTGGAATAGCAGTTTGTGTCTATGTGCGCAGTAGACAGCTATAGATAGGCTGCCTGTTATATGAGACCTAATGTACAGCTAGCGGAATGTATCTTGTATATTTTTTAAAAAGCGACCACTTATGCCATTATGGCATTCGTGCAGACTTTAATGTAAGATACATTTGTATGTATGTATCTTATGTGAGGGCCAGTCAGTGCAGACCGGCGACAGTTCGACCCAGTGGGATCTTTTGTGTCGACACTCTCCCAATAACGACTGCTATAGATGTTCATGGCAGCCGGGACCGACGGCTTAACGTGCTCTCCGAGGCACGGAGCAGGCGATAATTGTCAATCAATACGCACATAATTTCGAAAAGTCATATAACTTCCGAAAGTTAGAGGTGCGTGACGTGGGTTCGAACCCGAGACCCTCTGCTTTGCAGTCTTTTGGTCCCCCACTGAGCTATCGCTGCTTGTATAAGATACATTTACTTACCCCTTCGGGGATACATAGGCCTTAACGTTACTTTCATTTGCCCGCTTGGACAAATAGCCGGACTAGTATTTGAATTACATTCGGTGTTCTGAGTTAAATTTCCCATAATAACATCGTATCCAATCATAGCTACAATACGACGTGACGTGGGACTTTACGAATAAGAAGTTGCTGACAGATACAATAGGGAACGTTGGGTCGGGCGTTGACCTTGTCTTGGTAGAAATCTGCTAACGTATTTTGTTTACTCAATAATATTTTGTGTAAGCGGTGGTAGCCAATGGATAATGGACGGAGTTGCGATCGAGGGGTTTTTGGTTTGATCTTTATCCATGCACTATCAGCGTAAACTCACTGCTAATAAATATTTAGAATACCTCGAGGGATTAAAAAGCATAGCAGTAATTTGAAACCCAAGTTCAATAACAAGTCTTAAAACGTATCGCACACAAAGTACACACAAACACAGAACAAACACACAAATGATTGTCAGTATAAGGATTCGAACCGACAACGTTCGGCGCAGTGGCAGTGTCGAGGTGGTCGGTCCATTTAAACCTAGGGGCTTAAGTTGTCTACACCATCTGTGTTTGTTGTTTCAGTGTTTTCCGTCGACGTAAGAAACGTTTTTAAAAGGTAATGTAAACAATATTATATAGGGTATATTTCTCCTGTAACACTAGCATTTTACGCCCCACGTAACTGGGATAAGACTACCGTCTTGCTGTCATATTTGTAGACTATGCTGCTGTTCAGAATGATCTATCAATACTTTTCTCAACCCAAGTCTCGAAATCTGGACTCTACTCTCTTAAGCCAATGATATATAAACTATAGATACGTTGCCCGCGTTTTGTAGTGGCAACATGAATGCAAGGTAATTACCAGAAGTCCATTTACTCACGTACCAACCAGTGCCGCGGTCGTACGTGACATTAAAAATAACTTGAGTGAATAACTTCCTCAACAACAAAAAAAATGCCGTCCTGTGTTTTAGGAAATGTAAAAATTATACTGCAACTGTGAAAGATAAAAAGTATCATTTCATGCGTAAGTATCGAGAGAAATGGTTTTTTTTTCGATGCTTTCTAATGGCTGCTGGAATCTAAGGTAAGTCCCGTGCCGTTTAGTTCGCGCTCGGCCAATGAGCATGCACCACAGAATGACAACGTAATTAAAGAAATATATTTATCTCTCTCTAACAACAGGAACTTCGTAGATGACATTTAATTTTCTTTCCCTTTCTTCGTGCGTCTAAGTAGCTTTCTAGCTACCGATAGTATTTTTCATTCATGCATGACGTGTCTATTTATTACGTCGTTGGATTAAACCAATTAACGATAAACGTGTGGCGAAAAAGTAACGAGTCAGTCTTATTACAAATTTTGTTTATACGGAACCTTTACCATGTAAATACAATAAACACTTAACCACTTTTTTAATACAAAAAGCACTCACCATTACGGCTCAAATTAAAGTTTATTATCATTAGCACAGCCTAAGAACAGGCTCAAAATTGCCCATAAAATATACTTTTCATTGTATAGGCTTAGGCCCACCGAAAATAATATTAAAGCAATTTTTATACGGCATAATGTATACGGGTATTTTGTAATACCTTTTTCGTAATTTAACCTTATGAGCGAGTTGCGTCCTAAGCCATTGTAATGTATACAGTGACGTCACTATCCTTTGTTCGACTTCAATTGGATCGTATAGTGTTAAATTAGTCCAACCTATAAATATTCTTCATAATTATTATTGTGCTTGCTTTCCTATCGAATAATCTAAATCTGTATTTTATATATCAAAACTGATTTTAGTATGACAAATATATATAAATTTTATACTAATTCCATTAGACTATTTAAACAGAGTAATGACAATAAATTGCTATAAAGGCCTGCTAGACATTCATAGTCTTGGCTGAGGTCAAGGCCATGAATATCTCGTCGTGCATGTTTTCCCAAAACTGCAGATTTTTGGTTTGGTTCTAGTCGTAAAGAACTACCTCGTGCCCAAGTAACACTTATTGTCCCGATAGGGTACTAGAGAAATAAAGCAATTTACCACTCGCAACTCTGAGAGCTGCTAACAATAACCACACTATCGCGGAATAAAAAGTCGTGTATATGTATCTCCGACATGGTACCGAAGCTGTAAGGTGCGGTCCCGATGTACTTGCGTATGTCTTACCAAAATGTCTACAGTCTAGGTTAGGCGCAAGTCACTTTGAGTATGATTCTATTCGCTAATCAGCCAAAGACCAGAGATGCGTCGCAGCAGTTTCCCAGATAGTCTGAGTGTTTGCTTACCTCTTAACGATAGACTTGCTTTATGTTCGTATGTATTGAAAATGACCATACAAAGCATCTATACAACTTCAAGGCGTTCGTGGTGCGAGTTCCAACTTGCTTCCAAGTGCAAGTGAAGAATTACTAACATAGTTAAAAATTTATATAAATAACACATATTTTATGTATCTTATCTTATCTTATGTGGGGGCCAGTCAGTGCAGACCGGCAACACTTTGACCCAGTGGGATCTTTTGTGTCGACACTCTCCCAATAACGACTGCCATAGATATTCATGGCAGGCGGGACCGACGGCTTAACGTGCTCTCCGAGGCACGGAGCAGGCGATAATTATCAATCAATACGCACATAATTTCGAAAAGTCATATAACTTCAGAAAGTCAGAAGTGCGCGACGTGGATTCGAAACCGAGACCCTCTGCATTGCAGTCTGTTGGTCTCCCCACTGAGCTATCGCTGCTCTATTGTATGTATGATAGTCTATCAGGCATTTATCTATGCGTCTATGCCACGTGAAATAAAAATGGTTATTATATATTAAGGTATCGATTAAACATGCTGCATATTTATTTGAAACATCATTCGAATAACATTACAAAGTAAATAAATTATCTTTTGACTAGACCTTAAGCTAATACATACATTACATACTACTTAACTTACAGCCTTACTTAAATATCTAAACAAAAAGTTCAGTAGCTTCAACAATTCAACTAAATGCGAATCAACGTTAAGTAAAACTTATTTTGGCAGCATTCAAACAGTTTCTTTATCTTTAAAGGATCTATGACGGCCTCGCTATTGACCTTGAGGTCACTAAAGTCAGGACCTTGACCTTAGCGTTATCTTTTCTTTCTTTTCTAGTAATTACAGTAGTACTGCTAATGAAAGTAATATAGTTTAGATGGATTCAGTAGATTAAGTTTTCTTGATGAAGTAAAATCTTTTAAATAAACGTTGCTAATTAAAAGATCTTGTTTTGATCGTACTGGTCATAGAAGGATCGTTGGAATTTCGGAGCTTTTGTATTCGAATCCCTTGTAGATATGTATTTGAGACAAATACCTAATTATACTATCGCTAGCTGACCCGCGAAACTTCGTCTGCTTTACATAAGAGAATTTTCTCCATTCTTGCAACATTTTTCATTGACGCTCCGTTCCTATTGGTCGTGGCGTAATGTTATATAGCTTATAGCCTTCCTCGATAAATAGACTATCCAAAACAAAAATATTTTTTTTCAATTCGAACCAGTCGTTTCTGAGTTCAGGGCGTTCAACCAAACAAAAAAACTCTTCAGCTTCATAATATTAGTATAGATTGCCGATAAAGAAGCAGCAAGTTGAACTAGAAAATAGCAACAAATTATAATAATAATAAACTATTATATATTTAACACTGAAGTCCTAGCTAGACTACAAAGTAGCCAGTGTAAAGGAAGTTCAGCCTTTAGATCCCACAGTATAAGGATTTGGTGACTTAGCGTTATACAAAAATATACCTATCTATATATTAAATACTAAAGCGCAGTTACTAGAGGTTAATAGCTATGGTTATTAGAAAATGATTATGTGTGTGTGTGTGTGTGTGTGTGTATGTGTGTGTGTGTGTGAGAAAGTGTTCGTCAGTGTGTATCAGAAGAGCAACAACATGTGGGAAAATTATCGTTGACCGACCGCCTCGCTTTCAAAGCAGCCATCGCATGCATTACCGCTCCGTTAGATTTTTCGGTCACACAATTTACAGTAGCAGCATGGAATTTGGACCTGTACCTGATAGACGTCACTAGACACGCCTTCTTCTAAAACCATGGCTGGTAAAATGTGTGTGTAGTACAACTCTGATTAACCCTTCGAAGATAGTGGCGTGACTCTATGTATACAAAGTGGCGCAAATGTTATCACATTAATTGATACCACATATACCACATGGTATTCTTCGACGATTTACAAATTATGAACCAAATGTATTCAGTAGTTTAGCCACACACATTTTTTTTTTGTTTGCATTATTTAGAAATTTTAGAACATCATGTAATGCAAACATAACTGTACTTAGGTGTCAAAAACTTTAATATGCGATATTCAACCGTCGTATTGTATACGGGACCAGGAATTGCCGGATCCTAGCGAGTGTCAAAGACGATTTCTCGGAACCTATGACCGTTAACGAGCTGGCTACAGCGCACGATTGGTTACAATGGTGTTTCAATTTGTGTCTAATTTTATGTTATTTATTATGTTCAAAAAAATAATTTCTTATTTTACTGCGAAAATAGGTTTTTTGTTTATGTTAACCGTCATATATCAACAGCTTAAGGTAGTATATCATTTAATGTGATAACATTTGCGCCACCTAGTATATCCTATGATGAGTGACAGTACGAGCACCTTGAATACTCACTCTGTGATAAATTAATAGAAAGTGCCTGCCTGCATTGCGATATCATTGATTATTTTATACAAGATTTTGGCCACGGCTTCGTTTGATTAGAATTAGTACTTTTTTTGAGTAAAAGTTACCCTATGTTCTTCTCCGTTTTCCTGACAAGGTGTAGGTATGCGAAATTTCATGATGATCGATTAAGTAGTTAAGGTGTGAAAGCATAACAAACAAACAAACTCACATTCCGATTTATAATATTAGTTAGTATTAGGATAAGTACCCTGTCAGTGGCTACGCGCGCTTTATATCCAAGGTAACGCTTATTGGGATAAAAGTATACTTATTATGTAGGTCAATATTCAGGATATGGTCTACCTGTTGCGAAGTTCTATCCAAATCCGTTCATCGGTTTACGTGCGATTAAGCACGTTCAAAACGTCCAACATCTTCACAAACTTTTACACATCCATGATGTTTGTCTTGGTCTAGGTGTTTCTATGTACACCCGGTGGAGGTAGACGTCGCGGCCGGCCGTTTCCGCGATGCGGTCACGGCCGTCTGCGACGCGGCCATGCCGAGGGCCCGCCGCCGCCCCGGCCGCCGAGAAGTGTACTGGTGGAGCTCGGAGATCGCAGATCTCCGAGCCGCCTGCTCGGCGGCGCGGCGGCCCTACACGCGGTGTAGGCGGCGGCGGCATGGCCGGACGAACGACCAGCTGTCGGCCGAAGAACTGCAGGCCGAGCTCCGGCTGTACGGTGAGTACCGTGCAGCCAAAAAGGAGCTGCAGCTGGCCGTCGGCCAGGCCAAGTCTCGAGCCTGGGGTGAGGCCCTGGAGGGCCTGGATAGGGACCCATGGGGGCGTCCGTACAGGGCTACCCGGAACAAGTTCCGGGGCCCGACGCCCCCCGTCGCGGCGTCCCTGGAGCCGGAGCTCCTGGGCAGGGTGCTGATGGAGCTCTTTCCCGAACGGAACCCCACCACACCCCTCCGACGATGGCGCCGTCCTTCCCGGAGGAATTGGGCCCGGCCTCCATCCCGCTTGTATCGCAAGCGGAGATGGAGGCGGCCGTCAGCCGCTTACGGGGCAAGAGGACGGCACCGGGTCCTGACGGGATCCCGGGGCGGGTCCTGCGGATCGCTCTCAGAGAGATGGGCGATCCGCTTCGGGAGCTGTTCGACGCATGCCTCACGTCTGGATGGTTCCCTAAGTTGTGGAAGGGCGGCCGATTGTGCCTGTTGCGGAAGGAAAGGCGAGACACAACCTCGCCTTCCGCATACAGGCCAATCGTGTTGCTGGATGACACGGGTAAGCTGCTAGAGAGAGTGGTGGCTGCCCGTGTCATCCAGCACTTGGAGGGGACTGGGCCGGCGCTATCGCAGGCCCAGTATGGGTTCAGAGCGGGGCGGTCTACGATAGACGCCCTGCTCTATCGTAGACGCCTCTGGCTCAAAGACTGGACGCAGGAAGCGGTCGGTGGGGGGAACAAGGCGTTGGCTGTCTCGCTGGACATTGCCAACGCCTTCAACAGCCTCCCGCATAGAACAGTACAGGAGGCGCTCCGGTATCACGGAGTGTCCCTGTATTTGCGGAAGCTGTTGGCCGACTACCTCCAGGACCGCGAGGTCCTGGTGGAGGGACGCGACGGTTTGAGGCGCCGTCGCGTATCCTGCGGGGTTCCACAGGGGTCGGTGCTGGGACCGCTCCTGTGGAACGTTGGCTACGACTGGGTGCTTCGGGGCACGCTTCCCGCGAGTATGCGGGTGGCGTGCTATGCCGATGACACCCTGGTCGTAGTCAAGGGGAGGGATCTCGGGGAGGCGGTGCGGTTGGCCGCGGTGGGAGCTGCCCTAGTGGTCGACCGTATCCGCGCCCTGGGATTGGAGGTTGCCCTCTCCAAGACCGAGGCCCTATTGTTCCATGGACCTCGGGGAGGACCTCCTCCAGGTACGCGAGTGGCACTGGACGGGGTCCTGGTCCGGGTTGGGACCCAAATGAGGTACTTGGGTCTCATCCTGGACGGGAGGTGGACTTTTGGGGCACACTTCACCCAGCTGGCCCCAAGAGTCCTGGGAGCGGCGGCCGCCCTGGGGAGGCTGCTGCCCAACGTGGGTGGCCCGAGTGCCACCTGTCGCCGACTGTACTCCGGAGTGATCCGGAGTTTGGCCCTTTACGGGGCACTGGTCTGGGCGGACGCCCTTAGTCGCGACAATAAGACCCTGCTGCGACGTCCGCAACGGGTCGTCGCGACGAGGGCCATACGCGGGTACCGGACGGTGTCCTAGACGGCGGCGTGCGTGCTGGCCAGTGACCCCCCCCTGGGAGCTACAAGCGGAGATCCTCGCCGAAGTGTACCACTTCGTGGCGGCGAGGAGGTCCCGCGGGGAGCCCCCGGGGTGGGAGGAGGTCGCACGCATGCGGCGACAGGCGCGGGCCGCCCTATTGAGGCGGTGGACGGAGGACCTGGCTCCACCGGCCCCGGGCCAGTGGACGGTGGAGGCCATTCGCCCGGTCCTCCGGGGGTGGATAGGGCGGCGATTCGGGTCGCTGACCTTCCGACTGGTGCAGGTGCTTTCCGGGCACGGATGCTTCGGAAAGTATTTGTACCAGATCGCGAGACGGGAGGCGACCCCTGCCTGCCACGAGTGTGGGGCGCCGGAAGACACGGCGCTCCACACGCTGGAGGCGTGTGCCGCGTGGGGGCCGCAGCGGCACACGCTTTCGGCCATAATAGGCGGAGATCTCTCCCTGCCGAGCGTGATCAACGCCATGCTCGGCGGCGAGAGGTCGTGGCAGGCAGTGGTCTCCTTCTGCGAAGCTGTCATGGCGCAGAAGGAGACCGCGGAGAGGGTCAGGGAGAACAACCTCCTCGCTGACCCTCTCTGGCGCAGACGGACGGGAGCGAGAAGGAGGCGATTTGCCCGCCTTTTCGCTCCTGTATAGTGGGGTCACTGGTACAGAGTCGGGGGACTCTCTACCGGCTTGCACGGCCCCACACGTCTGAGGGATGGCCTTGGTGAGCAAGGCCTTCCCTCCACAGGCGCTGAGGCCGGGTCACCATCAGCCGGGCCAACCGCCGGGGCGGGATGGTGATTGCTAACGCGACCCCATCCCGCCCCACTCCGTCGGCGGAGGGACTGCTCACCCCAGGTTTTTAGTGTGTATACCGACCCCCTTCAGGGGCAGAGAGTCTCACATAACCACCCTTCCCCCCCCCGGGGGAGGGGGGTATCCATAAAGGATTTTCCTGGGTCAAAAAAAAAAAAAAAAAAAGGTGTTTCTATGTAAAATATGTATTGTATATACAAAAAATAAAGTATATATGTACGAGGGGAGTTCAATGTATTCTCGGTATAGGCAGGAAAGAATAAGCAGAAAGTTCAGAAAAAATTTTTTCCTTGTCGTTCCTTATCTCTTCAGTACACTTATTAGAGCGGGAAAGTAACTTTTCAATACCCCTAAAAAATATTTTTCTTCCTTGTGTTCATGAATTGCCACCTTCAACTCTTCATCGTCGGAAAAACGTTTACCTCGAACATCTTTCTTAAGGTTTGGGAACAGAAAGTAATTACTAGGGGACAGGTCTGGGCTGTAGAGTGGATGAATGATTTCTTCAAATTCGCATTCCCGCACAACAGCCTTAGCAACGCGCCCTGTGTGAACCGGCGCGTTGTCGTGAAGAAGTAAGACTTTTTTCTATTTTTCTTTTACTGCCTCCTTGAAATTACGTAGGGTGTTTGCGTAAGATGCGGCAGTAATACTTTGACTCTTTTTTGTGTACTCAACCAGTAAGATACCCTTAGAATCCCAAAACCACGGGGATCATCTCCAATACTCTCTCTACCCCGTCTAAATTCACTAGACCACTTTCGAATAGTAGATAATGAAGGAGCAGAATCTTGGTAAACAGCCACCATTTCTTCGTAAATAACTTTTTAAGTCTTTCCTTGTTTTGTAAGGAATTTTATCATAGCACGATGCTCGATTTTTTTCAACATTGTCGCATCAGTCATCGTAGTTGCCTTTTCGTAATGATATTTTGAATACTAATGGTGACAATTAAATAAAATTTTATATTTATACCCTCAAAGAGTGTCTTTAACTAATGAGATAATTTAATTACCCTCATCATTAGTATATTACCCTGATACCGAGAATACATTGAATGCCCCTCGTATGTTTATCCATTGTCTAGAACCCATAGTACAAGCTCTGCTTAGTTTGGGCTAGATGGTGTTGTATGTAATCTACATATTATGTGATAGAATATTATTATTTGCATACAACTATGAATACCGCGTTTAGTTTCGTGCAATTTTTGTAAATAATATTTGTTTTTATAGCTCATAATATAAAGACTAATTAACACATCGATTCATCTTAAATTTCTCTTATGCACAGACCAATTACATTGTTCTTATAATTATGTATACCTATATCTGTATCGTTGATCGTGTTTTCGTTGATATATTATATTATCATTGCTATATTTATATTAAATCCCTTTTAAGAATTATAGCAAATATTAAATCTTTATATAAAAGTTCTTACTTAATTGTGAATGATATAGAAAGGCAAGCATTACTTTTGCAAACGAAATTAAATGAATTATTTATTCAGTAGCAAAAGGTTTTGTAGACATGAAAGATCTGAATAAAAAAACTAAATAGATATTGTAGCAAATTAGATTCCACCATAAACATTTAAATAATTTAAAAACAGGCAGCAATACACCCATCAATAATAGTCAGCAAAGTTTTAGGAGATACAGTTTTTCTTAACGGGGGCACTGAGCCACCTTTTCCCTGAGGGTCTCAGGGCGGGTACTCAGTATACTGAGCCAAAGCTCGAGAAGAAGAAACACTCTAAGCAATATAATATTCTACCACATATATGCATTTTTGCATATATGTGAAAATATTGCATATGTTATTTAGATATATACAGACTAAAATATTTTATTTAAAATCAAAGAGTAACGAAAACCTTTCAATCTCTCTGCGTCCATAGAATTGCTTTTTTAATTGGTCTTTGAGCTCACAGATAAGCTTTAGTTGTCTCTTAGCTTTTGTTTGATTACTTAATTATTAATAATAATATAATATAATAATAATAATATTATATCACATAGGTACACACAACACCATCTAGCCTAAACTAAGTAGAACTTGTACTGTGGGTACTAGACAATGGATAAACATACATAATGTATATACTTTATTTTTGTAAATACATACATATTATACATAGAAACACCCAGACCAAGACAAACATCCATGTTCATGCACACAAATGTTTGATGGGAATCGAACCCGCGACCTCAGGCATGGCAGCCAGTTATATTGACCACTACACCATCGAGGTATCATAGTCTCATGTCTATATTCCCTGAAAGGGTAGGCAGAGGTAGGCCTCACTTCTAATTTCCACCAGCTGTGGTTTTAGGTCCCAGAGGCGAGTCTATTCCTATTTACAGGGTACAGTTTCAATCACCGTAATGCAACAAAAAAATCTTGCCTGATCTGAGAATAGAACCTGGGACCTCATACACAGCATTTCCATTCACTACCGCTAGCCATTTAGATGCTAAGACATGTTAATGTCACAAAAACCTATCTGTGTGTAATATTTCTACTATGAGCAGCGATAGCTCAGTGGGGAGACCAACAGACTGCAATGCAGAGGGTCTCGGGTTCGAACCCACGTCGCGCACCTCTGACTTTCGGAAGTTATATGACTTTTCGAAATTATGTGCGTATTGATTGACAATTATCGCCTGCTCCGTGCCTCGGAGAGCACGTTAAGCCGTCGGTCCCGGCTGCCATGAACATCTATGGCAGTCGTTATTGGGAGAGTGTCGACACAAAAGATCCCACTGGGTCGAAGTGTCGCCGGTCTGCACTGACTGGCCTCCACATAAGATACATACATACATTTCTACTATAATTTATCTATAACATCTTTGTAGTACTTTTTGGGTGACCGCTTGGTGGTATTTCATCTGAGCGTCTCCGTGCTTCGGAGAGCACGTAAAAAGTCGGTCTCGGTTGTTGTCAAATTGACAGCAGTCGTTAAGTCATGTCAGAGGCCTATGGGCGGCTTGAGCAACTCTTGACAACAGGTTGGCCACTAACCAGACGAAAAGAAGATTTAATAGGTAGTCGCAGGAGGCCGTTGGACTGCCATGCAGAGGTCTCGAGTTTAATCTTTCCAAGTTATATGCGTATTAAGTAGTTGAATATCACTCACTTGAAAGATGAAGGAAAATATGAGGAGGCCGACATGTCTGAAAGTTCTCCATAATGTTCTTGAAGATATTTGAAGTCGACCACCCCGCACTGGGCCGGCTTGGTGGACTATGGCCTTACCCTTCTCTCACTGACAAGAGGCCCGTGCCCTATAGTGGGACAGTTTATACAGGGCTGATATAATTATTGTATCAAACTAGATGACCCGGTGTACTTCGTATCACCTATCCTAACGAATTTTCTATATTTTCTCACCGTTTAAACCTTCCCTGGACTACGACAAACATTTTAAAACCAAAATCAGCTGAATCGGCCCAGCCGTTCTCGAGTTTTAGCGAGACAAACGAACAGCAATTGATTTTTATATATATAAATATACCTATGATTTAAAGAGCTGGCTGGTAACTCAAAACATTGTAGGCTCCTAATTTGTCACGTATCTACTTTTGATTTCATTTGTGTAATTCTGTGTATAAATAATATTATTTCATAATTAATTAACTTTATTTAATATTGTCTTCTATTTACGCGAATATTATTCATTGAAATTAAACTGCTATATACGGATTTTATCGCGTTGTTTATTTGACACTTTATTACAAAATTTTGGAAATTTTTACACTACTAAGTACTACTATTAAACTTTACTAATTTTTAAGCTAATTAAATTATTATTAAACTATTTAGATTTAATTTATTTTTACACTTTCCCCGACGTTTCGGTTGCTTTTCAGCAGCCATGGTCACGGGGAGACCCTATATAGAGAGTAATAAAGTGTCAAATAAACAACGCGATAAAATCCGTATATAGCAGTTTAATTTCAATTAACTTTATTTTTGAAGTCGATTATATTTAAAATTACTTTTTTATCACTCTGAGCTCTATGTTAGTATACTGGAATGTGTGATCGAATCAATCTAATTGCATCTTCACTATCAGGTCACGACTTTAGGACTATTGGAAAAAGTTTCTTTTCTAGAAACAATTTCGTTCTTTTGTTATCTCATTGCATTGGCAATTTAGCTGTCTAGCAATAAATTGGGACGTACTTTCGCTTTGTTCGGTAAATATATTTTATATATGTTATACATTAAGGTACGTCCACATTTGTGAAAGAAACATAGTAGAGACGGTTATCCATATAATAATAATGACGGTATAGGTGTAATGGACATGGTATTACAAAAGTAATTACATTGACTAGTATTCGCCAAGTAATCATCATCAGAATTCGAATAAAATCATTTTTGAAAATTTGGAAAAGCATACGACGTTAAATTCTATTCTATTCTATTCTATTCTAAATTTTTAAACTACCTATCTTTCCTTTTTGTTGATGTCACTAAAGCTTGTTTTAATAACTTATACTTAAAAACATAACAAAAAAAAGAAAGTCTGTTAACAAACAGAGGAGAAAAAGGTACTGAACTGTTTTGTTTTTGATTATTATTTGTATGTAGTGCCTTAGGATCAAACTTGGGACCGCTGCTTGACAGTCCAACAGTCTCCCATTAAGTTAGAGGTTCTGAAGAGTTGGAAGGGAAATCAGAACACAGAGAGTTCGGGCTCCGGCTTTACGGGCTTTAAAATGCTCGGGAATATGTAACCACCAACTGCCTAACTCCGTGCCGCTATTAAGAATTTTTTTGGTAGAAAATCTGTTATGTAAACCTGATCCGTGATTCAAACCCTAGACCTTATGCACAGCAGTCGAATTCGCTACGCCATCAAAGGGTCAAAATAATAGTGTACTTATAAAGTATTTAATATGAAGTATTGTGCTTCAGTTTCGTGCTTTTTGGTTGTTCCAATAAAAATAACGTAAATATGTTCTAGCTTGTATATAACTTTAACATTTAAGATGTGGGTTTACGACTTTAGGTTTACTAGACCCTATCTAATAGAGAAAATATGGCCAACTTAGTCTACATACATTATATTAAATATATGATTTTATCCAGAACAATTTCAGTGTATGCTTATGTAAACAAAATGGTTTGATTATACGCTTTGATTGATTTGCATTAAAACAAAACAGCCAATAGTAGTCAAAATATATTTGATCGGGATGAAGTTTCTTAGTCTAGACCAGAGGTTCCCAGAATTATTTTCTCATAGACCACTTTTAAAATTTAGCAGGTTCCAGTGGACCCCCCGAGCTACATTTCTACCATATTCCTTGGCATTTTGCATCAAATCTCTACGAGAGGACGTTTTTTTTTAGATATTCTCAAAAATTCTCTCTAAAGTCGATAGGTTTGAGACCATTGGTATTGAATATGGAATATGCAAGTTTTTATAAGTAACAATCGCTGAGCTTCTTAAAATATTATCTGCCTACATTTATAGGTGAAGTCAAGCCAAGCAAATAAATTTTCGTGCACGTCCGCTTACGAATTGTGAACCCCATTTTTTTGTCATGCCAACGTAGACCCCCGTCGAGTCTCCCGTGGACCCCTGGGGGTCCATCTGGATGACTTTGGGAACTAATGGTCTAGACATTTTGTTTTATCGTTAGCAAATTCATAGTCTCGCGCGTATTTGCTAAAGGGATAGGCATACTGATGTTACATCCACATATCATGAAGGTTATAGGTCCCATGTAATAACAGGCTTAGAGCTTATTGCCACCGGGTAGAGTTCCAGACTCGGTTTAGGCAGAGATGTACCTATTGTACACCAATACACGAATTATGGCGGATGGTGTAGATATCATGGATCCTCCTCATCATTACCGCTGCGCCGAGTGGAAGAGATTTCGGAGTGGGTTCGAATGATACACGTAATAAGTCAATATTTATACACTCAATTGATGTACCTATTCAGAACCCGATTAGCTCAATATGTACGTACATCTTTCACATAACTTGTCCTCGGGCAAATTAAAACATTAATTAAGTTCCTACCTTCAATAATATAATTGGGTGATATTACGTACTTGTAACTATACTTTAAGTTATTATTGTTCTCAAGTATATAAGTGACTTTTTTGTTTTTATTGAGAATAAAGATTCTTTAAACCGAATATTTACATAGATCTTTACCGCACAAATAATGTCACTCACCACACAAACTATAACGATCTTAAAAATTATAACGCTATACCAACGCCAAAATAAAAAATAAAAGCTTTTCCTTAAAAAGAAACAAAATACCTACGCAACATAAAACAGGAATAAAAAACCTAAAGATAAAGGTATATACCCAATCGGTTAAAAATACCTTCAAAAACATTTTTATGTTACCAAGCCCCTATCCTGGGATGTGCTCCGAAGTAACACGGCGCCTTATCTGAGCTTTCCGGTACACTGGTCTCTGCGTAATTAGCGATGTAATTATTTATCACGGGAAATATACGTTTTAAATGTTAGGAAAAAATGTATATTTGGATGTAATGGATGGAAATTGTGGGTAGTTGGTGAAATGGATGCTTTCAGGTGGAGCGTTTAATGCAATCGTGATTATAACTGTGGATGAATATTTTTAAGTTAGTAGATGGAAATAGTATATAGCATATATATAAGCAGCGAAAGCTCAGTGGGGAGACCAACAGACTGCAATGCAGAGGGTCTCCGGTTCGAACCCACGTCGCGCACCTCTGACTTTCGGAAGTTATATGACTTTTCGAAATTATGTGCGTTTTGATTGACAATTATCGCCTGCTCCGTGCCTCCGAGAGCACGATGAGCCGTCGGTCCCGGCTGCCATGAACATCTATGGCAGTCGTTATTGGGAAGTCAGTGCCCTATAATATCCTGACACTGGTCTAGCCTTAGGGTTGCGGAGGTCAGGTGGCAGCCGCTCCGTGTAAAAACTGATATCCAGTCAAATCCGGTTAGACTGGAAAAGCCAACCCCAAGTGACTTGGGAATAATAAAGGCTAGGGAGAAAGAAGAGATGGAAATAGTATAGTGAAAGCATAGTGAGCAGACCATTGGACTGTTATATGGAGATTTTCAGTACTCACATATCTTTGAGAACATTATGGCGAATTATGTTATCAAGCTAAATAATTAATTTGTTGACGCGGTAATGTCAGGAACGTTCAATCCGAAAAAATGTTTTGCGTTAGGTAGCCTGTTTATTGAGAAAGGTGATAGGCTGTATAACATTACGCTATGACCCACGGGGCGGAGTTTAAGACTTGACTTAAATCATTAGGATTTGGGTCAAGTCTTAAGCCCTAGTCTGATGGACATTACAAAAATAAAAACATCAGACATAAAGAACAGCCAGACTTGGTAAAGCTATTTTAGAATCAGACAATTTTTTTGTCGCTTGTATTTATAATACATAAACCGATACGCTGATAGTGACGAGGAGAACACATCGACATCTATGTAATTGTTAAAGTGGCCTCTCATCTACCCCAGAAATCGTACAGACAATCACGCACGCATATGACCATCGAACGTCCTAAATAACAACACCATAACAAAAAACAATGCTTACAAAAATGCTGATCGTCCTCAGATAAGCTGTGTACGAATTTGAGTATCGACTCCCATATGCATACGATATTATTACAGCCATTAACCGTTATGGTTATTATAAAGATAATGTTATAATGCGAAACGAATCGAATTTTCATTAGTATCGAAAACCGTTCACAGCATTTGCTCGATTCAATCTGGTACGTTCCGATTGGTGGATGATTTGTTCCAATTGGAACCTCCAATTATGGCGGCTGAAAATGCAAATGGGTAAAAATATAGAACACGCTCTGAATGCCTCAGTAACACAGCAGTATTGTATCCCGCTGCTGTAGATAATTATGGTATGCACGGTTAGATTACCAGGTCAGCCAAAGTATTAGTAAGATTTTTCTATCAAGAAATTCTCAGATAAGTCGGCAGAATCGGTTTTTTTTAATTCATTCTTATTCATAAAAAAAACAGTATATGTTACTTTTTTTATGTGGTAGTCGGCAAACGAGCTGACGGATCGCCTGATGGTAAGCGATTACCGCCGTCCATGGACACAACCGCAACACCAGAGGAGCTACAATTGCGTTGCCGGAAAATAATAAATAAATGAAATACTGTAATAGGCTTGCGTTTGACCGCGGTCTTACCTGATCTTAAGTGAAGATGACGCTTGCCTAGAAGATACCTATTCACTCGCGACTCAAAGACACCCAGATTGTACTCATCAGACTTAGGTAGCTAATTTCACTCTTTAGCGGTACGCATTATAAAAGTGGAACTAAAGCGCTTCTTGCGTAAATGTGGTATATCCACCATGTACCTGTGTCGCCGGTCTGATTGCCTCGTCGTCCGATAGTAGAACGGGGAAGAAGGAATCAAAGTATGCAGTTCCTCTACACACTCTCCGAAGTGTATCTGATAGAAAACCGAATTTGGAATTTGATAGGCAGCAATAAGGTTGCATTTTATTACGCGAGACTTAAAACCTATCAACCCGTAAAATATGGTGGTACCATACACTTTATTTCTTTTCTTTTTGGAAAGTAAACTCCCGCACTAGAAATAATTCCTGTGTTGCGGAGGACTTTACAAATTATCCAATCAACGTTCAGCAGCGGACAGTAGAAAGAAAAGATTTATTGGTTTAAAATACAATACTCTTTCTCGTTAATATCTTGGCTTCTACAATAGCGTGAGCTGTATTTTAGAAACCCGTGTCGCCTATCGTAAGTACACTTTACATTTAGTAAGTAGTAATAATGAAAAAATGTTTAAAAGATATAATACATTTTCATTATAATTATGAATATTCTATATCTTGTTTGAGAATTGTCAAATGTTACCTAATTGGTATAATTTTTATGCCGAGTGCTGGACAGAGCACATTATAAGACTAGCTTTTACCCGTAACTTCATTTACTTGGTGCTAAAGACCTAACTAAATAAAAAGCAAGCGTATAATTATGCCACTATGCGATCTAGAAACTAATAATAATAATAATTTATTACAGACTAATATAAATTGTCTTAGTATTACATATAAACTTACAAGCTAGTGTTAGTAATCTATATATATAAAACTCTTCCGTTACTGAGTGACTGACAGACAACGCACAGCCAAAACTATTGCACGCAAGAAGCTGAAATTAGGCATGTATGTTCCTTGGAGAGTGTAGGGGAGCACTAAGAGAAGATTTTTGGAAATTCCATCCTGGGGTGAAAGGGGTGAAACCCTATATTCAAACGGAAACGGGACTTACGCGGGTGAAACTGCGGGAAAGCTACTAGTTATTAATAAAACACAATTAACATATAATAAAAAACATAAATAAAATTACACAACAGGCTTATGAAGCCGCAACCAATGACAAATAATGCGGCTATCCCACCTGTCCACTATCGTGCTGAGAATATTATTGGTGCTGCCGCGCACCCTACGCATAATGGAGGCGCATCTTTTTAGCATAATTGCATAGAAATTGTCTCCTGCCGCCTCGGTAAACATGCCTGACGCACTACAATAGCGCGGCAGCCCCATCAACATCCTAAACGCGTTGTTGTACTGTACGCGCAAAGCGCTGTATGTCTTCTGCGTGTATTTAACCCATAGACTGCACGTGTAGAAGGATTGGCAGAACGCTGTAAAAAGCGTCGCCTTTACTTGTTTCGTACATTGTGCAAATCTACGGGCCAACATATTGCAACGGACAGCCATCGCCCTACGCTCACGCTCGACGTCTAAGTCATCTCTAAGGTCATCAGAGACCCAGTGCCCCAGATATTTAAAACTAGTGAGTCGTTTTAGTGGATTACCATAAAGCTTAAGTTCCGGTATATCAGAGTAAAGTTTATTCCTAGCCTTAAATACAAGTAATTCACTTTTTGCAACATTATATACCATGTGACCATGAGCCTCCGCATACCTTTCACATAACTATGTCGAGTAGTCTTATCATAGCGCTAATTGATGGGCTAAGCAACACCAAACTGCAAACAAAGTTACGACGATCAGTTCCTTCGTTGCTGCTTGAAAAACAACAAACGTATTTTTTTTTATTTACTAAGGATTAGAAAGGATATGAATCGTTAAACATTAAGCCTAGATGGCAAGGGCATAGCATATACCTTACTTTGAACTAGGACTTTGTTCAAAATTGAACTTTCCCATAAAGACAGTTGATATTTTCACCCTACAGACGATTGGGCTAAGAGCTAAACACACCTGTGTCATGTTTCTGCGGTGTGTCTGTCGGATTTCTTATTGAAGCGCTGTACTTCAGCAGTCTAGAGTCAGTCTCTAAGGCTAGCGACAATATGTTTTAACCGGTCGTATACCGCCGGCTCGCATACCAGCCGGCAGATTTGTACCCGTCGTAGGCCGGTGGCTCGCATGCGAGCCACCAAATTGGCGCCAAAACGCCGCGCGCCGCCTTCGCTTTAGCTTAAGCTAACGTAAAACCAATTTGGTGGCTCGCATGCGAGCCACCGGCCTACGACGGGTACAAATCTGCCGGCTGGTATGCGAGCCGGCGGTATACGACCGGTTAAGATATAGCAAAGCGCGGGTATTTCTTCAGGTGTTGTCGGCATCCATATAATTCGGTAACCGCTTACTAACAGTATAACTTAGTAGTATAAAAGTAAAAATATATACTTCGTACGTCTAATAGTAAGCTTACATAGCGGTGGATTAACCGGTCCTGTATCCCAGGTCAGGCCAACAGGTATAAATAATCAGTCGGTGATTTTTGCCTCGAAAAGCACGTATAAGGTGTTCTCCTGCACCTGATCTCTCACAAACCATTCTGTGTTGCCGTACCATTAGGCTGTTAAATTAAGAAAAATAATGCGCTTGTTATTGTGCACAGATTCATGCTCCATATGTTCAGTGCGTTGTTAGTTTCTTTAAGACTAGCCACGATGACAGAAAGGCCTTGTGCTTCACAGACCATTATAAAAAATAAAGTCAAACCGATCGAAGTCCGAGCTACACTGAGGCTCTGAATCAGTCGCTCAGCTCCAATCGGAGTCTATCAATCATCTATCAGGTTATTAATTAATTTTGCACTCCAGTTTTGAACAGCTACAATTGCTTTCAAATTACTATGAATCATTACGATCATCATTAACGTTTTTAAATCATTTTATAGATTTAAACATTTTACATAATTGTACTCATTAATAAATTGTTGAAGTAGCAACAGCATAATGGATTACTTATCAGAATTATAATGTGGGATTTAAAAAAACAGAACTTATTCCTATGCCCAAATAAAAATAAATTTAATTAGAAATGATCACATAGACTCAAGTGCCTCATACTTACTTGTTTCGCTTTAAAACCGCGATGACGAAAGCAGATACGACATCCAAATTTTTGTAGGCCTCCGGTAATAGAGGCAAGTTACTTGCCGTATATCGGCAACTTTTCTAGACCCTATGCTACCACTGAGAATTTCGTAATAGAAAATCCATATAACATTTTCCGTCCTGTAAATTGCACTCAGGCTTATTGTACAGAACCAACAAGTCAACTCAACAAACAGTATTTACATTATGTTAACACGAAAACTTCCTAAATCATTAATACGATTGAAGTTAGCCTATAGACCTCCAAGGACAGTTTCGTTGCGAATTCGTTGTTACAGAAGCAATCACTCGCATTCAAAGAGACTTAAGGCTGACCCCAATACATTTGGTAGAGCGTACATTACCAACATATTTCGAAAGGCTCCCTCGTAAATAACCATTTATATTCGACTCAAGACCATGATTCTTCCTTAGCAAGAAGTAAAAATTCATGACTAAGTAAACAAGATATCCAATTGAAGTGAATATAAATTATTCAATCCTAATAAGAAGTTATTTTTGGACGGTTAGAGCTAGACTTTTACTTACAGTTTTTGGCTTCGACCTATCGACTGGACTGGTTAATCAAATAATTATATAGGGTATCCCGTAAATAATGGTCCAAACATAAGACAATGATTCTTTGCCTAATTATCTACAACTAATTTGGATGATTTTTTAAGCTCTAATTTTTTAAGATGATAGGCAGGTATTTAACCTGATAGAATAATAGTCTGGTTGCATTTTAAATTATAAGAAAATTTTATTGAATTAGCACTTTCCTCAGATTCATAGCAATAACTTTGTAACTAGAAGGACTAGACATAAGTTTTATAACATTTTAGAAACCTTAATAAGTATATATGTTTTTAAAGTCATGGGTCACTCTGATGTGGTACATTTTTTACAGTGGAATCTATGAAACTTGGATAATCATAATAAGGAAAAAATAACTTCATCATTTCCGACCTTGTTTCTCTAAAAACTATACTGATATTATCTAAATTGCTATTTTGTAACATGGGCAAACTATTAAGCAATATTTTACAAAGATAAATATGAAAAATATTAATATTTGCTGCACCAGTGTAAAAAATCTTGAAATTAGGTAGTACTATTTAAAAATCGAAAAGAAATTATATTTTGGCAACCCTACGGCTTAAAATAAATCATCCAAATTAGTTGTAGATAATTAGGCAAAGAATCATTTACGGTTGGACCATTATTTACGGGACACCCTGTATAGTAAATCCTAAGGCACTAGTTTTTACAGTATGAGAAAGCGTTAGGCTGTAGTTCAATATGCTGGCCTAGTGCGAGTTCGCCGACTTCATACATTATGCAGAACACTTTACGGAGAACTGTTACACTAATTCGTGGCCGCAAATTTGCAAAGGATTATAAAACTGATTCAAGAATTCCAGCAGTCAGTTTCAATGACAATAGATCGTTTCAAATCCTTAGCATCCAAGCATGCAAACTTTTTGTCGAAAAAGGAATTCAATTAATTTTAAATTAGAAAGAAGAATACAAATGAAATAATAAGTCAATCAAATCTTCTATCAACCTGTCATTTTTTACCAACCATTTTATTGTTTTGGACAGAAATGATTTTATAAATTTTTCAGTAAATTTACAATAAATTTCTGTTTTTACAGTGTATTCGATTTGGATTAAGACTAAATCATGCCTGAGTAAGTACCTATTGATTAATTAACATACCCGATATAATATCCAGCTGGACTAAGATATTATTAATTGGGCAGATTGATACATGGTCGATATGCGCTAATAAAAGCGCTATCTAAGTACGTAGCTCTAACCGATCATGACCATGTGTCATGATCGGTTAACCTCTAACCGATCACACGCACACCAACACGGTAGACAGGTTTAGTTAAGATTAAAAGCAAACTATGCTTTCCAATCAATTTTTGGTTACGTTCACCCTTTTTACAAAAGGTAGTAAAATTAAATGAATAATTTATATTGGGCCAACATAATCAAAAGCAAAACTTTGAATAAAGTAGGGATCACATTGAGTACTTTCTAACTACCAAACTCGTACTAAAGTCTAATCAACAACTCATCAAAATCAATCTCTATTCAAGAGATTTGATTGACTGTTACTTATTCTGTCAGCCAATCCCAGCAGTTGACATGCGTTTGATCGTAAGTATTTTTGCCAGCCTTTAGAAACCGTTAGTTACCATTTACATATGTAAATGGTAACTAGGTATATACCTAGCAGTGGTCGACTTATCGTAGAAATTGAGTGCCGGTATTTGGAACCAATATTTGGTTTCGTCCAACATCCAATATGCCTCGCGCGTCTATTACATTTAGTTTTGTTGTCCCAGGTGTTGTATGCCATCTCCGGCAAATGCGCCAAAGGCATGTTCGGCAGGCATTAAGTCTGGTTTGCGAGACGGCTATCCTATCGACGGCAACCAGGACTTCGCTGCAGGATGTCCTCCATGCTGCTGTTGCTCCTGCTGTTGTAAACAGCCAGCATGTCCACCGGTACGTCTTAGTATTACTTACGAATCATTTACTGTATCTTTTGTTACTGTATATCTATATAATGTGAACCGCGTCCACTACTGACTTGCTTCTGGATGACGACGACTTTTGCTTAGAACAAAAAACAATATGTTTTTACTTTGATAAGCCTAGGACTAAATCAAAAATAATCACTCTGTTTTGTAATTCATATCCAAAAACTACCATGACAGTGCTATTCTTAGTTGCCTCAGCATTTTCTAGCTTTTTAACAAGTCTATTCAATATAGTTAAATAATATGTAGAAGCCAATGTAAGAATAAAGTAGTTAAAATATTTTTTGCGACAGTGCTACAAACAACCACGTATCCCGGACTCGTACGCACCACGTCGATGTTACGCAAGGCCTTCAGCTCCCGTGGAGTCATGCACTACGTATAAGCTGTCGTACTTGCCCACGACAGGATGTAGCAACCTTAGAGGCATAATGCGAAGGCCCCTGCCAAATCTTGTGCCTAGCTGTGAACCAATGGAAGGCTGTACTATACAAAGGGTATGTCTTACATAATATTGTCTTTCTTTACACAAATGTTACACATTTAAATTAAGCTAGTGTTTACAGATTCCAACGCAGTTTATTTTGAAAATAAAATCCCTAATAATAGTTTAATTCCAAATGTAAGTCGTTTCGCACATGAAATTAATACTAGGTAAACGATTTTGGAGACCTAACTAATAATATTGATCTCTCCGAAATATTCTAAAAGGTCAACAATTGGCAACGTCGCCATTCAAGTTGCCCCTTACAATTTTAAGCCTGGATAGTTCTCAAAAATAATTTTTTGAATGACAAGTCGTCTTTAAGAATTGTGATTAGCAATTTCTTGGAGCTAAGTAACCACAAGTTCTAAATTTAGTTTAGTATTGTTAAGCACAATTTTATGCTTGTGCTTAACGTCATCGGATATATGGTATTGGATATCTGTAAGAAAGTTATCGATTACGTACTTTGTAAATCTTTTTGATATTTGCGGCTGTCAAGCTGTCCTCAGGTCTAGTATGGTAATAAGTTTTGGTTTCTGGGAGAGTGTAACTAAGTCAAGAATGATAGTCTTTGCGTCGGTGTATTAAACTCTACTAACCAGACCACTTTAAATGTGGAATTTTATATGGTTGTCTCCTTTATTTAAAAATCTTTTGTTCTTGTTTTGTAGAATGACATTGGTCGAGAGGAAAGCTATGAGAGTAGTTTTTGTTCAATCTATAGATAACAAATATTATACAAAAGGAAAATTAACCACAACTATACAAAGAAAAAATTGTTTAACCTGTATATATGTATATTACAATATTTATCATAAGTCCCACCTATTGAGTCGTAGCGACACATGAGCGGTCAGACACAATAGTTTTTAATTATGTCTGTAATTACAATAATTAACAGAATAAAACATGCCGATGGTTTTTTACAGCTATCATATCTCCCGAACCCAGTGTTCGTGACGCAGCCGATCCGGCCGTGTCATCACGACATGTGGGGTCAAGGCCCCATGCAAAACATCACCACGCAACGCCACGACTTTGTGCCGAAACCCTGCGGGATCAGATCCTCGTGCAAACCACCGCACAAGTTTCATTGTCTGGAGCAGCCATTTGAAAGTTAGCCAATTTTTCTTCGTTCGTTCGTTCGTTTCGTAATCCTTTATGTGATTTCCAGAAAAATCTATACTGATTTTGTCTATAAATCAGGTAAATTATATTAAGTACAGCATTCTTTGACACTACAGCGATAACAATTGGAATTGTTGTATATATCGATGGTGATGATGATCAAAATGCTAAAGATCGATTTCCGGTTAGGGCAAAGTCAACAGTCATGAAATTATGAGTACTACGCGACAGTAGGCTGGCCTCCTATTACCTATGAGAGACCTAAAATATTATATTTGGTTAAATGTTTGTGAAATACACCTAATCCTAGCCCTTTGGGGATAGAGACAGGTTTGGAGATAAGTCTATGTCATACAGTAATGTAGCAAATTACTTACCACCAATACTCAAAGTATTTTAGATGCAATTTCTTGACGAGACGAAAGTTGTTTGAGATGCAATTGATTTACAATTTTTCGCTTAATGAGTGCTTTCTCACGGCATACCTAATACAATCCTTTTCTACCTACCTTCTTCTTAACCACCGTGTGTTCCAAATGGATTTGCAAAAAGAAAATTGTTTCAATACTTAGTTTCGAATTTGCAAAATACTTTGCAGACAATACACCAAGTGTAGCCAACTTTAATAAAGAAATGTAGGTTTTATAAATATTTGTTACATTTTTGGGCAATATATTCGTTTTGGGCGTAGGGTTGCTGTTGCAATTTACCCCGCGTATAAGGATTATAGATAGTGGAGTCCATAAAAATGCACTATCTGATATTTCGGTTTATTCGTTTCCGTGGAAACTTTGGAATAAAGAGTATATAAAAAATTCTCTTCACTCTGTGTGTAAGGATTTTAAATCAATCCATCGAATACTTTTCGAGTTTTACGGATACAGTAGTTGGATTTTTATATTAAAGGTACCAAAGCATTAATGTCGAAAAAGTGAAATATTTTTACATTTTAGCTCATGATGGATAAATCGATATTTTGTTACAGATCGGACGATTAATCGAATGTCGTACATAAACCCTGGCCCCGTTCGAACCCCGTCTTACGCTCCAGTCAGATGCTATGAAAAACCAGCAGGTTAGTCCACAATTCATGTATGCAATATGCTATAGTAATGAAAAGTAGAATATTTCGAATATTGTACGTTCTCGTATTCCAATGCCAGATACATCTGTTGACAACGATCGAATATTCGAAACAATGAAATATTTGTAGTGTACGTTTATTAATTTGTTTTGTTCTGGGAGGCTCTTTGTAAGTCGTCACAATTTGATTAAGAGGCTTAAGTTCCGATTTGTAATGCTATAGTTATATATGGAGATTTTAATTATTCTTCTAAACTTACAGCAAGGATGGAGTCGGCAACAACACATAAGATGTCGTACCAGCCAGTGTGTGCTCCACAGCCACAACGGCCGCCCTGGGCTTGCAAAGGGCAGTATCAAGCTCCTTGTCAAAGGGTAGGCCACTGTTGCTATACATGCTACTATTCTCGAAATAAATAGACAATTAGGCTGAATAGATGGCGTAGTAGTTTAGGTGACCGGCTCGTCACTGGTACTGAGCCGAGTGATGTTCTTTGTGTCCGATAGAGAAATTATTCCAAGTGCGGGAGTTACCTTTTTAAGAAAGAAATACTGATACAATCACTTCTAAATATAGCCCTCGCAGTGTACGTCGTAACGACCGGCAAATCCATCAATTAGGAAGACACGTATTGATTGCTGTGAAAAGTTAATGAAAATATGCGTGAAACAAAGAAACACATACGGTAGGGTAGACATTTTCTCATCATCACCCACCAAAATTGTTCAAGTATTGACTTGGGATCTTTTGAGCAACTTTTTTGTTTCTATCCAAGATGTACGCAATACTGTGCGAATACTTCACATACAGGCTTGCGTAAAATTAAGTTAACAATTAATTTCGTCAACAGCTGGAATCAACAACCATATACAGATCATCATATTTACCGCCTGGAGAAGATTGTACACAGTATATGGATCCTTGCAAATATGGCAATTACAAACGTAAGTATTTGCCTGATTATTATTTTGCGTAGACCAGTAATCTTTAAATTGACAGAAAACCTTATGCAGGCTTCTTTTTTATATTTGTTTTATTGGGATTTAAATACGTGGGCATGGGGTTGACTATGTTAAACCCATCGTTCTTATACATAGCCTCTTCTACTAGGTTAACTAATAATTACTTATCGAATACAAAGGTTATATATAATATAATATTTACGCTGGCTCAGATTTTATATTCGCTAAAATGCCATGAAAAACTCATACACTCAATCGCAATAGATTGATCCCTCAATAGAATTCTTGAGTGTTTACTTCTTATCACGATACCGAACATATTCTTACCACATAATATTTTACATCCTCTAAAATCTCTCAAATTAAGTTATGCTCATAATGGTAAAATGTACTGTCTTTAATCTCCTAATACATGGTGTCGATTTAATTATCTGCAATACTTTAGTTTGGTGTAGGTTTAAATAATATAATCTATATAATTATTATCATAATTGCAAACTCTGCAGTATTTAACTTGATCAGAATAAACCACCTGTTAAATTAAGAGAAAGTAAACTTGTAAAAGTATCATGCAGTTAACAATTTCTCTCCAACAAAAAGTAATTAATATAATTGATTTCCAGGAATTCCACGAATTCAATCATAATTAATTACACAATACAATATTGGTAAAGATTCCTCATACAACATACAACAACTATTAAATTTTGTTGTCTTCCAAAAAAAAGGAAGGTCTTAAATTCAATGGCATGTTTTATTAGCCAAATCATGGTTTTGCTCATTGTTAAAATTGGCCGAGGTTTTGCCCTTTCAACTGCCAATCACAATTAACTTAAATGGATCTAGAACATCCATTATTTTCGACCCATTTGATCTTGTAATTGCACATCGATCAAGCTGTTTGCATTTATTTCATGGTTCTAGTTCTTTAAAAATTAAAATTAAAAATGTATTTATTGCCAAAACAGTACATATACATACACATAGTATCTATTGGCTCCACACTAGGCAAGCCTGTCCTGTGGATGCCGACGTTTGCGATTTTTACCGTAGACAATTTAGTACAGTTTGCTCGGTTGAAGTCAGTAAGCAGACATTTAAACTTTTCTATTAACTACATAGTAATACAGGATAAGTAAATGATAAAAATAATAAATACATGCTTTTAAAGGAACAATAAAATGGAAATAAATATAAGGATAATAACAAATAATAAATATATGTATGTACTTTAAGTAGTAAGATAAATAATTACACAAACAATAGATATATGATATATTGTTAGTTAGAAGAGTTTTATATTGTGTGTATCTGCAGATAACTTAACGAAACAGAAACTTTACGTTTTATCATTACTATCAGGCAATTAAACTTTTGATTTTGTTTTAGCAAATTGCTGCTTCAGTCCGCCTACATGCTTTGTAACAAAGCCATGCGGTTGTTTCCCCAGAGCAGGATTTTGAACATAAATGCCGCCATTTTGTGACGAACTTCTAAATTCAAACGTGGTTCAAGATGGCGCCCGGTGTTTGGTGAGAGAAAATTGGTTACAGTGTCAAAATGATGTAATATTGTATAATTATATTACCCTGTATACCAATTATAATGATAATTTTGAATGAGAATATACGCGTTAATTGTTTTGTAAGTACTGTCATGTGAAGTATAAATTTGTGAACGTTTGTAATAAAGTCAATAGTGCTGTTTTAAAATGTAGTTTTTATGCTTTGGAGGCTAGATCTCAAATTTGATACACATACTCTGGGCGTAGAGGAGCGCTCTAAGTTGCCTAATGAATGAAAAGACTTGGCGATGACCAGACAATTAAGTAATTTCAATTTAATTTTTTATTGCTCCCTATATGTATTACATGTTATTACAAAGAATAAAATATCAAATATGGACCCTGTCGGGCACGGCAAAATAGATAGAAGAGAAGAAAGTAGGAAGCCACTGGTATAGTTTTATAAAATTGCAACAATTATTATTAATTATACATAATAACCAATTAATAATTCTGGAGTACCCTAGATTCTACTTTTCTACTTTTTTTAAATTTATAATTTTGTAGTAATAATGTTAATTAAACCTGGTGTATTCAAATCTATGAAAACTCATGGCTACTACGTTTGCATAGAACACAAGATAACAATATCACACTCATAAATACTCCCAAAGGGGTAGTAAAGTATTAAATCCACATTTCACCTGCAACGGTTTTAGGTCTCATTTAATAGAAGGCGAACCTTTTGTCTATTGAACACAGTCGCTACACACCGTGCGGGTACATCGAATTTCTCCCAAGCCATCTCTGAGGAACGAGAGTAGAATTCCTTTTCACTTAGCCTTTTTATGGTATAGGAGGCAAACGAGTAGACGTATCGCCTGATGGTAAGCGATTACCGCCGCCTATGGACACCCGCAACACCAGAGGATTTTATATATATATATATATATATATAGTTTATACATCGTTTTCTGTGAGGCCGTGGTATCACTCCGGTCGAGCCGGCCTGTTCGGGCCGAAGCACAGCTCTCCCACGGTAGATCCTTAAGTTTAGTCGAGAATAATAACATGTTAGGCCCTTAAAATATGCATATATGCATGTTATGATCCTGTCTTGTGCAATTAACGTATCGATATCGTTGTCGTATCGATACTGTACGGTAACGAGTATCGATGTTTCATAGTCGAAGTTAAATATCGAGTTAGTAATGTCAAACCTAGTACCCATTAAAGCGTCAGTGTTTATGACGTAGATCGATCAAACCAAAGCGCAAGCTCTGGAATTAACTACCTGCCGCGGTGTAACCCGAGCGCTATGACTGGTCCTTTTTAACGACGTTTATAGAGAATATTATCTGCGATAGTACAATCGCTATAAGTTAGAGTAAGAGCAGCTATAGCTCAGTGGGGAGACCAACAGACTGCAATGCAGAGGGTCTCGTGTTCGAACCCACGTCGCGCACCTCTGACTTTAGGAAGTTATATGACTTTTCGAAATTATGTGCGTTTTGATTGACAATTATCGCCTGCTCCGTGCCTCGGAGAGCACGTTGAGCCGTCGGTCCTGGCTGCCATGAACATCTATAGCAGTCGTTATTGGGAAGTCAGTACCCTCGAATATCCTGACACTGGTCTAGCCTTAGGGTATCGTTAGCCTTCGGGTTGCGGAGGTCAGGTGGCAGCCGCTCCGTGTAAAAACTGATATCCAGTCAAATCCGGTTAGACTAGAAAAGCCGACCCCAAGTGACTTGGGAATAATAAGGGCTAAGGGAGAAGAAGAGTACAATCGCTATAAGTCGCCACTTGGGTGTATATATCCCTGAAATGGCGAAGTCCATGAGCGGTGGTGACTAACTAGTCACCACTAGGTACTCCTAAATGGACCCTAATATATCCTAGAAGAATATGATCAATATGTAAAGGTTAACCTTACATTACATAAAATAAAATAAATTGAAATTATTAATTTATTCCCATAATTTTATAACCTTGTTGCAATTGCAATGTTTTTTTTTTAAGTTATAGCGATCTATCTTACAGGAAACTGGCCATCTGCGCAGGTGATATTATAGTCGGGCACGCTGCGATCGTTGAGAAGTCGTTGGAGAGGCGGCATGGTGCCCTCACCTTCCAGCTGCCACGACTATGGATGTCGTCAGAGAGGAGCGCTCAAACCCTCTCCCCAATCGCAAAACCGGGCGCCGGAGGGCGCGAGATGACCTCCAGCCACCCTGAGGTTTGACTTGGGGGTGGCGGGCTTCGTGGGCCCGCCCGCCATCCGATCAGCACCAGGTCCGAGAGGTGGCGTGCGTGTTACCACGCGCGCCTCTGTGTCACGTCCGTCTCCCCTCTCGGGGGGTTACAGTAGGGATTTAAAAAGTAGTGGTGACCAAAGGGTAGGTCTTATCGTGTAGTGGCTTGCCGTTTCATACGGCAGGCCGAAACCTCGGCGGGGTCGCGACTGAATGTGAAAATGATTCGCGCGGGCCCGCGGTTTTGTCGAAGAATACCGTGGTAGGTTTAGTCGGTATTCCCAGGAGGTCCATTCTTATCATCATTACCATCTCTCTTTTACCCCGGTGAGCATGACATAACCCCTCCGCCCGTCCCCGCGGAGGGGTATGCGTCAAAGCATTCCCCAGGTAAAATATATATATATATATATATATATATTTATATAAGCCAACACATAAGCAATGTACGGGTAGGGCAATGTCATACTGCCCGACCCGGAGCTGGAACCTGAAACTCGCCAACACCAGTCGCATATGTTCCCGCTGCGCTGCCAAGGCAGTCTAAAATATGTAATAATATTATGTACCACACCTATTCTGGAAAAGAAACATAAACAAAGTTTTGATCTACAATAAGTTCACAGTCTAGATCCTCAACAATACAAAGTGTTTAAATATGAAGAAGAACGATGTTTATTAGTCACACACAAACTCATTACAGATGCCGTCCGGCTTTCCATAGAAATCCCGCGATCTCTTCCGTATATTGAGTATGGACGGGAATTGCGAACGGTTTTGTTTGGATATGGAATGTTTAGAGATAGAATATTGTTTTCAGGGTCGTTAAAATAGGTGAGGACGATTCAGAGTAGTTTTATAGTAGGCATTTAAGTTATTATAATTAGTATGAGTCGGTAAATAACTTGTTTAGATAGTTTGCGTTCTTGTTACTGAATTCTATACTCTGGCAAGAAAGTGAAATATGTAATATTCAACAGAAAAAAGATAATATATTTTAGACTAAGGGCTCCATTTGATCGAAATGCCAAGTCTAAATATTAACATAAAATATTATATTGACAAAATACCTATATATAATTATCTTACTGAGTACAAGTAATACAGTTAACTAGAGCAGCGATAGCTCAGTGGGGAGACCAACAGACTGCATTGCAGAGGGTCTCGGGTTTGAACCCACGTTGCGAACCTCTGACTTTCAGAAGTTATATGACTTTTCGAAATTATGTGCGTATTGATTGACAATTATCGTCTGCTCCGTGCCTCGGACAGCACGTTAAGCCGTCGGTCCCGGCTGCCATGAACATCTATGGCAGTCGTTATTGGGAGAGTGTCGACACAAAAGATCCCACTGGGTCGAAGTGTCGCCGGTCTGCACTGACTGGCCCCCAGATAAGATACAAGATACAATACAGTTAACAAGTAATTACGTATTTCTTCCTGTAAAATCTGGTAAAATATAATATGTTACTTTTTTAATTACAAATAAATCTCAGGAAAACAAGGCACACAAGGAAATCTCAGACTCGGAACAACTATCTGCAGATCTCACAAACTTCATCATATGGGGATTGAGCGAACAATACTCTGTGATTTTTGACTACCACATCCAATTCTAATCAACAATATTCTTTCATTCATGTGACTGTCCACCAGCCAGACACATTAATCCAATGCTGTTTGCATTGCGCGTTTTATTATGTCGCAGGCGCCCGCGTGGCTACCTACCCTACTCCTAGTATGTACGTCGATAGCAATTTATTGTTATGTAGATGAGCGTAAATAGATATTTTCAACAACCCAATGACCTAAATCAGAAAAAGGACATTGAACTATGGGACACTATATTGAAAATTCATCGAAGTGAGTTCGCATGTGAGAGTGTCATTCTGTAAGATCTCACAATCAAACTGTCATGCATCATGGTCATCAATGATGCATGACAGAACTATTAACTATTATTATGAGAAAACGTGTAGCTAGAGTAATTTTATTTCGTGAACTGTGAATAGTACGTTTATTGATTTTATTTCGTGAACTGTGAATAATACATTTATTGATTTTAGTTCGTGAACTGTGAATAGTACGTTTATTGATTTTATGAGGCTTTTAAAAAGCTCGCTATTACTTAGCGGAAGTGCTTCTTTCCTTGTTTATTTCTCAATCCTACTCTAATAATATTTGGCGCTTCCTTTAAAATTTACCCTGATGCTAATGTGGCGCCACCCTAATTTAATGCATTTTGACGGACACTTTTTATATATTATTTATTACGCATCGCATTTTATGGGTCCCTGCACTGATATACAATGACAATGGCTCTCAGTCACATTGCGATGTAACTTTCTTTTTTGAAGTTGAAGCATGTATATATGGGAATGTCGCATTGAACTGTCAATTGTTCCATTATAACGGACCAGTCTTACTAGGGATATTTTGTTCCATGTAAGTAGTGAGATTTTTCTTACTAGTTCATAATATAACCTCGAGGCTAAACTTGTCGTCGGAAGCATGCATTATATATTAAGGCAGTGGATAACTATACCAGGTTGTAAGCGGTTACCAGTTAACAGTACCAGTTACCAGTTAACCGACTATAGACTACTCCAAGAATGCTTGCAATTCAAAGATGACCTTCGCAAGTTACCGACTATGAAACAAAACGACTCACTGTGCTGCTTGTTAAAAAAGCCATTGCTTATAATATTCTATCACATACACACAACACCATCTAGCCCAAACTAAGCAGTGCTTGTACTATGGTGCTATACTAGACAATGGATAAACATACATATATACTTTTTTTTTTGTAAATACATACATATTATACATAGAAACACCCAGACCAAGACAAACATCCATGTTCATGCACACAAATGTTTGACTTGTGCGGGAATCGAACCCGCGACCTAAGGCGTGGCAGTCGGTTACACTAACCACTACGCCATCGAGGCCGCATTATAGCACGAAGATTTCTGATAGAGCTTGAAAATCCCACTCACCACAGAAACTGACTATAGGTTTTACTCTGATCTTCCTAAAGGAAGCAGTACTTCTTCTATACAGAAGATCCTTTACAATAGGCTTGTTTTTGTTGGCTATCCTCACATCTCTGTGATAAATTTAAAGAATTTCCTCTCTGAATTTTGCTTAGCCAAAAGTTGATGAAAAAATCAACATAATCTATTCTACTTTATCTAAATCAAGATGCAAATTGTTTAGAAATAAATCTGGCGTATAACGATACAAGTCAAATTAGGTCAAGGTCCATGATGTTTTGGCAAGCACTTCCCTCTCTGTTAGTGTTCGACATGAAATATGTGAGTCTAAGTTGGGCTGCATTATGCAAGTAACAACCAGTTTATGTTTAAACCAAAGTGATTAATTATTCGAGGGTATTTTATTAGATAACTAAAATTTATATGAATTAATTATCTAAGTCATAACGAAAAAATCTCCAAAAGTGTACTAACGAGGAAGTATATCGAAAAATGTCGTATGTTACTACATATCTTTAAAAGGAGTCAACTACTGCTACAAAAGATTCACACTGGCCTTCTTCTTCTGATATTTGAGAAATATCTGACAGTGCCACTATTTCCAGGAAAAGGTTGTCTTTTATTGGCTTAGTTTGACTAATATCCAGGATATTGGTTAAAATAAGTAAGGCTGATTAAACAGAGATTCCTCCGTAAAGTCCCATAAGTCAAGTATAAGTGGTGTTAAATTTTTTTTAAATTATTATTGGTTGTTATGCGAAGAGATGATACGTATGTAGGTAAGCAAGTGATGGATATGAGGGTAGAGGGACGAAAAGGGAAAGGAAGGCCAAGGAAAAGATGGATGGACTGTGTGAGGATGAATATGAAAGGAAAAGGGGTAAATGATCAGATGACGGGTGACAGAGAAGTATGGCAGCGAAGGACATACTGCGCCGACCCCAAATAAATTAGGACCGGGGCAAGAGAATGATGATTATTATTGTTTCTTAACGTAAGTGTGAGTATTTAATTTTAAATAATAATAAACTTGCATCTCTACTGCATAACGCGGTTACTAACGTTAACATATCCAGTATTCTGAGAAGTGAGTGTATATTATTTAAAATAATATCATGAGTGTTTACTACATAACTCGGTCCAATTGCGCAATTTATTTGTCACTATTTTCCTGTTGATATAAACTTCTACTCTGTCTAAAAAAGTATGGGAGGAAATGGGTTTCCCCTTCTTTCTTTGGACGTATATATCATAGTAATATTCTAAAGAGAAAAGTTTTGTTTATGTTATAATATACAGCCGGGCACTGGTATTCTTGATGTTGAAAGTGCTATAGGAAAAATAAGTAATAGTTAACATAAAATATATTTAATTTTTACCTTATACACACATAGATTTAGTCTTGTAAATCTTCAAAGAAGGGGTATATTATACCAAAACTTCACTATGCCAGCTAAGTTTTGGTATATTATACCTACAAGCTAAGTTTTCAGTCTAACGTATGTATGTATGTATGTATCTTATGTGGGGGCCAGTCTGTGCAGACCGGCGACACTTCGACCCAGTGGGATCTTTTGTGTCAACACTCTCCCAATAACGACTGCCATAGATGTTCATGGCAGCCGGGATCGACGGCTAAACGTGCTCTCCGAGGCACGGAGCAGGCGATAATTGTCAATCAATACGCACATAATTTCGAAAAGTCGTATAACTTCCGAAAGTCAGAGGTGCGCGACGTGGGTTCGAACCCGAGACCCTCTGCATTGCAGTCTGTTGGTCTCCCCACTGAGCTATCGCTGCTCACAGTCAGTTTAACGTAAGTAAAAGGTAAAGTTGTCATCTACCGGTACCATTGATATACTTTGTGCTACTGGAGACTGCGGAGAAACCCCCAAAAACACTGTTCCGTTCTGGGATACAAACCCAGGTCCTTACAACCAAATTCAAATAAAATTACATAAAACATAGCTAAGATTGGTCGAGTACAGCGTACCTTTTATTACTTATTTTTCAGGCACATTACAGAGGGCGATCATATTGCCTTATACCAAGCATAGTTCTAGACTCCGTACTGCTACTGATGATGGAATATATTATGTATAATAATAACTTAATACTAACTCATGATGGCATAACTAAATCACATTTTGCTCGACCCTAGTATCAAATCCGACATCTTATTATACGTACACACCAATCTCATTCATTACCACTACTACCACAGTGCTACGAAAGTCGATAAAAATACATACGAATAAATCTTTATACTACGTATATATAATGCATGTATGCCTCGGAGAGCACGTTAAGCCGTCGGTCCCGGCTGCCGTGAACATCTATGGCAGTCGTTATTTGGAAAGTCAGTACCCTCTAATATCCTGACACTGGTCTAGCCTTAGGGTGTCGTTAGCCTTCGGGTTGCGGAGGTCAGGTGGCAGCCGTTCCGTGTAAAAACTGATATTCAATCAAATCCGGTGAGACTAGAAAATCCGACTCCAAGTGACTTGGGAATAATAAAGGCTAGAGAGAAGAAGACATCTTTATACTACGTGTACAAATACAAAAAATTACACACACATACAAAAATTAATTACCCAAAGAAATCTGTAATGTAAAGCTTGCAATACAAGTGTAACAGAGTAACAAAGACGTAAAAATATAGCACTGTCTAGCCCTGTCATGTCTAGATTAAATGGGCCAATGTCGTTGCAATTTCATTACAGCAACGCTGAAAATAAGATGCGCATCTCGTTGTGGATGCTGCGTTCGATACTCTTCGACCTTATGTTTAATGTGAGCGGAGAGATACTATTGTGGAAGTACTCGTTTCTTTTTATAACCTATATGTGTATGCGTAAGTATGTGTTTGTGTACATAAAGTGTATCAGAATGAAGATAACAGTTTCTTGAATAATAGGTATTTAAATAATTGGTCTGTGAGAAGGAAAATTTTTGGTAGATTTTCAGTCACTAGATAAAGATTTATGTAATGACTGAAGTGACTGTATCTAGGTTTAAGTAAATATATCTTCAGGTATTATTATAAACCTGTAAAATTTTGACCTGCTTTGAATCTCTTAAGCATGGAATATGAAGGGCAATTGAACGCAAACAAATTCTCTTTAACTGGTAATATTATAGCTTCTATTCATACTAAAGCAGCGATAGTCTAATGGAAAACCGTTGGACAGCCACGCAGAGGTCTCGAGTTCGATCTCAAGGCGCGCGTCTCTGACTTTTCAAAGTAATGTACATCTTTAATAGCTAATTATCACTTGCTTTAACGGTGAAGGAAAACATCGTGAGGAAACCTGCATCTCTGAAAGTTCTTCTAACGTTATTCAAGATATTATGTGAAGTCTGCCAAACCACACTGGGCCAGCGTGGTGGACTATGGCCTAACCCTTCTCATACTGAAAAGAGGCCCGTGCCCAGCAGTGGGACAATTTAATACAAGGCTGCTATTATTATTCATACAAAAAAGTATACCCACTGAAAACAAAAATCATTTATTTTCAATACATCAAATATCTCCAATAAAAAATTATATACGGTAACGTAAAAGTAACACTCTTTACTAACGCACGTAAAGCCTAATAACGTATATATGCTTAGCGCCTTACGTCTTATATGTTACTAGTAGTTTTCCCGCGGTTTCACCCGCGTGAGTCCCGTTCCCGTGTGAATTTCGGGTTTCACCCCTTTCACCCCCTTGAGGGTGGAATTTCCTAAAATCCTCTCTTAGTGCTCCCCTACACTCTCCAAAGAACATACATGCCGAATTTCAGCTTCTTGTGTTCAGTAGTTTCGGCTGTGCGTTGTCTGTCAGTCACTCAGTAACGGAAGAGTTTTATATATATAGATATAATATGGTGCGACTATTTTAATTTTATTCTATTTTTCGTGTTTGCATATCATACACTTAATTTCTCCTAAATTTTAGCTTAACAACTGAAATGACAATTTCATCATTTTTGGTTAAGTAGTTTCGGTGTTAAAGCATAAAAAACATACTCACTTTTTAGTTAGGATGTTGATACGTTTTTGTGAATCTATTCATGGTCAATGAAGACAACTCGTGATCATGGACAGTTCCGTAAAGTTTTTTTTTTGAGTCTTATTCTGAGTTTGCATGCCAAGGACCGTCTTGCTCACTCAAATGTTATTGCTTGTGGTGGCGTCATGGACCGGGTCGTTCCTTTCCCTTCAATATGGCGAAGGGGGCGATGACTGGCCCATGCGTCGGACTCGTGAACGGGGGCTACTTGTAATGACTGGTCGACCTTGGTTTCGTGGAATTCGATAATTTACTTACTAAATTTTTATTTAATCAGTTATATTAAACTACGGACTACAATCATGCCTTGTCTTGATTATTTATGTACGTGTAAGTGGATGCTCCTATTTACAAGCACCATACCTACAGCAGTAGGTATGGTTAATAGCAGTAGGTATGATAAATTTTCAATCATATCAAGTTTTATTAAATGCTTGAGTATGTTCAGTAGTAATTCATGTAGAAATGGTTGCAGCACCTTACAGCTGTTATGATTTGTTAATAAAAATTAAAAAGAGTGGCCATGAGTTTCTTGCTCGTTCTTCTCATGAGCCCTACACCCTTGCTTTGCTGAACGTGGCAGAAAAGGTAAATTCACAGAAAAAAAAATTGTGTATCTTTGACATTTATAAGTGTTACCTTGTAACCTGACTGTAGATTTACGGGTTTAGGGGAAAGCTTTTCGTTAGCTAACAAATATACACAAGAACCATCATTCTTGCAATAGGTACTAAAACATTACGTTAAAATAAAAAAGAAAGAAGCCTTGTAAAACCTTCTACAATAAACATTTATTTTATACTCTATTATTTTAAACAATGTTTTAATATGTATTCATGTCTCAGGTACTGGTTCCTAGGATTCTCTTTATCATAAATACATTTTCAATAGTAGGTTGAACGTAGAATCACTTGTATTTACTTTGAAAAATGGGAGTTTCTCTGCACTGAAATGTACATGGCTTTTCTGCAATAACTTATACAGTACGGAACATGCGAGTACGCCGATCGTCAAAGGCCACATAATGGATTAAATTCATGAATATTTTATATATTCTTTGATTCGACACAAAGACAATTTTTACCTAGACTAAATTTGTTTTGTCGTACGTTTACGCGAATGTTATACATTGAAATGAAACTACGTTATACGATCCCCGTGACCATGGCTGCTGAAAAGCAACCGAAACGTCGGGGAAAGTGTAAAATTTAATTAAATCTAAATAGTTTTAATAGTTTTAATAATAATTTAATTAGCTTAAAAAAATAGTAATGTTTAATAGTAGTAGTGTAACAATTTACAAAATTATGTAATAAAGTGTCAAATAAACAACGCGATAAAATCCGTATATAGTAGTTTTATTTCAATACGTTATATGGATTTTATCACGGCTTATTTGAACAACACAAGTCTATACTAATATTATAAAGCTGAAGAGTTTGTTTGTTTGATTGTTTGTTTGTTTGGTTGGTTGAACGCGCTAATCTCAGGAACTACTGGTTCGAATTGAAAAATTCTTTTATTTTAACCCATTTATCGAGGAAGGCTAAGCAGACGAAGTTGCAGGTCAGCTATTTTAGATAAAAGTAAAACGTAAAGTATTTACATTTTACACTTTCTTCGACTATATATTTAGACTAGGCTACTTTGGAATCGTACCCGAGACCTCAGTCTTGGACTCAATCCTTTCCTAAAGTTCCTAGAGAGAATTTTTATATAATAAAGTAAACACGAAATTATGCATATATCCCTTAACCAGAAAACGGTGTAAACACATATTGTTTAACTGACTACAAAAGCTACATTACGAATTTAGTGAAAAATTACTTCTCGTACCTTCCTAATGAAACCCTAATCATCTGAAATATACAGAACGCAACACAAACACACACTCACACACACACAGAAACACACACACATACATACAGTCATACACACACAGCCCGTATATTTAAATCTTGATTTTTTCTCTTTCTCTTTTATAAATATAAAATTTTCCCTTCTAGTAGATTATATTTTATGAATACTCGAATGACTACCTATATTTTGCATTGTATAATAGCCGTACCTACAGTTCTGAGTGAGGGCCTGGTGATCCGTAACACAGGGTTTCCCTAGTATGGACTCCAGTCTCTCACAAGGGCTCATACTTCTATAAATATTTGTTTTGTGTCAACTGTGTTTTATGTATATTGTCGCGAACCTTTGTGAAGAGACATATAAACAAAAATTAAAAAAACCAGCTAGCAAATGACTGTGTTTACCTTGTAAATACACTTAAATAAAAAAATTGGTACGTTAAAATGTAATGTTGGGTAGCATAGCCAACTGTGTCCATTAATTTCGATGGAAAATAATTCATTACATTATATAAGAATAGCTAAGTTGCTAAAACGAATGCACAGTTTATCGCAGTCGTGGATTCGAGTATTGATTCATGGTTATTCTTTTCATCATTTGCATTGAACTTGCGATCGAGAGGTCGTGAACCGACGTGAACCCACTTCTATCATAAGCATTTTAGCTTATCTGGGGATTTTAATAAGAAGACTAATCCTTACGAATTATTCTTATTAAAATCCCCAGATAAGCTAAAATGCTTATGATAGAAGTTTTTTTTTTTTTTTTATAATAAGAATACTAGTAATCCTTACGAAATGAGCAGCGATAGCTCAGTGGGGAGACCAACAGACTGCTATACAGAGGGTCTCGGGTTCGAACCCACGTCGCGCACCTCTGACTTTCGGAAGTTATATGACTTTTCAAAATTATGTGCGTATTGATTGACAATTATCGCCTGCTCCGTGCCTCGGAGAGCACGTTAAGCCGTTGGTCCCGGCTGCCATAAACATCTATGGCAGTCGTTATTGGGAAAGTCAGTACCCTCTAATATCCTGACACTGGTCTAGCCTTAGGGTATCGTTAGCCTTCGGGTTGCGGAGGTCAGGTGGCAGCCGCTCCGTGTAAAAACTGATATCCAGTCAAATCCGGTTAGACCAGAAAAGCCGACCCCAAGTGACTTGGATATAATAAAAGCTAAGAGAGAAGACTAGTAATCCTTACGAATATTATAAATGAGAATGTGGGTTTGTTTGTCACGCTTTCACGCCTTAACTATTCGACCGATCATCATAAAATTACGGATATTGGTTGTCAGGGGTACAGAAAAGGACACGTTTTCGTAAAAAGGGGTACAAAGTTTTTGCTTCACGTATTAATATATAGATTAAGTACTACTGCAAGAGAATATCAGCAATTGCTTATTGGGAGACTGGTGGTCCCATCCCAAGACATTTCAACGCAGATATGAATTTTTATAATTATATACAATGTAGTAAATGCCAATTTATCATTGCTTTTATAGTAAAGGAGAAAATGTCGTCTGACAACTTGCATGTCTGAGAATTCTCCATAATGTTTTCGAAGATATGTAAATTCTGCCAACCCGCATTGGACTTTAACCCTTCTCTTAATGAAAAGAGATCTATTTCTAGTACAATAAAATGGTCCTACTTTGTAAGTAAGTAAGTAAAAATTTAATTTTCAAAATATAGGTACACGTTCTTATACAAATATTAATATACAGAAAACAAAAAAAAAGTACATATATTATAAAAAATGAGGTTACCACTCAGGTTTGTTGTTGGTTTGCTGTTGATACCTCAAACCAACCCTGATATTATTTGGTAACGCCGAGTGACGCCTGGACGTACATCAGCTACTCATTGTAATATTTTACAAACACAAAACTACGTAAGATATCTATTACTTATATAAATTATAATTGATAAGCATATAACATATATATATAAATTAATACATAAAAATATAAATTAAAATAGGTATAACATGAATAATAAATAAATTGGCGCCATAGTGTAATGTTTATAAATATAATATTCAATAAAACCCTACTAACCTTTGCTCCCTTATAGGTAATTATGCTCCAATAATTATCTACTGTTTTATCGCCTAACATGTTATTTCGAAATATGTAATTAGGAAAGCCTAAATTAGCTCCAAATACTTTCACAGTTAAGATTGGTTGACAATTGTATCTAGGAGCAGAAATACCCATGTCAATGGGTAACTTTGCTCCTTATTCATTGTGTTATATATATGACGGCGCGAGGCTTGGCTGAATATTATTTTGTTAATTTTAAAAGAATATGTGATTTAAATGATAATTGATTTAGCTAATATAAAATTGTTTAAGATTTAAATCGATACGATTATCGTTAGTTTATATTGTTCTAAAATTATGGGTAAAATAAAATAAGAGCGGGTAACCCCGAATAGAGTAGTAGATGGCGCCAAACGTAGTGACAGCTTGTCATTCGATTGACAGCTGGTACACGAGGCGGATAAGTACTAACCTATTGGCTCTTAATCCAGTTTAATCCACATCATTGTGATATATTTCGTGCGTTAGTATAATAAATTGAAATTATAGAAGATTAACTAGTGCAACTGTGTCTTTATTTCGAAACACCGGCCTTTTACACGCCCACAATGGAGAATGATGGCCGAGATCGCTCCGCAGGCATTTCTGATGCTCTGTTATACATAATAAAATACTTCATAATGTTGATTTACCTATAAAAATGTGGCAGATAAAATGTTCTTCTTTATAAATACTTCTGAGTATATTTTATAATTAATAATTTAAATAATATTCATAATTTCCTGAATTTGGAGCAAATTTTGGAGCAAAGTCAGACCATTTTACGGTAGTGGGATAGTTTATAAGCAGCTAATAATGTTATATTAAAGTTAGAACAGCATCCAAAATATCATCCTTAACGTAACTACAGCTAACAAAAGAGACAGTATCTTATCTATACAATAAAAACAAAATTCCGCAACGAGAGTCACTTGCTGAATGCAAATCGGGTATCAGAGTTAAGGAGCTTTATACATAAACTTATTGCATATCTTTGCATATACTATGTATTCAATTATGTTAGGGTGTTTTGAAGAAAGTAGGTCAGGACAGTTTTCAGGTGAGATACTGTTGGCTACGCTAGCTATAGTCAAAATGTTTATTAACAAAAAGATTTTCGTGGTCTGTGGCGTGGTTAGTTTTAGAATATTTTCATACCAGATTCTGTTTGCAAAATCTCTTGGAACGACTTGCCGGGATAAAAAGTGTATGTATAATAATAGTAATATAAGCTCATAGCTCGGTCTATCATCACTGATAGGATAATTGTGGCGAGCAAGCCAGATATTGTGCTGATAGACCGATTGGAGCGCCGAGCAATTATCATCAATGTTACCATTCCGCATGACGAGAATCTTGTAAAAGCTGAAAAAGAAAAAGAGTTGAAATACTTGGACCTAGCTCACGAGATTGTCGACATGTGGCGTGTGGACTCAGCATGGATCATTGTGCCGATAGTCATTACAGTCAATGGTTTAATACCTAAGAGCCTCGACCACCACCTGCAAAGGCTCGCGTTAGATGGCTGGATTAAGTCCTTGATGCAAAAGGCAGTACTACTCGACACGGCGCGTATTATGAGGAGATTCCTCTCTCTGGGCCCCTAAACACCGGCAGCTTGGACCCTGTTCCCGATGTCGGTGGGTCATTTCAGTTTTTATATTTTTAAATATGTATAGTTTTTTTATTTATATTTAAAAATGTAAATATTAGAAAAGAAAAAAGAAAAAAAAGTAATAAAGAGAATTATAATATTCTATCACATACACAGGACAGGACAGGTCAGATAGGTCTATCTGCGTGTCAATTTTTTTCTAAATCTATTAAAGGTAACGTATGATTGACATCCCAACAACATTATATTCTTTCATATTAAAAATGTTGGTATCCAAATATCGTAAAATACTTTCATATATTTAGAATAATAGTAGGGTTAATAAGACAATATAGGTGAATATAATGAATATACAGGTCTCTGATATGTGGTCATTGTAGCCTAATATGATTTGCAATAAAAGTAATTGTAGAGATTGACGCACAGACAAACAGAGAAAACAGTATACCATTAATTTTAAAGGTAATATACCTTGTTGGTCCTGTGAATATTGCATGCGATTGGCAAATCTTGGTCAGACAAGTTAGCAGCACTACAAAGTCTGAAATAGTATAGACAGACAACATCCATCCAGGAATTCTCCAAAATAACTCACGTGCAACTCTAGGAACACTGGCATAATCACAGGAATCTCAGAAACGGATACCTTCATAATAAAATCTAACGTTTGCATCCATGAATAGCTGGAACACCATTAATCAAGGTAAGTAAGATATGCAAATTCGGATTCAGCGTTAGTACGGAGCTTATATATAAATTTATTGCATATTTTTGCATATACTATGCGGTATTAAAACTATGTTTTAGAGAAGCTATTGTTGTAGAACGACCGTAATTACTGTTGAAAGCAAGGCAGTGAAAATGAGAAATATGTAGGAGCAATAAAATGTATTATATAACTCACTGGAGAATAATTCTCTAGTAAAATCATGATGGCTTAATACCTCGCAACTCTAAGTTTGCAATGTTGTAGGAGAAATCCGCACACAGGACAGTTTCTTTTTAATTGTGTGGTTTGCTATTAAATCCGAATTTGCGTATACTTTGTGTCGATTATTTTCATATTATAAAGTGTATCTGCCGCAATATTGAGATAGTCTTTAATGTGTTATCTTTTAAAATTATTTGTTGTCCAATACGCCATAATAACATATTTACTGTTAGGAAATTCAAAAGATAAAGTTATTTGAAAGCCAGAAAGCTAGCGGAAGCTAAGTAATAGGGTCCCGTTGGCACCATGTGGATAAGAATAAAAATCTTAAAATTGTTAAAATTCGAGTAACGATTCAGACATTTTACATTCTCAACAATCCCAAAGATGGCAAAAGAAATTAACGTTTGCTGTTATGTATAGTTTGGCAGGTGTACTATGAAAATTATAAAGCTCTTAAAATGTTGATATTATTTATGTTTAATGGGTAACAGGATCGAACATTATTATATCAAACCAAATCCATTATTATATATTTAGACTCATTGATATATTCCCGATAGAAAGACAGATATGCATTACATTCACAATTCACCCTCTATGGTTTTATTTCCCACGTAATAGAAGGGCAAACCTACTGCCGTCTATCCAGTTCAGCTTAGGACTTTAAACTGGTACTAAGAATTTCTCGACGGAAAAATCCAGAAACAACTTGGGTACCGCAACCCCAAGACCTCAAATACAGAAATCGCATTCGCTGCACCAAGATGCCAAAAAGCACATTACTGATCTCCAAGAATATTCATAGAATGCACTTTATTATATAAAAAGTGCTATTAAATTATTCTTAAGCTGAAGGATGGTAATTAGTGAAGAGAAAAGGTAACGTCTGCCGTCCAGTGTTTTAAACAAAGCGAAATTAGTTTTGCAAAATTAAACACGTTTGCACATTTCGCAAAGTGAGAGTCTTTCTCAGAGCTATAGCGTCTGCATTTTCTCGGTTTGGTTGTATGTTTCGTATTGTATTAAAAATTATAAATTTTAGCTGTCTAGTGGAATTAATAGGATTAAAATAAGGCATGTGATAGTTTAGTGGAAAACCATTGGACTCCCAGGCAGAGATCTCGACTTTGAAGCTAAAACACGCAAATCAGATTTTTTGAAATTATGTGGTTATCAAATAACTTTTGTTGGCTCGCTTTAACAGTGATGGATATCGTGAGGAAACCAGCATATCTGAGAGATCTTTATAATGTTTTCGAAGATATGTGGTGTCTATTAACCCGCACTGGGACAGCGTGGTGGACTGCGGAGTTAAGTATATAAGCAGGTCTGATACTATGACATTAATGCAAACTAAATCAATAATCCATAATTTAATTAACATCCATCACTGTTCCAAATTCTAGATTCTTCTCTAGGTCATCTCGACGGTCTCATCATATTATTGGATTGATATATTATGACCCCAGCGGTAGCAAATACTGCTGAGCATGAGGTCTTTAGTTCGATCTCTGGGTTCGAGCAAAATGTTATTCTGTTTATCTGCCAAGAAATTCTCAGGAGCAGAACGAAGAATGGTACTCACCCTGTTTATCGGCAATAAGCTATATAATATCCCATGTTATGACGTGGGACCTAAAATCATACTTGGTGAAACGTTTCAAGGATATAGGCCTAAAATTTTGATAATTATGTTTGTCTTTCATAAAATCATTGTGCTCAAAACGAATAATTAATGATTTGAGTTTGAGTAAAGTTTGAGATTGAATGTTTGAGTTTTGCAATTGCAAATTTACACAACGTCGAAAAGACGGAGTCTGTGTGTGCTGTAGATTCAAACTCGACCTCTGCTTTTAGTTTCATAGTCCCAATGGGGAGACCGTTGCCACAAATTAAATAAGAATTAATTTTATTTTTATTTAGCACATGAGTCAGACTGCTAGGCATGGTAGGCTATAGTATTAAACCTGCAAGTTTATTTCAAAATCTTCCAAATATCCATTATCTTAGCTCTTCACCATCGCAGTCGACTGTTTAGTGGCTCATAATTGGTCACGGTTTATATGTTCACCTCTTGATGCATGTGGCTGACGTGTCCGGCCCAGTTCTACTTCAGCCTAACAGATTTATCACCGACATACATATGAGCGTGAGCCCATATGATATTGGTCTTGCAAGCAGAATAGTATTTCCATCCAATTTCACGAACTATGATTTTAGGTTCTTAAATTGGCGGGTTTTGCACCATACACAGTGCCAGACCCCGTTCTTCTACAGCAAAATCGAAGCAGACAAAAAAAATATTTCCTAATCAAGCATCGAAACCAAGACGCATAGAAGACGCAGTCGCTACATCTGCGTCATCGAATCTGTCAGTAATAAAATGTTCTATAGTAGAAGTTATTGCCTGGTGCTGTATTCCACTTTATATGAGCACTCAATTAGTGCATTAATTTAGTAGTTGTGTACCCATCCAACTTGGCTTCCGACACATGTTTATATTCCCGAGGGGAAAAATATTCGAAGCGAGCTGCCAACAACGTGTTATATCGAAAATGAGATTTATATGACTTACTACGTTCTTTGATATCATTATTATTTTTATAGCACTCTCATTTCTGTGCCTAAGTCCCAGGAGAAAGCATACCGCGATTAAAAGTAGCCTACCTTAATACGGTCTATCTATGTGGTAAGTTTCATCCAAATCAGTTTAACGGTTTACGCGTTTAAGTAACAATCATTGGAAACCCATAAACATATTAAAAACTTTTGCAGTTATTATATTAGATGGACTGCATAACTGACTATTGATAGACTGGACTGACTGACTTTTGCTTAGTCAAACCAAGTTTCATGCAAATCTATTTAACGATTCTTGCGTAATTGAGTTTGTTACTTACACAAACATTATTCATATCAGTAGGCAAAAGTATACAATCTTTTAAAATCCATGAACTGTTAGATAGAAGTGTGCTCATATCTTATGCACCGCTCGACAGCTACTTTAAAGCCTCGCTTAAAACACTCACGTATACTGTTCCTTCTGTGCTCAGTACCTATTCGTCTTAGAAAATGAAAATAATACCTTGTGTAAAATACTGCCGAGTGAGCCCGATATTCTTCATAACAAAAAACGTTATTTCCATTTGTATCCATGCACCATGCAAGGGGCCTGGTGAACGTTAGTCAAAGTCAAAAATCATTTATTCTTTTAGGTCACAAAGTAACATGTATGAACGGCAAAATATGTATATAGGTTAGTGAGTTTACTAAGATACTGAAGCTACATTTAGGTCAGTTGTTAGATTCAGTCAATGGGTTGAGCTATATGACATGCAGGATGCTCCTGCAAGAAACTCACGGCCAAATCGCCAATTTAATAAGTTTCGTTTTTTACAACTCATATCAACAAATTGTATTATACCATATACTACTGACTAAAAAAATAAAGATAATAATAATAATAACTTAATAATACTATATCGATGAAATAATTTGGGTTAAGTTATATTATTTAATATTAATCTAAAATAGGCAGCTTCAGTAATCCATCGGGCACGCCACGATCGTGGCGGTAAGTCCCGTGTTTAAGGAGTGGCTGGAGAGGCGGCATGGCGCCCTCACCTTCCGGCTGACACAGGTAATGACTGGCCACGGTTGTTTTGGCCAGCTCCTGTGTCGTATACGCCGGCAAGAGACGCCCGGTTGTCACCACTGCGGCGACTGCCGCGACGTAGTTGAGGACACGGCGCTGCACACTTTGGCGGTTTGCTCCGCCTGGGCATCGCAGCGCCGTGAATTGATCGCGGCAGTCGGATTGGTTGCCCTCTCGCTCCCGGCCGTAGTTCAGTCTATGGTCCGGAGTGAGAGGTCGTGGAACGCCGTCGCTTCCTTTTGTGAGGAAGTCATTTCCATCAAGGAGGCGGCGGAGCGGGAGATGGAGCGTTTAAACCCTCTCCCCAACCGCAGAGCCGGGCGCCGGAGGGCGCGGGATGACCTCCAGCCACCCTGAGGTTTGACCTGGGGGTGGCGGGCTTTGTGGGCCTGCCCGCCATCCGTTCAGCACCAGGTCCGAAAGGCGGCGTGCATGTTCCCACGCGCGCCTCTGTTTCGAGTCCGTCTCCCCTCTAGGGGGGACAGTAGGGAGTGTTAGTAGTGCCTTTGGGTAGATCTTTCGTGTAGTGGCCTGCCGTTTCATACGGCGGGCCGAAACCTCGGCGGGGTCGCGACCGCATGCGAAAGTGATTCGCGCGGCCCCGTCGATAGTGTTTTTGTCGAGGAACACCGTGGTAGGTTTAGTCGTTAACATCGCAATCGCTATTTGATGGAATTTACACAATGTTTTTTTAATATTCAATATCTGAAGTGTATGCTGTCAGCTTAACCATATCAATATATAATGATAAAAGCTTTACACTCGGACGCCGACGTACAGACAGGTGCACAAACGATGGTTAATGAATTTAATATAGAAACATACTTATTACTTAGGCTTTGCAATGATCGGACATCTGACCTGTTTTAACCCTCTTGTCTTGTTCTGTTTTGATGGCAGGAGAGTCGTCTGCTTATGCCATCAAAGCAGGCCATATTGCAGTTAAAAAATACTACGCTATCCTAATCGGTTGTGGCGTTGTGATGACATTTGAGATATTACATACATGATACGTAGACTAGAGATAGATAAGATGACAGCGAAATTGATCGCGACAGATCACGGAAACAATATGCGATCCAAAATTGCCTTAGAAATTAAAGGGTCGCATCTATAAGGCGGTTATAAGGCCCATCGTACTGTATCGAGCTGAGTGTTGGGCTACTAAGAAGATGGATGGGAAACAATTGCATATAGCAGAGATGAGAATGTTACGATGGATGTGTGGAGTGACGAGAATGGACAGAATTAGGAATGAATACGTAAGAGGTAGTCTGAAAGTGGTGCGTTTCGGAAATCCTTTGGCTTATTATAGACATGTTATGCGAAGAGATGATACGTATGTAGGTAAGCAAGTGATGAATATGAGGGTAGAGGGATGAAAAGGAAGAGGAAGGTCAAGGAAAAGATGGATGGACTGTGTGAGGATGGATATGAAAGGGAAATGGGAGTAAATGATGAGATGATGGGTGACAGAGAAATATGGAAGCGAAGGACATACTGCGCCGACCCCAAATATATTGGGACCAGGGCAAGAGAATGATGATGATGCGTACACTAGAGGTATCGTGGGAAAACCTGACACCTCTAGTATCAGGGTATCACCACAGTCATATAAACAGACCTGATACCGAAGCTACAAATCGAGGAGCTGTGAGGGTTGCTCATCCATAAAATATTCCCTGTGACGGATTATCACATTGAACCTCAGGAAAAGGTATAGGCTACCACTGAGTGGAACACCTATGACGCATAAAATGAGTTCTCTTATTGAATCTACCTGATAGAAGTAATAACCCAAATTAACACACTATCGTTACAAAAAATAGTATGCTATGAATAAAACAGGTAGCAACCCAACAGATATTATGACTTCATAGCCACCGACTGATGACAGTCCTATCTAATCATCTGCTGTAGATCATTCGAGAGCACTCTGAACATAATAACGTAGAAACTAAATACTACGTACTTTTGGCTAAAATTCGGTTTGCATACTCGCTCAACTTAAATTTTCTACATATTTAAGGAATCTGATACTAGCTAATAATGTTAGTTTTATTGTTTATGGCTACACGACTAGACCGCTTATCATGAGATTTATCATGGAGGTAGCTTGAAACCTAAGCATACACAATAAAAATTAATACATTTTTACGAAATAAAAGGAAGGCACAATTAACAGATAATATTATAAATATGAAATTAAGTTAAGATATTTATATGTTAATTGCTTAATCTAACTAAATAACTTGGCATACAGATAGAACATAATTATAATTTATATCCCGGTCGCAGCAGAAGTTACTATCCTAACTAATATTATAAATGTAAATGTGAGTTTGTTTGTTTTTTTGTTACACTTTCACGGCTTAACTACTCTATCGATTATTACGCAATTTGCATACACGTTTTCAGATGTACAGAAAAGTACACAGGACGAGGGATAAATAAATTACATAACCTTCATTTACACGAGCGAAATCGCGAGCAAAATCTATGAATGTAATTGTGCATGTGAGTTTGCTTATTACACTTTCACGCCTTAACTACTCGACCGATCATCATGAAACTTTGCCTTCACGTTGTCAGGAGTACAAAAAAGGATATAGAGATACATTTCATGCAAAAGTTCTGTTCCCGGGTGTAGACGCGACCAAAAGCTAGTTATATAATAACGAGAGAAATAGAAGCGACCTAGATACACATCAGCCATACTTTCATCTTCGTCCTATTCAATGAGACGGAAAGTCGCAAAATTAAATACGATTACGTACTGCTGCGACCTTGTCTTGGATAATTAAGCGTCGTTTGTTAACTTTTATTTTTCTGTTGATTGCGTTGGAAATTGAAACAAAAAAGTGCAAAATACGGGTCGCTTTGAGACAAAGTTGGAGTCGTCTTTGGCTGGTGTTTCGACAAAATGGCCGGCTTGATTTTATTTTAACTAAGCAAAACTCATTCTTATATTCATCTTGATTTAGATGGCAAACGTATACTGAACATTATATAAGGAGGACTAGCTGCGACCTGTGGTTTTGCTTGCTTATCATACATTAAATTGGATTATTATCTATATATTAATACATGAAGCAAAAATGTTGCAGCCCTTTTTACAAAAATTGCGCAGACGGAGGAGTATGAAATTTGGCACAGTTAAAGTTTATATAGAGGAGGGGTGAATCCTAATATTTATATAAAATATGTGTTAGAAATACATTAAATTAATGAAGAAACACTACACGCACACAACCATGCATATGACACACTCAGTCGAAACGCGTAACTATGGTAACATACATCAATATATAATGACATGCACAGAGTACTATTATATACGATGACATATATCAGCAATATCTTACAGGCAAACTTTGGTCGAATTTCGAGCACTCGGCGACCGCTAGTTTTTAAAAAAATGCAACAGCGGAACTAGGCTGAAGTCCTGTGTCGCAGGGGACATAACAAGCATTCAAACAACGGACACAGAGCAAACACGAAGGACTTACAGACTCGAAACAAATAAAATAAATATATAAAATAAATAAAATTTCCCGCACAAGTCAAACATTTGTGTGCATGAACATGGATGTTTGTCTTGGTCTGGGTGTTTCTATGTATAATATGTATGTATTTACAAAAAAAAAAGTATATATGTATGTATGTTTAGCCATTGTCTAGTACCCATAGTACAAGCTCTGCTTAGTTTGGGCTAGATGGTGTTGTGTGTATGTGATAGAATATTATTATATTATTATTATTTAAGGAACACAAAATTTTGTCTCGTGTTAGGATCGAACTCCTACACTTAGTGCAATGGCAGCGGCGAAGTGACCACTAATCATACACTCTGTATGAAATTGTATTCCTGGGGAGTAGTTTTACACTGCTAGGTCCCGGCGAGGCTTCTATTTAATTGTCATTACTGGGTAAATACCTTCCGTGGGAGAGCCATGCTTTGGCACGAATGGGCCGGCTCAACCGGAGTGATACCACGGCCTCACAGAAAACCGGTGTGAAATAGCGCTTGCGTTATGTTTCGTCGAGTGAGTGAGGATATTGGAGGCCCAACTCTCCCTCTCTCCCTACTGGGAAGAAGGCAATTTTAAAACGCTGGCAACGCACTTGTGACTCGTCTAGTGTTGCGGGTGTCTATGGGTGACGGTAATCGCTTACCATCAGGCGATCCGTCTGCTAGTATGCTTCCTATACCATAACAAAAAAAATTGTTAGTAGAATATTCCAGGATCTGTAAGAATGTGCATCAAAGCCATATTTGCCACAAGTATCTCGCACACATTGTGACAATTACCTGCAGGTTCCATCCAGGTAGCAACTCTACAGTTATCAAGCAAGCACGGTTCAAGACTTTGTTCTATTTAGAGTCAGTCCAGAATCTCACAATTAGCGTTTGCGTTTCTTCGTATACATCAGAGATCAATACGGCCTAGGTCCCACGAAAAGGAGTTAACTTATTTTCGGCTACTAATAATTTATTATCAGAAAATTAATAATAATAATATTCTATCACATACACACAACACCATCTAGCCCAAACTAAACAGAGCTTGTACTATGGGTACTAGACAGTGGATAAACATACAGATATATATATATATATATATATTTTTTTTTTTGTAAATACCCACATAATATACATAGAAACACCCAGACAAACATATATGTTCATGCACACAAATATTTGACTTGTGCGGGAATCGAACCCGCGGCCTCTAGCGTGGCAGTCGGTTACACTAACCACTACGCCATCGAGGCCGACAAAATAATATTAATATGCTTGTTTCGAAATTTTACCTGAGATCTTATGCAATGCACCGCACGAAGGCAGTCAAATTAACCAACCATCTGCAACAAATTTAAACTCTACAACCTTAAAGCACATTCCAAAATCGAATCCACTAATACCAAAGCTTGCTTTAACAAACATCAGAGAACGCAAACAATTTTCAAACACATAATCATTTTAGCCAACTGCGGGGTACCGTTAAAAAGCCGCAATCGACGTTTCACGCGCCGGCGAACACGCCCGTCTTAACGAGTCCCCGCGAGAATTATTCCTTCCCGCATATCTTTTGGCTTTAAGGGACCTACAGACTGGTATATGAAGCCAGGGTTTATATTTGGACATCTGCCTCAATGGTTCCGAGGAATATAATGTGTTTGTACTGATGTCTCGATTTCAATTGCAGAATCAGGCAGTGTTTTTTTTAGTTAACAGCATGAAGTCTAGATAATTAATAAAGCTTTTGTTATATTAATAAAGTATACATTTGACTCAATATATCTGTTTGTCTTAATCAGAAGGTTAATTAATCTAAAATAGTAGGATTATTTTAAGTCCACTCAGAATAAATAAGATGGAAGGTTTTTTATATCTGGTAGAAGGTGTAATTGTCACTTGACGATAAAAGTACACATGATACTATTATGTGACGTAACCCCTTATTTAATAGAGACGTGCGGGAGAAAAAGCGATATAAATATATATCGCTATCTCTCTCTAGAAAAAATGGTAGATTTTTACTAAGCTATGTGCTATGTTTCGTAAACTGTAGTTTAAAATATTAATAATTATGCTGGTCGCAAAATGAAGAAACGATTAATATTTAAATATTTTGAACCTGATTTTTCAAATTCTTTCTTTTGAATACTACTTGCTATACATATCGCACAAAATCAAACATCGACCACTACTCTATTGTAAATCACGTAAAAATGGACCGAAGATTACAGCTTTCTCATCGTTGTGAGATCGTAAGATTTTCTTCGTAAAAAGTTACAGACAGACAATAGAAGAGAAATCATTATCTACATCAGACATTGAACAAAAGTCAAGGCATTTGCTTCGAAACGATATCACTAGATGAAAATGTGACTCGGTATTCAGGCAATATTATATCGATTTTCTATAACCCAACTAAAATATGGCAATTGCGAAGCTCAGAAGCGCTGCGGTTTTTGATACTATTCCGTACTACAACGTATCTGATCAAAATTACTTCAAAGATTGTTAAGTTCAATATTCAGTTTAAATAAGCGGATGAATTTCAGTGGGCTTGGTAAGGCTAGTTAGGTAATGTTCAAACATATGTGTGTTATTGTAATAATACTAGAGTATTAAAGTGTCGTTTTATGATATTCAAATGGTACGCCTGTAATGGTCTTTGAAATTGAGCATATTTGGAAAAATTTGAGAGCCATAATGATTGCAAAATACTGCCTAAATGCTCCTATGTCATAAGTTTACTTAATGTTTCAAGATTATCATGGGTCATTTAATTTTACCATAATACGTCTGTTTCTCGGTAGGATAAGCAATTTTCAATTTCTATTTTTTTTTGTTCCCTGGAAAAATGCTTGATGCACTGCCCGCCGGCTAGGGGACGGCACCGGCGGGGGTGTGTGGGACTCCCAGCATGAAGTGCTGGTATACCCACTAAAAAACCTGGGGTATTCCGTCTCTCATCCAATGGGGGGGGAGAGGATTCATCCATAGCAATTTCTGCGATCCTAGTACAACTCTTTGCTTCATTTACTTTCTTTATGCATGCACGTTGGATTAAGGGTACTGTAAGCCTGGTCTTTTTTCAGAGTGTCTTCGACATGATCAGAGTATTTTCTGTGAGTTATTTTTACGTTAATGCGATCGACACGTTTATGACGTTCGGCGCTCCGATTGGCCCGCTCCAAGCTCTTAACCAGTCAGACAGCGAAACGCGGTAAACATTTCGATCATGTTACCGTAAAAACTAATTCTTCTTCTACTCTAGGCACACAGATAGCGCTGAGGCCTTATACTACTATAATATAATTTGTGATTGGTATGATTTTGGTGTCGCGCAAAGTTTTATTTAGATGTTCTCAGTAGCAGCAGGGGATCTGAACATACACTCAGCTCACTCGCTCTTTATTACATAGAACCTTAAACTATAGCTGATGAAATGGGTATACAGTATGCCTTTGCTCACCTTTTACAATTTTATTGAAACGTAAAGTATACCTACTTGTTGGCTGCACGCATAGCGTAGTGGGGATACAGTATACCTTTGCTCAACTTTTACAATTTTATTGAAACTCAAAGAATATTTGTTGGCTGCACGCATAGCATAGTGGTAGCGTAGTGGGGATATAGTATACCTTTGCTCACCTTTTACAATTTTATTGAAGCTTAAAGTATACTTGTTGACTGCACGCATAGCGTAGTGGTTTGTTTGAGTGGTCGCCTTGCCTCTGCCATTGCGCAGTGTTATAGATCTTTACGGGGTAGAAATAGTTGTTCAGAGGCTAGGTTCTTTGTGTTCGTTGATTGAATGTTTGTAAAGTCCATCTAAAGAATCCTAGTGCAGAAGTTGTCGTTTTAGGAAGAAGAAAAATGCGCGTGTACTCAGTCTGAAGTTCACTTAATAAAGACAGGGCTTATCAACATTTTCTACTTTAGGTGGTTCAAGACAATGACTGGATTTCATGAATAATTACGTTTAGAGGTTTGTTATAGTCGCCGCCTGACTGACTGTTAATTTTATTAACTTGTGCCTAATACCTGATGGCGTTTATGATTATGAAGGATTAAAAGGAAATTATTATCATGTCCCTTACGGCAGAAATTATAACATTAACAGAATATACCAAACCGTGTTTCAATCCTTCCAACGTCAAATGAATTTATAATATTTGTTTGAATTTGGAAATTACAATCGGTTGACTTTGGAACAAATTAACATCCCCTCTTAATATTTTGCTCCATTAAGTCGACATTCATATACATAGATTGAAATCAAACTCTATATACGGAATTTTATCGCGTTGTTTATTTTATACTTTATTACATAATTTAGGAACTGTTACACAAAGTTTAATAGTATCTAGTAGTAACTAGATACTATTAAACTTTACTAATTTGTAAGCTAATTAAATTATTAAAACTATTAAAACTATTTAAGTTTACACTTTCCCCAACGTTTCGGTTGCTTTTCAGCAGCCATGGTCACGGGGAGACTAAGATGGTAGTTGTCTCAATGTTCCAGTGTAGTTATTTCAAAGTACCCGAACATAATTGGAAAATGTACCACCAGCTTGGGATCCAGTAATTCAAACAGTCAAACCCAAGAAGAAACTAACCACAGCTAGACTTCATGATACTCTGAGCTCATTCTGCGTAAATAGTAACACAAATGATTAAATTATGTTCGGGTACTTGGGAATAACTATATTTTTAGGATATAATTTAAATAGTTTAACGTATACTACTATTGCTGATGTAGGAAGACATTTTAAGTGAATATACTTGAATATTATAAGTAAGTAAATTATAAAAGGACTCTTATTTATACTTAAATACATAAATTTATTGACAGCTGTAACTACATAAATGGGTGTACTGTATTCGAATATTATTCGAATGCAATTATGCACTACTACTACTAATTTCTTGCTACGATTCTGGTATACATATATCATTATATTCGTCATTACACGTTTAGGCGTAATTTAGTATTTCTTTAGAATGTCTTTGTTTTGCTAAGAATCCCTTAGCCTCACTCACAAAAAAACACAAAAACAAAACGTGACTTCAATCAAAATTTTCATTAATTATACAAATCTTCATCGTTTTAATTTACCTTTAGTTACCCTCTTGTATTACCGAGACCAGCTATGAATAGACACAAATAAAAAGCTACAAGATATCGCCTTGCTAATTCAAGCTCAAAGAAAACCTATAAAATGTGTCTGCTAGCAGAAATTTAATTAGCCTACTTCTAGTAAGCAGGGCTTCGGTTTTAAGCTTTAGGTTTGTTTATTTTTTGCTACTAGCTAAGGTTTAACAATACTTTTTCTGTAAACAAAGCCAGTGAATCATACCTGGAGGATTCTTGGAAATATATTACTGCGTCCGTGATTATCCATTTAAAAAAAAAAACAAACAAACAAACATACAAAAACTTTTTGAATTACACTTGCCTTAAGCAAGCCATCACTCAACCAACACACTTTACCAACCACAGTGAATCACTCATAGATATAGCTTGTACAGATGCTCGAGTGTGTGGAATATCAGTATCTCACATACCAGAACTAGGACAACATGCTATAATATCTGTAGAACTTAACTTTAAAATAGATAAACCTGCACCACGATGGGTGACTTACAGACCACTTAGGGATATTTTACTGGACAGATTTGAAATTGACTTAAATAATATTAACTGGGATTTTATAGATAAATCAGACAATTTAAATTCTGTGGTAAACACTTTTAATTACTATGTCCATACCTTGTTCGAACTACATGCTCCTATTAAGACCACTCTAATTAAAGAAAAGCCTAAACCGTGGATCACTGATACTGTTACTGATATGATAAGGCTGCGAGACAAGTATCATGCACTATAAAAGAATACTCTATCCGAAAGCCATAAAAATATGTACAAAGAATTGAAACACTTGGTCATAGCTGCATTTCATAGTGAAAAATGTGCATATTTTAAAACATATGAGAATGATAATTTGAAACAACCTAAAAAGCTATGGAGTCACATGAAGACAATCATTGAGGTCACCAAAACAAAAACCTATGGATTGCCTTATCATTTCAATGATCCAGAAAGGATTAACAAACATTTCCTGGAGGTACCAGGCGATGATACAGTGGCAATCTCTGAACTTACATATTATGAGTATCACAGATTTAGCACAAATAAGTTTAAATTAAAACCAGTAAAACCAGAAAATATACTGAATCTTCTGCGTAGCCTTAAATCCAATGCCCTTGGTTGTGATAATATATCTCTGGAGATGCTGATGATGACCCTTCCACAAACAATGCCAGCAATCACATCCATCATAAATCAATCAATTCTGTCTTCAACATTTCCGGACCTGTGGAAAACAGCAATTGTCAAACCATTACCTAAAGTATCTCATCCAGCTGGTTATAAGGATTTGCGTCCTATATCTCTACTGCCATGTCTGTCAAAGGTCCTGGAAAGGGTTGTCTGCGACCAACTCAGGACATATCTCGAAGAGAATAAAATATTACCAACTCTTCAGTCAGGATTCAGGCAAAAACACAGTACCGCTACTGCTCTAGCAGATGTTGTCGATAATATACTTGCTGCTAAGGACCAAGGCATGGTAACTGCCCTTATTCTCCTCGATTTCTCGCGCGCTTTCGACTCTATCAGTGTGCCACTTCTCCTCTCAAAATTAGCATATTATGGATGTGATCCAGAGACCGTAAACTGGTTTAATAGTTACCTCAGTCATCGCTATCAATTTGTACAGTTGGCAAATGACGGTGGTGGTGATATTTTGGCCTGTACTCCACAGCAGGTGAAGAGAGGAGTACCCCAGGGTTCTATTCTCGGACCTTTGCTCTTCATCATGTATAGTGCTGACATCACCACTTGTCTTGTAAACTCGAAATTCCATTTATATGCTGACGATCTCCAAATGTACCTCAGTTTTCACCCTCATAATGCTGAAGAAGCTGTAAAAAGATTAAATGAGGACTTGGAAAGGATTACAGACTGGTCAAAAAGAAACTCTCTTATATTAAACCCAACAAAATCAAAATTTTTAGTCATGGGTAGTCGAGACAAGATAAGTAAGACCATATCCTACCCCTTGGACATAAGAGTAGATGGTAGGTCGATTGAGAGGGTAGAAAAGGCTCGTAACCTCGGAGTAATGTTCGATGGGCAGCTCACATTTGAAGACCATGTTATAGAGGCCGTGCGCAACTGCTTTTATCGTCTTAAACTTCTGTACAGAGTGCGTAAGTACATTGGTGTCGACACGCGGATCATGCTGTGCGAATCTCTTGTTCTGTCTAAGCTGAACTATGCTGATACAGTGTATGGGACGTGCATTCTTGGCAGAACGCAGAGGCTGATCCAAAGGGTACAAAATGCTTGTGCACGTTTCTGTTTTAATGTACCACCCCGGGCACACGTCACCCTCTATCTGAATAGTGGCAGTTTGATGAAGATGCAGGCGCGTAGAAAACTACACCTTGCCACAATGCTCTTTGACATCATCACAACAGAGAAGCCTATCTACCTGTATGATAAATTAAGCTGGTCTCGTGAATATAATAAAATTAGGACCAGAGCGTCAGCATACCTTCTGGTTACCCCAAGACATCGAACTATGGCATTCCGTGGCAGTTTTAGATTCGCTGCTAGTCGCTGCTGGAATGATCTACCGCCTCCAATACGCTGTGTTACAACGCTGAGCACTTTTAAGGCAAAATATAAGCAATATTTGCTTATACAGCAGCAAAATAATAGCTTACCAGCGTCATGCAACTTACCAGCAGTGATTTAATCTGAGCAGCGAACCCTGTCGGATATATCTCTCAGATAAAACGAATTGGACGTACAATATGCGTAGTTTTTCTCGTAGGTGTTTGGTCCAAACACAGCACACAATACAATTTATTAAACTATCATACATCTCATACATATCACAAGACATGTATATATAACATGCACAGTACACCTAAAAACACACTTAATTGACATTATACGCACCTTTTTTCACAATTTAGAATTATTTACATCTACCTATTTACATATATTATTCACAATCTTTATTTATTTACGATAAGGTGCATCCGCTATCAAAGATAAAACTGTCCGCCATATTGTTATATGATATATCGACGGCTTGGCTTGGCGTCCCTTCGCTTGTCGTCATAGACAAATGATGTGGAATGCTGGTGCGTTCCGAAACTCCCAATTATTTTTAGAAACTATGTTATAATGTAATATTTTTATGTTTATTATTTTATTTGGCAAGCGTAGCTGTCCGTGGCCTCACTGGACTTATCAGAAAATCAGCGCTGCACTACCTACCATGGTGCTGCAGCATTATGCTGAGATAAGTGCCATTTTTGATCTCGCACTGGCGGTATGATGTAATTATGTATACAGCTTAATTTTATGTTTTCTTTGTTTTTATTTTTGTATCTCTAAAATTTTTTTTTTTTTTTTTGTTCTTTTCTTTTTGTTTTATGCCAGTGTAGAGATTAAAATAAACTATTTTCTTTCTTTCTTTCTTTCATTTAGCGTAAAGATTGGTGTGAGACAGAATACATTAATTAATTTTAATAACGAGAATATGGACTATGGACATATAGAATATGGACATGAACTCTTTATTCGTGAGGAAAACTAGCAAAAGTATCACGCAATACAAAGTAACAATAGAAAGAAAGGAATTATGAATTTAATTATTAAGGTAAGTATTAAACAGGAATTAATTTCTTAGTGTTTTAAAATTGTATAAATTGCATGCTGCATGGCCAAATCCAGTGTTGCCTAATTTTAACTGTAATTTATGCTTAATTTATTTCTTTTTACTAACATATTTTGTAAGAAAATTGTTACTAACTCATATGGATTATGTCCGAAATAATTTTTTTATTATTATTATTATTATTTATTATAGATATAAGTAATTAACGTCCAATGTACCTGTATTTGCAATTGAAATAATAAATTAATAAATAACGAATCTGTTCTTCTTCTCCCTAGCCTTTATTATTCCCAAGTCACTTGGGTCGGCTTTTCTGTTCTAACCGGATTTGACTGGATATTAGTTTTTACACGGAGCGGCTGCCACCTGACCTCCGCAACCCGAAGGCTAACGATACCCTAAGGGTAGACCAGTGTCAGGATATTATAGGGCACTGACTTCCCAATAACGACCGCCATAGATGTTCATGGCATCCGGGACCGACGGCTTAACGTGCTCTCCGAGGCACAGAGGCAGGCGATAATTGTCAATCAATACGCACATCATTTCGAAAAGTCATGTAATTTCCGAAAGTCAGAGGTGCGCGACGTGGGTTTGAACCGGAGACCCTCTGTATTGCAGTCTGTTGGTCTCCCCACCGTGCCTCGGAGAGCACGTTAAGCCGTCGGTGTCGGCTGCCATGAACATCTATGGCAGTCGTTATTGGGAGAGTGTCGACACAAAAGATCCCACTGGGTCGAAGTGTCACCGGTCTGTACTGACTGGCCCCCACGTAAGATATATACATACATAGGTACCCCTGGGATTACAAACGAGTCTTCACTACGGTAACAGCTTACAATCAGGTATACCGTAACCGCATTGCGATGTTCGTGGTAAAAATAAATTTACAAATGTGGTTAAAGTCAGTAATAGCATAGAATCGTGTTTATAAATGTTCAACTGCTCAACACGGACTTCAGTCTCATGAATGATAGAAAATTACATAGACATATTCTTTCCTACGTTTAACCCTACATCCAATCTGTAATTTCTGACTTAGTACTCTAACTAGATTAATTTTCGGGGTTTTTAGACTGGATCCCAAATTTATCTTAAAATATACCTTTTTTGGAGACTAAAGAGCTACAGTGCTTCAGTAAAAACTAGACAAGCGAACATTTGCTAGCACTCCAAAAAAAAGAATCAAATATTTTTCGCCGGTTCACAAAAAAGCATTCATTAGCGAAACAAAGAGACAGCAGACGAAATCTTTCTTTAACAGGATCATAGTGAAAATGACTTGAGCAGAATTCAATTCTCTCTAAATACTCGTCAAAGCGAAACAGAATCTGTTCAAACAATACCGTATAATGAATCGGTCCTTTATTAAAAGCCTCTTATTAGATTATTTAATACTGTTGTCAAATATTTGTTTCAACATTTATTTGCTACTGCTGTTAAATGTTGCTGAAATTTGTTGACGTTAATACAAACTAAAGTAAGCATTGGCCTTTCTATCAAGAGATCGTCAATGAAACTCATTTCGATTCCTATTGTGCACTACTAATGTGTACCCACATCAAACATATTAGCTTACCTGGAGGTTTCCAAGAATACTAGTGCTCACCCAGTTTGCTTGTAATCGTAGGCTATCAATATGAAAAGTAAATCTTTTTGTAGGCACTTTTCTGAGAGGTCTATTTTAACATGGAATGTAATATCAGCCCTTTTTATAATATGTCCAACTACTAGACATGAGCCTTTTCTCAGTATTTTACCTGTCTTCGAGAACATTATGTAGAACTCTCAGTGAGAGACAGACATGGTGGTTTCTAAGCTATAACTTAATATTTAATACGCACGTCACTCGAAAAGCCAGTGGTGCCTGCCGTAGGATTGAACTCAAAACCTCTGCGTGGCAATGGTGTCCCACTAGGCTTTCACTGCTGTATAGAAAATATCAGCCCTGTTTATTGCTAAGCAGAGGCCTCTTCTCAGAAGGGTTAGGTTATAGCTCGTCACGCTGGCACAGTTTCGGCTGATAATCTACCGTATCTTGTATTTAATGGAATGTTAATCCTGTAATGCTGGCCTCAAACGTGTTGGTTCCACCATTCTGTGACCTATTATAATCACCAAGTAAATGTTCAACCGGCCTATTAGCCGAATAGTCGTTCCCTTTCCTTTTTGATAACACATTGCCTCACACGGGCATCAACCCTAAAACTCATGCACATCGGTTACATTCACTATCGCTGTGCTACAGAGGTAGACTAAAATGCATTAAAAATATGATTGTGCGTGTAAACACCCCTGCCAGACATTTAAACGAGATAGGTACAAGCGTCACATTATGTAATCCCTCATTTGCTTCAAGTCAGCTAAATTGTAACATGTCTTAATAGATAATATGTTACAATTTAGCTGCCTTAACTGCTATAATCTGGCGAAGCCAAATAAAATATACATTAAAAACCGAGATTAAAATAAGATTGAAACAGTGATGTAGAACTTATATAATATTCTACCACATACATACAACACCATCTAGCCCAAACTAAGCAGAGCTGGTACTATGGGTTCTAGACAATGGATCAACATACATATATACTTTTTTTTTGTAAATACATACATATTATACATAGAAACACCCAGACCAAGACAAACATCCCTGTTTATGCACAAATGTTTAACTTGTGCGGGAATCGAACCCACGACCTCAGGCGTAGTAGTCGGTTACACTAACCACTACGCCACATCGAGGCCGACAATTATTTAAAGTTATTTAGTCTACAGTTATATTCATATACATACATAGCTTCATGCATATATGTATACCTAACGAGGTAGGCAGACGTCTTTCATACCCATTTTACTATGATTATAAGCAATAGGGGGCCAGTTTACTGTATCGGTTCCAGCAAATCGTTTCGGCTCAGTTCGAGACAGTCAGTTCTGGCAATCGAACCCGAGACCTTATACACAGCAGTCGTATTCACTACCGCTGCACCAGAGAGGCAGTCTACCGATATGACAGTTTTTTTTTAATAAAGCTTTTAATATGATGCCTTGACATTTTATTATGTTTACGTCTGTACGTTTTAATATAAAACCAACTGTGACCTGCGGTTTCACCCGCTCTGCTCGTAAGGATCGTTATGTGATGTAAGATAGACAGTTGTCTTTGATTAATAAGAAAAGTAATTTTAAAAAAGCACTTTGCTGCTGTAGTCTTTAAATATAAATTTTCAGAGACTACCGCGTATAAAAATCTCATTAACAATCTCTTCAGCTTTATAATATTAGTATAAATATTATAAAGTATCCAAAGGTCATATTAAAATTTGACATCTCAACCATTTTATATTTCTATGCGATCTAGAACAAAAACAATTACCCACAAAGACCCCAGACCATGTGACGGTGAAAGTCAGGATATACGAGATTTGTACCCACGAAAACTACGCACCAAAGTACATAAAGGCGCCACGGGATATGCAAAAGGAACAAACACCGATACCACCGTATGATCTTTTGTACTAACCTTTCAATAAAGAATTAACCCAGCCATACTTACATGACAACTAACATTCACAACCTCAATTTTGAGCATCCGTGATTTTAAGAAGATTTTTAATCACCGTTACCAACCAACGGAGGTATTCCATTATACTAAATAAAACTACCGGCTTAAAATATAATGACCTCAATCCAATTAAATCTAAAATCGAATCGGAACTCCAAAATAAATCGTCCGCCCCATCAAACATCGTATGTGTGTTTCAGCGTTAATTATCGTCAATCACGAGAGGCTTGTAATTAAATAGATTAATTTAATTACTGAGATAACACAGATTACGGTCCCTCGTCATTTGTCCTCCGGAATCCATTCTGTTGTTACTAATCTCGTATTTTTTGGAGATTAATTACGTCTGCTAATATAGATGACATCAATGGAAACTATTTATAATAGTGTTGATGTTGTTTTGTAAGATTTGCTTCGTTTGATTAATCATCTCACTAGTGAAGCTTGCTGTGGGTTTGATTTTATTGGATAATTATTTTTGTTATTCACGAGTATGTAGTTGTTCTGAGTATGTGTTCTTTGTATCCATTGCTTCAATGTTTTTTAAAGTGACACGTGTTTTTCCCTAGTGTGGGTCGACTATGAGAAATACCAATTCTCGTGGTACATTTGGCCAAGAAAGTGGTCTACAAGTTTTGATAAAAGTTTCTGTGAGGTCTAATTATCGCTAAGGTTGACTTTTCAAACGGAGTGTAAAAGATCTTTGACAAGGAGGTGTGTTGTTGTTAGCTGTGATAATTCAAACTTGATACATGGCATGACGTAAATATAATACGAGTACATGATAAAGAGAACAATGGTCACTGGCATAATACTATTGCAAGAAGAAATTGACCTTGTTATTTTATGGCGGTCAAATTAACCTTAACTCGGTGGTAGACTACATTTTTGGCCGACCGTACCGTATCACGAAGAAAACCTTTTTTATTCTCGCATAGTTATACATAAAAGGCTTGGCATTGTACCTCATTTTTTCTGTCCTATACAAACTAGAAATTGCCAAGTCTTTTTTAAACTTGCTGTACATTACAATTCATTAATTTACCCATTTGAATGATAATTGTATCATTAATGGAATTGAACGTGTCCTAACAGTTTAGGACATGTTCAATTCTGTAACTTAATTAATATGGCTGTTAGTCAGCTGAGTGAGAGGGTGAGGGTATACACCCTAGGCGGCAACATTAACCTATTTATAGTTGAGTGGGTACCACGCCGGTAATTATAAATATCTATTTATAGAAAAGGTACAGGGTCTACACAGATACCAGTGGAACGTAATGCTTATATAATTTTATTATTGTGCGGTGAAAGAGTTTTTGCTTGAATGACGTAGTAGTTTAATCGGTCATATTGCCACTGGCAGTGTTATAATTTAGATTGACATAACACAAACATTTTATTTTGTTTTATATATGTTTCTATTGTGTCGCATACTGGCAATAAATGATTCTTTCATTATTTTTTCTGTGTCTCGGTGTTTATGATGTCCGCTGTTTCGCTACATTTATACCGTCAGAAAATAATTTGCAACAGCGGGCTTATTAATTTCTCAAGAAATCATGCTTTCCCCAGCAAGACCAGTAATATGGGTGTCTTAAACCAGCTGCGTTGTGACTGCGTTTGTAGGGTCCGTATCGCATGATTTACTGATTTTACTGCCCACGTTCGTTCTCACGCATGACCTGTCTCAACTGGTACTATCCACCCGGATACCGGACATTGCAGGTCAGGCGCCCTCTCTGCTCGATCTACTGCTGACGAGTAAACCGAACCGGTACAGTGTGTCGATTCGTGCTTCTCTGGGCACCTCAGACCACTGTCTGGTTTGTGCCACAGCTGTTGTTGTTACGCCCCCACGACCCCAGGAAGCAAGACAACGACTGTGGCACTACCCATCAGCAGACTGGGATGGAATGCGGGCGTACTGCGCTTTCATCCATTGGGCTCAACGTTGCTTTGAGAACAGGGATCCATCAGTAAGCGCTACTGCTGACACTGATGAAATCATCCTAGAATATTATATTCCATAAAAGGCCCTGGTTCGGTCGTGAATGAGCTGATGCTGTTGAACGCAAACAGACAGCGTACCGCGCTTGGACCAGGGCTCGCGCTCTCCGTGACCCTAACGTGGATCACCTGAAGGCAGCGTTCGACCGAGCTACAAAGGTCTGCAAGAGGGCATACTTAAGAGCGGATGCCCAGCCTGTTGCACGGTTCGGCCAGGAACTCATGGCGCACACCTCCTCGCTGACCCTCTCCGGCGCAGACGGACGGGAGCGAGAAGGAGGCGATTTGCCCGCCTTTTCGCTCCTGTATAGTGGGGTCACTGGTACAGAGTCGGGGGACTCTCTACCGGCTTGCACGGCCCCACACGTCTGGGGGATGGCCTTGGTGAGCAAGGCCTTCCCTCCATAGGTGCTGAGGCCCGGTCACCATCAGCCGGGCCAACCGCCGGGGCGGGATGGTGATTGCTAACGCGACCCCATCCCGCCCCACTCCGTCGGCGGAGGGACTGCTCACCCCAGGTTTTTAGTGTGTATACCGACCCCCTTCAGGGGCGGAGAGTCTCACATAACCACCTTTCCCCCCCCGGGGCAGGGGGTATCCATAAAGGATTTTGCTGGATCAAAAAAAAAAAAAAAAACGACCTCATGGCGCATCCTGCGGGCAGTCGTAGTTATTGACGCCTGGCCAAAGCGGTGCAGTCCAACTTCTGCCAGACCTCTCGGCTCCCTCTGAGATATCCGAATGGATCACTGGCTCTTCAGCCGTAGGAGAAAGCAGATCTGCTTGCAAATCTCTTTGCGGCCAACTCCCGAATCGATGACTGCGGTTCCCAGCCACCTAACATTGCCAACTGCGGCTACACCATGCCTGATATACGTATCAGGCAACGTGACGTTCGTGCGATACTGCAGTCTCTCGATATTCGGAAAGCCAGTGAACCTGATGGCATCCCAGCTTTGGTCCTCAAAAAATGTGCAGCGGAGTTGTCTCCCACACTTACGCGCCTATACCGGACGTCTTACGCCGCAGGCATTGTGCCTGAAGTTTGGAAAGAGGCGAACGTTGAACCGATTCACAAAAAGGGGGACCGTTTCGAGCAAGACAACTACCCATAGCTGTCACCTTGGTGCTTTCTAAGGTGTTCGAGCGGATTATAAACACCCAAATTGTCCGCTACCTGGAGGATCACTCGTTGATCAATGATCGCCAATACGGCTTTCGGGCTAAACGATCAACGGGTGATCTTCTAGCGTTCGTCACGCACCTCTGGAGTGAGGCTATGGACAAGCTCGGCGAGTCTTTGGCTATCAGCCTTGACATAGCCAAAGCTTTCAATAGAGTCTGGCACCGGTCTTTTCTTTCCAAGCTTACGGCCTATGGCATGCTCCCCTCAACTGTACACCTGGATTGCAAGTTTCCTGCAGAAGCGTAGTATTGGTGACAGCCTCTCCATCTTAGGTATGGATCTTTGCCGCTCCCTTAGTCCCAAAACCTACATCGAGAGCGTCATTAAGCAAGCTTTGTGAAAACTCGGAGTTCTGAACAGGGTGAGGCAGTTCTTTGTGCCTTACCCTGCCTATTGTATAAGGGACAAGTGCGCCCTTGCGTGGAGTACTGTTCTCATCTTTGGGATGGCTCCGCGCAGTACTTGCTGGACGCTCTCGACAGGTTACAGCGGCGGGCTGTCCGTATCATCGGAGATCCAGAGGTCACGAGTTCACTGCCACTTCTGCAACTCTGTAGGGATATTGCCTCATTGGCATGTTTCTACAGAATATACCACGAGGAGTGCTCTGAAGAGTTATTCCACCTTATCCCGTCCTCCCCTTTCATATCCAGAACAACGCGTGCTGGGCTCAGATGCCATCCTTACACTGTCGAGTAAAGTCGACTAGAGTGCGTAGTAACAAGTTTGGGTCAGCATACCTCTGCCAAACGATCAAGGCATGGAATTCTCAACCAAGGAACGTGTTTCCTTCTTCCTTCAATCCTGGGTCTTTAAAGCAAGGCATGAAAAAACACCTTCTCAGGCCATCAAAATAGAGACCTCAACATCACATCGGGTGCTATGAAGACAGTATGGAGACCACTGCTCTTAGACCCCGCGACGGCTTACCATCAGGCGAAGAGTGGTCATTTTGAAGAGCAAAATAAAAAATAATTACAAAGTTACAGCCTTGGAGCCACACCATTATTGTATGTGAGAGAATGAGATAGTGTGTTACAAAGTATATAGCTTTGTTTCGTCTTTACGTATGCAATGACAATGATTTAAGAGATCATCGTAAGGCCTTGTATTGAACTAAGCTTTTAAAGGCTATAATATACGATGGATGGATACCATTAGATGGACTGTTTGCTTTGTTCATAGCTAGTGGTAAAGAAAAGAAAAAATTTAGATAAAAAGTGGTGTGGCAAATAAATGAGGAAAAATAATATAATTTACTTTAGTTGCTTTAATCATTTTTATTCATAAATAAATCAAGAGTCAATCAAATCAATTCAAATTAAATCAAGTCAGGCTCGAAGCAAGAGGAAATCCGAAAACTGTACTACTAAAAAAAGACATATACCTCTATGTACGTTACTTAGCTTGGAGAAAAATAAGGACACGTTTCGCTCCATAAACTTGTATGGGACGAGTCTAGACTTCAATTGGCACGAAACATGGCAGGTACGAACAGGTATCTGGCAACACGCCAGGCTATTGAAAGCCTAACATTATTAGTCGAGGAAACGGAAAATTGGTTACAAAACATGGGCCGTAGTGTTGGCGTTTATGTGCTAACAATTTGGATTGGAATTATCGTTGGCTAAGTTTTGGAATAAAATTGTTTCATTATTGCTTAACGTGTGACTTTATGGTGTGCTAGTTATACTTATAGATTAGTATCGGTGAAACAATTCTTTTTGAAGTCGGAGTATGGATGTGATTTTTTGTGAGGTTACGTCTAGATCGCCAGCTGGTTTGTAATAATTGGCAACTTTTATCGCGGTCGACCATTTAGATAGGAATTTTTATTTTAGGGTAAGTAAATATCAGTTGACATCATAGCCAGTAAGTAAGTACTGAGTAAGTTCTACTTAAAGAATAGATATTTGCAACAATAACGTAACTGTTAAATCTATACTAACATAATAAATCTTATGAGATTGTTGGTTTGAATGCGTTAGTCTCTGGAGCTATCAGTCGCATTTGTTTTTTTTGTATGAGTTGGCCCAATTCTTAAAAAAGGTTAAAGGGTATATAGCATCACGGAAGCGAAACAGTGAAGGTTGGATACAACAAAGTAGACGTAAAATTATAAACGAAAAGAACATGCATTTAAAATACGGATATAAAGACAGTATGAGAAATTGTGTGATGGCATTATAGCTTGAAAAAGACTGTAACATTTTCATGCTATTTTGTAGCAGGAATGAAAATGTTATACTAATGGGCGTGTAAATAGAATTGAACAAGAAGTACATAAGGCTAATAAGAACATTTCCTGATCAAATCAAAGATGGATTTTTGTTCAAGAGGTCAGGGTTTCGAATCCAACCCATTGCACTACCGACGTGAAAGCATTCCACTCCTAAACAACACAAGCATTGTAGCTAAGCTGGAGGGGTTAACAAGAATACTAGTAATATAATTGAATAGATAAATCTTTAGGAAACTTATCTTTAAAAAAATTGCCCGGTTTAGAGTAGCTAAAGCGACGAGTGTCTATAAGAATGTAATGCGAATGAAAAGTAACCGCAGCAAGATAATTATGTAGATTACCAGGACAAGTGAATATCCACATTTTAAGGGCTGAAAATAGATTTGAGTCTACGAATGTATCGCGATATGATTATTAAGAATGCTTATTAAAGTCGTCACCCACAGATTAATTTTCTCTAAAATAATAATATAACGCTACTTTTAGAATACGTGTCCAGACAGCAATTCAAGAATATATTTTGTCCAATTAGGGCATTCTAGAATCTGATACAAAAGAAGTTCACACTATCCTTTACAGCTGTATGTGTGCTATATGTGTTATGTTATAACGTATTACAATGCGTTAACACAACCGGACCCGTGATTATTCGAATAACCAAAATCTTCATGGACGGGTCCCGTTAATTTTGACAGAGCTCAACTTTTCAAACGCACTGGTGGAGTCTACTTTACCTGCTGAGTGAAATCCATTCTTTATGTGAAGAAATGTCGTCATGCTTACCATACAAGTTAGAAATATTGTTTTTTTTAAACCTAGAGTAATCAGACTTACGAAGTACTTTACAAAAGATCACAGTCAAATTTTACGAAATAGAAGAGATTTCTTATTCTTGGGTAAAATCCTATTTCGTGTTTCGGCAAGATAACTACGTCCCTATTTCAGCCCTTTGTCCCCCATTTTGCTTAACAGTTCTCGGTACAAACTCTGCCATTCCTCAAATGTGCAATCTACTAAATAGTTAAAGTAATCTTGTAGATGTACTGCAAACAGACGAATCAGTCATTAAGAAGCTTTGGTCCCTTTAAATATAAGTAAAATTAAATACTAATTGCCTGTCTCTAATGAATAATAAATAGCTGCCAACCTGTATAAAATTAAGTTATTAGGCACTGAAATTACAAATACAATTTTAGTGGTGTAGACAATAGTTTGTTTTTGTAATTTTTGTAATTTAAGTGGTCTAGGAAATAGAAGGTGCCGATAAAAAAAAAAGGTGGGAACCTTGTGTAGTGACTCAAAATTGTATCAATATGGATATTGTAATAATGCCATTTACTTTAAGTAGTTGCTTAAAGTTTGAAGTAGTACAGAGAGAAAGCATGGCTGAGAAAAAATTATTTGGTGTTTGGTAATTCATAGTTGACGGAAAATTCAATTGCTGTTAATGCAACGGTTAATTAAATTGTTGTACTCACAGTCCTTTTGTGTATGCGTTATATACATAGCTAGACTTACGCCTGAATATCCCCGATAGGGTGAGTAGAAGTGTACGCCTTATATATCCAAATATTGCCAACTATTGTAATGTTGAGGTTTACCAAAAGTTGACGAAATCCGAATGTTAACAAGCGAGTTTATTGCAGTTTAGCAAATACATTAGATAGATTTTACATATCTACGTAGAAGTCGAATAAAAAACTTCGCGATCAGCCGCAAACATGTGTGAAACGTAACGTGTCAATCAGACCTCGATTATATACATTACATATTGCGGTTTATATACCATAATAATCCGCAATAGTTAATGCATTACTGTCTGTAAATTACACAATGTTCTGTGTTTCAAGACATTTCGTTTTCCTAAGGTTGGATATTCTTTACCAATTTGTTATTTAAAAGGATTTTCTTTGAATCAATATGTATAATCACTATCCGATACCTGGTAATCGATTCAGAATTAAGTATTAAATCGATAAAAAAGTATTGATGCTTGTTCACGAGAATTAGGTCTATATTGGGTTGTTCGGTGAAAGAAACACTTGAGATACGTCTTTACTCTATTATATTTATTTTGTAATAACTGCTCCACACTACAAGTAGTTTAAATGCGTGGACTGTATGAATGTAATTTAGATGTGTGTAAGCTGTATGTCTGTGTGCGTGAAATGCTGCCAAGAATAAAACTGATGTATGAACTTAATCTATTTAAACATACCGCCCACCAAAGGACGTAGTACTTTAAACCATATAAACAGCTGTGTAAGTACTTATACAAAATGCAATAGTTTTGAATCTACCTTTATCACAAACCTCTTGAAGTATACTATATATATGAATTTAAATGTGCATTGTGAGTATCCACTTATGACTAATACTAATTCTTAAATGCTATACTTATGTAAACATAATCATTCTTTACATTTTACAAGATAACACCGCCCACCGTGATACAAAATGACCACTTATAAAATGTAGATATAAATAAACAAAGCAATTTACTTATAAAAGGAAATGGTACTTCTAATACATGAAGATAATAATTACTTAGGTAATTATTATTTTACAATGCAATTAAGCTGGCTGATAAATGGTAAGTAGTTAAGTATACTTTAGGTACATTTCAACGTTATAGATTAGCAAGTTAAAATTACAATGGTAAGTAAACAATTTTACTTAGGTAATAAACACAATTTACTAATGGGACGTTTAAATTCGCCATTTTTACATTTGACAGATACAACACGTGCAATATTGTCTGGTCCTAAGTATTTTTTAATTATTTTTCCTAGAATCCATTTAGCAGGTGGAATATTATCCTCTCTCAAAATCACTACGTCACCAACTTCAGGCTCAGATTTTTTAGTGTTCCATTTATATCGCTGATTTAGATTAACCAAATACTCTTTATACCAACGCTTCCAAAAGCAATTTACCATTTTTTGTGTTAATCTCCATCTATTCAGACCTATAACATTATGATTGGAATTATCTTCATCGGGAATACTTATCAATGGTTCACCTATAAGAAAATGACCTGGTGTTAAAGCTTGAGGTTCGTTAGGAGAATCACTCATTACTGTGATTGGTCGAGAATTAAGACAGGCTTCGACCTGTGCTAAAACAGTAGACAACTCCTCATAGGTGAGTGTGCTATCGCCGATTGCCTTGTATAAATGTGTTTTAACGCTGCGAACTCCGGCCTCCCACAGACCCCCAAAATTAGGAGCATGTGGAGGTATAAAATGCCATGTTGTGTGTTCTAAACTCAATAACTCCTCAATTTCACGTGGTATGGTTGACTTAGATCGATCGAACATCTCACGAAGCTGTCTATTGGCACCAACAAAATTAGTGCCATTGTCACTATACAAATCTTGACAATGACCTCTTCGGGCCGTGAAACGCTTAAATGCAGCAATGAACGCCTTTGATGACAGATCAGTTACCACCTCCAAATGAATGGCTCGAGTACTCATGCAAATAAATAAACAAATATATCCTTTGTAGGATTTCGCCCCTCTGCCGGGTGAGAATCTCAGACTAATAGGCCCCATGTAATCACAACCAGACGATTTAAAAGCTCTGGTTGGTTTCAATCTAACTTCAGGAATTTGACCCATCAGTTGGTTACTTTTAGACTTAGAAAATCTCAAACATTTTATACACGATCTGTAATGACTTTTAACACTATCTTTTGCTCGCAATATCCAATATTTAGATTTTAAATAGCACAACATAGCTTGTGGTCCACCATGAAAAGTTTTAAGATGAGCATCACTAATTATAAGCTTGGTAAGATGACTCTTAGCAGGCATAACGATGGGATGCTTTGTATCATAATTTACCTCTGACTCATCAATACGACCGCCAACTCTTAGTATCCCATTTCCATCAAAAATGGGACAAAGGGTGCGGAGGTTACTTTTCTTGGGGACAAATCTCTTCAACTTTAACTGTTTTATCTCTTCACCAAAATTATCTTCCTGAACTTGCTTGATACATACAATTAAACTCTTATCTAGTTCTGCTGGTGTGATGACATTTGTATACACTTTTTGTTTTTCCTTTGGTAATCTTAAATTTTGTAAAACTCTTCTCCAATAAGATACAGCTTTTAAGGTTTTAGACAGTGATGAAAACATAGTCCAGATAAATTCATTTTTCTTCAATACAGGTAAAGCAGTTAAAGATGTATGCCTTTCCTCCTCATGAGTGTCTTCAATAATATCAGTGTTATCAAAGTCTGTGGTTGATTGTGAAAGCCAAGAAGGTCCTGACCACCATAATGTATGTTCCGGTAAATCTTGTGTAGCTATTCCTCGGGAAACACAATCAGCTGGATTCAAATCAGTTGTGACATGCCTCCATTGCCTGCAGTCTAAAATATTAAGTATTTCCGACACACGATTACTCACAAAAGTAGTCCAGCGGCTAGACCCTCCTCTCAGCCAGGCTAGAACTATTGTTGAGTCGGACCACGCATATAAGTTCTCCTTCGGAATTTTCATGATTTGTGAAACCTCAAAAATTAATTTTGCTGCTAGAGCAGCACCACACAGTTCCAGTCTAGGAATTGATATCTCTTTCTCAATAGGGGCTACTTTGCTTTTTGCTGATACCAAACTCACACAGATTTCGTGGTTATTATTAATAACACGAATGTAAACAGCAGCTCCATACGCTACCATTGATGCATCTGCAAAGGCATGCAACTCAACCCTTGACTCTGGACTGGAACAATACCATCGTGGTATGTTTATTTTATGTAAATGTATTAAACTTGATCTAAACTGTAACCATTCACTCGCTAAATCTGTAGTCAGTATATCATCCCAATCAAGTTTCGACTTCCACAGTTTTTGGATAAATATTTTGGCGGTGATTATCACGGGAGCAATCCATCCTAACGGGTCGTATAATCGGGCCACATCCGACAATACTTGGCGCTTAGTAATCGATTGTTTAACATCTGGTAAGTCAAGTGAGTACTGAAAACAATCTATATTCTTATGCCATTTTAAGCCTAATACTTTCATGACAGTAGTTGACTTTAATCTCAACGAATCTACGCTACTGTGATTGTCCTCTCCTATATGTGTCAATAAGTCTTGATTATTACTACTAAACTTTTGCAGTTCGAAGCCACCACTGCTCATCAGTTTGTTCATTTCATTATAAATGTGTATAGCCTCTGGCAGCGTCTCACAGCCGGTTAGGAGATCGTCAATATAGTAGTCCTTCTTTGTAATGCTCGATGCTGTAGGAAATTTTGCATATTCTTCATCAGCTAGCCTTTGAAGGGTTTTTACTGCCAAATACGGAGCACAGGCCGTACCAAAGGTCACTCTCAATAATTTAAAATGTTGTAATGGTCCGTCTGCTTGTGGTCTCCACACAATTCTTTGGAAGTCTGTGTCCTCATGACTGACTTTCACCATTCTGAACATCTTGATAATATCTGCTACTATGCAGATCCTGTGGCTTCTCCAACGCATTAGGATGTGTCTTAAATCCTGTTGTAACTTGGGACCCACCATAAGATTGTCATTAAGTGAGACGTTGTTCAATCCTTTACATGACCCGTCGAAAACAACTCGCACTTTCGTGGTGTCCTTGTCCTCCCTAATCACTGCGTGGTGTGGGAGATAAACCGCTTTGGGATTGTCTACTTCTTCTTCTTTTATTGGTGTCATGTGATTCATGGTAAGGTATTCTTGTAGAACTGCGTTGTATGCTTCCTTTAAGGTAGGATCCTTCTGTAGTTTCTTCTCTAAAAACTCATATCTTCTTGTTGCTATTACTACTGACTTTCCGTATTGACACTCTGGATCTTTTTTATCAAAAGGTAGCTTAACTATAAATCTACCTTCTTTATCTCGTGTAGTCGACCTGTCATAAAACTCTTCACATCGCCGTTCTATGTCTGTCATCTTCTTCTGTATCAAATCGGGCTCATTTTCAATTTCCCAAAATTTCTTAAGCAGCTCTTCTCCACTTAAGTGTAAATGCATGGTTAATATTCTATTGTCAGCAGAAGTTGAATTTATTGGCACCCTCCCTGATAATACCCAACCTAGGGTAGTGTTTTGTGCCAATATTTTATTGTGACGTACAATACCATCCAATAAAATCTCACTGTATACTTCTGCTCCAAGAAGAATGTCAATTTTGTTAGGTGTGGCATAATCTGGATCGGCCAGTGGTATTTTATCTAAATGTAGCCAATCAGGTGTATGTAACTCAGTTGAAGGAAGTAATGATGTAACAGATCGCAAAACATATGAATTTACCTGGATTGAAACCTCAGGGTCATGACGTGATACCACTCGAAGAGCAACCATATGCTTCACACTCGTATGACCACCCTCACCTATCCCGGAAACTGTACCGCTAACACGTTTACGAGACAGTCCAAGTAATTGAACAGCTGACTCACTAATAAACGACGCTTGCGACCCTTGATCCAATAATCCTCTCAACTGTTGTTTGTACCCGTGCTCATTATATGCCCAAACAGAAACAGTAGCTAACAAAACTCGACTCGGTTCTAAACCTCTACTCGAAAAGTTAGTTGATATATGTGTACTCACGGGTTGGTCTGACACACTCTGCTCAGAAACGTCCACACTCTTTGGTACGCTGCTCACCTCTTTCTCAAAATGCAGCAATGAATGGTGCCTCCTGCCACATCGCTTACAACTCGCTGAATTGCGACACTTAACAACTAGATGAGATGGAGAGAAACAATTAAAACACAATTTATTATTTTTAACATAATCTAGCCTTTCATTTACACTAAGCTGACTAAATTCTTTGCAGTGATATAAATAGTGTTCACCTTTACACTTAGAACATTTATTAGTTACGGTAGAATTACTCTTATTACTTTCAATAGAACCATGAAAAGACTTAGACTTAGTGCTAGTATTAGTACGTACCTTATTAGAGTCTATCATCTCCAATGACCTAAACTTCGTTTCTAAAAACTCAGATAATTGTGTCCACGTTGGTAGATCGTCACTCAATATACCTAACTGATATTCCCACTGCTTGATGGATTCAGGATCTAATTTAGAAACCACTAAATAAATAACAAAAGCATCGTTAATTAACTCAGTACTGATACCCATACTATACAAAGATTGTAAACACGTTGTAGTTGTATCTAATAAATGTCGAATGGCACTAGAAGATTCGCTAGTAACAGGTTTTTGCATAAACAACATCTTTATAAGTGCATTACAATTAAAACGCTTATTATCGTAACGTTTAAGTAACATTCTCCACGCTTCCTCATAATTATTGTCGGTGATAGAAAAATTACGTACCAAACATTCCGCCTCACCAGACAAGTTACTTTTGAGATAATGTAATTTTTGCACGGGCGACAAATTCTTGTTGGTATGAATTATAGAATTGAACATATCATAAAACGATTGCCACTCAACGTACTTTCCACTAAAGGTAGGTAACTGAACGCGTGGTAACTTGACTTCACACTCACTGACCGTTTGTAAATTACTTAATGTCGGTGCTGCTGACGAGATTCCACATGATGACGACGCGATGAAGGTTTGCAGGGCTTCCTTCAATAAAGTTTTGTATGATACGTATGATTCCTCGAACTCCTCGTACATATCCTCAGTGAAATATGAATCCAGTTTTTCTTTCGAGGTCACCTTGCCTATAATCGCCTTGTGTCCATCTTTGAAATCTGTCCATAGCTGCTCCAAATTGTCCAATCTGGTTTCTATGTAGGGTTTTTTGATCCGATCTTTGGGTGTCTTTTTATAGTTTTTCTCCGCTTTCCTTAGATTCTCCAGTAGTACCTTTTGATATATCAGAAGGGTTTCCATGGTGTAGGTACAAATGTGTATTCGACGTTGAAACTCCAAAATCCAAACAACTTGATATAGATTTGTTCTAAAATTGATTATTTGCTAATGATATAACTAACTCGCACGATGTTAGCACGATAATCTGCTCAGGAATGCTATTGTTCTCGCGGTAACGACAGCGGCAGGCGCGTTGGCGCGGTTTCCCGATCCGGCTCGAAGGACCATATGTTCACGAGAATTAGGTCTATATTGGGTTGTTCGGTGAAAGAAACACTTGAGATACGTCTTTACTCTATTATATTTATTTTGTAATAACTGCTCCACACTACAAGTAGTTTAAATGCGTGGACTGTATGAATGTAATTTAGATGTGTGTAAGCTGTATGTCTGTGTGCGTGAAATGCTGCCAAGAATAAAACTGATGTATGAACTTAATCTATTTAAACAATGCTTTTATCGAGTCGACAACCCCATTGACCAAATTTTCTTTGAGTTACAAGTCTCAAAAGTGTTTCTACGTCGATCTTAGTTATAGATTCCGAGAACAGAAATGTACTGCTGTTTGTTGTAATCGTGGAGTTAGGTTTGGACCACACGTCCGGTGTCTCGAGCACTATATCAAAGGATGTAGTGACAAAGAGCCTAGACTTGTATTAGGGCAGGGTAGAGGCTTGTATTGGAATATATCGATGCTTTGTTTCCTCGAATACGTAGCTAAAATTGTTTTATCATATACCGTATTAGGTAAGATGGGTTTCTTGGCAGTGGTAGTGAATATGACTGCTGTGCGTGGCGTGGTTGAGATTTCCTTTCAAGAAATTCTTATTAGCAGTTTGAAGACAGGAAGTTTGCATGGTTACAGTCTACAAACGGACGAGCCTGTATTTTGTGGAAACTAAAATTAGAGCTGGCGAAGTTTAGTTGTAGACCCCATGTAAAAGCTGAGATTAAAATGTCTGATTTTTATGTATATTTATTTGTAATTAATTAACTCAAAAACGACTGAACAGATTAAAAAAATTAAAAACCTCTAGCAAACTAAATCATCTAGAAGTAACAACATTACGCTATGAGCCACGAGAGCGGAAGAGGTATCATAACGAAAGAAAGTATCCAATAAAATATAAACTTAAAAACCTCTTTTATAAATTTGACTTTAATTTTCTGCACTACTTCTGTATTACATATACATATTAACTATGTCAAATCTTATACCTCCGTGCGCGCAATATGCTTAAAAGGGCGTACAAAGATTTACCTTCAAGTACTGGTATAAAAGATATTACAGCGAACTGTGTTAATCAATACGTAAGTATTATACTTAGAGACTAAAACGCAGTTAACAGACTAACTAGACGATCCTATTCCTGAATTGTGGGAGCTATTACTAACACAAATCACAATAGTGAACAAACATCCAGCCTACAGACAGCCAACACGCTAAATTCGTACTTCGATGCGGTTAATGCGGTCAAACCTTTGAACAGCGCTAGCAAGGTTTAAATGGATTAGGAGAATCAATAGACCATTATTATACTACCCTACAATAAGAAAGTTTGTTAAGATTTTTGCACGTTGATAAATTAATTAAGTAACAAGCATCTAAAAATCTTCATACACTTCTCAAATGCAAAATTAATATATTTTTATTCATTAAAAGTAACACTTATGAACTTCACAGTTACACTAACTAAACTATAATATAAAATTACATTTACATTTATTGTATGCAAATTAAAATTGTATCCAATCGTACACACATACGATTTGATTGATGTGGTTTTGATGTGTTTTCTTTAATTTAGATATTCTATAAAATATAGAATTTTATAACTCTTTTGTACTTACCTAGCTTAATCTTTATTTAACTTGACTATAGAAGTGGCTTCTAACACAAGTAAATGTTTACTTAAAAGGAGCCACACAAACCAAAATGTAACTAGATTTTTTTTTATATTGTAGTAGGTTGGACATTTGACCGCGATCTCACTTGATGTTAAGTGACGATGCAGTCGACGATGGAGCACGCTTGTCTAGAAGATACTTATTCACTCGTGACTTGAAGACACTTTGATTGTACTCATCGGGAAAGGTACTCTACTTAGGTAGTGAGTTGCACTCCTTTGCGGTGCGCATTATAAAACTAGAAGCAAAGCGCTTAGTGCGTAAAAATGGTATATCCACCATGACCACCATGGTATATTTCTGAGAAGTAGAGCCTCGCTGATTTCAGCATGAATGGGCCGGCTCGACTGGGGAAGGACTACCCTCTTACAGAATATCAACGTGAAATTGCAGTATGCCTTGTGTTGTGTTTCGTTCGGCGAGTGAGAGTACCAGAGGCCCAAACACCTCTTTCCCCCTTCCCGCTCCTTCTCCTTCCCACTTCCTATCCTAAAGGGTCGGCAACGCGTAAGTGATGCCTCTGGTGTTGCATGCGTCCATAGGCTACGGTGACCACTTTCCATCAGGTGGGCCGTATGATTGACGGCCACAATCGTAGAAAAAAAAGTGCCACTGGTCTGTTTGTTTGGTCGTCCGATGGTAGAATGGGATAGATTAAATAGCGTCAATAAATTTATTATTATTATTATGTACTACCAGCTACCAGTATTATTAGTATTTTCGCAGTCAACTACACATATAAATACCTACCCAATATAACATTCCCCTGACGAAATTTCTGTAAACTATATTAGACTGAGAATTATCTGTTAAATTAGTTCCGTATAGTTTAAAACTTGTTAGGTACACTGACAACAAATGTTATAATTGCCAAAGTTTAATGTATAATGAACTCTTTTTGGGTATGATACATTGAAAAGTTTTGAAGGATTACATTGGTTTATTATTACGTGGGGGTATAAATTTTTCGTTAGAATCTGTTAGTTCACACAGATATTGGAAGATTCACAATATACATACAATAAATCCCTTATTTTACTTATAATATCAGCCCTGTATTAATCTGTCACACAGCTGGGTACGGGATCTCTACGCAGTGTAAAAAGAGTCAGGCCTTAGTTCACCCACGCTAGCCCAGTGCGGGTTGGCAGAATTCACAAATTTTTTATAACACTATGGAGAACTTTCAGGTTGCTGAGGTTTCCAAAGCAAGTAATTATTTACTACTTTATACGCACATGGCTGCGAAAAGTTAGAGATGCACGCCTTGGGAATTAATTCGAGACTTCTGCGTGGCAGCCCAACGGTCTTCCACAGTCACTAGGCTATAGCAGCTAATTATATTTTCGGGCATGCCACGATCGTGGCGGTAAGTCCCGTGTTTAAGGAGTGGCTGGAGAGGCGGCATGGCGCCCCCACATTCCGGCTGATACAGGTAATGACTGGCCACGGTTGTTTTAGCCAGTTTCTGTGTCGCCGGCAAGAGACGCCCGGTTGTCACCACTGCGGTGACTGCCACGACGTTGTTGTGGACACGGCGCTGCACATTTTGGTGGATTGCTTCGTCTGGGCATCGCAGCGCCGTGAGTTGATCATGGCAGTCGGATTGGTTACCCTCTTCCTCCCGGCCATGGTTCAGTCTATGGTCCGGAGTGAGAGGTCGTGGAACACCGTCGCCTCCTTCTGTGAGGAAGTGATTTCCATCAAGGAGGCGGCGGAGCAGGAGAGGGAGCGCTTAAACCCTCTCCCTAACCGCAGAGCCGGGCGCCGGAGGGCGCGAGATGACCTCCAGCCACCCTGAGGTTTGACCTGGGGGTGGTGGGCTTTGTGGGCCTGCCCGCCATCCGTTCAGCACCATGTCCGAGAGGTGGCGTGTGTATTCCCACGCGCGCCTCTGTGTCGAGTCCGTCTCCCCGCTAGAGGAGATACAGTAGGGTTTATAAGTGAGAGAGTGCCTTTGGGTAAGTCTCTTTGTGTAGTGGCCTGCCATTTCATACGGCGGGCCGAAACATCGGCGGGGTCGCGATCGCATGTGCAAGTGATTCGCGCGGCCCCATCGATCGTGGTTTTGTCGAGGAACACCGTGGTAGGTTTAGTCGGTATTCCGGGAAGTCTACCATCATCATTTTAACATCTTTCTCTTTTACCCCGGTGAGTCCGACATATAACCCCTCCGCTCGCCCCCGCGGAGGGGCAGGCGTCAATGCAATCCCCCACGTTAAAAAAAAGCTTATTATATTTTGTTACTAATATTAGTAACGGCGTAAGCAGAGTCTTACTGTAACCGTAGCAATACTAATATAACCATATTATATTAGTATTGCTACGGTTACGAATACAACTATATTTAATTAACTATAATTAAAGAACATCATATATAGCAGTTTAATTTCAATGAATACTATTCGCGTAAATAGAAGACAATATTATCAATAATGTACTTATTATACAGGGTTAACTACTAATAACCTTTTACCCCTGACTTATTTATACCTTTTTTATCAACTTTTGTTCTACCACTTCTCCTAATTCATTATTTGATGTTGTCGTACAAAAATACTAAAAACGTAATGGTTTGCTAATAGATAATACGAAGAAGAGAGTAAGACTTAAAACTCACCTCTGACTTTCGGAAGTTATATGACTTTTGGAAATTATGTGCGTATTGATTGACAATTATCGCCTGCTCCGTGCCTCGGAGAGCACGTTAAGCCGTCAGTCCCGGCTGCCATGAACATCTATGGCAGTCGGTATTGGGAGAGTGTCGACACAAAAGATCACACTGGGTCGAAGTGTCGCCGGTCTGCACTGGCTGGCCCCCAAATAAGATACAAGATACAAGACTTAAAACTACACAAGGTCGCTAAAGACAGCAGCGGCGTAACCAAACAACGCACCGCGGGGTGAGAGGCATTGTGCCGAAGGTGGGGATGCATGCAATTTTAAACTTGGTAAAATATTTTAAGTTTAAATTGTTAGTTTAATTTTTCGGAAGATGTGTCGATATTATAAAAAGTGCTGGATTAGAAGTTGTTTCTGTAATGTTAAGAAAGTACGGGTACAGGTTATTTGTAATTTTTATTTAACCCAGTATAAAACGGTGCGTAAAATATAATCTCTTCGCATAAAGCTTTACAATTTACTAATGAGTGCATGTTATAAGAAAGAAGATACAAAAACTGCATGAGGAAGAGTGATAGGTATCTATAAACTATACCGCTTTAATTAATTTATGTCAGTAGTGCATGTGCACTTAATGTTCTTGACGCACCCGTGACAAAATATATTTGTTCGTTTCACTCGAAAGCTTATTATTGACAAACTAACAAAAAAAACACAAACAATTGGGTTAATTTTGTATCTTATTTTTGATGAATATGATTATAGAATAGAATAGAATAAAATAAAATAGAATAGAATAGAATAGAATAGAATTTTTTTTTTTTGTCAAATATTGGTGGAATTACATTTATGGTCTTATATCGATAACAGTTTATAGTGCACTATGTTTTGCCTTAAAGGCATACAAATATATCATAATCAATTGTTAAAATGCTAATAATAGTTTAACTTAATTATATAATAAGAAAAATTATTGAAGGTAATACAATAAATTATTAATATAAAATAGTAAACAATATAAAAAGTAATAAAATTCAATAAATAATAATAACTAATTTAAATTGCTTAAAAACAAATACTCTATAATTAATTACAAATTGTCATTAAAAAAATCATCAATATTATAACAGCATTTGTCATTTAATTTCTTTTCAAATTGTGGTATGGTCAAATTTTTTTGGAGTCAGGTATCTTATTATAAATTAGTGGGGCTTTACCAAAAAAGAATTTTTCATAAGTGCTGTTTTGCATTTAATAAGACATAACTTGTCTATATATTGGGTGCATAGTAGTAGGTAGTATGTCCTATTTTATATATGGCACCATGTCTTTTTATTCTGTCGTTTTGGGTATATTTGCAGCATTCATGCTTCTTGCTGATTGCATAATTCGAAATACAGAGACAAATTTTTAATCAGTGCCATAGAACTTTGAATAGCTTAGTTGGCAAAGCGATGATACGAAAAAATGTCACAGGACAAATCGTGCTTATTGGATTCCCCTTTTCTCAGTGATAATTTACATAATGATCAATACTCACAAAATTTAGATTTTTTATATTATTTTTATTAACACAACTCTATAAAAAAGCATTCTATGGTAACTGGCCGTCAAGAAACACGAGTAATAAACTCAAAGTAAAAAGCAGAAAATTACATGCCTCAATAAACAGTTAAATAAAAAGTGTTTTATACAGCGGCAGTAGTAAAATTTTGGAATAAAAGAGTTTATTAAAGAAAAGTCAATTACTTTAGAAGCAAATAAATTAACTCTTCGAGTGCTTTGTTTTATAGAACAATAGCAATCTTATGAGCTTAATACAAATTTAATAAGACCTCCAGCTTCGGTGACACAGCACTAGCGAATACGACTAGCCTAGTGTGATTCTGTTTTCTGTCAAGAAAATCTCATTAGTAAAATATTTAGTAAAATCTCATTAGTAAAATCTCATTAGTAAAATCTCATTAGTAAAATCTCATTAGTAAAATCTCATTAGTAAAATCTCATTAGTAAAATCTCATTAGTAAAATTTTGTAAAATCTCATTAGTAGCACGGATTTTGGGACTGTGCCCGAGAAACGGCAATTTTATATAGCAAGTCTAATTTTGTGTATAATTTGACTCTATTTCTTTGATTTACAACAAGAGATGCAGCGAAATTGATATCTTCTTTTCGCCTTAAATAGATTTTTAAAAAGCATTATTTGTGACCTGTTCGTAAATTCCTGTTACTGATACACGCGCGTGGTGTGTGTATCGTGCAAATAATCGTCGCAAGTTACTCGCACAAAATAACTTACATGAGTAAGTCATGCATGTAGTCCATACAAGCAACTTTTGCATGTAGCCAATGCAAGTGGATTGCGCATGGAGCCCATGCACACAGTCTGCGCATGTAGTCAAAGAGAGAAGCTTACGCATGTAGTCCATGTAAGCAACCTACGCATGTGCCCCCGAGTAGCTTGTGCATGTAGCTCGTGCTGTTGCTTGCCACTTATGTTAGGACCTTTAGTGAACATTCATAACAAATTTTATCTCCACACCTAGAAAATTAAACATAAGATACTGATTTGTTTAAGTCTAATTATCATTACTCGAATCACATTGAATTACAAACAAGGTACTAAGTTCAGTTCAAAGACCTTTTCTAGGTGAATACGATAAAATAAATGTTTGTACCACGGGGGTTGAAACGATAGGGTGAAATTAGCATTCAGATTACATACATAAGCTACTACCCTTATATATTTACTGTAAAGCTTTGATAACGGTAACGTAAATGGTATTGTTCATTTTGGTACTTCAAAATATAATAAAAGAGCATGCATGCACAGTTTAAACACAGATTTTTTTTTAATTTTGGAATTTACATTGGATGTGCCATATTTCTTGTGATAGTACACGCAAGCAGGCAAGCACATAATTGTTGCCAAAGCTTTTGCGGCAAAGCAATTCAAGGTGATATAAAACGTGTGTACGTTGCATATCACCTTGAATTGATTTTCCGGCAACACGTGAGTGATATATATCCCTCCGGGATAACACTAAAATCATGCTATATTGTTCACAATATCAATATTACAAACAAGGCATAGGCTACGTTCTCTAATTCGAATTTCGGTCACAGCGGTTAATCATAACGGAGACTGAAGACGCACATTTAATTACGACTATAATTATGTTATAGTGCAAATGTCTATGCGCAAACACTAGTGCACTCTCCAGTTTCTAACTCCCATGACCCGAAGCAATCCCATGGCAATCGAATACGACTAGAGAGAAATCAGGCGCAGAACCAACACTGTCCGCTTTTCGATGCACGAGGGTGTATAACACTGCCATCAGCCTAACTACGGGCTGCTACTGAGGATATCTTGTCAGGAAACTCAATAATTCTTTGTCCGGATCAAACATTCAAATTTATTTATATTTTTATATTTTGGGTATAATACATGGGAACAATATATAGCTTAATTATTTTTTATAGCACCACCAAAATTTGACTGGAAAGGCGTAACAATAATTTAAAGTAAATATATATTAAATTAACAATGTTTCATACAGAGTACAGAAAAAAATAAAAACAATAATATCAATATTCATTAAAATGCAATATGAAATTATAATTAAATTCAAAAAACAAGTTTCATCAACAGAATTATTAAAAATATAGTAAAATAAAATGCCAATATTGTAAAATCCGGTTGAATAGTCAACAGCAATGTTAAGTAAACAAAGGTTTTAAAAACGTCCATGCAATATGTCAGACCGGAGTTCAAAACTCGGGTTTTAGGCGGAGCGAATCAGATTAGCCGCGGGTAGCGCCCGCCGCGGAATTTACTGATAATTGCGTTACCCCACGACTTAGATAACGTCAAGACTTATCAAAATATGTATATGTAGTACTATGTATGTATATGCGGACAGAATGTTTTCATATACGTACGTTTTAATATTTTTCCTTAAAGGGACAAGAATTGTTTCATTGGCACTCTGTTTTGGGTGGTGATATCGAACGTTTAGTTATGTTCATTTATTTACTTTAGTTGCACGTATCGGATACTGGTTTAATTGCCTCGCCACTGCCACAGAATATATGTTGTTTGTGCGTTTCATTAAAGCACGTGAGACAAAGAGGCATGCCAAGACGCCATAGTAATTCGGTCCAACAATGCACACCTATAAAGGCTAATGATAATAATAGTAAGCAATGCCAATAATTAATTAGCACAAGAAGTGATTTACAAAAAACTTGGCATTTTAAAGTTCTTATAATTATCTCATCAATACAATTTATATTAAATATGTGCTATATCATTTTACACATTATTTTAATTTATTTATGAGTACAATCTATTAGGAATGAAATAAAATAGAACACATTGCAGTTTTATAGGATAATATTGACATTTATGTTTTCCGATGTCATACAAGTTAGAGATGGTGTTGCCATAATAAACACAAAACCTCGATACATCGATGATAGACATTACTTTAAGTTAATCAAAGCAAGCTTGCAAAGATAAAACTAATAATTATTATTAGTTCTTGTATTACTTTTGTATAAAAATTAAAATGAACTATTAAAATAGTCTTATATATAAAATTCTCGTGTCACAATGTTAGTTATCATACTCCTCCGAAACGGCTTGACCGATTTTTATGAAATTTTATATGCATATTTAGTAGGTCTGAGAATCGGCTACTATCTATTTTTCATACTCCTTAGTGATAAAGTACACATAAAAAAAAGAAAAATTACTTTTGACACAACGAAGTCTGTCCGGGCAGCTAGTAATTATATAATATAGCAATGGTAAATTACTATTTCGATTAATTACCTGTCAACATATCTTCGCACCTTTAATAAAACAGAGACTTATCTCAGTATTTTGGATTAAACAAATTTGAACTCTATTGCAAAGATTTAACACAAATATAATATTAGAATTTAACATATACAATAAGAGTTCAAATTGCCTTACTTTCAAATTTCGAGTTAAGTCGCTGTTTTATTAAGAGTGCGTCTTGTCTAAAGGCAACACTTTCACGTGAATGTATTTGCTTCCAAGTTCTATTACATAGTTTAGTCATTTCCTTATTTATATTTTAGAAAATATTACCGACTTGATACAAGGCAAAACTAGGATAAATATTAATATATTTTTTTAGTATAGTCAATTTCTTGTGCACCTCCGGCCTAATACTGGCATGCCCTTTTGTGTGATTCATAACTAATTGTTTCGAGGCTGAGCGTTCTTTGTGTTCATTGTAAGAATGTTTGTAAAGTCCTCCGCGACATACATATTATTTATTCACAGAGCGGAAGTTTTCAGTTTTCAAAAATATTGAATAGGTAACCTTGTAAATAAGTACGGCTACTGCGTTTTCGTTCATATCAACAATAATTTTAATAAATTATGATAAGTAGTTTAGAAGTTATGAGCGAACAAATAAGCATACATACATTTTATATATTTATTGTTTCACAGATAATTACAAAGGAACATTTTTTTTGTGTACCTACTTTATTTAGGCTACAATTTGTGTACACTGGTACGTAAAATATGAAGACCTGAGCTACCAGCAACCTTCCAATGACAAATTTTATATACAAAACTCACATAGCATAAAAAGTTGAAACAATGTACATGTATCAAAATAGATATATGTATATGTTACGGCTAAAGATGGGTGTGAACATCAACTTAAGATTAGCCGGCTACAACTAGGTTTAGCCGGCCACATGCGGTTAGTTTATGTTAGGTTACTTTTTAGTTTAGCCGGCTAAAACTAGGTGTAGCCGTACTTCGGCTATTAGCCGTAACATATACATACCCACATACATACCAGTCAAATTCATAACTCTCCTTTTTGCATCGTCGTAGTCGGGTAAAATTATCGTATTTATTTCATTACCGATAAAAACTATTTTGCTTGATATTTTGTTTATAACTAGCTAGTTAATCATACAAAAAATAGCAAAGTGTGAAATAAATGTAAATAAAAATATTATTTTTTAAAATAGCAAAAAAAATATAGCAGTTCGATAGTTTTTATATGTAACTAGCAAAATGGTAATGTCGCATCTCAATATAAATCATGACTACAATACTCAGTTTCCAACGCCAGCACATTACTAAGAATCTCTTTAGCTGAAATCCGACAGCACTTTTTACTTCGGTAATCGCACCTAGCATCTTACTATTAACAGTCGTATTTGAACGCTCACGCCATTGAACCAGCGTCACCATCTGCACAGACAGTAATCTTGTCTAAGCCCTCTATATAAAATATCTTAGCTCTTTTAAAATAAGTAAGAACTTTAATCCAGCAATATTAAAAAACACTTTCATAAATCTTTAGCCAGACTATCTGCAATTTCAAAAGTCTTACTACACTCATATATTAACATAATTCATAGTGCTATACATCACGAAAAATCGCGTGTAACAAGCCCTAAGTTAAATGAACTGCTCCCTAAGGAGTTTTCGAACAAGACTTAATATTATTATAGTAGACTCAGATTTTTCAAAAATCGAGATAAAAATCGTTTGAAGATTTTTTGGACGAATGCTTATAAAGAAAAAATAATATATATATATACATATATATATATACTAGCTGTCCCGACAGACGTTGTCCTGTACACACGAAAAAGAAAAAGATTCCCAAATCGAAACCATCCTCGAATCCACATGAACACACACAAAAATTTAAATTAGGAGGAGTTTAGTGACATACACACGTACAGTAGAATTATATATATATATATATATATATATATATATATATATATATATATATATATATATATATATATGTATATATATATATATATATATATATACATATGTATATATATATATAATAATATAATAATATCAGCCCTGTATTAATCTGTCCCACGAGCACGAGCCTCTTCTCAGTGTGAGAAGGTTTAGGCCATAGTCCACCACGCTGGCCCAGTGTGGGTTGGCAGACTTCACATAGCTTCGAGAACATTATTGAGAACTCTCAGACATGCAGGTTTCCTCACGATGTTTTCCTTCAGCGTTAAAGAAAGCGATAATTAAATATTTAATACACGTATAACTTCGAAAAGTCAGAGATGCGCGCCTTGGGTTCGGACTTGAGACCTCTGCGTGGCAGTCCAACGGTTTACCAAAAAAGAAAAAAAGTATATACATATATATACTTTTTGGAATATGGAGTGGTATACGACTCCTCAGCAGCATTAACCTAGTGGGAGACCCTTAGACTGCCACGGTCTTGGTAGAGGTCTCTAGTTCGATCCTAAGACACGCACGGGTAGGCAACGCACCTATGACTTTTTGTTTACCGCTCGTTTTAAAGGTGATGGTAAACATCGTGAGGGAACCTGCATATCTGAGAGTTCTCCATAATTTTCTAGAATATAATATAAGAAGTCTGCCAACCCGCACTGGGCCAGCGTGATGGAGTATGGCCTAACCTTTTTCCACTAAGAATAGGCCCGTGCCCAGCAGTGAGACAGTTTGTATACAGCGCTGGTATTATTATACGATTTGTCTCAGACAGACGTCTCAACAGTTAACGTAGCATTTTTGTTAATTCGACAATACACATGCTATGTCTACTTTTAGTGTTACAAGCATTCATTGTCGAATTTACAAAAAAGTTTCCGCATCTCTTCCAGCGTAAATAAGAAAAGAATTTGGTCTACTACCATATTATAAATTAAAGATTTGGTTAGATTATTGTAGCTGCGATATTCTGTAGAGAGTCAGACAGCGACACGGTTACGGAAAGAAACTGACCGAATGATTCGAAAAGTATACGAAGACGCATTCCATGCTCAATCTATAATTATTCGATGTCAGATTTTATTACAACTATTATCGAATGTTAAAATCACGAGGCTATCTGAAATAACTACTCCCAGTCTCCTTCATAGTTCCGTTAGCGGGACAAAATCCCAGAACCAACAAAAATGCCTCGACATGACAAAACATTGTAAAGAGCGCGATGCTTTTTTAGATTTGAAGTTTTTTTTTTTTTTTTTTTTTTTATACTCTAATAGGCTTGCGTTTGACCGCGATCTCACCTGATCTTAAGTGTAGATGCAGTCGACGATGGAGCACGCTTGCCTAGAAGATACCTATTCACTCGCGACTTCACCGCACGTGACCACATAGTTAATGGTATAGCAATACAATCAAAACAAATCACTTCTATTTTAGCTAGACCTATTCCATATTTCATCATGACCTTCCTCTAAGAATAAAGAATGTCTGGCATAGCAACTTGCTTCACAAATCAGTAACATAGTTTATTTCACCTATAAAAGCCTGTCCTTCAATAAAATTCTATGCATACAAACATGAGATGATTTTATGTATCTAATTTCTCTGTCTTGCTATTAATGAAACGGAATATATCAACTGTAAACTATCACGTGCTAGCCGTAAATATGGCACAGGTTCGCAACCGATGGTAGGTATCGAGAATTTATGGCTTGTGACTATTTATGTTTTTCAATTGGCTCCTAATATGATATTCGTTTTTACTCTGTACATGTTAATAAGTATTCGAAATAGTTGTTTTATCGATTACAGTGAAAGTTTTGAAATTGTAGTATGTATGTAGCTAGGAGTAAAAGAATTAGACAATTCATTGAAGGATGTTTTAGTAAAATTTGAGATTCAGACAGTTTTTTTTATATTCTTTTATTGGCGCCCAACGTGTTTCATACCAACTTGATACGATATTTTTTTAAATCTTTTCTCATTGATTGCTTTATCTTATTTCAAATGATCTATCATTGTCTAAAATATAGGTGGTTAACCTAACCCAATCAATTTATGTCACCCAAGCCGCGAGAAGAATACTCGATTGTAAATACTTTAAAAAGATAATTCTAATAGAGATACTTATATTTATGGGTTAGTCATTTTTTTTTTAATATGATAATTGAACATGATCGCGTTAATACCGGTTTTCCGTGTTATAAATAATTTTAAGTATCTCTATCTACCTATTAATCTGTTTACTATAGCATCTCGCGAAAACAACTAAATGGCATTTTATATGGTTTATAATTCCATAGCTTGAAGTCCAACTTTAAGTCAAACCTACATTTCATCTGATACCGTTTAGAAAAAGCGGCGATGAGGTACATAGTGCGAATTACGCAAATTAAGTTACAGGTGAATTCTAGTTCAGGCAGATAAAGTCTCGAAAATGCTAGAGCTCCTAATATTATAAAATGTATAGGTTTGTGAGGATGTTTGAATGTTAAATAATTTCCAATTTAATCATGCAAAAACTGTTTCTCGCTTTTGGATAAAATTTTGCACACAGATAGACCATGTACTGGATTAACACATTGGATAATTTCTATCCCGATAACGCGTTTCTTTAAGATAATAGACTAACCTAAATGTTATTGTTACAACACTTTAGTTCTGGGCTTATTTTGTAGATAGCGCTGCCTGCCACGTATAATACTAACTTTATAACTAATATTTGTTTGTTTGTAAAGCTTTGATGCTTTAACTACTCGAGCGCTCATCGTGAAATTTTGTTGCCAGTAATAGAAAAACATCTATAGGGTACCTTTCACCCAGAAAATAGTACATTGCCCGAGGTATAGAAAATTGACATAACCTACATTTGCGCAAGCGGAGCTGCAGGCAAAATCTAGTATAATCTGAACAACACCCTTCGCTTGCAAAAAACGAGAATGATAACGAGGGGATTTGGTGATTACTCATCTCTTATCACGTCCAAAGTAATTGCGACAGTACATATTTCTAAAAGCAATTTACACCGAAAAATATATGAAACAAGCATTACCGAGTTCGGTATCTCGCGGTCCATTCACAAGCGAATCTCATTCAGGGCTCCTAATTGCCAAAACAGTAGGCCCCCATTCATTGGCTGTCTCTATAACCTTAGATAAACGCCTAAGATTAAATTAATTACGCCAGAAAAGATGAAAAGATTCCGGGTCAAAAAAATTTGGTCCAAAATTTGGGGAGAAAATATTTGATAATGATTTCGGATATGAATGTGGTTGGGTATTGCTTATCGTGATGGAAAAGGGTCATGTCTTCCTTAGGGTAACGGGTTGTAGCTTATTTAATGTGTATCAGATAAGGTGATGATTGAAATTAACTTTTAACTTGTAAACTTTTAATTTATCGCAGCAAATCTTAGGTTAAAGTGGGTTAATAAAACAAATATTAAACAGCGGGTCTTAATAAGCAATGTGCAATTGTTAAAAAATGAAATACGAAAATGCTTTCACATCGGAATGTTAATCAATTCATTGTCAGTGATTGTATTTAGAATCAAGATTGGTTGATGGCTTATTGTCGATGAATCGATGGTAGTTACAGAGTGCCTAGTGCGAGATTGTTTTACATTAACGTGATTGAAACGTTTACCGCATATGGCTTTCTGATTGGTTAAGAGCTTGGAGCGAACCAATCAGAGCACTAAACGTCATAAACATGTCGATCGCGTTAAGATAAAACAAACTCGCACAGATGATGGTTATCCAATATTTCGATTTATTTAAACCTTTACGCATTGATAATCTTACTCGCGTTGGTAAGTATTAATAGGTATAGGTACATATAGTGCAAATATTTAAATATAAACTGGAAGAATAATACCGTTTGCTATCAGCTTGGAATCCAGTCGACAGCAAATATAAACGACGTTGCAATGATGCAGTTCTTCAGTGTATAGACGTCGTTAATGTTATGTGTCGAAATACCGTCATTGCGAATGTAGATCAATGTAACATCCAAAAATGATCTGCTCTCAACCAAGCTGACTTGCAAATTTCACGAAATATATTTTTGGAATATTGCGCACATATAGGTATATACACATTAGATTTTGCTCGCGGCTTTGCTCGCCTATATGCAGATTAGATTAGATTAGATTAGATAAGTAACCGTACTTTTTTCTGGATACAAGGTACCCTATGCCTTACCCTACACTTACTCCTTTTTATTCCCCTGACTACGTGTATACGAAATTTCATAATGATCGGTCGAGTAAAGACGTGAATGCATATCAAACAAACACACCGCAACACCTCTGCTGCAACCGCGGAAACCCTCAAACGGCGCAAATATAGTAATTTAGTTGGAAATTACATTTTTGAGCCGTTTGGGGTGGATACCCTAGGTTCATGGGGTCCGAGCGCTCGTATTTTGTACAGGGAGATCGCAAAACGTCTGATCGACGTTTCGCGTGATCAGAAGGCTGGTCTTTTTTAGCCCAAAGAATCAGCATTGCCATTCTACATGGCAATGCTGCCAGTCTTCTGGGCACGTTACCAGTTGACAGCGATGCTGAAGAATTCTACGATGCCTAAACCATTTTTGTAAATATTTAGTATTATAATTATTTGTGTTTTTGTAATTATGTTAATTATGTTATCTTTTTTAGTACATTTGTAAATATAGGTTATCCAATAAATTGTATAAGTGTACCGACAATATACTAGATGGCGCTGTTATTAAAGTTCTAACAAACTCACATTCGCATTTATATTATAACTAATATAAATGCGAATGTGAGTTAAAGTCAAGCACAGTAAGTCAGTATCCTAACGGATTAGGATTACGGCTTACTGTGGTCTTTACGTCCCAAGTAAAGATGATGCCAAGCTTATTGCCTGCTATCGCGGACAGTTATAGACTTCGTGCTGGTAAAAATAATTTGTTGCCAGAAGTATCGAATTCGATACTTTATGCACATCAGTCGCATTCACGCCATAAAGGCAGCACATTTTAAATTTAATAATTCCTCCTTAAATATATTAAAATTAAACTTCTTTATACGGTTTCAATCGCATTGTTTATTTTAAATATAAACATTCGCGTAAATGTCAGACAATATTATACTCCTATATTATTTTACACGAGCATTGACTTTTAAATAATCAACCTCGAGTATTTAACAGTTGAAAATACTTCCAAAAAAATGATAGTTTGGGCATGTACAAAAATTGGACGAAAAAAGACTTACTAAGAAAGTTCTTCAGACTGAATTTCGGTCACGGCGGCCAGTCTTAGCGGAGACTGGCCTTCTGCACAGGAGATATTATAGTGCACAAGTGTATGTGCAAACACAATTGCACTTTCTGTTCCTTAACTCTCATGATCCGACACGACCGGAGAGTACCAACGGCTTTACGTGCTTTCTGAGGCATGGGGTGTCTAACACCGCCAATTTCCTAACTCCGGGCTGCTATTGAGATTTTTTAACAGAAAAACACGATAACTTTTCTTGGCCCGACCCGGGATTCGAACCCGAGACCTCATGCACAGCAGTCACATTCACTACCGCTGCGCCACGGAGGCAAACACTTCTGAAAGTAATTATATCAAATAATAGAAAGTTCTGTATGATTATTTTCGTGATTCAGGTCTTATTTTATTAACAAACATACTATAACTACAAGGCATCATAAGACTGCACTTTATGTTACACTTACTCTATACTTATATTATAAAAGAAGCAAGATTTGATTTTTTGTTTGTAACGATTTAACTCAAAAACTACTCAACTGATTTTGAAAACTCTATCTTCGTCTTAAAGCTATATTATCACCGAGTATCTTATCTTATGTGGGGGCCAGTCAGTGCAGACCGGCGACACTTCGACCCAATGGGATCTTTTGTGTCGATACTCTCCCAATAACGACTGCCATAGATGTTCATGGCAGCCGGGACCGACGGCTTAACGTGCTCTCCGAGGCAAGGAGCAGGCGATAATTGTCAATCAATACGCACATAATTTCGAAAAGTCATATAACTTCCAAAAGTCAGAGGTGCGCGACGTGGGTTTAAACACGAGACCCTCTGCATTGCAGTCTGTTGGTCTCCCCACTGAGCTATCGCTGCTCTTATCACCGAGTAAGATAGGCTATAATTTATTTACGAAAGCAAAGCCGCGGGCTAAAGCTAGTATAATATATTCTGTTAATAATTACACCATATTTCATTTAACATACAGTTAAATCCTCCTTCAGAGTGAAGGGGCATAATGCCAAAAATAATTTTTACTTCCAGCCTAAATAACCTTTTCGTTTGCCCGAATCTGTTCAAAGTTTTTGTGTCTGGGCATACCACCCATTTAAGCTACGAAATTCCGTTTGGTATTAAAAATTGTTTCCTTCGAGTGAGCACTAAAAATTTGGCTGTATAAACAGTTCATTTCATTCTGTTTAAGAATATGCTACGTTGAAGTATTTTCGGCGGCGAAAACAACCGTTTTGAATATAAGATACTTTATATTATTCAGGGTTAGGCAGTATTGCTATTAGATTTCCCATATTATTTTCATTCTTTTACTAAAAAATACAATTTAATTTACAGATTACCAGTATTGTCGGCCTCGATGGCGTAGTGGTTATTGTAACCAACTGCCACGCCTGAGGAGGCGTGGCAGTCGGTTGTCGCGCAGGAATCCGCGAGAGATCGCGGGTTCGATTCCTGCACAAGTCAAACATTTGTGTGCATGAACATGGATGTTTGTCTTGATCTGGGCGTTTCTATGTATAATATGTATACATTTACAAAAAAAAACATGTATGTATGATTATCCATTGTCTAGTACCCATAGTACAAGCTCTGCTTAGTTTGGGCTAGATGGTGTTGTGTGTATGTGATAGAATATTATTATTATTATTATTATTCTTGTTAACCCCTCCAGCTAAAGCTTGTTCTAGAAAATCTATTCCAGTAGCCCTTACTAGGTCTCCGCCCAGGTGAGAACATGTGATTTTTTTTCTACTCATCTGTATCGTAACGTCACCAGCTGGGATTAGTGGAATCTTATATACATTTATATCTACCATTTTTTTTTTTTTGCGTGGGGTATGCATGACGCATACCCCTCCGCGGGGGCGGGCGGAGGGGTTATGTCGGACTCGCCGGGGTAAAATAAGATGTTAAGATGATAAAGTACCTCCCGGAATACCGACTAAACCTACCACGGTGTTCCTCGACAAAACCACTATCGACGGGGCCGCGCGAATCACTTTCGCATGCGTTCGCGACCCCGCCGAGGTTTCGGCCCGCCGTATGAAACGGCAGGCCACTACACGAAAGACCTACCCTAAAGGCACTTCTACCACTCCCTACTGTCCCCCCTAGAGGGGAGACGGACTCAACACAGAGGCGCGCGTGGGAACACGCACGCCGCCTCTCGGACCTGGTGCTGAACGGATGGCGGGCAGGCCCACAAAGCCCGCCACCCCCAGGTCAAACCTCAGGGTGGCTGGAGGTCGTCCCGCGCCCTCCGGCGCCCGGCTCTGCGGTTGGGGAGAGGGTTCAAACGCTCCCTCTCCCGCTCCGCCGCCTCCTTGATGGAAATGACTTCCTCACAAAAGGAGGCGACGGCGTTCCACGACCTCTCACTCCGGACCATAGACTGAACTACGGCCGGGAGCGAGAGGGCAACCAATCCGACTGCCGTGATCAATTCACGGCGCTGCGATGCCCAGGCGGGGCAAACCGCCAAAGTGTGCAGCGCCGTGTCCTCAACTACGTCGCGGCAGTCGCCGCAGTGGTGACAACCGGGCGTCTCTTGCCGGCGTATACGACACAGGAACTGGCACAAAACAACCGTGGCCAGTCATTACCTGTGTCAGCCGGAAGGTGAGGGCGCCATGGCGCCTCTCCAGCCACTCCTCAAACACGGGACTTACCGCCACGATCGTGGGATCGTGGCGTGCCCGACATTTATCTCTACCATGCCAGTTTGATAATAAGTACTGGCGAGGATAAAATAACTTAGTAAATTGAAAGTATTATATTTGGCAAATGCGTATATTTTCCGAATAATTTAATAATAATAATATAATATTCTACCACATACACACAACACCATCTAGCCCAAACTAAGCAGAGCTTGTACTATGGGTACTAGACAATGGATAAACATACATATGTATATACTTTTTTTTTTGTAAATACATGCATATTATACCTAGAAACACCCAGACCAAGACAAACATCCATGTTCATGCACACAAATGTTTGACTTGTGCGGGGATCGAACCCGCGACCTCAGGCGTGGCAGTCGGTTACACTAACCACTACGCCATCGAGGCCGACAGATTTTTATGTATTCTTGTATTTACTCTATACTATATATTATTTTACTAAACGATTAAACTCGTAGACGTGCCCTACATTTAACAAAAGTCAAATTTCTAGACGGTAAGCTCTTATCTGACACACAATGCCAACATGATCTGGGGGTCTACCGTGAAACGCGTTATACGCAATTGCGTACGTTCGTTCGTGCTTATTCTTACCATGAAACATCATTCGCGCCGACATTCGTCACGAATATCGTCGTATGACATTTGTACGTCCTAAAAAATCCGAAGTGTTTTCATGGTAGGTATATGCTTATTATTTCGTTCGTAATTCGTTTCGGCACGTCATTGCGTAAAAACATTTTTACGGTAGACCCGCTGAATTATAAATATAATGTTATCATGCTCACTCATATTGAAATTATCGTACACCATCATTCTCTATCATGTAAATGTAATATGCAAAGTCACTCATTTATGTGAACTTTTTGTAGTATCTAAGTACATCGAGAGTACATCTATGACTACTATACTATTTTACAATAATTATAGTTATATCAGCCCTGTATTAAATTATCCCACTGCTGGGCCCGGGCCTCTTTTCAGTGTGAGAAGGGTTCGGCCATTGTCCACCACGCTGGACCAGCGCGGGTTGGCAAAGTTCAAAAATCTTTGAAAACATTATGAAGAACTCTCAGACGTACAGGTTTCTTCAGATGTTTTACTTCACCATTAAAGCGAGCGATAAAGTCAGAGATGCGTGCCTTTCGACCGATTTCAAGACTCACAGTCCGTTATTCGGTTATCAGTGCCATATATTAATTTGTTAGTTAACCAATATACATATATTATACGGATTACTCTGTTTAATATAATATGGCATGTGTTTAGATTAAATGTAATATATTGGTTTGTTACACGTGGTTAGACAACTGACAAATTTGTCAATTAAACTGTCTTTATCATGCCTATTCGTCATGTCAATGAAACGATTACAATGCAACAAGCAGCAGACATAATTGTGTGGTCTAATGAACGTAATGGGTTTATATATTTGTCTCTGTGATGCAACGGTCGTGAATGTGGCTGCTGTTAATGAGGTCACGGGTTCGATTCCTTAAAGTGTTATCGGGTATTTAGGTCAAGAAATTCTTATTACGTGGTGAAAATGTGCACACCCTTATTGATTGGGACATATGGGACATGAAGACCATGGTTAGTAAAATACGAGTGAGTTTCTAGCCAGTTCTTCTCATTGGCTCTGCGCTCTTGCTTTGCTGAACATAGCAACAGTTAAATGATTACATCTTCAGGAAACTTGCTGCTACCTCTGTGCCAAATGTAGTGGGTTCAATCCCCATACAGTACAGAAATTTACGTGATCCACAAATACCTTATTCGAGTTTGGGTAGTCTTTGGATCATTGCTCGAATGTTTGTTAAGTCCTCTGTGTCGCGACACAGAAATTATCCATAGTGCAAAAGTTGCATTTAGCAGAAAAAATGAAAAGAAATATAGCATATTGACGTATCTAAGAATCTTCACATACAGCGTACTTATAATAAATTTGATTCATCAGGTCAATTGCAATTAGTCGCTGTCTACCGTATTTTACACAAGCATATTCTAAAAAGTTGGATATTGGAGCAACATTCTTTATATTTATTAGGATAATTTACGACCTTGGTGGCCCAAAATATTATTGCTTCTGTTCTAGTAGTTCTTAGTACAGAGTCAAGAACAGTGCCTAAAATACTGGAATGCGTGCTCTCTATAACGCAAGACCTAAAACCATAACTAGTGAAGTCTGGGTATACTACACCATTAGCTACTCCTTCGAGGATATAGGCATCATCTCTACTAATATTTTAAGCTGAAGAGTTAGTTTGTTTGTTTGTTTGGTTAAACGCGCTAATCTCAGGAACTATTGCTTCAAATTGAAAAATGATTTTAGTGTTGGTTTGAAGGCATTGGCATAAAAAAACATACTGTTGAATTGATAACCTCCTCCCTTTTTTTTGAAGTCGGTTAGAAACGGGAAAAAATCTCTTACTTATGTGAAGCAGACGACGTTGCGCGGGTCAGCTAGTAAACATATATAATACTAGCCGATCCGCGCAACTTCGTCTGCTTCACATAAGTGATGCTTCCCGTTTTTGCAACATTTTTAATTAATGCTCCGCTCCTTTTGGTCGTAGCGTGATGTTATATAGCCTATAGCCTTCCTCGATAAATAGGATATCCAACACTAAAACAATTTTTCAATTCGAACCAGTAGTTCCTGAGATTAGCGCCTTCAACCAAACAAACATATATAGCTTTATAATGTTAGTATAGATTACACAACTCCGTATTCAAGATCATACCAATAATTTATACGCATACGGCATATAACTCACGCAGCAAATACATTCAATTTGGGCATCAATAACCCATTGAACAGAGAGCGGAATTTGAGTGGAATGTCGGGAATTTCAACCAGCCCGCCTGAATTATTGTGGTTCACAGGTTGAAGTGGATGGATCCAAAGGTTTATTAGGACTGGGTGATAGAATATGAGATAAAAATAGGAACCTATACATGATAATAATAATAATATATTATAGATTTAAATAAAAATGTATTTTTATTATTCTGACTTTAAATAGCTTGACTTATTTAATGTAAGCATAACAATAAAATAACGTTTTAACAAAATTTAAATAATATGGTTTATATACACTGATGAATATACAGGTGTCCGGTAATTAATGGATAAGCTTGAAATGTCGTGGCCGTTCACAAAAAAAAAAGAAACAATATCTATCCTAACTACTATCTGAGATATGATTTATTTTTTGATTATCATGTTTAAGGGCCTCCTATGCGCCAATGACCTTGAGCGTTTAACGTTTGCGACTCACTTCTAAACATTTTACGATAATTAACTGCCACGTAGTGAGATGTAGCTGTACTATGATAATTTACAGACAATCCAAAATAAAGAAATTGTACTATACTACTATTAGACTAATTCTAAACTATTTATTATCTTAGGTTAATCACATACACTCAAAGATTGATAAAATTACGTAAATATACGAGAGCGTTTTGGGGAAAAAATTGCACACGTCCGTCCGTCACAAAGGCTGGCGCCGTATGCCGCCCGTCGCCCGCGCAGAAACCCGCTAGAATGATTCGACCGAAAACTCAAGAAAACAAGTTTTTAAATGAAAAATAATAGTAAATAAAAAAAATTGCAATAAATGTATTCTCTACATATAAATGTGAGTTTTATATTCATACGTCTACAGATGAGGAAGTTTATACATAAACTTTGTGAAATCAATCATTTTTAATATTGCTTGTATATCTCATAAAAAATAAAATATAAAAAATATATATGTATGGAATTAAAGTTTATAAATCGAAGTATTGTTTAAATGTTGTTTGAGAATTGTGGGACATCATTTAAGGTACTAGATACGTTGGGCACGCCACGATCGTGGCGGTAAGTCCCGTGTTTGAGGAGTGGCTGGAGAGGCGCCATGGCGCCCTCACCTTCCGGCTGACACAGGTAATGACTGGCCACGGTTGTTTTGGCCAGTTCCTGTGTCGTATACGCCGGCAAGAGACGCCCGGTTGTCACCACTGCGGCGACTGCCGCGACGTTGTTGAGGACACGGCGCTGCACACTTTGGCGGTTTGCCCCGCCTGGGCATCGCAGCGCCGTGAGTTGATCGCGGCAGTCGGATTGGTTGCCCTCTCGCTCCCGGCCGTAGTTCAGTCTATGGTCCGGAGTGAGAGGTCGTGGAACGCCGTCGCCTCCTTCTGTGAGGAAGTCATTTCCATCAAGGAGGCGGCGGAGCGGGAGAGGGAGCGTTTGAACCCTCTCCCCAACCGCAGAGCCGGGCGCCGGAGGGCGCGGGACGACCTCCAGCCACCCTGAGGTTTGACCTGGGGGTGGCGGGCTTTGTGGGCCTGCCCGCCATCCGTTCAGCACCAGGTCCGAGAGTCGGCGTGCGTGTTCCCACGCGCGCCTCTGTTGTTTCGAGTCCGTCTCCCCTCTAGGGGGGACAGTAGGGAGTTCTTAGATGTGCCTATAGGGTAGGTCTTTCGTGTAGTGGCCTGCCGTTTCATACGGCGGGCCGAAACCTCGGCGGGGTCGCGACCGCATGCGAAAGTGATTCACGTGAACTAGCAATATTCCTACTGTTGTGTTTCGTTCGATGAGTGAGTACCGGAGGCCCAATCACCTTCTCTCCCCCTTCCCGCTCCTTCTCCTTCCCACTTCCTTTCCTAAAGGGTCGGCAGCGCGCAAGTGATGCCTCTGGTGTTGCAGGCGTCCATAGGCTACGGTGACCACTTACCGTCAGGTGGGCCCGTACGCTTGTTTGCCAACTTAGTTGTATAAAAAGAAAACAGTATTTGTACTATTGCGTTTCGTTCGGTGAGTGACAGCCGCGATAACCCAATCACTCCTGAAGTTGAATGCTTCTCTTCCTTACGCTCATCCCCTTCATTTAAACTACGGAAACTGCTTGCCATCAGACAGTGGACCATGTGCTCGTTTACTATCTTTTGGTTACCGCTTATCGTCAGCTGGGCCGCTGATTGGACTGCCACCAGCACCAATAAAATTAGTTACGTGATCATAATTTATTTAGAAATAATATTATATTGATAATATTATGCGAAACAAATAAACTCACATTCGCATTGGCGAATGTGAGTTTGTTTGTTTCGCTTAGACGTCTTTACTATTTCGATCATCATAAAATTTCGTATACACATTTTCAGTAAATATAACGTACCTTTCTTCCAAAAGAAGTAAAGTGCCCGAGCAAAGCCGAAAGTTTAGTGATTTTTAAATAAAGAACATGCCAAAGTTATTTTGTTTATAACGTTTTAAATGTATGTGTCTTATGTGTGGCCAGTGGGATCTTTTGTGTCGACACTCTCCCAATAACGACTGCCATAGATGTTCATGGCAGCCGGGACCGACGGCTTAACGAGCTCTCCGAGGCACGGAGCAGGCGATAATTGTCAATTAATACGCATATAATTTCGAAAAGTCATATAATTTCCGAAAATTAGAGGTGCGCGACATGGGTTCGAACCCGAGACCCACTGCATTGCAGTCTGTTGGTCTCCCCACTGAGCTATCGCTGCTTAACGTTTTAAATACTAAACTTTTAAACCTATATTGACATAATTTTGTATCGAGACAGCTAGACAGTTCGGAAAGGACATAGACTACTTTAAAATAATGAGGGAAGTTACGGGTAACTGATACTTTGGATAGTTTTACAAAAAGGAGAACTGTGTAGCTCGTCTATGTAAAACGCAAATATCCAAAAGTTTGCTTATGAAACATCAAAAAGTGCCAGTTTCATTGAAACGTCGGAGAAAGTGTAAAATTAAATTAAATCTAAAATGTTTTAATAGCTTAAATAATAATTTTATTAGCTTAAAAATTAGTAAAGTTTAATAGTAGTAGTAGTGTAACAATTTTCAAAATTATGTAATAAAGTGTCAAATAAACAACGTTATAAAATCCGTATATAGTAGTTTAAATGAATAATATTCGCGTAAACAGAAGACAATATTATGCCAGTTTCAGCTTACTCTAAGTTCTAGAAACACAAACTAAAATATTTTAATTTGAATCTCAGTTAAAGCTTTGCTGTGTGTCTTTGCTTTATAAAGTTTTTTGCTTATGAAACATCAAATAGTGCCAGTTTCAGCTTATTCTAAGTTCTAGAAAGTCAAACTAAAATATTTTAAGTTGAATCTCAGTTAAAGCTTCGCTGTATGTCTTTGCTTTATAAAGTTTAAGTTATTAACTATTTTTGCTTATTTCCATCCTATATAGCTTTTTTGAAAATAAACTCATATCACGGTTTTTTACTGCATATGTATGTATCTTATGTGAGGGCCAGTCAGTGCAGACCGGTGACACTTCGACCCAGTGGGATCTTTTGTGTCGACACTCTCACAATAACGACTGCCATAGATGTTCATGGCAGCCGGGACCGACGGCTTAACGTGCTCTCCGTGGCACGGAACAGGCGATAATTGTCAATCAATACGCACATAATTTCGAAAAGTCATATATCTTCCGAAAGTCAGAGGTGCGCGACGTGGGTTCGAACCCGAGACCCTCTGCATTGCAGTCTGTTGGTCTCCCCACTGAGCTATCGCTGCTGTAAAATGGCACACGGTATGCCTACTCCTGCCTTGAATTATGGGTGGGTCGCTGATACTGAAACTACCTTAGCGACTCACCCAGATAGATCTTAATCCTGGATTAATACATAGGACTATATATTTTATATGCGATCTCGTAGAATTCACGAGGGCAAAGTTGCGAGCAGAAATTATAATATAAATGTGGAATTTTGTGATGGTATAATTATGAATTGTTATTCGATCACCGGTATACGGCTAGAAAGATTTAGATGAAACATGGCACATAGATAGACCGTGTCGTAGAATACTACATTTTCCTTGTATACGTTCTCTTAGGATTGCGCAAGCAAAACTGTAGGCAGCAGCCCGTATGTATTAACTATTTAGATGTCTATTATAACTTCGCACAAAAATGTTGTTTAAATTGGCAAAATGCCGAAATTTACACCACATTTATATAATGAAATCTCGGCTATTAAACGCCGAATTAATGTGATTTATTTCAAGCTAAGTTAAAACAAGTTAACGAGTAATTAGTAAGTACTTACCCTTGTACGTTTACTGCCGCAGTCGCCGGGGATTTGTGCTTCGCTGCACTAGAATTGAGATGTTCATTTCATTTCGTATTTACGTTTTCTATTTTTTGTTGTTAAAGGCTAATTTATTTTAGAACGCTGTGATTTGTTTGAAAAATACTGTTGTTGAAATTAGATTAAATTTTTTAATTTATTGATTGAAAGTTCATTGACAAATCTTTATACACTTATGATTTAAAATAGTTATATCTGAATGACGGAATGTTATATCTATTATCTTACGTTTTCAAAGCTAAGGAATTGTACCAAGTGATATGACTTTACAGGTGTATGTAACATTTACATTTTATTTTTCTTTTCTTAAAAAGACAAATCCCGCACTAGAAATAATTCCTGTGTCGCGGGAGACTTTACAAACATTTAAACAACGGACACTAATAATCCCAGACACGGAACAACTGTTTATGAATGAAACAAATTTTTGTGTGATACGTCCTTGGGGGGTTGCACCCACAAGACGGTGCAGCGGCAGTCACATAATATAATGATATATTTATAATTAAGCAAAATCCGTTCCGTTTCTTACACACAGAATATATATTAAGAACACAGTAGGTACCTGAATACAGTGAGCTTTTAACTTTATGTACACATTTAACACCGTGTCTGCTCGGTAATCGAATCGACGTGCAACGAATGTGTGGAATTGCAACCCACGATCTTACGATTGCAAGTCAAAATCTTACTCACTAAACTTCCACACTTTGGTGTTTTGTATTTTATGTTTATATTTTATTTTAACTAATCTACTAAATCTTGTAAAAAAAAACATGTTTGATTATATTTTATTTAATATTATGCCTACACTTAAAACAGTCTCTGGTTATTAATCGAATCGTTGCAATGTGTGGAATTTGAACCAAGACATCTCAATTGCAAATCAAATGCCTTATCCAATGAGCTAACTTCGCTTTTATCTTCTACTAGCTTGTTGCCCGCGACTTCGTCCGCGTGGACTTTAATTTATTACCCAACACCTACTTTTAATTTGTTATCTAATTTTAATATATAAAACTACAACTAAAGAAATTTATAAGTTTAACTACACCTATATAGGTGTAGTTAGCTATATATATAGCTAATGCTTAAAAACTACCTACTAATATTTAGAAACTACCTACTATATCTAAAGAGTTATATCTTTTGAATGAAATGTCCGATTTTAATAATTTAAAAAGTATTTTACCGCTATTGAAACGGCTTTTAATAAAATATTATTTAATGGGATAGGGATTAATACAGAGGTATGAATAATATGGTTTGATTATTGTCGGCACTTTTATCAACTTTTAAAATGTAAAAAAGTAGTTATATTAGCATAACTACAATAGTTGGACATATGGTATTCTACCTTTTTTTGTAGATATTGATACGTTCTATAATACTGTAGAACATTTATTTGTTCTATCATCAATAGTTTCCGCAGCGCACGTGATGACAGATTTTTATGACAAATTTTTTCACGCCTTGGGTTATACTATTGCATTTTTATTAGGGATCCCTATTTTTTTTGAAAATTTTATGTACCCTACGTCACTCAGTGAAGATGCAGCTTTCTAATGGTGAAAAAATTTTTGAAATTGGTCCAAGTGTTTTTGTGTGAAAATATTACAAACATACATACAAAAACACAAATGTTTCCTCTTTATAATATTAGTTTAGATTAGTTGGACAAACGCACGGATAAAAATGTTTTACGATTTTATTATGACTTATAGATTTCTACCACCTTCGCTGTTTAATTCATACATAGAATAAAAGAGGGCGTAACGAATTCATAAGTTTACTCATCTTTTATTCAAAATAAATACGCAAGTGAAGTTTATTTAAAGTTGTCTACCGTTTTAAACGCAAGAGACGGCGCTTATTAAGTATGCGGAACTGAGACAAAACTATCCGTTTATCAGCTTGCAACTTAGTTGTGCTGGATTTTTAGAGGTCTAAGTGATGAGCTGGATAGTAAAGTGACGCGTATAATGTTATTCGAATGACATCCGATTGTTATTCGAATAGTTTTGTGTATTACGAGTAATCTTCTCATAGTAATGTCCAAAGATTTAAATTATAGTTATAAAATAATAATATCATAATATCAGTCCTGTATTAAGCTGGCCGTAAACACACATTTTCTTGATCAGGTTTTCGAAACAGGGATTCAGATTCGTCATTCCGTCAGCTTTGCGCAGACGTTGGGTTTTTTCATCAGGAATTAGTATTACCAGTAAGTTCGGTAACGCCATCGTGTCTAGCTAGCTCTGAGTGCCTAGTGCGAGTTTGTGTTAAGTTATCGCGATCGACACGTTTATGACGTTCGGCGCTCCGATTGGTCCGCTCCAAGCTCTTAACGAATCAGATAGCCAAACGCGGTTAACGTTTCGATCGTGTTAAATTAAAAACAACTAAGTACCCTGATTGGAAATTTACATTCGTGTGCGGCAGTACATACAGAATGTTAGTGAGCGCTGCGTTCGGAATGACGCCATTTGGTTTTTTCCGTTCTTCATTCGGAACACACCGGCGAGATTCCGAATCGAACAACGGGAATTATTTTCGCACAGAAAATATAAGAACGTGTGCGGTATATAGCAAATTCGTATAAAAAGTGTGCATTCGGGTATCCAAATCTGTTTCGGAAACCAGATCAGGAAAGCGTATGTTTGCGGCCAGCTTTAAACTGTCTCAATGCTGGGCACGGGCCACTTCTCAGTGTGTGGGTTAGGCCATAGTCTACCACACTGGGCCAGTGCGGATTGGCAGACTTCATATATCTTTGAGAACATTATTGTCATGCAGGTTTCCTCACGATATTTTCCTTCACCGTTAAAGCAAGTGATAATTATCTATTTAATTGGCACATAACTTCGAAAAGCCAGATATGCGCGCCTTAGGATCGAATACGAGGCCTCTGCGTGGCAGACAGATGGTTTCCCATTATGCTGTTGCTGCTGTTCAAATAATAAATTATAGTTATACTACTACGTTCAAACATGACCACCTTTCTGGACGTTCAGTTGTGCCATGACACACAATGCCTACATGACCACTAATTTATAAATACAGTGTGACTGGTTAGACATTGTATATACTGAAGGACATGATAATCTATGGTCAGAGGTAAAGTATAAAAAAAAACTGTGTAACCTGCTAAGAAAACCATTATGAAAATTTGTATGAAATATCCATAAAATATGGACACTGCGCGCGTCGTCGCGTCGCATACAGCTGTCAAGCGTGCCGCGCTACCGAGGCTAATGATCTTTGATAAGAAAAGGACGGAGGGGGTGCAAATTCGGGAGTGCGGGGTACGGTAGTGGGGGGCGGGGGCGGAGGTTTTGTTTAGCTTTGTATATGCGCAAGAGTGTTTTACATTAAGTTTTTGTTGGATAACTAAATCAAATTTTAAGTACCTACCTATTTTTTTATAGATATTCGGTTCCAGAATCGAGTACTGAATACCCTTCTTCAATATGTCCAGTCTTTTTTACCAATCAGCCTGTATAGTATAGCTGTATACCTATATTCAAAATTGTACGCTATAGTTCTCTATGCTGTAATTACAATGTGTGACTTCACCCATCTTACTGTCAAAACTTTTACATTTTTTGTGCGATCTATGTAAGGAGATATCAATGTTTATCTTGCTAATAAAATAAATGTGAAAGTTTGTGAATAATTATGTTTGGATTTTCGTTATATATCACACGTAAGCTGTTGAACGGATTTGTATGAGACTTACAACACAGAAAGAACTAGTCCTCTATTATAAAATAAGATAATTTTATACTAGAAATACTTGCCTCTGGTATTTACGCAGTCAAAGCGATGGGCAGAAGCTAATTTAAATACATTTTGAATACTGTTGTGCACCTCGCCACTGGCAACTACAAAGAAAGTCAGGTCTTTCAATGTCGGTGTTTAAATTAAAATGGCCAGTAAGGTACGACTGTTAAATAGCTTACATGTCCATGTCAATCGGTTATCGTTGTCGAGGGACGTTTGCGACTTTTATGATATTAGGGGTAACTGTCAATTATTTGAATGCTAGATATAACAAAAACCTATTGTGTCTAGCCGTCGCGTCGGTGTGCCGCTACCACTCAAAAGCTTAAAGAAGAAGAAACATTGAACCGCTTTGTTGGTCCTATTAATTAAGTTTTGGGTATATTTGCAGCCGATCCTGACAAAGATCCTGGATAACATTTTCGAGTCAGGCAAAGTGTTATCAGATTTATCTTTTAGTAAGTTCTCAATAGAAGTAACAGGCCCACGTTTTATTACTAGGCCTCAAAACATAGCCAGAAAAATGTGAATGCCAATTGTAGGTCTATTCCTTCGGAGCCATTATGCTAACGTAAGACTTTCTTCTTCTCTTTTTAAATGTGAAGTAGAATGATTGAGTAATTCCTCTCTTTCGAAAATCTCGATTTTGTAACGTTGGGTTTTTAGTAACTTGGTGACACACCGGTAGTGAATATTCATGCTGTGCATATTTATGCACAGCAGTCGATTTCACTTCTGATGGACCAGGTTGGATTTCACAATAGAGAAAATTGTCATTGATTTTTATGATCCAGAGATTTTTTGTAGCAGCATGGGTCTGAAGCAGTGCCCAGTAGATAGTTATAAGCTCATTCCCTATTAGGTGGGCCCCTAAGCCATAGCTAACGAAATAAAGATATAAAACGCAATTATTTGACCCTGACCCTTTAGGGATATGGGCGTGACACTTTGCTTATATGTCCAGTTATACCTTAACCTCTTAATCCTTTTAAGTGTATGATACAAAATCTTACAACTTGTGCCCCTTCAAAAGAAACATTTCAAGCATCAACTTAGTTAGTTTACCCACTTGATGGAAATAAAATGTAGAGCATTACTGTTTACAAAAGAGGCTTAAAACTTTATTTCATTAAAATATTTGTGATAGGTTGAAAGTTTTACTTCTTGGTGGGAAATTGTACAGCAGGCAGAAAAAGAGGTTTAGCAAGCATTATTTCAATTTTCAATTTGTTAGAGTAGAGTAAAACAATATATGCTTCGTAGTCATATTATTAATGAAGAAGTTTTAACAATAATTGATATAATTAATCGTTTCGTTATTCTGACACAGCGGGAAGCACCTTCGACGATCGAGACCTGATGATTAAATCGTCGACTTTTCCCATCACCCGGCATAGGTCGCGTGGAACTGGGTAAGGACTTTTATTTGTCAGTAGAGGCTAGAGCAACACCTTAATAGGGACAAATCCTAGGGCTAAACTTATCTTGTGTCATTCAGGATCTAGTACAAACTATTTGAAAGTATAAGTATACATATATACCATCTATCATCTATCGCTAGTTGTAACTTCTATGCATCTATGAAATCAGCCACATATTTAATATCGGGTAAACCGTTGAACGTTTTTCGTTGCGATTAGCCACATCAATAATTCATACAAACAGATAGTCTATACCCAGTGTATGAGTGCCTAGCTCCAGTTGTGATGCTGGTGGTCTTGGCTAATGAAACAGCTTCGATATGTTGTACAAAAGACTGTACTCCGAAAGGCGTTGTTACAATAATAGTTATCGTCGTTGCGTGTGCGCAGTGCGATGTACAGCGAGTGAGTGGTTCGGTGCGGGCAGCGAAGGCGGGGTCAGCCAAGGTAGATTGTCCTCCAAGTGACCTTCAACGTGTTCGTTGCGCAGCGGCCGGGCGCGATGGAACGCAGTAACACCCAGGATTATTGTAAAATTTTATTAATATATTTATATTCATAATATCATTATTTCATAATAATTGATAATTTGCTGCAGTAATCAAAGGTAGCAGGGTTATCACTTACACGTCACTGGAAAGGAATTAAAGATAAGAAAGGAATGGGAGACGTATATTTCTGAATCTTTGGAACTTCTACTTACCAGGTCAAACGCAATAACGGCATTTCTACTCTTACGATGGTATCTAATAAGCCGTTTCTTTATGATTTTTCTTACAATATATTCTCTTGGTAAATTATGTCGAATGCTTGTCTATAGTAAGGAAAACTATAAATTACAAACCATCGGATCTGGTGGGTCAGCTTATCATCGACGACGACGTTCTGTCACCAAATGATTGTCAAATTATTTGTACAGATATTATTCCACCGAACAATATTTAAAATCCAGTCTTAGGAATAGTTTGAAATAAATATGAACTGATTGGAGATATGATTTTTATTCTTACTTGTCAAGACAAGTAACTATTTGTTCAATTATTTGCAAATGGACTCAAGAGTCCATTTGCAAATAATTGAACTGTCTACTCCATAAAAACCGTAAGTAAAAGCCGTATTCCCAGTACTTACAAAGTAAAATAAATATGAAAGAGAAAGAAGATGCTTTTAGCTGATTATCTCTAGCGACTTGAGATACGCGAGATAATAATTAAGTTTGAAAACTGAAACTCGCTGGCGAAAATAAACTTTTTATGATTTACCTGAAATTAATTTCTGTGGTTTATGTGACTTCAATAAAATAATATTAATTTATACATCTGCGATTGTATGTCGTGACTTCACGGCAGTAGTTCCTTTAAGAGATAAGCAGAAGTGTATTTTGTACTAGAGCTTATTGAAATTAGCTCATTTGAAATTTATTTATTTATTTCACATAGGTCCTTCACAGCTGAAAGTTATTATTAATAAACATTATAAATAAGATAGTACGCCAATTACGAAGAACACAATAAAAACTAATTATTACAAGCAAGAATAAACATGTAAATCTATATGTAATTTTAAACGATTATTCCGTTGGCCCATATTATATCATAATGTTCTCGTGTCTGAGTGTGACGGTGTGTGAGGCTGTGTATGGGTGAATGAGGGTGTGTGTGTATGTGAATGAGTGATAGTGCATTAAAAAAAATGCATGCATGTCTAAAATATACTAGTGTATATTTTGACCTGAATGCATTTTTTTTGTTTTTGATTGAGACACGGCTGTTAGACAGAGTCTTTAGTAAAATATTTTATAGGAGTTGCGAGATGTGTTAAATGGATCCAGCGAAGGGAAGTTATTATTATAAATGCTAGGAATGCGAGTAAATGGCGACATTTTGAAATAGGTACTTAGTTGAAGCAGTTGGAATCAAGAATAGTTGCGTCTGTCTGGAATTGCTATAAAGAATCGGCTTTAACATTCCTCCTAAGCACGTTAAAACCGATTCTTTGTAGCAGTCCCGGACAATCAAATTTACAGTGAAGTATATCATACAATAAAGTTTATAAAACTATAACCCGATTACGTAAAAAAAGGAGTCTCTCACCCAGGCCATTATTACGAATCTATTGATCCTTTTATTCATTAAAATCGGTTCAGTAGTTTAGGTGCTATGGTGGAACATACAAACATACATACCCAGACTGCCAAAATCAATACTCTTCCTTTTGGCTTCGCCGGTCGGGTAAAAAACAACATATCTGTGACTTGTCGTCTATCTTCCAGACTCAAACTATTGTGATACTCGCACGATTTCTCAAATTAAACAAAACCAACAATAGCAGCGATAGCTTAGTGGGAGACCGTTGGACTGCCAGGCAGAGGTCTCAAGTTCGATCCCAAGGTACGTATTTCTGACTTTTCGAAGTTATGTGCGTATTAAATAGTTATTTATCGCTTGCTTTAACGGTGAAGAAAAGCATGGTGAGGAAACCTGCACGTCTAAGAGTTCTCAATAATGTTCTCAAAGATATGTATAGTCTGCCAACCCACACTGAGCCCGCGTGGTGGATTATGGCCTAACCCTTCTCACACTGAAAAGAGGCTCGTGCCCAGCAGTGAGACAGTTTAATATAGAGCTGATATTATATATGTCAGAGGTAGTTCACCCATTTGGGGTACCTCGTTATCAGAGTCCGAGTTCGACATGGTGCAAGTACGAAATAATAGTCACTACACGCATTACAACCGTTTATTTATTCACTCTCGATAACAAAATAACAAAATCACAAGTGATCGAGCCGATGGCAATGGATTAAACTTTGATTAAAGTACGGAAACGTGGCAGAACGACCTCTCGCGCTCGTGTCTCACCAAAAAGTGAAGTCGCTCCGGCCAAATGCGTCTAATGTCCAACAATGATAACTGACAGCTGTCAAACAAGACCACGCCCTGTATCGACCTCACCCAAGCATACTGCTTGACGTTTGCGACAAACGATGATAGATGGCGTTATTCTAAATTCGATAAATAATCAATAGCGATTCTAATAATTGTGCCTCTGTGTTGATTCTGCGACATATTTTACCTATATATTATATGAACAAAAAACTCTTAAATCAAAAAGCCTCCTTATAAAATTCGTTGTTCCTTTTGTAGCATAGGTTTGGTTGCCACTGTAAAGACTCGGGCTCGATTTTCGGGTCAAGCACAATGTTATTGGATTTCATGTTGAAAAATTCCTAGTAGTGGCCCGATTTAAGCCCGGATTAGCCCGAATAGGCCTCCTGTTACGTGGGATCTAAAATATAGTTTAAATACAGATCTGTACCTTTAGGCATATGCACTCTGTATACCTATATATAAAAAAATATTTTACAAGTTTTAATGAGAGAACTGTAACGCCAACTATCGGACTGCTATTGAGAATTTGTTGACAGAAAAATCAGAAGACTTGTTTGTAAATGGAATCGAATCCGAAACCTAATGCAAAGCAGTGGCATTCATTATCACTACGCTATAGAGACTCATATAATAACAATTTCTTCCAGACCTAGTTTCAGTCATGGCGGCCAGTTTTAATAGTGAGTTACCATCTGCGCAGAAGATATTATAGTGCACAAGTGTGTGCGCAAACATAAGTGCACTTTCTGTTCCCTAACACTCATAATCCGATGGGACGGTAATCCAACACGACCGGAGAGATCAGGCGCAGGACCAACTCAGGTTACTTACACCGCCAACTGCTTAACTCCGGGCTGCTATTGAGATTTCTTAACAGGAAAACCTAATAACTTTTTTGAAATTAAACTACGTACTTTATACGGATTTTATCGCGTTGTTTATGTAACACTTTATTACATAACCAATACCATTAACTTTTTGTTGGCCCAACCCAGGATTCGAACCCGAGATCCTATGCACAGCAGTCGCATTCACTACTGCTGCGCCACGGAGGCAGATAGGGAGCTCATGTAATAAGTTTGTACTCAACCGATGTTACACTAGTTTAGCTAAAACATTATTGTTGGATTTACTGCAGCAATTGATCGAGCCATTTTGAAATTGTTGAATAATTCATGAAAGGTGGTGCTTAATTTTCGTTGGAGTTTGTAACTAGCGTGCTCTAGGGACCTCTAGTTTGGTGGTACTTATAGTGTAACCTGATTTTCGTTACCACTTACGTTATTTCTGCTTGGAGTTTGTATGACTGAGTTTACGTTGAAGATTTGTCCTAGATGCGTATCACACTAATGATATAAATGTGAGTTTGTGAAAGTCTGCCGCGACACACAAATTATTTCTAGTGCAGAGTTGTCTTTTAATAAAAAAATAACAAAAAAACAGGCGCTACACCAAGTACTGTCGGTTCGATCCCTTTATGGGATTAAGACTTGTGTGACCCAGACTCGAAACATCTATCTATATAGATGTTTCGAGTCTGGGTGTACTTTGTGTCGGGTGCTTATGTGTGTGAAAGAGAGAGATGAAATGGCAATATCTAGATTTTGCTCGCGGCTTTGCCCACGCAAAAGTTGGTTAGTTAAGGTAAAATTAGTAACTGTACTTTTTCTCGATGAAACCTACCCTATGTTATTTTCTGTGCCCCTAACAACGTATACGCGAAATTTATGAAAATCGGTCGAGTAGTTAAGGCGTGAAAGCATAATAAACAAACAAACAAACTCACTTTCGTATTTAAAACATTAGTTAGGATTTGACTTGATTTGATTTGACTTATCATCGGTAGAGATCTTTTCATGAGAATCTTTTATAATATATTAAGATTAACTTATAAGCATTTTCCATGCTAATGTGGAATGTAACTAACAGAGGATAAGATAATCTATGAATTGGAACCTGCGACCGTATATTTATAATGATGGATGAAGCATAGATTTGCTTTTTAAATCACTGACGTAGGACCACTCAATTGGCAGAGCGACGACATGGTTTCTCAAGAACGGAAGTACCAGTCCATATATTCTATTTTTCTATCACATACATACAACATCATCTAACCCAAACTAAGCAGAACTTGTACTATGGGTACTAGACAATGGATAAACCTACATATATACTTTTTTGTAAGTACATACATATTATACATTGAAACACCCAGACAAAGACAAACATCCATGTTCAAGCCCACAAAATGTTTGACTTGTGCGGGAATTGAACCCGCGACCTCAGGCGTGGCAGTCGGTTACACTAACTACTACGCCATCGAGTCGTCAATCCAGTCCATGTTAATGGATAGTCTTTTACATTTGTTATAAGCTTTGTCTGTGTCTCATATAATAGAAAGTGCAACGAATACACAGTTCAAATAACTACAAGTTATTACACAGATAACTGTCTAATGGACAACGTTCAAAACTCCCTGCGTTTACTGAGAATCTACGATTTTAAATCCGAATAGTGCTTTGAGAGCAGCGATAGCTCAGTGGGGAGACCAACAGACTGCAATGCAGAGGGTCTCGGGTTGGAACCCACGTCGCGCACCTCTGACTTTCGGAAGTTATATGACTTTTCGAAATTATGTGCGTATTGATTGACAATTATCGCCTGCTCCGTGCCTCGGAGAGCACGTTAAGCCGTTGGTCCCGGCTGCCATGAACATCTATGGCAGTCGTTATTGGGAAAGTCAGTACCCTCTAATATACTGACACTGGTCTAGCCTTAGGGTATCGTTAGCCTTTGGGTTGCGGAGGTCAGGTGGCAGCCGCTCCGTGTAAAAACTGATATCCAGTCAAATCCGGTTAGACTAGAAAAGCCGACCCCAAGTGACTTGGGAATAATAAAGGCTAAGAGAGAAGAAGTGCTTTGTAGTAAACAATATCGATGACGCACTTGATCCCGTCTTTAGTCAATTAAACTCTTTACTGTTATCTTATAACTTGATTGTGGTTTATTATATTCAAAGCCACCTATAGTTTGTGCTTACGAGTATATTTAATTATGCGAATTGATAATATAATTAATCGAATGTAATAATTATTGACGCTGATCGATCATTTGATTACTCATGACTGCATGGATGTCGTAGTAGTACTTGCCGTAGTAGTCGCCTTATCAATGCCGCTGAGTCGCATGTTGGGAATTTGATCCCAAATCGGGATAAAAATTGTGTGGTCCTCAATCAGTACTGGTCGTCTACTGGGTATTCTTTGTGTCCGTTGTTTGGATTTGATATAAAGGGAGAACCTTCGATTAAGATTAGCATACTAATCAATAACAACTAACTGATCCACATTCGAAAGGAGATCCATACGATACGAATACAGGATATTTTTTTGTGATGTTTCGTTAATTTTTGCGTTATTATTGCAACATATTTCTTTCGCAATCAAGTTGCTTCGATTTAGAAGATGATGAGAAGAGTTATTTTTAAATCTTTAGGGTATTTCAAGCTGGTTTGGGCATGTAGGAAGAATGGACGAGGAAAGACTGACTAAGAAAGTTTATAAGGCTAGTGTGAATGGAACAGACGCAAGAAGACCTAGGCGAACGTTTCTTGATCAGATCGGAGGCGTTCTGGACAAAGGCCAGGTTAAGAGCACCTTAAACCGACTGGCGTGTATGAGGAATGTGATGAAAGTGAATGAAGCCAGAGAAGTGTGTCAGGATCGTAGCAAATGGAAATCCGTAGTCTCTGCCTACCCCTCTGGGAAACAGGCGTGAATCTATGTATGTATGTATGTATTTTTAAATCTAATTCGAATGTATATACAACAATAACAGTATGCTGTGATCTTGACCATGCAAAGTATTTGATCATCACTAGCAAAGACATAAATCATATAAAGTTTTTGATAAAGAAAAAAATAAAGAAGCTTAGAAAAAAAACCGACCTAAAGCAATACCGTCATGTACAAACTTAAACTAAAATATAGAATATATAGAACTTTCGCTGAATGAAATCACAAAAACCAAATCCGACGTCAATGTAAGTATATATATATTTTTTTAGATTTATTGAATTTTCATAAAACGCTGAATTCATTTCGATAAAATTTGTATGGGACCACCTCTGAGAGATGAACTACTAAACGAAAAAAGAATTATCAAAATCAATTCATAATTGGTAGAGGCAACAAACATAGAAAAAAACATACAGTCGAATTGAGAAACTAGACACTTTCAACACGAGTGAGCGTGTTAATACTATATTTATAACTAGCTGTGCCCGCAGTTTCACCCGCGTTTATGGTTGTAGCGTAATGATATATAGCCTGTAACCTACCTCAATAAATAGACTAACACTAAATGAATTTTCCAATTCGAACCAGTAGTTCCTGAGATTAGCGCGTTTAACCAAACAAACAAACTCGGCTTTATAATATTAGTATTGATTTAGATGTCATGCTGCCATTCTGTGTCAGATTCCACTTAACCTCCAGAAAACGCCATATGTAAACGTAGTACAGCGCAATTATAATTTAAATCTTTAATCACTACAATGCGAGTAAAGTTTCAGTTGAACCTATTTTTATTACCTTTAGTCAAAGTCAAAGTCAAAAATCATTTATTCATTTAGGTCACAAAGTAACAATTATGAACGTCAAAATATATAAGTAGTAAACTCACCAGTTTACAAAATTACTTAAGCTATATTTTGGTTAGTTGCTAGCTTCAGGCAAAGGGTTGAGCCTATGAGCTACCCTCAAGGAACTCACGGCCATTCTTTTAAATCGCTAATTTAATATAACTAGCGGTCGCCTAGTGCTCGAAATTCGATGTAAAACGGAGTTCTAAGTTTTTGCTTCACGTATTGATATATAGATTTCAGTATTTTACGACTCATATCAACAAGGTGCTGCAGCCATTATACCATATTATATTACCAACAGTAAAAAAATCTAAAAATAATAACAAAAATTACTTAATAGGATTAAGGTACTTTCAATTCAATTATCTGATTTCATGCCTCACTTAAGAAGACTGATATAAAAATCAACTAACAGCTCACAGTTCAAAAGGCTGGAAAATCAAATGGACAATTTAAAAACTAAAGCTGGGAGTACAACATAAACTGATCACGATAGCCTTGTAACACACTCTACAACAAAAAGAAACCTTAATGTTGTTCTAACGTTCTTTTTAGCGCCGTTACTGTGATGTACGGTCAGCATCGTTAGTACGGTCCGCAAAAATGTACTTTTTAAGTTTGTGCTTTTCAGATGGGATTTTGATGATGGATTATAAAAAATGCACGACTTTTAAGATACGCTGGAATTTTTAGCTGAATTGAATATTAAAAGCAATTTATAGTTGTGAATTTTTTACTGCTAAATATACACTGACGGACTCATAAACTGCATCAATGTTCAAGACGCCTTTGAAATAAACATTTTAACCAAGTATTCAAAACTTTTTATACAAATTTATTTGTTTTTTTTTATGATTAATGGACAGTCTCGACATTTTCATTTAGTTTAATCTAAAACGTTTGCATACTTATCAAAAATATTAATTCGAAAGTAATCCTGAACTTTGATGCAGTTTATGAGTCTATCAGTGTATTTTTGGATTTTGTTACCTAGAATTTTTTTTTTCTCTCTGGCGCTCTTTATTTGGTCATTACTATATTATTTATTCGAGCATGATAGTAACACACCCTGTTGTGGCGCACCCTGGGGGAGGCTTATGTCCAGCAGTGGACTGCAATAGGCTGAAATGATGATAGTAACAAGCCTACCGGTCATCTGCATGGCTGCATGGATAGTGGAGTGGTTTCAGTAGTCGCCTCGTCACTGTTCTTCTTCTTCTTTTTTTGTGGTTAGTGGCCAACCTATTGTCAAGAGTTGTTCCGACCGCCCATAGGCCTCTGACATGGCTTAACGACTGTTGTTAATTTGACAACAACCGGGACTGACATTTTACGTGCCCTCCGAAACACGGAGACGCAAAGATGAAATACCACTAAGCGGTCACCCATCTATAGACTGACCGCACCCAACGTTGCTTAACCTCGCTAGTCGTTTACCGATCAGTGCGTGCTACTGGCTATGAGCGCATTGTCACTGTGTGTTGTCGGTTCGAGTATTTTGAATTTCGATACGGGTAAAAATTTTGGATGACCCAGAAGTAGTTCCGCGTCTGGCTCCCTTATTTGAATACTTGTAAGACTGCCCAGTGACAAAGGACTTATTACAAGTGCAGTTGTTGTCTTAAAAAAAGTGATTCGTTGCTACTGATGCCTATTTATACTTACTATCGACGTGTCAACGACAAAGGACCAGTTAGGGACAAATATTATTGTCACCACACATGTTTATTAAGGTGCCTAAGACGTCTTCCCATCGTGATACACACTACAAGATTGCTAGGCTGGGGTATTTTTCTGTGGGTAAAGGTTTTACTTCTCCAGTCGGAGTTTCCCAGTTTGAGCAAAAGCTAACGTTTAAACAACCACGTATCGTGATGTGCTTAAAACTTTCTTGTTATTATTAGTTATGGTACCGTGTATTTATTGAAGATTCTAGTCATCGCACGCACTAGTGTTGCCCCCTGCTGCTGGCTTGTATGCCTATGGTGGCTAATCAGGGGGCCCATCTAATAAGTTGGCGAGTCACCGTCTGCCCATTGTATTGATGTTATTAGAGTATTTTGGGCAGACGCCGCGCCGTTTACGGTGCCTGGTAAGCACCAGGCACCGTTTCAGACTCCATGCTAGCAGGATTTCTTATTTTGAAAGGTTCTGTAAGCTTTATTAATTACTAGGCCGCGGGTTCGTCTGGGAACAGTATTTTTGTTCTGATTGAAATGTACCATATTTCTTTTGCTATAAATCTGATCCCTGAAAACGTGTATGCGAAATCCCATGATGAACAGTTGAGCAGTTAAGGCGTCAAAGCGTAACAAACAATCAAACAAACAAATTCACATTCGCATTTATAATTCTAGTTAGAATATTATAATATTATAATAAAAACGAAATTAAGTTTGATATATCTAGTGAAAGGTCATAAGTTCAACTGATTTCAGAGAGCACTAGGATTGATATGATAAATACATTTAACCTCAATCAAAAGTTATCTTTGTTACTACGATCTCGTTATTACGATGACATACGAGATATATAAAATACACGAAACTTCAAAGTTCTTCAATTACATATGATCAAAATCTCATAACACATACTAATACAAAGTGTCACGCAAATAATGAATAATCCTGAAACACCACATGTTAAAGCTATTGGGGGGATGAAATATAATAGTGAAAAATGTTTCTCAGGCAATTATTACGAATATATAATTTATATATATATGTCGGCCTCGATGGCGTAGTGGTAAGTGTAACCGACTGCCACGCTTGAGGTCGCGGGTTCGATTCCCGCACAAGTCAAACATTTGTGTGCATGAACACGGCTGTTTGTCTTGGTCTGGGTGTTTCTATGTATAATATGTAGGTATTTACAAAAAAAAAAAAGTATATATGTATGTTTATCCATTGTCTAGAACCCATAGTACAAGCTCTGCATAGTTTGGGCTAGATGGTGTTGTGTGTATGTGGTAGAATATTATTATTAGAATATTATAGTTGTTACGACGATAGCTCGTGGTGAAATAATAAGCAGTGGACTATATAAAAGGATATATTACAACGACTGTATAAATTACAATATATCCTTTTATACAGTCCACTGCTTATTATTTCACCACGAGCTATCGTCGCAACATATGGTCATCGGTCCGATGCTACAGCGGACACCCGTACTCGCGCTTTTAATTCTCACAATAGTTTACTTTCTATTCCCGGCATCGACAATCTTGTAGAGATATCATTAGTATTTAAATAATTAGTTATACAGTCCACTTCTGAGTTTTATCCCGTAACACCAAGGATATCCCAAGGATCCCGTTCAAACATATTTTTGTTAAAAAGGATGACTTTTGCTCTAGAAATAAATCCTGTATTGATGATTGGTATTCTCGCAGAGCCTGCATGATTTCGGTGCATGTAGGCACTCACTGCAAAGAGCAGCGATAGCTCAGTGGGGAGACCAACAGACTGCTATACAGAGGGTCTCAGGTTCGAACCCACGTCGCGCACCTCAGACTTTCGGAAGTTATATGACTTTTCAAAATTATGTGCGTATTGATTGACAATTATCGCCTGCTCCGTGCCTCGGAGAGCACGTTAAACCGTCGGTCCCGGCTGCCACGATATCGTTATTGGGGCAGTCAGTACCCTCTAATATCCTGACACTGGTCTAGCCTTAGGGTATCGTTAGCCTTCCGGTTGCGGAGGTGAGGTGGCAGCCGCTCCGTGTAAAAACTGATATCCAGTCAAATCCGGTTAGACTACAAAAGCCGATCCCAAGTGACTTGGGAATAATAAAGGCTAGGGAGAAGAAGAAGAAGATGTATTATGGCTCACTGTACGTGTTTGACAACTGTAATGCAGTGAGCAGTTGATGCAAATAAATAAATAAGTGAAATCTCTGGACTCTCTGTCTCTCTCTGGATCTCCGCTATATTAATAGACAAATCATTCCATTTATTTTACGATATCAACATGCCTATTCTCTATATACTATTTTATTTTAAAGCAAGCATCTGCTGCGTTAGTCTAGTGGGTGACCATTGAACTAACACGCAGAGGTCTCTAGTCCGATCCTAGGGCACGCACCACTGACTTTTTAAAGTTATGTGCGTTTTAAATAGTTAGTTATCACACGATTTAACGGTGAAGAACCTGCATGTCTGAGAGAAGAAGGTCCGTGCCCAGCAGTGGGACAATTTAATACTAGGCTGATAATCTGTATATATAAAACTCTTCCGTTACTGAGTGACTGAGAGACAACGCACAGCCGAAACTACTGAATGCAAGAAGCTGAAATTTGGCATGTATGTTCCTTGGAGAGTGTAGGGGAGCACTAAGAGAGGATTTTTGGAAATTGCACCCTGAAGGGGGTGAAAGGGGTGAAACCCGATATTCACACGGGAACGGGACTTACGCGGGTGAAACCGCGGGTAAACTACTAGTATTATATATATTAATAAAACAAATCGACGATTTCACATGGCTATATTAATTGAAAATATCACCCAGTCTGGTTAGAGGATACTCCATTTATTTTACGAGATCAACATGCCTCTTTTCTATGTACCTACAATTTTATATCAAAGCAAACAAAACAATAGCGACCAATTCGCACTCTTAATAAAACAGCGACTTAACTCGAAATTTGAAAGTAAGGTAATTTGAACTCTAATTGTATATGTTAAATTCTAATATTATATTTGTATTAAATCTTTGCAATAGAGTTCAAATTTGTTTAATCCAAAATACTGAGATAATTCTCTGTTTTATTAAGGATGCGAATTGTTTATTTAAACATTCAATAGTTTAAGTGGAACGATTCAAATATAAATAAAAAGTATCCCAGTTAGAAATACATTTATATTTAATAATAATATAATATTCTACCACATACACACAACACCATCTAGCCCAAACTAAGCAGAGCTTATACTATGGGTACTAGACAATGGATAAACATACATATATATATACTTTTTTTTGTAAATACATACATATTATACATAGAAACACCCAGACCAAGACAAACATCCATGTTCATGCACACAAATGTTTGACTTGTGCGGGAATCGAACCCGCGACTTCAGGCGTGGCAGTCGGTTACACTAACCACTCCGCCATCGAGGCCGACGATTAGTGATGCGTATTCGAATGGTTTTCGATTACAATTGAGCCACGATCTGTTTGGCACGGTCAAGGACGCAGCCACCGTGCTGCCGATATAATATACAAATTCAGTTCATTGTGCACAATGTTACTTTTAATTATTTAGGATTAGGCATAAAACCTAACTATAATATTATAAATCCGAATGTGAGTTTGTTTGTTTGTTATACTGTCGCTCCTTAACTACTCGACCGATCATCATGAAATTTCACTCACTCGTTGTCAGGAGCTTAGAAAAGATCATAGGGTCACTTACATCCAGACAAAAGTACTGTTCCTAAAGAAGATATTTTTTTTAAATCTATTCTATCCAGTAATTGCTATAATACAAAAAAAAGATTTGGAATTTTTTTGTTTATTTGTATGGATTTATATCAGAAACTAGGCAACCAATTTCAAAAATGTTTTACCATTAGAAAGCTATATTTAACACCGAGTAACATAGGCTATATTATATTTAAAAAAGTACTATTACTGACATAAACTTAACTATTATTACGCGAGCGAAGCCGCGGGCAAAAGCTAGTGTATAATAAATAAATAGTGTTGTTTTTGCTACTGTGTATTGTGTCTAGATATTTACTCACTTCTAAAACTAGGTAAACTGTATGGTTGTACTTTATACATTTATATGATGATGACATGATGATCTTTTAATTCATTCACTGAATGAATTCAACATACAAACCGGAAGATTAAAATCGTAGAGTACGTCTATTTATGTTAAAAAACGAACCTTAATAGTAATACGGCTCACAATTATGTTACGACTCCATACGTTATAGATTTACGGCTTACACCAATCAGAAAAAGTACTTTCATTGCACTTCTAGTATCCGTTTTTATTTCGGCACGTCAAAGTAAATAAAGACTCCACGAAAATAAATACCGATCAAAACCTATTCCATTAAAAAAACAACAGGCAAAAGTCCCACCATCGGATACCGAAAACATTACCTAGTCGACGAAAGCCCTAAAATTTCGAGCAAACCACAGTACGAAGCAAATAAATAAAAAAAAATCGGAGCGGTATTCAATTACAAAAACATTTTTCCGTGCCATTTACTACGCGGGATATATGAGAACAAAAAATTGTGGCAGGCGCGAACTGTTTTTGTTGTAAGTGTAGTGTATGCACACGGCAATTTGTAGGCATTGCTTTTAAAAGGTCAAACAAGTAATTGGTTCTTTTAAAAACGGTAGATAATTTGTTTTTGACACATGGTTTGTCTGTTTTATGTCAAATTTTAAATTAACTTGATAGGTAAAAGAAAATTAGTTAGTGGAAAACTTATGTAAAGTTAGTTTGATCTTCTTGCTTTTGGTTTAATAATTTTATATAATTCTGTGTTAAAGCTTATAACTAATATTGACTTGGCATAAAATTATTTTAGCAGTATTATAGTCACGATGCTATTTTTTATCTTTACATGTAATAAAATTGTAACTGGATGATGTCTGTATTTCCTAAAATAACTACAGCACGAAATGGCTGGTTAATGAAAATGGTGCCGCAGTTATATTGCTGGTAGTGTAACTTGAAATTTTATCTTGATATGGCGCCTGAAATTTGAGCATTATGTATGTAAATCAGTTTTATTCCTACATAAAAAGAAAAAGTGTGGAAAGGTACTAGTTGGTAATAACTACATGGCAGGATATTTGTTATTTATATAATAATAATAATAATAATAATTTATTTAAAAATGAAATTACATTGTAGTTATACACACAGTCTTATTGCTATACACGATGACAGTATACATTAACTACAATAATGGTGGGTGGAGTACTGTTCTCCTAGATAGGTTACTGAGCAGCCTGTGTTAAGGAGGTACAGTGCGGGCCCCCTACTGGTTGTCAAATTTTATCGGTACACGTCAACATGCCTTTATTTGTACATAGGTCAAAATATATGGTCTATACAAAGGCATTTATGAAGTCATAATTAAATTATCAGAAATAAAACTGGCAAAAAGAAGGGACATGATTTGTGCAACAAGTAGCAGAGAGTCTGAAACGGCTCTTCTAGCAAAAGTAATCTTGTATAAAAAATTACGTCTGAATCATTTGCAAATAGCAAAATTTCATGTATTTTTGCATACCACCAAGTTGGTATACAAGCGTACGGCCTGTCTGATGGTAAGTGGTTACTGTAACCTATGATCGCTTTTTTTAATACCGATTGTATCTTTCCCCCGTTGGCGACTTTAGATTAAGGACCTTAAATGGATGAGGAGTAAAATAGGAGTACTATGCATGTGCAGTCTTACCCATCGATCGAAACCGAGTAACACTGTTACTGTTACAGGATGGTGCTTATTTAAGCTTGTGTCCATAACATGGTGGTACTTTTCCAGGTCAGCTAGCTTTCATTTATACAAACTGTTCGCAAATAATAAGCAACAATGGACTCTTCCACTCGTAATATTTCGAGGGGTGGCGAAACCGTATAAGGCCTATATTTATAAAAGAACTGAGACCACCTAACCTCGTAACTATCTAGAAAACACAGGTACATATAATTTTCAAGCGTTGATTATCACCTGGATACACGGGTGTCCACCACTACGTACTCTTTCTGGTCACGGATTCTTTCATCAGCGCTTTGCGAAGCGTGTACTTAAGTTTCTCCATTCCACTACGGATTACCAAACGCCAGAACATATTTTGAGCTGGAGTGTGATGTCATAAATCTTGTGCACGTCCGCGGTGTTCGTGTACAAATATCACGCTATAAAACATTAATGCTTCAATGATGCTCGAACATCGGACCTAGATTCAGCCAGACAAATATTTCAACTAGCACCAAGCTAGGATATATGGGAATGTTCGTGCCGAATAACAGCTGAAATTGAAAAACTAAGTCTATTAAAAAAAGTCAATTTGTAACCAGTGACATATTTCGAAGTGTTAATAAAAGTATTATTTACATTGATGCTGATTTCATATAATTTACAGATTCTTCTTTTCTTTCTTTTGGTAAACCTGTTGTCAAGAGTTTTTTATGCTGCCCGTAGGTCTCTGACATGGCTTCACGACTGCTGTCAATTTGACAACAACCGGGACCGACATTTTAGGTGGCCTCCGGCACGGCATTTACAAATTAAATAGCTTAAAAGAGCTAAAACACACTACACTTAGAAGAAAGATCAGACTGCCGACATCTAGAAAGAGGTAACAGTTTTAATTATGTTTGATATTACATATCATACAAATCATACTTGATTTTGATTGACGGCGCATTGCGGCAGATATCTCCTGCCTATACCCAAGACATCGAGTTGTTTGTAAAGGTCTCCGCATCTCAAACAGCTGGATATGTCATTTAGCTGGGCGTTACTTAATGAAAATCCATTGTAATAAAATAATTGCAAAGAGAGGAACGTATCCTCGGCTAACTTACCCCAACTATTGCAATAGAAAACGGATGACATTACCAAACTCCTCTAATGGTGGATAAATGCGTCGTGGTAACTGTAGTTCAACTCGCGATATTCCGCTTGGAATATAAAATAGATATGCATCCACAAGTATATCGCGGCAACATGAGGCATCCTCTGGACTGTTTGACAAAAAATATAGATAGATAATATTGTCTTCTGTTTACGCGAATGTTATTCATTGAAATTAAACTACTTTATACGGATTGTTTATTTTACACTATTACATAATTTACAAACTGTTACACTACTACTAGGTACTATTAAACTTTACAAATTTTTAAGCTAATTAAATTATTAAAACTATTTATATTTATTTATGAGCAGCGATAGCTCAGTGGGGAGACCAACAGACTGCAATGCAGAGGATCTCGGGTTCGAACCCACGTTGTGCACCTCTGACTTTCGGAAGCTATATGAATTTTCGAAATTATGTGCGTATTGATTGACAATTATCGGCTGCCATGAACATCTATGGCAGTCGTTATTGGGAGAGTGTCGACACAAAAGATCCCACTGGGTCGAAGTGTCGTCGGTCTGCACTGACTGGCACCCACATAAGTTACATACATACATATATTTAAGTTTACACTTTCCCCGACGTTATATAGGTATTAGGTAGTATAATATAATATAGGTAGAGTGAACGGATGGCGTAATGGTTTAAATCGTCGTTTACTGCGCCGAGTGTTGTGGGTTTGATCCCCACACGGATCAAAAATATGTGTGATCCACAATTAATTATTTCGAGTCTGGCGTTCTTTGTGTCCGCTGTTTGAATGTTTTTAAAGTTCCACGCTGCACAGGATTGATTCCTAGTGCAGAAAATTCTGAGGCTTACCTTGAGAGCGAGCTCGAGACCTCGGCTTAGTATTCCAACACACTCCCATTAGGCTATATTACAACAAATGATATTGTACATGGTCATCCACGCAAGTCACCGTCTGGTCCATATACTATATCAATTGATTAACATAGTTGCCGCGCCACAAACCTTTCACAAAAACCGAAAATCCTTCAAAACACGCACTTTGAGCCATAACTCTAAATTGTATTCTCATACATAATTCGTTGACAAAATGGCCACCTCAAAAGTAAAAACAAACAATAGAATTGTTAAGTATAAGCGTAACATAATTATGAGAACAAACATTCGCGAGTTTAACGCTTACAAACAAACATACAATAACTCTGCACAAATAACGCTCACCTGGAATTGTATTTCTAGTTTAAGTTTTACTTTTCGCTAGTATAGTCGTCTGGTTATGTTTGAGTTTTGAGTTAAATATGAAATTTTTGTTTAAGTGTGTAAATCATAGATACTGGTAAGCGATCGCCTCGCCGTTGCCCCCACGGTAAGTAATATAGGGTCCAAAAATACATCAAATTATATGTGTAATCAACAAAAGATTGTTCTGAGTCTGGGTGTACTTTGCATTGCTTGTATGTTAGTAAAAACCTCAACATAGGCCTATCTTAGTAGCGAAATGCTGTTCCTGTAAAATTTAAGCCGCAGGTGAACCAGTACATATCAGAGCAACGAAAGCCTAGTTGGAGTTTATTGAACGCAGAGTTGACGAGTTTGATTCCATGGGATCTTCTTCATCTAGACTTTAGTCATGCGCTGTCATTATTAAATAGTTAATGACAGCTCGGTTACGAAAACATCGTAAGGAAACCTATGACATTGACATTCATATGACATTGTGTTTGTTATTTAATTATGTTAGAATTATTGTCAATGTAAATAAGTTTATTTAAATGAGATTAATGTAACATATAAGCGTGTTGGTTCTGCTGTAAGCTTGTACTGTTTATATAATAAATAAATAAATAAATAAATAAATAAATAAATAAATAAATAAATAAATGTCTGAGAGTTTTCCATAGCGTAAAAGATATGGCAAGCCAGCCAATTTGCACTGACTCCGTGTATAGGACTATGACCTGATCCATCTCATACGGAGTAGAGCCTCATGTCCTGTAGTGGGACTAGTGTGCGACTCGGGAATCGTACCTGAGCACTGCATTGAGTCCTCATGCAGTGCAGTCGCATACTACATAAAAAATAAAGAAAAGGGAGTCCGCTCTAAAAAATGTGTGAGTTATTATCATTTCGCACCCTTAATAAAACAGAGACTTATCTCAGTATTTTGGATTAAACAAATTTGAACTCTATTGCAAAGATTTAACACAAATATAATATTAGAATTTAACATATACAATTAGAGTTCAAATTGCCTTACTTTCAAATTTCGAGTTAAGTCGCTGTTTTATTAAGACTGCGATTTGTACCTGCTATAAAAAATGGTATCCATTGATATTTTCAATATCTGCATTTTTCATAATAAAATATTCAACACATTTTCAAGAGTTAATGGCTTTTTGGCTGAGTGCTATTTGTAGTGACTGGGCGTTTTTGCTAAAGTGGATTTTTGACTAGAAATATCACTTACACTGTTACGATATAGTTTTTAGTTGAGCTCCAATATACTTGCGTATTGAGTTCACATTTTTATGAAATGGAATAGATGACACGAATAAAATAGAATCTATATTTTTATTATATCAACTGCAAGAACAACAGCCTTTGCATATTCTCAAAAGCTTTCTTGTTACAATCAAAGTCTAGTGTACTACTACTTTTTACAACCATAACCAAGTGTACGGTCTATCTGATATTAAGCTGTTCAGCTACTGTAATCTTTAGCAGCGATAGCTCAGTGGGGAGACCAATAGACTGCAATGCAGAGGGTCTCGGGTTCGAACCCACGTCGCGCACCACTGACTTTCGGAAGTTATATGACTTTTCGAAATTATGTGCGTATTGATTGACGATTATCGCCTGCTCCGTGCCTCGGAGAGTACGTTAAGCCGTTGGTCTCGGCTGCCATAAACATCTATGGCAGTCGTTATTGGGAAAATCAGTACCCTCTAATATCCTGACACTGGTCTAGCCTTAGGGTATCATTAGCCTTCGGGTTGCGGAGGTCAGGTGGCAGCCGCTCCGTGTAAAAACTGATATCCAGTCAAATCCAGTTAGACCAGAAAAGCCGACCCCAAGTGACTTGGGAATAATAAAGGCTGAGAGAGAAGAAGTTACTGTAGTCTTTAGATGCCTGCAAAACTATTCGACATGAATAGGGGCAATGCTTAAAAAAGTAGCAGCTGGCTTGCCGCTAAGATCAACCTTATTCTAATCCCCTACTAACCATGTAACGCTTATTATTATGTTTCTCTTATCACAGGTACTTTCTAACATATTATATTAGAAAATACCTGGCCCTTTGGGAGGCTTACACGGAGACATGGGTCCAACGTGAAGAGGCCCTTCGAGAGTTTTAATCAAAGGTGGGATGGAACACCTACAGCGGCACTAGCCACAGCAGGCATAGGACTATTACTACATATGGATTTTAATATATGGACTATGGGTATGGGTGTCTAGTGGACCGGTATATTGCTAACTATGGATGAAAAACGGCGTCTGCCCTGAATACTCTAATAGCATCAATGCAATGGGCAGACGCTGACTCGCCAACTCACTAGATGGGCCCCCTGAATAGCAACTATAGGCATACATGCCAGCAGCAGAGGGCAACACCGGTGCGAGTGGCTAGGGGTGTCGAGCGGTGCGGCGCCGGATTCACCATCATGGGTCTCGTGACAACGGAGACCCGGAGCGGGTTTCCCCGTAGTTATGCCCTTGAAAATGACACTTCCACCCCCAAGCATATAGCTCTAGCGGCCTCCCTCTGACCGGCCGACCAAGGCAAGCCAGAGTTGAGAGTCCTACGGGCACTCTTGTAGTTCCACCCCAATCAACCAGTAACGGCAAGCTGGGGACAAGGCCCTAACCAACTCTCTGAGATATTCAGGACCGCAGTGTCGCCACTCACATTCAGCTCGCCACAAGCTGCCCTGCGGTTTGTGCGCTTTTATTTAACCTGGTGATACATTGTTTATATCACAAGGCGAAGGTAATAGTTTAAAAGCTAGTATACTGTGCCCTCCGATATCGCGTTAGTCTCATGATGAGATAACAACTGTCCCAGAGGGGTTTATTATTATTATTACCTTTATGAGTGATGAGTCTAAAATCATTTGGCATTTATTTCAATGAGCAATGGATAAAAAATAGCAATTTTTCAAATCCATTCACATACTATAATAGTCTCTTAATTACTATGTGTATCCTCTAACTAGCCGCCATAAGTAAACAAAGATTTTGATAATAATGATGCGAGCCGGAATGGTTATGGTGCCATATTAAGCATCGTCTTTCTCAAGTATATTGAGAACTGGAGCGGATTTCCTTATAGACATAGCTTTGAATGTTCAATTATGCATCTACGATACGCGAGCATTTAATTCTGGTATCCACCTGATCGGTCGACCTAGCTGAGTTAGTTTGGTTGCTGAAGTAATTCCAGTTCCATTAATCCACCAATCATGCAAGGCAGCAAGTTGGCGCACCGTGGTAGGCTTAGTCGGTGGGACGCGGGACTTTTTATCTTTCTCCGGGTGAGCGGGTGAGCTCAACATAGGTACCCTCTTCGGTCCTTGGAGACGACTCCATGGGAAATGGAGAGTGAAGAGGGTATGTTGCGACCACCATGCATGGCATTACCTCATGTTAAAAAAGGTAATAAGTCTAACGAGCAACGGTCCTACAACTTACAATTTTTATTATTATAACATATATGAATATTCATTACTCCAGTTTTCAACTCATTTCAAATATTGGTACGTTATTCAATTATAGTAATTTCTATAGTCCAAAGACTGTACTTTTAACCATACTTACGTTGTCAATTCTCATGAAAGATTATATATATTTTACAATGACAAACAGACAAAACATTTTCAGTAATATACCTGTAAACTAAAGTAAAAATTATATTATTTCAAAGCGGCATTGTAAACTATTTACCCCAAGCTAAACTTCCGTACACCAACTCTCGCAGTTGACAAATTTATTATTCACGATAGTAAACGACGTAATTGAGTTCCCTTTCTATTTTAATAAAGATAATTTTGAGCTGAGGAATGAATAAAACAATGTTGGTAATGGTTTTAGCTTTAATAAATAACTATTAATAAGTAAAATGAGGCTAATTATTAAAATAAGAACTCTCATTTGCTGGAAACAGGGTTTGTAACGGGTTTGTGTTTGTGTTCAGTTCATGTTGATACAGCAACATGTTTCACCGTATACACGGCGTGCAAAATTTATACATGAATGAAAATCAGCTTTGAGGTACTATGCATGAGCTCGCGGATCCGACTTTTAGGTTAGGCAAAGTGTTTTTAGATTTTCCGACCAGAAATTCTCAATAACGGCACGGAGTCTTGCACTCTGCCTGGTAGAAGAGAAAAGGCGCTTCCCTTATTACGTGGGACCTAATACCATTCTTAAGGAAATGTGGATGTGATGACCTCGCTGGCGTAGTGGTTAGTGTAACCGACTGCCACGCCTGAGGTCGCGGGTTCGATTCCCGCACAAGTCAAACATTTGTGTGCATGGACGTGGACGTTTGGTCTGGGTGTGTATATGTATATGTATGTATTTTAAAAATGTATATATATGTATGTTTATCCATTGTTTAGTACACATCGTACGGGCTCTGCTTAGTTTGGGCTAGATGGTGTTGTGTGTATGCGATAGAATATTATTATTATTTCGCCAGTCACACACCTTAATCCCTGAAGAGTTCGGGTGGTGGTAGATGTCTTTCACACACATATTTCACCAACTATGTTATTGAGTTCCACGTAATGGGGTGCAAGGCTATTGTAGTTCACCGGACACTGCTTCAGATTATTTGCTGCTACTGAAAAGTTCTTAACAGTAATTCTTTATAACGTTTCGCTCAAACCCGAGTCTTATGCAAAACATTCGCTTTCACTACCGATGTATATACATTTATATGCCAAATTAATTTAAGAGCTCAGTATTATAATAATAACAATAATATCCTCCAGACCGATTGCGGCCACGGCGGCCAGTCTTAACTGAGACTGGCCAACTACGCAGGAGATATTATAGTGCACAAGTGTGTGCGCAAACACAAGTGCACTCTCTGTTCCCTAACTCTCATGATCCGATGGGACGGTAATCCGACACGACCAGAGAGAGATCAGGCGCAGGACCAACGGCTTTACATGCTTTCCGAGCTACGGGGGTGTCTTACACCGCATGCTGCCTAACTCCGGACTGCTATTGAGATTTCTTAACTGAAAAACCCGATAACTGTTTGTTGGCCCGACCCGGCATTCGAACCCGAAATCTCATTCACAGTAGTCGCATTCACTACCGCTGCGCCACGGAGGCAGTTTTATATAATAATATTAAAAGGTGAACATAATTTAAAAAAACTAATGTATTAACTCAGAAACTACTAAACTAATTTAAAAAACACTTTTACCAGTAGAAAGCTCCTTTATCCGGAAGTAGCATAGGCCATAGAAATTGACGCTAGGAGCCTGGAGCGGCGCAGTAATCATAAACATGTGTGAAACCGCTGGGGACAGTTTGTATAATATACATCTTAATATTATATCCAAAATATCCGTGATGTTTACATTTCATTGTTCTTGAGAGTACTGTCCAGCATGCAGTCGGTCTCGATGGCGTAGTGGTTAGTGTAACCGACTGCCACACCTGAGGTCGCGGGTTCGATTCCCACACAAGTTAAACATTTGTGTGCATGAACATGGATATTTGTCTTGGTCTGGGTGTTTCTATGTATAATATGTATGTATTTACAAAAAAAAAGTATATATATGTATGTTTATCCATTGTCTAGTACCCATAGTACAAGCTCTGCTTAGTTTGGGCTAGATGGTGTTGTGTGTATGTGATAGAATATTATAATATATATATAATCCTTACATATTTTATAAACCTAGTAATATATATTATTCAAATTCGTTCCTAACCATACCTTTGAAATGAAATCAGTTTTAATAGCTTACGAAAACGTTTTTATTTCGGAATCATAATATAATAACTGTAGGTATTCGACAGCAGTCACTCAGACAGACGATTAGGTAATAATAATATGAGCCCGACCTGTATTTAACTGTCCCACTGCAGGGACGGGCCTCTTCTCATTGTGAGAAGAGTTAGGCCATAGCCCACCACGCCTGGCCTAGTGCTGGTTGGCAGACTATACATATTTTGAAACCATTATGGAGAACTCTTAGACATGCAGGTTCCCTCACGAAGTTTTTCTTCACCGTAAAAGCGAGCGATAATTAACTATTTAATACGCACATAATTTCGAAAAGTCAGAGATGCGCGCCTTGGGATCGAACTCGAGACCTCTACGTGGCAGTCCAACGGTCTCCCACCTGGCAATCGTTGCTTTTTAATAAAATAATCTATACAGACATATAATAAAATTGTAAAAGGTTGATATCCGTATATAAAAGACTAGCTTTTGCCCGGATTTCGACCGCGTGGAATAGTACTACACCCCTTTCACCTCCTTCGGGGTGGAATTTCCAAAAATCCTCTCTTAGTGTTACCCTACACTCTCCAAGGAATATACATGCCAAATTTCAGCTTCTTGCGTTCAGTAGTTTCGGCTGTGCGTTGTCTGTCAGTCACTCAGTAACGGAAGAGTTTTATATACATATATAGATATTTAACAAAAATAATGTGATCAGTCGTTATAAGATCTATAGAAGCCTATAGAATTTAGAATTTTTGGTTGTCTGCATCTTTGTACGTGCTACACGCCAAAACTGCTGCACGAAATTAAATACGGTTTTCACAGCTGTTTTGCTTGAAGTCTAACTTAAATGGTGCATATTTATTCTTGATACGCCATCTAACAACGATAAATAGTTGGTGGGTTGGCGGGAGGGAATAAGCTTTATTTTCTTTAGGAAAATCTATAAATACACATAGGTCATCATCCTCTTGCCCTGGTCCCAATTTATTTGGGGTCGGCGCAGTATGTCCTTCGCTTCGATACTTCTCTGTCACCCGTCATCTAATCATTTACCCCTTTTTCTTTCATATCCATCCTCACACAGTCCATCCATCTTCCTTGGCCTTCCTCTCCCTTTTCGTCCCTCTACCCTCATATCCATCACTTACTTACCTGCATTCGTATCATCTTTTCGCATAACATATCCATACCAAGCCAAACGATTTCCTTTCACCTTCTCTTCTATGGGCACCACTTTCAGACTACCTCTTACGTATTCATTCCTAATTCTGTCCATTCTCGTCACTCCACACATCCATCGTAACATTCTCATCTCTGCTTATATAAATACACATAGGTATAGGTATATATACATATGAAAAAAATTAAAGTATTGGATATATTTTAAATTAGTTTTGTTACTTAATAACGGATGTCACTTCGCAATTGAAATGCTATCCAACTATTACCAACAAACACAAACACATACGCACCCTCCCTCACACACGCACACACACACACACACACACACACACACACACACATGAGCACCCACTCACAAACACACACATACACACATACACACGCACATACGCGCGTGCGCGCGCGCACACTATCACACACTCACCCACATTTTGCATATTATGTAGAATTTTATTATAGTAATTATATTATTATTTAGATATATAAGTATGTTTATGACTTACCGACATCAATAAAACTACGTCATCCACTGTGTCTATCGTACATCTTTTTGACTGAGCACTGTCTCCCAAAATACAGGCTACAGCCTAGTTTGGGAAACAGGACTAGTACCGTTTGTAAACTTAAAACAACATTATTTTGTAATTACTTTGTTGGTTACTCATTATTTTGGACAAATAAACATTTTTATTATTTTGATTATTTCCAACCTAACAGTATTTATCTTTACGTAATAATAAATATTTAGCAACATACACAACAGATGTCTTGGTTGTGCAACCTATTTATTAATGAATATAATAATACTGGCTGGGCACTTGGGCTTCTCAGTGTGAGAGGGTGTTAGGCCAAAGTCCACCGAACTGGCTCAGTGCGGATTGGCAGACTTCACATTTCTTCGAGAACATGATGAAGAACTTTTAGACATCCAGGTTTTCTCACGATGTTTTCCTTTTTCGTTTATTCAGCGATGAAAAAAAACTATTTAATACGCATATACATAACTTGTGTAAGAGATGCGTGACTTGTGATCGAACTGGAGATTCTCAGTGCTGTTATTTTATACTGGAGTACTGTAAGTCATTCAATGAGCACCTTGTATACATATAGCAACTAAAATAGCATACCTAAAGTATGAGATAAAACTATGTATTGAATCATTTCCTTGTAATATATACGCAGTGTTGATAAAAAAACTGTAAACATTTTCCCCGATCCAGAATACAACTAAGGGCCTCGGGATCTCTTATTCCTCTAGACTAACGAGGTTATAACCGAATATTTTTCTTCATGTTTCTAAAGATTCTAGGTCACCGAAAACTGTCCTATAAGTTTTAACGACCGTTTTGTGTGCCAATTTTATTTGTGCGAAAATACGTTTTGTCAGGCCATTTCTTTTTATTGCATCGAGACAGAATCTTGATTTTACTAAAGCTGTTAGATACGCTGCTGGTCTAACGAGTCATCTTACAACCCTTACCCAGATTATAAATGCGAATCTAAGAATATGTGTTTATTACACTGACTTTCTTACCGGTACTTAACCGACCACCATGAAATTTTTTTTTTTTTTAAATCAAACACATTTTCAGGGGTACAAAAAAGTACAACGGTACCTTTCATCTAGAAAAAAGTACTGCTTCCGAGGGATAGGTAGTAATTGACAAAGAAAATACTGCAGGATAAGAGTAGTAAAGCCTCGCTGATTTCAGCATGAATGGGCTGGCTCGACCGGGGAAGGATTACCCTCTCACAGAATATAGACGTGAAATACCAGTATTCCTACTGTTGAGTTTCGTTCGGTGAGTGAGAGTGCCGGAGGCCCAATCACTTTCTTGCCCCCTTCCCGCTCCTTCTCCTTCCCACCTCCTTTTGTTAAAGGGTCGACAACGCGCAAGTGATGCCTCTGGTGTTGCAGGCGTCCATAGGCTACGGTGACCACTACTACTACCATCAGGTGGGCCGTATGCTTGATAGACACATTGGAGTAGTATTTAAAAAAAAGGAGGACGGCTCCTAGAACGGGTAATAATTTTATTTCGTTCTAGGAGCCGTCAATACGATTTCTTTGACAGTATTGTCAGTACGATTTCTTTGACATGAATAGCAATCCAAAATTGACGTGATTAATTAAGTGTTTAAATATTGTTAATACGCGTCAGTGAACAGTTCTTTGTTTAAACTGTAGTATTGCTGACTGAGCTGTATTGTACTTTGGTTATATATAATTTTATACGTTTAATTGCTATTCTCGTAGAAACTATGTGTAATTTTTAATGTAATGTTAAACGTAGGACCTGTAATGTATTGTCAAACTAGGATAAGCTGTTGGACCTTCATAAATAAATAAATAAATATGTTCTACGAGAATACGCTAAGCAAACATCAAGCATCAGATACAATTGTTTAATGCAATGTAATTATGTGGGCATTATTTGCGCACACATGTCTGCACTATAATAATTGCGCAGATGACCAGTCTCTGTTTAATGCAATGTAATTGTGTGGGTATTATTTGCGCACACATGTCTGCACTATAATAGTTGCACAGATGACCAGTCTCTGTTAAGGTTAGCCGCCGTGTCTGAAATTCGGTTTGGAGGGCTTTTATGCACCATTATAAAACTATCCTAAGTCCAGTCGGGCAGTAGTCCAGTCCAGCGCTACAGATGTAGCCTTAGTGACTTTTGGCCAGCTGATCTTTGTAGCTAAGATCCACGATGTAAACAACACCCAGCAGACTCAATATTTGATGGAGACAAAACTGCTGAAGTGAAACTTATGATGTATCGAGACTGCCAGCGCCTCGGCTTGTTTTAATGTTGTTAATCGTCAGTGACCCAGTTAGAGCCATAGGAAATTAAGTTCTAAAATTAATTATGAAGCTTCTCAGTTAACTAGCGTATAATGTGAAGGTTTTTCACACTCTTCTATTGATTTGTAGTGTCCGTTTTACTTAAAAAACGTCTTGATAGCTCATAATAAAAGACCTTCACAATTCTAAATTTTCTTGCATTATTCATGGTTATAAATGTTCCTCAGTGGTTTATATTAATTATGGACTGACTTGTTGCTTAGTTCAGTCTTCTTAGTGATAGCCCTTGGGAATAATCTGGTTAGTGTGGATGGCTTTGGTTAGAATTAATAAATGTATTTCTTTATCTTTACGGTACGTCGACTTGAGGCAATGGTGTTCGGTCTTCTCTCTTAGCCTTTATTATTCCCAAGTCACTTGGGGTCGGCTTTTCTGGTCTAACCGGATTTGACTGGATATCAGTTTTTACTCGGAGCGGCTGCCACCTGACCTCTGCAACCCGAAGGCTAACGATACCCTAAGGCTAGACCAGTGTCAGGATATTAGAGGGAATTGACTTTCCCAATAACGACTGCCATAGATGTTCATGGCAGCCGGGTCCGACGGCTTAACGTGCTCTCCGAGGCACGGAGCAGGCGATAATTGTCAATCAATACGCATATAATTTCGAAAAGTCATATAACTTCCGAAAGTCAGAAGTGCGCGACGTGGGTTTGAACCCGAGACCCTCTGCATTGCAGTCTGTTGGTCTCCCCCCTGAGCTGTCGCTGCTCAGCGGGGAGACAAAAAAAAGGTAAGTTTCTGTATAAAAAGCTTCATTGGACCAGCAAAATTTACAAAATTTATTTAAAAAAATACAGGAAGAGGCCACTGCAGCCCATTGCTCGGATAATCTAGGAGATGGGTAATTCAATCTTACCCGGACTCCTTCTTTTGTCCCGCTCTATTATGTGGATATGAATATTTTTGTCTTTGTCGCCTCTATAGCTATCAATATCACGGTCCCATAGCTCCGTTTTTGTCACAGAAAGTTTACAGCTAACACCGTATTGTAATTTCCCATGGGAGATGCCGTTATGACGTCATCGGTAATGGGCCGGCCTTGATTTCAGTAATTTATTATATACCTTCAGGGTATTGACGGTCGAGATGGTTTTGAATTATGAATATTTTTAGGAGTTATAATTTTAATTGAACTGCTGAGGTGGCGCAGTGTTACTGTAAGCAACTGCTGAGCATGAGGTTCCGGGTTAGATTCCTAGGTCAGACAAGATGCTCAAAAATCCAATAGCCTCTATTATTTCTTTTTTTGTTTCTAATTCCTTTTTATTTTTCATTTCTAATTCCTTTTTATTTTTCATTATAATTTTCTTTTAATTTTTGCCACCAAGAAAATAATATACACAAGGAATGCATATTCTTTTATTTATTTTTAACTAACGGAAGGGACTGGACCCCACGACACAGGGAATCCTAGTGTGGGGGCCAGAGATATATTGTTTCTCTTATAGTGTCCAAGTGTACTGATGTAATATGTGTATATGTATTGTACTAATGTTTGAATGAATAAATATTATTATTATTATTATTATTTTTAATAGGGATTTTCTGTCAAGAAGCACTATGTGTGTGGAATCTGAATCTGTGAACGATAAACAGCATTAAGCTCGCCTTCTATTGTGTACGTGTGACCTAAAACCTATAGCTGTCGGAATTTGGGTATAAAAAACTTCTACCTACTCTTTAATGATATACATATATTATGTAAGACTATGTATGTAATTTAACAGCCAATATGGCCTCATGGACTCCTTTAAAACACATACACCTTAAAATGGGTGCCGAGTGACCTATGATTTATTTTTAGTATAATATGTCAATAAATAGATTTTGGTAATACAGTATAGACGATAAGACTCATCTTTTATCACGTAGTATCTAGACGAAGCTTTAATACGAACATAATACCATTATATGTTTAACTGTATTTTTGATAAGTTTTTATTTACTGTTGCATGTATGTAATCTTTCTTAGATAAGAAATTGTATACAATGCTATGCATATCTATTACCTGTATAATTACTATGTATTTAGAAATAAGAAAGCCTTTCCTAAGATTTGTGTAAAATAATACTGTAGGTTATTCAATAAAAAGCAGCGATAGCTCAGTGGGGAGACCAACAGACTGCAATGCAGAGGGTCTCGGGTTCGAATCCACGTCGCACACCTCTGGCTTTCGGAAGTTATATGACTTTTCGAAATTATGTGCGTATTGATTGACAATTATCGCCTGCTCCGTGCCTCGGAGAGCACGTTAAGCCGTTGGTCCCGGCTGCCATGAACATCTATGGCGGTCGTTATTGGGAAAGTCAGTACCCTCTAATATCCTGACACTGGTCTAGCCTTAGGGTATCGTTAGCCTTCGGTTTGCGGAGGTCAGGTGGCAGCCGCTCCGTGTAAAAACTGATATCCAGTCAAATCCGGTTAGACCAAAAAAGCCGACCCAAGTGACTTGGGAATAATAAAGGGTAAGAGAGAAGAAGAGGTTATTCAATAAAATAAGAAGAAAAATTGTAATAATCAGGGCTGTTTACCGTTTGATCGAGCTTGAGACGTTGCAGTCTTACAATCTAGGTGACTCCTTAAATAATTAATTACAAGCAAATGCGGCAAGTCAATGGCCAGCGTTGTACTAACAGTCGGCAATAATATATTTTGGGTTAACGCCATGCAGAACTGAATTGATTCTGGCTGCATCAACAGCTTTATTAACATTGAGACTGGCAGTTAAAATGGCTTTATTATAAACAGGTTTTTGCTCAAATCTAGAGTAGGGTATGTGTTAAGGTGCTCTAGCCTGCAAAAGACCGGAGTCACCAATGTGCTACGAAAAAATTCACATCGAATTTATTCGATTTGTTCAACATTGATCGTAGACCGTATGCTTATACATATGTCAATTTGGTTGTATATAAAAAAAAGTATATTTTTCACTCCTTTAATTGTCTCAATGGAATGTGGTGTGGTGCAGGGGTTTTAAAAATGACTATTGAGCACGATGTGTACGATTAGATCCTCAATTCGGGCAAAGTGCTATCAGAATTTTCTCTCAAGAAAATATGTAGCAGCACTGAGTCTAGTAAATGGCGACAGACTCGCCTACAGTTTCTGAAATGCTGCCAAAATGTCGGTGTAATACCTCTTCCTAACCTTTTGGGGACCTAGGCGTGACATTATACCTAGACGTATAAAAATTTTCAAAATACATACCACCAAACAGCAAAAATAACCTCACAACCATCAATAAGATGCTAATCAGCCTACTTTACGTGCGTATTCGTCTCCAAATCAGCCAGAAAACATCTTTGTCACGATTGTAAAGTACTGAAAATGCTCGGAATAAAACTCACTCCAATTGTAAGTTTATTCGCGAAAAATGAGACTTAAAAAGGAAAAACGATTTCGGAATGTAGATTACAATGTAAGAAAGTTATTTTGTACGGCTATTAAAAGTGCGATTACTTACTTAAAAAACTTTTTGTTGTGTAACACTGTTGTAGGGTACCGCACTTCTGGACGTGGAAATGGAACCTTTGTATAACTTCGCTATCTGATAGTGTGATCACTTACAGTCATTCTTTATCATCAATCATTACGGTTAAAAGGAATACTTACTTACCATGACATTTTATCATATGCCAAATCCCATACATACCACTACTGTAACACCTATGTAGACAGGTTTAGCAGTGCCCAAGCGAACTCGTAGTTCGATACTGGTGAAGTTTCAGGAAAGTCAGTCAGTACAATCTTGGAATCCGAATTTGATGAGAATTATATAGGAGCAGTTATAGTGAGTCTCCTCGTGAACATGGCTGCTGAAAAGCAACCGAAACGTCGGGGAAAGTGTAAACTTAGATATAAATAGTTTTAGTTAATTAAGATAGCTTAAAAAAAAAGCTTGGAAAGCTTAGCAGCGATAGCTCAGTGAGCAGACCAACAGACTGCAATGCAGAGGGTCTCGGGTTTAAACCCACGTCGCGCATCTCTGACTTTCGGAAGTTATATGACTTTTCAAAATTATATGCGCATTGATTGACAATTATCGCCTGCTCCGTGCCTCGGAGAGCACGTTAAGCTGTCGTTCCTGGTTGCCATGAACATCTATGGCAGTCGTTATTGGGAAAGTCAGTACCTACCCTCTTATATCCTGACACTGGTCTAGCCTTAGGGTATCGTTAGCCTTCGGTTTGCGGAGGTCAGGTGGCAGCCGCTCAGTGTAAAAACTGATATCCAGTCAAATCCGGTTAGACTATAAAAGCCGACCCTAAGTGACTTGGGAATAATAAAGGCTAGGGAGACGAGATAGCTTAAATTGTTGTACAGTTAAATAATAGTAGGGTTACAGTTCAAAATTATGTATATAAGTGTTTTAAAATAAACAACGTGACAAATTCTGTATAAAGTAGTTTAACTTCAATAAGAGCAGTTGAAAAAAGAATTACAATTAAACATCGAATATAAATATTTTCATCTATATCGATACTCGTCGTCGGCCTCGATGGCGTAGTGGTTTGTGTAACCAACTGCCACGCCTGAGGTCGCAGCTTCGATCCCCGCACAAGTCAAACATTTGTGTGCATGAACATGGATGTTTGTCTTAATCTGGGTGTTTCTATGTATAATATAATGTATTTACAAAAAAAAAAGTATATATGTATGTTTATCCATTGTCTAGTACCCATAGTACAAGCTCTGCTTAGTTTGGCCTAGATGGTGTTGTGTGTATGTGGTAGAATATTATTATTAAAAAATTAAACAAGCTGTAGTTATAGAGGCCAGAATGATGAATTTGGCAAAAATATTTTTGTGAATAGTTAAACCGCTTTAGTGCTGCTCGCACTTGTCGAACTTTTTTTAAATAATGCAAAATAGTTAGATTTTTACTTGTTAGAAAATGTGTTTTAGCCTTATACAAGAATAATGGTAGCAAATGAAAATCCATAGTTTCTGCCTAATTCTACGAGAAAGAGGTGTAAGAAATATGGGATGGTATAATACAATCATATCAGTGACGTCACAGCGTCTTCTTTACCAGTTTTTAACGTACTTTTGGTATAAATACCTCATAAGCCTACCTCATAATCTTCTGTAGGCTAGTTCTTCCTTAGCGCGCTACTCTTTTGTTCTAAACTTTACTGTTTTTTATAAATAGTGTTTCTAACCTGAGGCCTAACATTTAATTGACGACATAGATGATTTAATTGACGACATTAGTTACACATTCCTCGTTAACCTATCATAAGTTTCCTTACGTTTACTGCTGGCCGTGAAATTTAAAAATCAGCTTCTTAATCAGGCAAAGTGGTTTTGAGTTTACCTATGTATAAGAGAATATTGATACGCTGATTTATTAGCTTTGTAACTTTAAAAGTATACAAAGTTCTGATACAAATATAAGGTTCAAAGAGACTCTAATTGTATCCAAGAGCGAAACGACAGAGAAGAAGAATTGTAGTGTCTCTTTGAATCCCATATTTGTCTCTCACTGTAAGCCATTGGCCTTACAGTGAACCTATGGAATTATCCGTCCGTTTGACTTGTCTTAGTAACTCAAGAGTGTAGAATCTGTTGATATTATATTTCAAATTATAATTTTTATTTAAAGGTATATACCTAAATAGCCATTCTCCGCCGTTTCCCAAGCCCCTATGCAAAACAGGCATGATTTTATCTCGTATTTATATGAACTGGCAACTCGCCCACACTGCATGCTCCCATACATTACAAGTATTATGCTGTATGATAAACTTGTTTGGGCTAGTTTGTGGAGATTGAATGTGGGGGAATATTTATTGGTTGTGTTGTAATGGGACATTATTAGTCTATGTATTCAAAAAATAAGTCACATATATAATTTTGTATTCCTATTGAGTTGTGCAGGTCAGATGGCGGGCGCATTTTGGATAAATTATACTTTGAGAACCAATACAATATTTTTGTGTGAAGACGACATTGCCAATCTGGATTACAGTACGAATGAGTCGCCATCATATCTTGCAGAATAACTAAGCTTAATTACCGGCTGGTCAAATCTGCCGAAGAACCGATTGGTTAATGCAAGAAAGTTAAATATAATAAGTTTAGCACTATAGCTAGTTAGACTAGGGATAGTTGATAAAATAGTATTCGAAAATTCGAGGGAGCCCTTTGTTTAGCAAGACATACCTTAGAACTTACTTTAGACTATTTGGCTGACATAAAAGTCCAGAGCACTATGAAAATATGTCCTTCTTAAAAAAGGGTCCAAGAAGAACATTATTTCCACTATAGACGGCTCGGCAGTGTCTATCCTTGACATTACCGAAATCTATTAGTGGTTAACACTTCCTATCAGATAAGCAGATAAGTACCTCATCTGTCAGTCTGTCTGTCAGTGTGCCAGCCAGTGGACAACAACAATAAAATAATTAAATAAATTGAATATGCCTCATCTTATTAACAATGGTTTTTCTGTACAGGCTCACAAATTAAGAGTATCAAGCACTTAATTCTACAGTCAAAACATAGTTAATCCAAGCACTTAAACCTTCCAAAATAAAAGTAAAAATAAATTCAGCCATCCCCTAGGGACGTTTCAAACTGTGACGTCCATCATCCTTAAATTTCGTCATAAAATTAAAACAGAATATCTCAACGGAACTCCGGAGACAGTATAACCCGGAGATTACCAGCGAGAACCGCTGAAAACCAGCGAAATCCGTTTAATATAATTACGTAGAAAACTTGGAGATCAAGAAGGCTTACGCGCTTCGAGTTGTTGTTCTTAGCATCGTTGCTCTCGATATAGTAGGTATTTTAATACGCGATTTATTTTCGATGTCACTATTGAAATGATTGAGAAATTTTTATTCATTAATGTGAATTTGTATACGAGTTTTGTGAAGAAATGGCAAATGTTACTACAGTTTGTAGCCGAATAGATAAGGCTCTTGTAATGTAGAGATCGCGAGTACGAATCCAGCTTGTGTCCTCTGCTAGTCAGAGGATCACGTGGAGAGATGCCCATGGCCCTTTAGACAAAATGTCACGGATTTCCTACGCGTCTCAAATTTTTAACGGCCGCAATAATGAAGAGCAATATTATCGTTACCTAGGCTGTACCATAAAGATGTAACTCACCCTTAGCACTGTCGAGCTGAACCCACTTCTAACCCATGTATTCTAGGTAAGCTAGAGAGATATAAAAAAATACAACCTAGTAATTTGTAACACAAATTGCTAATAATATTTAAAAAGAAGTATAGTTGGGGAAGATGGACTACTGTAGAATGGTATGGCTATGGAAAAAAGAATGGACTAAATAAAGAAATATGAGAAGAATATATAAGGCAACGAGAACTACCTTTCGTTACATTTTTAAATATATTTCTTCGCATCGGTAACGCAAAGAGAATTGTCCATTATTGGCTTAGCATGAACAGAATTCATACATAAAAACAATTATACTGCAAGGGGAGTCGACGGTCAGTCGATTACTGTGCCCATATAATGACAATTATTTGGTTTTAGAGTTGGACAAGATATTAAAACAATTTAAATCCACCAGCCCAGTTCTTAGATAACATTTTGCTAACACATGAATCAAAATAATAAAAAAAATAACATAAAAACAATGATTTTTTATTTCAAATACCTTTATATAAACCACCACAACAAACGAATTAGGAACACCTGGACACAAAACTTTGTTATTTTCCTGATTCCTACTAGTTAATGCTTCTAAATTAATTTATAATTATTATTCTCAGTGACTGTCCATTCCAAGCCAAAACCCCCATACAAAGTGGACAGTTCCTTTGATTGGAACCAAATGGAATCAAATTTTACTATCAAATTCTAAAGATTGTCATTGAATGCGCAAGCATAAGGCATAACTATACACTGTAGACCGTGCTATCATATCATATATCATAATATAAATAAATATATATCATAATAACCACACACCATTATTATCGATTTATCATCCTCCGTGTAAAAAAACATCCTAAAATTACAACACTAACAAAATTCTGAGGCTTAATCATAATAAAATCTAAACAAAACATGATACAAGCATACAGACTTCCACAATTAATTATTTCAACAATCAATATTCGATTATAAACGCCTATTGTATGCTATTGGAAGAGAGAGGGCCTCTTGAATCAATTAAGGGCCTTTCAAAACAAAAACCAATCTATTCCCATCAAAATTGAGTTCATCGCTCAATAACAAAACGATTTTTCTTTAGAAAAATTAATTAATTTTCTTGTATTTTGATTATCGCACTGTGTTTAAGGTAAGTAGTGTAGCAAAAGCTGTATTTTATAAAGTAAGGGCCTTTGCACATGAGGCGTAGTAGCAACGGAGACTATTGTGCAAAGACGCCGTGTCATGTACGGACATGTTAATACCCATAACGCTCTCGTCACTAAAGATGTCCTTACAGACAACTCGCAATTATTTAGCCCGACTTGAGAATCATGATCGGCCTGGTTCACAACAAGCCATCGTAACTCACAGAACCAATAAGGTTGTAATATATAGTTTAAGCTGTACAATATGTAAACTGTCCCACTGCTGGGTACGAGCCTCGTCTCAGAATGCGACCCACCACCCAGAGCCAGTGTGGTATGGCAGATGGCAGACTTCACACATCTTCGATAATATTATAAAGAACTCTCGAACATGCCAAATTATTATATTATAAAGATTATTTTTACGTTTTATATAAAGGGTCATGACGTGATGACTAACGGAATTTCCATTCAGAGGTGCTGTAAATTACATATAAAGTGAAGAAAATCTGTAAACAAAATGGATAGTGCTAAAATCGGGCATTTTAATTTGAAAGTATTTATATTTTAGTTCTTTTATGTACAAAAGACACTTTTCGTTCTATATCCTAACACAGACATCCCGTTTCTGTATTAATTTGGCCATTTTAATGAAATTTTAACAATTCCATCAGTGCGACACTTTTGTACTAAAACCTTCTAGAAGGTCTGAGGTTGAGGTTTATTTCCCTCGGGCAACGAGTGAATGTATTTGATGGGGTATCAGCTGCGGTATGCCTGGTTACAGGACGGTGGGATGATTGATTTTTCGATGGTTTGTTCTGACACCATCTGCAGTTATCGGTATATAGGTAGATACCTATGTATATCACACTGACGCTTGCTTTAAAAATACACTCAAATGTTCATATAATATTTTACTTCACACATTTTTACACTATTTAGTAATTATGTTTATATCTTATTTACATGTATATTTACATATTTAAGTCTATTTTATTTTTATATGTTTAGACACTAGGCGCCGGCGTCACCAAATTGGATTTCGCAGAATACCAGTGTTGCGATTTAACAATCGCAACGTACGCTGAGCGATGTCCAAATTTTGGCACTGATGGGACACACACTTTCACATTACTTTTTTAACTTATGTTATATGTACTTAAATAATTTAATATTATATTATTGTTTGTGTCGCTGCGCACTGACAATACTGCGGAAGGTGTGGTGTTGCCAGTGAGCAGAAATTAAATTATAGTGTTAGATTATTGTTCTGTTTTTCTTTTTATATTGTATACATTTTTGTTTTTTTTTTTATTTCTTTGTGTTTTGCGTGTGCCCTTGTGTGCCTCAATAAATAATTTTCTTTCTTTCTTTTCTTTATGTTGAAAACTAAAGTTTGACCAATTGAGTCGCAGCTGCACACCGGTGGCCGGACACTATAGATTTTTAATTATGACTCGTATTCTAAGATTTGATGGGTTAATGCTAGCCTTTCAACACTTAAGGGGTTTGTCCGATCACTGACGATTAAACGGCTGGCGCTCAACTAATATAAATGACTAGTAGTTTTCCCGCGGTTTCACCCGCGTCAGTCCCGTTCCCGTGTGAATATCTGGTTTCACCCCTTTCACCCCCTTCAGGGTGGAATTTCCAAAAATCCTCTCTTAGTGGTCTCCTACACTCTCCAAGGAACGTACATGCCAAATTTCAGCTTCTTGCGTTCAGTAGTTTCGGCTGTGCGTTGTCTGTCAGTCACTCAGCAACGGAAGAGTTTTATATATATAGATATGGCATTTTATGTAAATAAAGGAGATATATATACATATATATATATATATATATATATATATATATAAAATTGTTATTTGTATTAAAATTTAAAAAATTGTTACACTGCTACTACTATTAAACTTTACTAATTTTTAAGGTAATTAAATTATTATTAAAACTATTTAGATTTAATTGTTGTTGCAGTTGTCTCACTGACTGACTGCCATCTTAGTCTCCCCGTGACCATGGCTGCTGAAAAGCAACCGAAACGTCGGGGAAAGTGTAAAAATAAATTAAATCTAAATGGTTTTAATAATAATTTAATTAGCTTAAAAATTAGTAAAGTTTAATAGTAGTAGTAGAGCAACAATTTTCAAAATTTTGTAATAAAGTGTCAAATAAACAACGCGATAAAATCCGTATATAGCAATTTAATTTCAATGAGATAAATAAATCACATCTTCCACTGTAGTGCTATCTTTAAATAAACAAAAGAAGGGGGCTGGGATAATCATGGATAAATAATTGTTTTGTGCAAGTATTTCTAAGGGATATTAAATGGATGGTTTGGTGCCAACAAAAAAGGGTTGTACTTTTTGTTTTAAACTAATTTCCTAAAGGTTTTACAAGTTTTAAGTAATACGAATTTTCTTCTTGTTCCAACATCGTGACAAATTAAGGACTAATTAAGATTGAGCGGAATGTTTGTGGCAAATTATTAGCTGTTTATTTATTTATTTAAGGATTTCCAACAAAGGAATATACATTATAAAACAATAATACAGTTGTTAGCATGTATAGTCCCTCAATTATAGGAAACCACAGCTTGCAATTATAATTACAACTAAACTAACAAACTTAATTAAAGGAATAACCATAAAAAACATATAACTAAAATTTTTTAACTTTGAAGTAAAACAATAATAGTTTATTAGATAATAGAGTTATATAAAATATGTATTAGCAGCGATAGTTCAGTGGGGAGACCAACAGACTGCAATGCAGAGGGTCTCGCGTTCGAACCCACCACGTCGCGCACCTCTGACTTTCGGAAGTTATATGACTTTTCGAAATTACGTGCGTATTGATTGACAATTATCGCCTGCTCCGTGCCTCGGAGAGCACGTTAAGCCGTCGGTCCCGGCTGCCATGAACATCTACGGCAGTCGTTATTGGGAGAGTGTCGACACAAAAGATCCCACTGGGTCGAAGTGTCGCCGGTCTGCACTGACTGGCCCCCACATAAGATACATACATAAATTATGTACAAATTGAATTAAGAAAACAAAATAAATGTATGTTAAACTAAGATAACAATCTGCGAAAACACGTTTTAAATTGTATTAAATTGTTACTTATGTATAAGTCAGTGTTAACAGAAAGTGTATTGCCTACAGAGCCTGGATACGATTGCGTAGTGTCTAAGATATGTTCTTGAGTAAAGAATATTAAGACTTGGAGCTAAAATAATAACAAATATACATACATACATAGATTCAGAGACTACGGATTTCCATTTGCTACGATCCTGACACACTTCGCTGGCTTCATTCACTTTCATCACATTCCTCATACACGCCCGTCGGTTCAAGGTGCTCTTAACCTGGCCTTTGCCCAGAACGCCTCCGATCTGATCAAGAAACGTTCGCCTAGGTCTTCCTCTTGCGACTGTTCCATTTACACTAGCCTTATAGACTTTCTTAGTCAGTCTTTCCTCGTCCATTCTTTCTACATGCCCAAACCAGCTTAACATACCCTTTTCTATTCTTGTCACTATATCCACTTTCATGCAGCATCTCTCTCTAATCACACTATTCCTTATTCTATCTTTCAGAGTCACACCACATATATTTCTCAGCGCTCTCATTTCTACAGCATTTATTCTGCTCTCATGCTTCTTTTGCCATACCCAACTTTCACTTCCATACATAAGTGTCGGCACTAATAGTCCTCTATGAACAGCCAAACGTGCCTTTTCGGAAACATTTCGTCTGTTCATAAAAGCGCGTAGAGCTCCATTCACTTTGTTTCCCGCAATCGATCTTTCAATATCTCCCTCATGTTTACCATCCCTTGTAAACAAAGTACCCAAATATACAAACTTTAACAAATATAAAAATAACAAATATAGTAAAAAAAGCAGCTAGCCGGGCCATGTATATAAATGTCGGCCAATTTTAGAGAGCGCACAATATCAACAGTTTTCAGCACGATACAATATACACGATAAATAGTTGTACATACATTTGAGCTTTCTTTTGTATTTTTTTAAGATTCTATCAATTTCGTTAACAAATTACTAGTATGACGACTCGCCTAAGGTCGCGGGTTCAATTCCCGCACAAGTCAAACATTTGTGTGGGTGAACATGGATGTTTGTCTTGGTCTGGGTGTTTCTATGTATAATATGTATGTATTTACAGAAAAAAAGTATATATGTATGTTTATCCATTGTCTAGTACCCATAGTACAAGCTCTGCTTAGTTTGGGCTAGATGTTGTTATGTTTATGATAGAATATTATAGAATATTATTCTAGCTAACTCCTAAAGCTCAGCTAGAATGCTTATGTCAGGAGTGGATTTACGTACAGTTCCAGCGATCCACTCACCAACAAAGCGGTGAGTTGGCACATCATGGTGGTTTCAGTATGTAAGGCAGAAGCTGGACAGCGGGACATAACTGCCTTGGTTCTCGTGGGACCAAAAGGCATACTCCTTTATATAAGGCGCATACCAACATGTAAAAACATGAAGGGGTATGTCCATGTCGGGAGTATAATGGATGATATGTGAACCGACGATCTCATAATCACAAGTCAATGCCTTATCTATTAGGCTGCTGTACTTGAAGATAACTATATAATATATTATGTTTATACGATAATTAGACATCACCAATTTAAGGAATCATCTGCTTAGTCTGTGATATTCATATCACCTCACGCAAATTAATTAATTATTATATAATATTCTGCTCCTACTAAATTCTTTGAAATAGCAGCGATAGCTCAGTGGGGAGACCAACAGACTGCAATGCAGAGGGTCTCGGGTTCAAACCCACGTCGCGCACCTCTGACTTTCGGAAGTCATATGACTTTTCGAAATTATGTGCGTATTGATTGACGATTATCGCCTGCTCCGTGCCTCGGAGAGCACGTTAAGCCGTCGGTCCCGGCTGCCATGAACATCTATGGCAGTCGTTATTGGGAAAGTCTGTACCCTCTAATATCCTGACACTGGTCTAGCCTTAGGGTATCGTTAGCCTTCGGGTTGCGGAGGTCAGATGGCAGCCGCTCCGTGAAAAACCGACATCCAGTCAAACCCGGTTAGACTAGAAAAGCTGACCCCAAGTGACTTGGGAATAATAAAGGCTAAGGAGAAGAAGACTAAATTCTTTGACACTAATTACGCTTAATAAGTATATTTCCTAATCGTTTTTAACCGAATCTAGAATTTACTGAGATTCAGGGCAATTAATACAGTATAATGAATTTGCGTTTCAGCAAAAGTTTCGACTTGAATTGCTACATCAGCTGTTCAGAATAGGCTTTTAAAATAACTGCTAATAATTATAGTAGATCTGGGTTTAGAATGTATGTATAGTATTTTGTATTTCATATTATTCACGTGAAAAACATACTAATGACGCAGCGGTAGTAAATACGACTGTTGTGCATGAGGTCTCGGGTTCAAACAGCGTTATTGAGTTTCTTTTCAAAGAATTCTTAGCAGCAGTACGGAGTCTGAAGTATTGCCAAGACAATAGCAATAAAAATAGTCTCGCTTTCTTTTTTTTTGACGTTGGCCAATGCGCTTTATGCGTACTCGCCACATGAGGAGGCGAGAGGGCTATGTCAGGCTCTCCCGAGACTTCGGGCGTGCCGACCAAAATTCATGGTGTGCCAACTCGTTGCCTTTAATAGTGAGTGGGTCAATAGACTCGCCTTCTATTATAAGGTACCTAAAAGATGGTTGCCGAAATGAGAATACTATTAGTACGCAAAATTGCCACAGTTAACAAAATGCGGCTATACACTTTACCCACATTTCGTGTCCTGTGGTTTTAGATCTCATGTAAGTAATAAATTATAAAGTTATTACCTTTATTATAATATAGCTATACGGGCCTATAGGTGAGTGACTACTAGATACAGAGTTCCAAACTCTACGACTCTCTATCGAAAATTTCTGAACGAAAAAATACCAGCAACATTTTGCTCAACACTGAACCCAAGACCTCACGCACAGTAGTCACATACACTCTCATTTAACGACTGAGACAGTTACAGTCATAAAATGTAACCTCAAACGAATAAACTAATATGTTTTATTACAATTTTCATATAAACTCACACACACCACTTCCAAATCGAACGCAGTAATTAACTGCGGTAGAATATACTCGTTTTATTCCTAGTTTACCATTGCACTATTGACCACCGACAAACGTGAGGATTCACCACAAATCAGTCGACCTTTAATATCTAAATTCAATAAAATGGTAATCGGATTTTACAGCATTTTGCAATAATATAATTCAGTGCTGGTTTGGACTGTTCCCATCCGCATTTCCAACTTATTGAAACCTGTGTACACAGGTATCAGCAGCGCTGACCAAGCACTCGGTGACAAATGCCACGTTTTGACATTTGTGAAGTCCCGGAGGAAGCTATTTAGAACTCGAAGCAAATTTATTAAAACATATATAGCCTAATGGGTGACCGTTGGTCAGCTATGCACGATGACGATTCCAAGACACACACCTCTGACTTTTCTAAGTGATTTGCGTATTAATTAGCTAATTATCACTTGCTTTAACGGTGAAGGCAAACATCGTGACGAAACTTGCATGTCTGAGGGTTCTCCATAATATTCTTAAAGATATGTAAAGTCTGCCAACCTGCACTGGCGAGCGTGGTGCACTATTTCCTAACCTTTCTCACGCAGAGAAGGGGCCGTGATCATTTGTGGAACACTTTATATACAGAGCTGAAATGATATATAAAAAAACTTAATCTTAAAGCAATGCAATTTTTATAACCGAGAAACGCATAACGTTCTGCAAGTCTCTGATAATAATACATCGTATTTTACGATTAAATATATATTTTTCTGTTACTTTATATACGGTAATCATGCCATGCATGATAAAAACAGTTTAAATAGTGGAAATAAGTATAAACAACCACTTTGCCGAACTGGAATCAAAACCAAGATAGTTACTTAAGGTCTTGCTTATGTGGGCCTCAAAATGGTCCATAGTTTAACCCAGACTGCAAACATAATCTGCTCTATGAGTTGCCTCATACATGATAATTATTTCGGGCTTAGCAGAAAGTATGTCCCTGATTTGTTGTTTGCTACCCAGCATCATAAACTTTGATTTATGAGGGTGCAGAACCAGAGAGTTTTGCTTTGATCACTCAGTAACTCTTCGTAGATCTTCATTAAGTTTCTGAATAGCTGATGATATTTTGTTAGGTTCAAAAGAGAGATACACTTGCAAATCATCAGTATACATGTGGTATTTACAGTTCATAAAGGACTGCGCTACATCAGCACTGTAAATTATATATAATAGAGGCCCTAGTATTGAGCCCTGAGGAACACCCCTATGGACAATACGAGGCTCTGAAGTCTTTATACTGCTATCTTCCCCTCGAATTTCCACAAATTGAGTTCTGCTTGATAGGTAGCTATTAAACCACTTTACCGCTTCCACTGAGAACCCATAGTAAGAATGTTTTGAGAGCAGCAAGGTAGGATTTATTGAGTTAAAAGCCCTGGAGTAGTCCAACATGACCAAAATTGTACCTTCCCCCTTATCACGAGCTTCAAGTATGTTTCCCATAACATCACACAGAGCTGTAGCAATTGCCCGTTTCTTACGAAAACCTGACTGTAAGTCAGGGAGGATGTTGTTGTCCTCTAAAAATGACACTACTTGGGTATATACTACTCTCTCCAGTACTTTGGATAAGCATGGCAGTATACTAATAGGACGTAGATCTTTCATAGATTGAGGGCTACTGATTTTGGGAATGGGGCGCACCACTACACAACGCCAGAGATCAGGAAAAGTGTTTGTGAGAATAGATTTATTTACTATGTCTGTTATGGTCTGTACAGTGGCTGGCAGTGCTGTAGCTAGCAGTACCCTGAGCGTTTGTACCTATATTTCTTATAATTTTTAGAACAGACTCTGTCGCCCCAGGCTGTAATTTAAAAGTAGCTGGTCCATGCTTATGGTGCTCAAAGTAACAGCTGTGAGATGTTTATATTGCACTCACTAGGCACATCGAGAAAGGCCATGTTTGTTGTATCAGGGTCATCAAAGATTTTTGGCAGTGGTTTTTCTGTGTGGCAGTATATCAGACTTTAAGTTCATCCATAGTAACTTTTCGATTAGCAACAATGCAAGTGCTTCTACAAAAACCAGCACAAAATCCAGCCAAATCTAAAGGTATTCTATTATTCAGGTGAAGTCTAACAATGATCTGCCATAGTGCCCTCCATTACTTAATCTCGTTAGAGCGGTTTCATTCACGCTGTACTAGAATAAAAACAAAGTACCTCACGTATTAATTATACAGTCCGCCTTGGTAGGCCTACAAGATATAGGGCAATAGAAGTTGCGATATAAGTTTACCTGAATAATCCATTGCATGTATGTGCATGTGTTACATACACTGTGTAATGATTAAATTAATTTTGACAATAATAAAAGGGCTCATAAATTAGAAATCAAAAAGAGATTGTCTAATTAATTCTGCCTGTAATAATATATGTTCAATATTGATGGTGGATAGAGATAATAGCGCTTTTGTAAAGAAATATTTATTTTCTATAATTTCCTCTTATAGCAAATACAAAACGGATTGTTATTATTTGTTGTTTCTTTAAATTATTATTTATAGTATTATTACTTCAAGTATAAACCTTGTCAAGTATGTATTACAAAAATCTTTTGGAAATCTTGTTTACTGTAGGGAGACCTAGCAAATGTTTTACATTATTAAATTTTATTTATCAGGATATCTGCTATATTTGTACGTATTCTGTAGAAATTTAAGTCACTAGGTTTCTACTAACGGTCCAGGAGATAGAACCTTTTAATTCTTCGGCAGACATAAAGCAAAAGGCAAAGTGATTAGATTGTTTTTCTTTTTTAATTTAACGTGCCGTGTGAGCTTTAAGAGTCATGTCACGTCGTCATTTGAGTCGAGATGAAATGTTACGAGACATGTGCATGTTAGAAATGGTACTAATCAACGCGGTGTTACTGAGGCCTTACACACCAGCCAAATCGTGATATCAAGGTTGCGGTCACGTTATCGCAATACTGAGGATATAGCTGAACGGCACATTGGTAGATATAGTGTTACTTCGCAGATACAGGCTCGATTTCTCCAAATGGCCGCCAGAAGACAACCCAATATCACAGCGATGCAACTAGTACAAAGGCTCCAGGAGGACCACCAGCTGCTGGTCAGCGACCAAACCACGTGAAAGAGGTTGCAAGAAGTTGCTCTTCATGCTCGAAGACCGCTACGTGTTTCAGCATGCGACGTGGCAATCGCGGTCGGCGGCTTTCGTGGGCTCGGGAGTATTTACCATGAAGTAACGAACAATGGTTTTTGGTGCTGTTCACCGATGAGTTCTGGTTTAGGTTTCATCCGGATTCACGAAAAACACGCGTTTGGAGAACGTCATGGAAAGTTAGCCGTCTACGGCACCTTTAGGAGGTCCACTCATACCAAGGTGGGACAATCATGGTGTGGGCAGGAATTCGCCTTGGCGGACAAACCCCGCTCGTTTGGATCCAAGGTAGTATGACTGCACAAAAATACCATGAGGAGGTAGTAGAGCCTGTTATTATCCCACACAGAATCCAAATGGGCCAAGAATTTCTACCCATGCATGATAATGCTCCTTCCCATATGGCGCAGCTGGTGTCGGCCGCCCTCCGAGACAACGATATTCAACTTTTGGATTGGCCTTCACAGTCGCCCGATTTAAATCCTATCAAGCACGCCTGAGACATTACAACGAAAAGCTTTAAGAGATTTCCTGCCAAAGGGGTATGCTAGTATTAGGCCCAGAGGTGCACAAGAAATTGGCTATACTAAAAAAAATGTTGTCTTTATACAAAATATGTTGACAGGTAATTAAAACGCCAAGTTTTTTGTTAACCACTTCTTTTGCTAATTAATTATTGGCATTGCTTACTATTATTATCATTAGCCTTTATAGGTGTGCACTGTGGGCCCGAATCACTATGGCGTCTTGGCATGACCCTTTGCCGACAGAACAACAACTTTACGAACATTTGCAAAGAACATGGGACCTCATACCGCAGCAAGACATTGACAATTTAATTTTAAGTATGAACAATCGATGTCCATGTGTAATTTATGTAAGAGGTGGCAACATTGACTATAAATAATTAGATTTTATAAGATCTTTTCAATTTTAATTAAAATTAATAGTTTTGAAAGAAGAAATGAATTTTTTTAATCATACTAATTTTCAGCGGTGATTAAAAAATATATTATTTTTATATAAAACAAAAAAATTACGAAATTTTTTAATTTATTTATTAAATATATAATAAATAAAATAAAAAAAAATCTTCATAGATTTTAGATATTAGACTAAATATAAAATATCCCTAGATTCTATTGATGTGTGTATAATTATAATAATAATAATATTCTATCACATACACACAACACCATCTAGCCCAAACTAAGCAGAGCTTGTACTATGGGTACTAGACAATGGATAAACATACATATATATTTATTTTTTTGTAAATACATACATATTATACATAGAAACACCCAGACCAAGACAAACATCCATGTTCATGCACACAAATGTTTGACTTGTGCGGGAATCGAACCCGCGACCTCAGGCGTGGCAGTCGGTTACACTAACCACTACGCCATTGAGGCCGAGAATTGATCTAACTTTAACGCATACTCGTGATACCGTCAACGGAATGTTTCGTCACTTGGAAAAATTCTACTACTACCATTAAAGAAATCGGCATTCTAGACACATATGACATATGACAGCCTCGATGGCGTAGTGGTTAGTGTAATCGTCTGCAACGCCTGAGGTCGCGGGTTCGATTCCCGCACAAGTCAAACATTTGTGTGCATTAACATGGATGTCTGTCTTGGTCTGGGTCTTTCTATGTATACTAAATAATAAGCAATTACAAAGAAAAATTATAATGTATGTTTATCCATTGTCTAGTACCCATAGTACAAACTTTGGTTAGTTTGGGCTAGATGGTGTTATGTGCATGTGGTAGAATATTATGTTATACTAGTAGTTTTCCCGCGGTTTCACCCGCGTAAGTCCCGTTCCCGTATGAATATCGGATTTCACCCCTTTTACCCCCTTCAGGGTGGAATTTCTAAAAATCCTCTCTTAGTGCTCCCCTACACTCTCCAAGGAACATACATGCCAAATTTCAGCTTCTTGCGCTCAGTAGTTTCGGCTGTGCGTTGTCTGTCAGTCACTCAGTAACGGAAGAGTTTTATATATATAGATTATATCATTTAGGTAATTAGTATATCATATCAGCCCTGAATATAAACTATCCCACTGCTGGGCACGGAGCTCTTCTTAGTGTGAGAATGGTTAAGACATAGTCCACCGCTCTTGCCTAGTGCGGGCTGGCAGACTTCACATGTCTTCGAGAACATGGAGTACTCTTAAATATGCAGGTTTCCTCAGGATGTTTACCTCCACCGTTAATTAACTATTTCATTCGGTAGTTAGTATACAGTTAATAATATTAGGCAAACTGTAAGTTTGTTATTTAAAACTTCAGTTTAGGAGGTATCATGTCGTTAGCGTTGGTGTGAGAGAGACAAGTGGATTAGTGACTAGCGTATAGAGTTTTTGGATTCCGCACGCAACCGGTGTGGAATTTCCGTCATTACTGGGCAAACCTGTTGGATGTAATAAGAAATGGAGGTGGTAATGATCATTTTTAAATAAAACATACGTTTATAGTCCCAGCATATCTTCCTGAAGATTTTTTATTTGTCAGTTATGGATTTAGGTCCTATATGCAGAAAACATTTATTGCTAAGGCAGACAGACGCGATAGAAAACAAATATTATAGAACAAGTGGCTTATCGAATAATTTAAGAATAAATCAATTTATTAAAAGACAAAATAAGGACAATTATAATTATATCACATGGTCGTTGAAAAAAGTGTCCAGTTCAGAATTTGCCAGACTATACGTTTGGTGTATATTTCCAAGACTACGACATTTTACACTAACATTTTGCCAGCATCTCACATAACAAAGAGCTTTTTGCCTTCTGGTAATAAGCTTATTGTCTTTGTCGAGGTCTTAAAAGAAGTCTGTCTAGTAGACAGATTTATTTTAAGAATTCGTGCTGCTAACGAGACCTTTCTCGAACGGTAATCAAACCCAAGATATCAAGCCCAGGCAGCCGCATTCAATACTGCTACACCACCGAGGCGGGACAACAACATACGTCTGTATATATTGTAACTAATTCAATAATTAATCAATAAAATAATTATAAAATAAATCAATCATTAAAGCATTTGAATAACGACCAATAAATCTAAAACCATTAAACCACTTAAGCATTCGAATAATTCGATTGTTTAATCGATAATCCGACCTAACACAAACTCATATTTACTAGGAACGGAAAAAAGCGTGAAATAACAACAGATATTGAGTGAATTATTCTCAGGAACCTTATTTATTGTTTTAACGAAACCCGATAAACCACGGTGAAGAATGTTGACGTATAAATATAGATTCAAGTGAACCCATATAACACATAATATATCGGTATCCCGTCGCATATTTTGTTACATTTTTGATATGTAATTGTAATTTATATCAATACTAGTTATTCTTTGAGAGCAGTACTTTTTGCTGAATGAAAGGCACTCTATGACCTTTTTTGTACCCCTGACAACGTGTGCAAAATTTCATGAAGATCGGTCGAGTAGTTAAGGCATGAAAGCGTAACAAACAAGCAAACTCACATTCACATTCAAAATATTAGTTTTAACTGCACGGATGGCGTAGAAGTTTAAGTGGTCGCCTTACCACTGCCGCCAGGCGAAATGTTGTAGGTTCGATCCCCACACTGGGCAAAAAATTGTGTGATTCACAAAATTGGTTGTTCCAAATCTGGGTGTTCTTTGTGTCCGTTGTTTTAATGTCTGTAAAGTCCCAAACGACACAAGAATGAATTTTCTTTTTAAAAAGGTTAGGCATTTAGAATTGGGTTTGTTATTCAGTCAATAGATACGTATTTTATAAGCTTTATTTTTACATACATACGTAGTGTTACGCCTGTGTGCCCGAAAGCGTAGACTGAGTTTTATAATACCCATATTTTTTTACATGATCGTAGGTCCTACGTAATAGAGGCAAGCCTAATTGTGTTTTAGTATAGATGCAGTGTTCCTACACAAGTTTTGTTGACAGAAAACCCAATAACACTTCGATTATAACACTCGATTCGGGAATCTAACCCAGATTCAAAGTGTCTCGTCGCTGTAATCGCGATGACAATTATTATGATCTTTAGATCACTGTCTTCTCCCTTAGCCTTTATTATTCCCAAGTCACTTGGGGTCGGCTTTTCTGGTCTAACCGGATTTGACTGGATATCCGTTTTTACACGGAGCGGCTGCCACCTGACCTCCGCAACCCGAAGGCTAACGATACCCTAAAGCTAGACCAGTGTCAGGATATTAGAGGGTACTGACTTTCCCAATAACGACTGCCATAGATTAACGTGCTCTCCGAGGCACGGAGCAGGCGATAATTGTCAATCAATACGCACATAATTTCGAAAAGTCATATAACTTCCGAAAGTCAGAGGTGCGCGACGTGGGTTCGAACCCGAGACCCTCTGCATTGCAGTCTGTTGGTCTTTGATTGACAATTATCGCCTGCTCCGTGCCTCGGAGAGCACGTTAAGCCATCGGTCCCGGCTGCCATGAACATCTATGGCAGTCGTTATTGGGAAAGTCAGTACCCTCTAATATCCTAAAACTGGTCTAGCCTTAGGGTATCGTTAGCCTTTGGGTTGCGGAGGTCAGGTGGCAGCCGCTCCGTGTAAAAACTGATATCCGGTTAGACCAGAAAAGCCGACCCCAAGTGACTTGGGAATAATAAAGGCTAAGGGAAAAGAAGAGTAATCTAATAAATATCATATTATTCCAAGTAGAGGTGTACTTTTCGTCCGTTAGTTGTACGTTTGTAAACGTATTCCGTGAACTATGAATAGAACTTTGGTACTTATCATCATTTTTGTAGGTTGATGTTGATATATGTTTTTTATCATGCAGCTCTCCTTCTCTGTCTCACTTGGTATCTGACACTTTCTAGAAGCTTATTTAAGACGTTAAATATAAAATAATAGTTGTTCCTCGCGGTTTCATCCATGTTTATGATTGCTGCTTCGCTCTCGTAACTCGTAACCTAACGTTATATAGCCTATGCCACTTTTGGATAAAGTAGGTTTCAAATGGTGAAATAATTATTAAAATCGGTTCAGTAGTTTCACAGTTTATCGATTGCAAACAAACCTTTCTTTTTTATAATATTAGTAGTGATTAGTACTATTTATGGTCTAGCTGTCAATCTTCATTCTTTTATTGTTAATTAGTGATCGGCACAGTTAATTTTCTTTATAATAATAATAATCATTTATTTCGGGCTACATAGACCCATAACTAAATACCTTAACCTAAATGTACACATTATACAATTTTATATAAATCTTCTTTCTTCTTTTCGTGGGGTTAGTGGCCAACCTGTTGTCAAGAGTTGTTCAAGCCGCCCGTAGGCCTCTGACATGGCTTAACGACTGCTGTCAATTTGACAACAACCGGGACCGACTTTGTACGTGCCCTCCGAATCACGGAGACGCTCAGATGAAATACCACTAAGCGGTCACCCATCTATAGACTGACCGCACCCAACGTTTCTTAACCTTGCTAATCGTTTACCGATCAGTGAGTGCAACTGGCTATGAGCGCCTCGTAATACTAACTCGTATATATAAGTAAATACACCTTAATACCATGTTAGTGAAACTTCACTTGGCACACAAAATACTTGTGCGCTCGGCTGGTACTTGTCTGCGGAAGCGAGGGAATACCACGTCTTGCGACCAAAAGCTTTCGTCCAACACCTTGTGCAGGTAACAGTCTGGTACGCGAAAGACGAACGCTTTAAAGTTGACGTTGCTGTGCGACTCCAGCAGCTGCACTCTCGGGACGTACTTCAGCTTTTGGCAAACGTACTTCGCCATATCCTCCGCCTCAGTGGTGTAGGTAGTGCATGCGCGAGATGTATGAGATTTATAAATTAATCTCATTGATTAAGGTACTCCAATATTAAAATGCGTTAGTATTGAAATTGAACTACTATATACGGATTTTATCGCGTTATTTATTTTACACTATAATACAACATTTTGAAACTGTTACACTACTACTAGATACTATTAAACTTTACTAATTTTTAAGCTAAATAAAGTATTAATTAGTGTAACAGTTTCAAAATTTTGTAATAAAGTGTATAATAAATAACGCGATAAAATCCGTTTATAGTAGTTTAATTTCAATGAATAACATTCGCGTAAACAGAAGACAATATTATGCGTTAGTATGGAAAGGAAATGTAAATCTTTTACAGTCGAATAGAAAATTATCTAACTAAAGGTTTCGTTGGTTTCCTACTTCAATGGCTCAGCATACCTCCTCCATTCCTTCGCTCATCACAATACGAGCAGCATGCGAACGATTCGCGGTCCCGCCACTTAATCAGTTGTGAGATATTGATTAATTACCAGCGGTCAGTGTGCAGCTGGCCTAATACCATAATTTAACCCTCCAGCCATTCAAATCCATATACATTGATATATATAATATATGCACTAGATTTTTCTAGTGCTACTAGGTTAGGTGAGTAAGAGTCATGTACATGAGTTTATGGGTTATGTTCTGCTAATGTTATAAAGTTGGAAGCTTGTGTAGGTTTTTGTATGTTTGGATGTTTGATGCTAAATTATACGTAAACGGTTAAATATATTTAATATAATAATAAACATAGCTTCTTGCCTCTATCCAGGTAAAGATGTATATCAAACTATCAAAATGTTATTTTAATTTTAAATAAATTATAATTTTTGTACAAGAAATATACAAGTCTTTTCAAAACACATTACAGGCTACTTATTATATTAAATTTATATTAAAACTATATTTTAATCTAAGGGAAAACATTTACAATTTAAATATTGGGCACATAAAACTTGATTATGAAATTTTTTTTTAAATTGTTTTGCCTGACTAGGTCAGAGACCTGTGCTTCAGGATGTTTCTATAACATTTGTTTGTTAAATCCGCTTAAGACTGCGCCGATTGAAATTCGCTAAAACAGGCGGTCACAGTTAAGTGAATAAAATCAGCACTTTTTGTTTAATAAATAATGAATGTGTTTACAATTACTCCGTGTAAAAAACTTAAATTAATTAATATTTTCGTCTACAAAATTACTTAAAATTTGCGTGATTTTTAGATTATAACAGTAGAAATCTATCCTATTTTACAGCTTAAACAAAACATAAATAGTTATATTATAATTTGTTCGTCCCAAATATTTAATCAATCAATCAATCAATCAATCATTTATTGCATTCCACAATGTATATACTTAGGTGGTATAGTAAAAATATGAGAACAATCATGGACCCTGTCGGGCACAGCAATAGTAGGAGAGAGGAAGAGAGATATAATTATTAAATTAATTTGTCATTAAAATATTCGTTTAAATCGTAATAACATTTTTCTAAAAGGATACTTTTTACTTTATTTATAAAGGAATTAAATTTATTTTATATTAAGTTATTGGTTGACAATAAAGATACATATTTATCAAAAAAGGACTGCAAATCCTCCATACAATTTTACTATGGCGGCCGCGCGCCGATTTGAATATGCGCACGAGCTCTGTTATTATCTGTCTTACGCTCGGCGCAGTCTTAATACCAAACTCAACATAACAATTTTACATATTTTACATTTCTTATGATGGTCTATTTGTATTAAATAGTAATAGATAAACGTTTAAAATGTGAAAGAACATTTTGCGCACTTGTTTCGCTTTTTACCTTATGTTCTAACTCAACACCCACATAAAATAGTGCAAGTCACCTAACCGTGAGTGTGCGGTACGGTTGATGACATTGTGTATTTGTTGACGGAATGTTTCCGGTTCTATTATAAACACATTAATAAATATTTATATTTTATTTTATTTATACGTAGTTAGGTTTGTTAACATTAGGTTAGTTGTAAATTATAGTTGTTGCTTCTGTTTATGTAAATAAGTAATTTCAATGTTTACAAATATCTGAGAAAAAAATATGATGGTTTCCAAAAAAAGTCTATATGCAACGTGTAACCCTGCTAAAAGTTTAGATTATATTTTAAGACTTAGGCTAATAAGATTTAGGCTGGGCACAGGAGGGCGCGAGACGACCTCCAGCCACTCTGAATAGAAGCCTGCGGGCGGTGGACTAGGTCCCCGCTTTGTTGTCGGGGACCAGGTCCCCCAATTGTGTGTGTTTTTTATTGTGTTTGTGTGATGGTTGTGTGGGACCCGCCACGTCAATCGGCGGGTCAAACCTTTGACGGGGTCGCGATTTGAATGCGAGAGCGATCCGCGCGATCCCGCCATAAAGGTGTGAGGAACAAATTTCCATCTTATGGGCTGGATCCCGATATATCCCCATCGCCCGCCCCAAAACCGGCGATGGGGAATGTGATTTGCACATTTCCTCGCGTTAAAAAAAAATAAGATTAAGGCTATTAATCAATTAGTTTGTAATTTAAATCAATTTAAAAAATGTTATGTACGAGGGGACTGTTAAGTATTTTATACTAGATATGCTCCGTGGCTTTGCTTGCTCGGGAAAAGTCCTTTTTTCCTGGATGTAATTTTCTGTACTCCTGACAACGTGTATGTAAAATTTCATGATGATCACTCGAGTAGTTAAGGCGTAAAGACGTAACAAACTGACATTCGCATATAATATTAGTTACGATAAAAATTCCTAAACGAAATACATACATACTGTTTTATATTCACGCTTGTTTCCCAGAGGAGTAGGCAGAGACTACGGATTTCCATTTGCTACGATCCTGACACACTTCTCTGCTTCATCATATTCCTCACACACGCCCATCGGTTCAAGGTGCTCTTAACCTGGCCTAAACGAAATAAAGAGAAACTAATACAAAAGTAACAGTACTTCAGTATGTTGAACAGCTGTGACGCAGACTGGTCGTTGCTGAGCGGCCATGCTCGCGGCGTCCCTCCATCGGCTTCTCCTCCCCAGGGGCGGCTCTATATATTAGCAACGCGTCCCGGTGCCGGGCTCCTTCCACTGCGCTGCCTACCGAAGTTAAGTGGTCCATTTCTAACCGGGACCACGTAACAAGCCTAAAATCCTAAGTCAACCACGCCTCCAAAGCTGGTTGACTACCATAATGTTACACAGCATTGCGTGTGCATGTAGAATGCAATGATGGTAAATGAAACATGAGAGATATGCTTGGCTCGTAGCCAACTACAAAGCTGAATTCTCTGTCTACTGCTTGAAACAGGGCATTAGTATATGCATGTATATTCAAAGTTTTTAATCAGGCCAATATTAGAGTCTATCCGTCAAAGCCTCAGCGTATCTCTTGCAGCGGACGGTTCGCGGTCCAGCCAATTAATCAGCTGAGAGATATTGATTAATTATCGGCGGTGAGGGTGCGGCCGAACGCCACGGTGCGCTCGGCCTAATGTGCCAGATAACTGATGGTAATGATCTACTCATGCTTGTATTGATTACCAATGGTTCGCTAACAATAGCCAAATTATTTGGGCTAGGGAATTTTAGTAAGCGATATTTAGCCCTACTAATATTGCAAGTGGTGGCAGCGGCGCCAGTGAATGCGATTGGTTGATAATTATATTTTACGTAAATAGTTTATTTGGTAAAGCGACGGCACGGCTTGTGAAGGTCGCGAGTTTAAATCTCAATCCTATTTCACGGATTGCCTTTTACTTCATTAATTATTTAGAATGGAGATGTTAGTATCTGAAGTATAGACAAATAAGTATGTATATATAGGTATAATATGTAACGTTGTCTTGATTTCGCGCACCCAATGAACATCATTTGACTGCACGAATAACTATCGGGCAAGTGTTCATCTCACCGCTACCACCGCACTGAATTTATCAATTAAAATGCCACATGGAGCATTTATTGTGTGATCCACAAAATATTTATTCTGAACGTACGAAAATTTGGGAAAAAGTTTCTTTGAATTTGTAAAGTCCCTCGAGGTATTTTGAAATTACAAAACATATACTGTCGAATAATATTTAGACACTACAGAATATGCCATATTTCTCTTTTGACATAAGCTTGAGTTAATATTTTTTTAAAGATCGAAAGGTTTTCTAGTCAGGAATAATTTTATTGTATTTTTCTGTTATGTGAAAGTAGCAGCACGGCGATTAAAATATGTCTGACATTCGGCAATAGACTTCACCTTATTACATGTGATTTAAAATGTAGCAAATATAATCTGTGTGAATACATAAGTTCATAATCGAGGACTTTTCTAAGTGTTACTTTGTGATCTAAATGGATAAATTATATTTGCCTATGATACGTATGTGTGTCCATGTAACTTGCCATGGATAATAAATAGATAGCAATATTATTAAAATAGTATAACATATTGACTCACACAAAGACTGTCTAGTGCTCGACGTTTCCCCATACATCTTTAATACTGCAATTAATAACATTAACAAGACATAGAACGATTTATCTCCACCCAATTCACCTTGATCTGTTCAGTCCAGCCATCCATCAATGCTAGTTGCGTAGATTGCCGTTAGTCTAGACGCGGTTATAAAATATTGAATGTAGGTAAAATGTGTCTGCTGAGAAAATTTGTGAAGAATTAGCCTCATAAGAATAGAATTTTCTGGGCTTATTAGAAAAACATCAGAGGGTAGTACTATAATAATAATAATAATAATTTATTTCTCAAAAAGGTTACAAACAGTATGAACACAGAGAAAACTTACGATCTAGAAACAAGCTACAGCATACATTTGTTGAAACACTGGTACCCAAGGTAAGAGTTAACTTGAGTTTTGGGTACCAGGGCTCTCGCAGGATATTAAAAACTTATTTAAATACATTATGTTGAGATGTTCGTGTGATAAGTTACTTATGTTTTTATTAAATGTGAAGTGATTTTAGTGTGAGTGTGTGTGTATGTGTGTGTATGTGTGTGTGTGCGTGCGTGTGTATGTGTGTGGTTTGTGTGTCTAAGTTAAAGTATCGATAGTCTCATTAAATCCTCAGTTTCTGCGTAACTTCTATTCATAAGCCATTTTGACACTTCCTTTTTGCATTGTGATCTAAGGAGTCGATAGATATTGCAATTTTTATTGAGGATATTGTATAGGTGGCCACCGATCACTCCAAAATGTTTTGCAGCAAGAGTGGTCCTGAATTTCTTGGTTTGACAAACTTTAAAGGAACGACGCTTTTGGGTATAATTAGGATCGTATTCTAGGGAGATATGTTGACGAGTTACAGTTTCGAGCACAAAGATCTGTCTCACAGTTAAAGTCTGACATTCATTATAGAGTTGGGTGGTGGGGTATCTGAAAGGTTTAAAAGTCATAACCTTGAGTACAGCTCTTTGTGCTCGTTCGAGAGACAGCATTTGGGTTTTAGCTGCTCCTCCCCAGACCGAGATACAATAATTTATTATAGATCTGCAGAGAGCACAATATATCATTTTTAATGTACCTTCGTCAGCAGAATAGCGCAGCTTTTTAAATATAAATATCGTTTGTCTGACGCGCCGAGTCAGGCAACTAATGTGATATTTCCAGGTGATCAGATGATCAATATATACACCAAGATATTTAACGTGTGTAGATCTTATTAAGTCAGGACAGCTACAGGAAGAGGACGGCGTACTAGGAGGACAGGAGTGGGCTCTGAGGGAGAACATGTTTGGTGTTGGTTGCGTGGAGATAGTTAGTGAGAATGTGAGATACATAGTTTTATTCAGATTGAGGGTTAATAGGTTATTTGACAGCCATTGCATTACCTGACGTAAGGCTTGTAGTAAGTACTGAGTTGTATGAAAGCGATTACGTGGTCCAGATGCTCAGCTTAGATACTTCGACCTCGTTTTGAAATTGGACCTGCTGAGCCGTATTATTTGTGCTACGTAGACGAATTTTTCAGTTTAGTTTAAGGCTTACTTGGTAAGGCTTATTTTTCCTTGGTAAGGCTTATTTTTCCTTCTGTTTTGGGTCTTGCTTGTTTAGAGACCAAAAAATATTGGCTCATGTGTTCTTATAGTGAAGAAGCTTGGTCAATCAACGGGTATATCTCCTGATAATACAGAAAATATGAAGGAAGTATTGGGTAACATCATTTACAGACTGTTTCTTTGTAAATAGCTATCCAATGATCTCCGCATCAGTTTACGCAGAATGGCATTTTTGCCAGATTAAGAGCAAAAACGCACATGGCGAACTAAATAACTAGGGTCCTTGATCTCAATTAAGGACCCTAATTGTTTAGTTGGGCGTATGTTGAGATCTGCTTGCTATGTGCTTAAGTTATTATTATTATCCAACTAGAAACAGAATCGCTTATCCACTATCACTCACACTTCGCTGCTTGCAGCTTAGCATTGACCATTGATATAATGTAGAAATATAATTTTTTGCCAGTATGTTCCACCAATGGAGCACGGAACACACCTTTCTTCTGAAGTTGCTCCCGCTTGTCGTATTGAATACAATCCAAGCGTGTAAGTGACAAGTGATACAAATATGACACTTCTATTGTCATACTGTCTGCGCTTGATGCTGTCCGTCTCTCAGCACAGTTATTATTATTACTTTTATCTCTAGTTGAAGTGCAGCGTCCAGATTCCATGTCTGTGATTCCGCCTCTTCTGACAATTTTTTCATATTTATGTCTCTTTGTTTTCTCAGTTTTCACCACAGTGCATCAAATCCTACTAATATTATAAATGTGATAGTTTGTGAGGATGGACGAATGGATGTTTGTTACTCTTTCACGCAAAAACTACTGAACCGATTGCAATGAAACTTGGTATGTAGATATCTGGAGACCTATTTTATCATATAAGCTTTTTTATTTCGATATTTTCACGGCATCGGGACTTACGTGGGTGAAACCGCAGGGTGAGGCTAGTATTAGCTAATGTTGCACCATCGCCAACATCATTACTGTTCAACGTATGAAATAGGAATTGCATAGTACAAAATGTGGTTTATATCAATAATGTATTGACTGAACCAAACGGTTCATATTACGTATGCTAATGCTATTTGCATTTAAAATTAAGCCTTCATGAAAATAACTGGTATTTCGATATGGTCCCTGTATTCATGTTTTGTATTATAACAATACATTGTTATTAAATAAGTACCGATCAGAGAGCAGCGATAGCTCAGTGAGGAGACCAACAAACTGCAATGCAGAGGGTCTCGGGTTCGAACCCACGTCGCGCACCTCTGACTTTCGGAAGTTATATGACTTTACGAAATTATGTGCGTATTGATTGACAATTATCGCCTGCTCCGTGCCTCGGAGAGCACGTTCAGCCGTCGGTCCCGGCTGCCATGAAAATCTATGGCAGTCGTTATTGGGAGAGTGTCGACACAAAAGATCCCACTGGGTCGAAGTGTCGCCGGTCTGCACTGACTGGCCCCCACAAAAGATAAGATAGATAGATAAGAAAATTTTTATGAACAACCTAAGCTTTATTTGGTTGCTACAGGTAATGCAGTCCATAGATTTACACTGTCACGCTAAAACCCAAATAAGTTGTAAAATGCATCGATATTGCGCATGTTACAGAAATTGAACCTTGTATATTTAACAACAAATGTAATGCTACATTTTGAGATAAAAGAGACCACTGTAATTAAATTAAACAATAAATTATTCACAAGATAGGTCGCTCAGCAGTTAAATGAAAATGAAACTGGGCAGACCACGTATGCCGCATGCTAGCAGGGCTATGGTCAGGAGTGGTTATCTCATAGAACCTAAACAGCAGAAACTAAGAACGGAGAAGATTCAGAGAGACTGAGACTAAGACTGGACACATAGAGGAGGTATTAGATCCAATGTGCAAAGGCTAGGGAAAGATAGAAAGAGAAAAGAAAGACTTCTTCGCTGCAATGGAACAAACATAAAACTTATAAATACAATACATGTGAGTTTATCAGTAATTCTGTAACGGCATGTAGCAAGTCATTTGAATCTGTTGTGTAGTATCTTAAGAGCAGCGATAGCTCAGTGGGGAGACCAATATACTGCAATGCAGAGGGTCTCGGGTTCGAACCCACGTCGCGCACCTCTGACTTTCGGAAGTTATATGACTTTTCGAAATTATGTGCGTATTGATTGACAATTATCGCCTGCTCCGTGCCTCGGAGAACACGTTAAGCCGTTGGTCCCGGCTGCCATAAACATCTATGGCAGTCGTTATTGGGAAAGTCAGTACCCTCTAATATCCTGACACTGGTCTAGCCTTAGGGTATCGTTGGCCTTTGGGTTGTGGAGGTCAGGTGGCAGCCGCTCCGTGTAAAAACTGATATCCTGTCAAATCCGGTTAGACCAGAAAAGCCGACCCCAAGTGACTTGGGAATAATAAGGCTAAGAGAGAAGTGTAGTATCTTAAGTTTATAACTAAGACCACCAGGCTATTTTTAGGTATCTTTTAATAGGTTAATTGTCCCTGGCAACTGACATAAATGTAAATTCAGTATCTTTAGCAAACTCACTAACCCTTTGACGTTCATAAGTGTTACTATGTGACCTAAATGAATAAATAATTTTGTCTTTGGCTTTGTACTCTAGAACAAGTTACTAAACACTTATAGAGAAAACGACTGCAGTTAGTATTTTTAGATTTTACTGATAAGACGTTTTCAGTAGCAGATGGAGTTTGGAAATGTGATCTATAGGCCGCTCGGGTATACTCGCTTCTCTTCTTTGACGTGGGGTTGAAAGCTATGGCTGTCCATAAGAAAGAAAGTCAAGAAAAGAAAGGTATTTTTATTTGTATCATCTTTGCACAATACAATAAAAAATAAATATATACAAAACAGTATATAGTGTGGAGACCAAATTAGATACCTACCTACGTCAGCTACAGTTGCAGTTGAAATTGCAAAGCTGGTATTCTTGCAGGACCACGCGTGTATCATATCACGTATCATATCTTTATTTTGTACTATGAAACAGACGTGAGTTTAAGTTATGTTAAATTATTAAAACGTACTCTTTAAAGTACTGTTGTATATTTATTTTCAATTTTTCAAATAAGATAGATTGTCCGAAAATCTATCCTATATTTCATTTCCAGACGTCAGACTGAAACCGAACGTCCTAACTGAAAAATCCAATGCAACTTTATTTCATTCGGCATAGAATCCGATACCTCACGATCGACCGTAAACTTAAGTCACAGAAGTCACAAACTAATCAATAGAACAGATTTTTCTGAATAAAGAATCCTTTTATTCAAAGTATTTGAGTTGCACCGGTAACAGCCGAACTAAAATTAGTCCGACATTCGATGTTACGACTCGGCAAATAAAATGCAAGGCCCGGCTAGACAACTAGACATACAACAGACTGTATATTGTGCGAGCTCCGAAATAGAAATAGTTTACCAGGAATGCAGCAATATAGAAACGAAATTGATTTTCGATGTTTCAATCGTGTAGGCTTACGAGCATTTTGAATGTTGTATTTAAAGATTTTGCATTTGGATAATATAAGCCTTAGATAATGGAACTTATGTGCCGCGTATCGTTAGCAGAGCTATCATGATATGAACTTTGAAATTTGTTTTTTTAAAGACGAATAATGTGTATATTGTGGGGAACTTCACTAAAAATACAAGTTAAAATAATGACAAAGAACCACTAGACTCAGAACAAACATTTATGGACCATAATTTTTTTTGTTAGATACTTATGGTATTTAAATTCAGAGCAATATAATTGGTGAAATAATTAATCAAACAATTACGCCATCCGAGCAGGCGGGTTTATTTATTAAGATGACCAATAAGGTACCTCCATATGGAGGCACGATTGTATCATATGATACAAAGCCATACGTATGGCGCGTATAAAATTTATTATTATATCTAAGGTACGTAGCTTAGATATAATAATAAGTTTTATACGCGGCGCCTAGATGGTGCACCGATATTGGACACAACTGCTGCGCATGAGGTCTCAGTTTGCAAGAAATTCTGAGTAAAACAGAGAGTCTAGCATTACGCCTAGTCAACGCCAGTAGTCAACGCCATTCGACTCAACATAGTCGATATACCCCCAAAATGACTATGACCTTTGACCTCTGACCTCACGTCACGTGGTATCACGTGACCTTTGCATTTTTTCGAACTCTTGGATTTACGGCAATTTATTGACGTTTCTTACTTGTAAAAGGAGATCAGATTATCCATTTAATTACAGAAACACAATACAAGGTTATTCGACTGAACATAAGGATTCGTTTAAAATCTTACAAAGGATTATAACCAAGTAACCGTGATCGCAAGTAAATAGTCAAATAATCTGGAGTAATACGACCTAAATCAAACAAATCCAGCTTTCAGCAGAAATCCCAGCAAGAAATACTGTCGTTCAAAAAACACCTGCACACATACACATAATATGTACTTACACACTTACTACTATACTTACAAATACAAACACATATACAGTGAACACCTGTACCACAGACTTGCACGCACTTAACCAAATTGACACACACACACACACACATTTAAAACAACTTAAATTTATTATTTTTCGTTTGTTCTTCTATCGCTTACATTTTTAATTTAATTAAATTTAGATATTCCAAACAATTTTAGTCAAGATAATTTGTTTTCAAGTTGGAAGTATTCCTTTGATCTGATACAGTGAGCCACCTGGAGCCAAAAAATAGAAGCTTACGTCTATACTAGACGACTGAACAAAAACAGATTGCATTGTGATCTAAAAATAGCTATTGTGTTCCCGGAATGTACTACAGATCGCACACGGAGACTGTCGGAGACGATGAAAATAAATCTGCTATACACACGAGCGGTGAGACTGATGAACAAAGTTTATCATGATGAAATCCTGACAAACACATGTATACATATACATATTGTCACTGCTGCATAACCTTGATCAGTATTATTAGGGTGGCTGTATTACAGGGTCAAAAATTTTATTTCCAAAATCAATAGTTACAAATATTGTGTAAAGGTATTCATATTCAAATTATAAGTAAAAAATTATGGTATTAGGTCACCCATTCCTGTACTAGTTAAGAACTGTATCACAGGTGAAGGGGACCTTTATTGGTGAAAAATATTATTACATACCTTTTTTTTATAAAATTTTAAGAGTTCGACTTTAGTTGAAAGCACTATAGGACTGTAGTTTGCTTTTACTTTAGGAAAATATGAGCAGCCCTTCGTGTCACACGTTATAATAATACACTGACATTTGCTGCATCTGAGAATATCATTACACAAAAACCCAGTACCCTGGTAATTTAAACTGGGACTCCACTACTACTGCGTCTCAAAACAAATAATCTTTTAAAATAATTTTGTAACAGAAGTACTCAGTAATATTATTCTGGACCCAGGAAAAGAAACCGAGACCGCACTACCGTACTTGTGTCACTGAATCCACCAAAACCAATATGGTTTGAAATTATACTTTATGACTGGCCCGGGTGGCGTAGTGATATAGTTGGTGACATTGTTGCGAGTGCATATCGCGAACAAAGCAGTAGACAAAAATATATGCGATCCACAGATAAATGTTCGTCTTAGAGTACATTGTTGCTATATTTGTAAACATCTCCGCTTTTTTTAACCATGCATCGACATTTATGATTTATAAAATTTAAATAGTATAAATGAACAATAATAGTATCCACAAACAAGGTTTTTAAATTTATATGAATTCATAGCTCGCAATTCGTGTATCCTAATACTTTTATATTTTCGTATTCTTTATGATATTACTAGTTTAAGTTCAATTTATTTTAAGTGTCATCAGTCATCATTCCTCTTCCATATTCCAGTAGTTATCTAGGCTTCGTAAAGTATATGTCTTTATTTCACTCATGTCTATAATCTATATCACGATGTTTACTTCCTAATGACCAATTTACTTATTTATTTTATTTGACACACAATACAGAATACATTCAATATATTTTAATGTTAACTAAGTTTACAAGATTCCAAAAAATGTGCAAATAAAAGTGATACGATTCTAAGTCTAAAAATAATTAGGATCACTGAACTCAGATCAACAAAAGATAACCCTATAACAGACTTCAAACATAATACTTATCCCAATGTATAATCATCACTTTGATTTAACAAAGATCGAAAGATAAGTCAACGTTGTTCATAAAAGAACCATTCTGAATTAAAGTCTGCTTCGAAAATATACCAATAGTAAACCTGGAACGTACTACGGCTCGCGCACAATGTTGCAATAGATTTGTCTGTCTGTTCGATGCTGGGAATAAATCTTTAGTGACACACTGACAAATAGTTAAGACAATTTATATGACTGTGACATACGGGCTTGAAAGTTTGCGAACCAACCTTTGGATCCATAAATATTAAAGATATACATATAACACCAATTTTAATTGCTGTCCACAAAATATATTGTGTACTCTTTTTATATGAGTTTTTAAAGACATTGCCATTTATCGTAACCAGGCTACATTATTAAGCTAGATATTTTTTGTTTTAAAATAACATGTTTCTTTCATGCAATTAACAACTATCTTTACGAATAAAGCCCGGTATTCACCAAAGCAGAGAAGAGAGGAGACGACAGGAGAAGAACTGCGAAGCTGGCAGGTTATTTCCACCAAAACGGAGAGGAGATGTGAGCTGTGTGTAGCAGAGATATGAGCTGTGAGAGCTCGAAACCAGACAATCGAATGACGCTTTCGGGTGTGCGAGGCGTGGGGAGAAAGCAGCGGGGAACGGGGTGCGCGTGCGCGGGCGCCGCTTGGCGCCGCCTGGCTGCCCGACTATACACATCTCCGCTTTGACACGCAGCTTGCTTGCTCGCGGCACAAAGTTCTATAGAAAATGAAATATCTCCTCTGCTCTCCGCTTGATCCATTTCCACCTAAGCTAAGCGGAGAGAGAGATTGGTTTATCAGAACACATCTCCTTTCGTCTCCTCTCCACTCTGCTTTGGTGGATTCCGGGCCTAACAAGTGTTCTGCTTATTTCCACTTTCTTTATTTGAAAGTTAAGTTATTAAAAAGAAAATAAGTATAATGTATCGGTTTTGAAATTAAAATAGAGGTATTTTAGTAAAATGCAGGATTAAAAAAGCGATTTAAAATTCACTGGTAGCTGTAGTGTAGGTAATGATGCTTTCCTTGCATTGAAGCGATCAAAATCGCTATGCAAGTTCTTTAACCTTTCCCTGCCTTTTAGCTATACTCCTATACTGCTAGTACTGCATTGTGTCTGTCTGCATCTTACCTATAATACTGCATTAAATAATACTGTTAAGTAACAAACGCTGTTATATCGTTACACGTTATAACCGTAGCTACTACAACATATCTATTTCTATTTGGGTTATAAAATACGCTCTACGTGTCGCTAAAATGTTAGTTGATGAGTAATACCTAATTATAGTGTTGCACAAACACTTCAACCGTGTGTATTACAACAAAATTAACTTAATCTCATGGCGCCGTGTGTTTCATTTTATTTATCCTTATATCAGCAAGAGTGGATCATGTCCAATTAGTTACTAGCCAAACATCGTTCCTGTGTTCGTTAAATAAACTTACTGTTTGACTTAACACAGTACGACTTATGAAAACATTAGCAGCATTTCTAATTAAAATAACTAATTTATAACTCACCGTTAGTACGGATTTATTTATGCTTTTTATTTATAATATAAATAAATTTCAAAGGCCATCAAATTATATTTACCCATTAAACGATGCCATATTAGATTATTATGATTACACTTCACTTCACGTAGTTAACTTGCGTTTTCTTACTTAATAAGATCTAAATGACATCAAAGTCAAGTTAAAGTCAACAATTCGCACTCTTAATAAAACAGAGACTTATGTCAGTACTTAGGTTTAAACAAATTTAATCTCTATTGCAATAATTTAACACAAATATAATATTAGAATTTAATATACACAATAAGAGTTCAAATTGCCTTACTTCCAAATTTAGAGATAAGTCGCTGTTTTATTAAGAGTGTGAATTGTTTATCCACTTAGGTAATAAAGAAACAATTATGAAATAATAAGTTTACTGAAGTACACACAGGTATAATTTAGTCGTTATATGCTCAATATCGAAAAATCTGGGACTAAATTCAATTTTTTTATTTAAGCTATGTTTTAAATGTTGAGTAAAAACAAGTGTACGAGTTGCCTAAAGGTTAGCGGTTATCGTAGTCAATGATTACTTGTTATATCAAGGGTATTGCTCGCAGGTTGCCTACTCCAAGGAAGAAGAATTATTAATAGGATAAAAGAAATGGAATGGTAGAGTAAGTAAGGAACTTGAGCAGTGATAGCTCAGTGGGGAGACCATAGACTGCAATGCAGAGGGTCTCGGGTTCGAACCCACGTCGCGCACCTCTGACTTTCGGAAGTTATATGACTTTTCGAAATTATGTGCGTATTGATTGACAATTATCGCCTGCTCCGTGCCTCGGAGAGCACGTTAAACCGTCGGTCCCGGCTGCCATGAACATCTATGTAATGGCAGTCGTTATTGGGAGAGTGTCGACACAAAAGATCCCACTGGGTCGAAGTGTCGCCGGTCTGCACTGACTGGCCCCCACATAAGGTAAGATAAGATAAGTAAGGAACTTTTACTTCCTGAGTGACACGCAGTAACAGCGTCATTACTTTTGCGCTGGTTTTCTTTTGAAGGATGGTACTTCTAAACACAAACTTGTACTTTTAACATAATTGCTATTTCACAAAAACTTATAGCATTAATTTATTTTTAAAGGAATATGTAATAGCTACCTATTCCTTCAGTAGGTAATTTATATGCGTGATATAGTTTCTTTTTATCATTTGTTTCTACCCACTTTTAAGAGCTGTACATAGCTGATTTTATTTATTTGAGCTTTTCTATTATGAGAGCCTCCTTCTCTCTCAGTAAGCCGGGAGGCTGACTCACTGACACACATAATAAAAAAATTGTGTCAGATTATGATCGAGATCAAAAAATTTCTCGGTCCTGTCACATGTACTTACGCTTAGGATACTCAACATCGATGCAGGGGGTCTACCGTGAAACGCGTTATACGCAATTGCGTACGTTCGTTCGTGTTTATTCTTACCATGAAACATCATTCGCGCCGACATTCGTCACGAATATCGTCGTATGACATTTGTACGTCCTAAAAAATCCGAAGTGTTTTCATGGTAGGTATATGCTTATTATTTCGTTCGTAATTCGTTTTGGCACGTCATTGCGTAAAAATATTTTCACGGTAGACCCGCTGGTCATAGAAGCTGTACGAGAACTTTGTAATAATAGGATACAATTTTACCGTTTAGTGGTGAATACACACGTTTGTCAGCGGTCAGTGGTGTAATAGTAAACTAGAATTAATAGGAGCATGTGCTACCGCAGTTCGTTAAAGCGTCCAATTTGGAACCCTGCCACTGGCATAAGATAAAACATTTTAAATCCATCTAAATGGAAAACAAGCATGCAGCCTATCCAGCGATGTGCGATAAAAATACGCGAAAAGAAATTCAAAATGTTCTAAAATTGTATGTTCCTGTATTCGAATGTTTATTAATTTGCTGTTACTGTATATAATTTGAATCAAAATCGAGTATTTGGGTCATGATTTTATGATGGCATGATTGACAAATAGATCCTGGGTAATACATCATGCTATGTTTCGTTTAGACTTAAAGGACACTATTGTCTTTTCTTTGGATCTTTGTCCTTACTTAATACAACCATGACAATGGTCTTTTACGTGGCAACTGAGACCTAACGGTATCTTTATTTAATTATGTATTAACAAAATAGGTCTAACAATTTTTCACGCTATAATGCAGAAGAAAGGAGTCGTTTCTTCAAAAATTGCGTGGTAGCACCAACAGCATTCTGCAAATGATTGCAACCCGTAATGATTGTCCGATATAAGCACACTGGGTGGGCATCGTTACGGGAAAAATGTATACATAATTGCTTAGTTTTTACTAATACAGTTTGTAAGTAAATTATTAATACCACATATTATGAATTATGTCCAAAATAAATGTTTTATTACTTAAGTAAAAGTTACGTCGTATCAAGAAGTCAAAGCGCTGGCTGAAGATAGGACATTATGGAAGAGACTCCACCGACAAGAGCTTGGCTCTTAAATTGAAGAGATTATTAACTTAATTGAATAATAAATCAATCTCAATTTTATTCTCTTGACAAAGAATCGAATATTTTGATTGCTTGCAGATTCGAATAATCCGAATTTCTATCGATAATCTCACATCGTTAAGACAATCTGATGGTAAGTGAATTGAAAAAATACCACATGCGCATTGTCAACCAAAAAAGAAGGAGGCACTGCGCTATCGATGTATAGAATGCTATAAAAGTCTTGTCATGTAGACTATGGTGTAACCAATAAATTCTACCATGACTTTTATAGTTTTTGACGCACTTCAACGCGATCGTTGCTATGTATTCCAAATATCGAGTCTTTACCTTTGAAATTGCCGTTTTGTATGCAGCACTTAATAGAAAATTTGAATTCGATAACATTTTACATGTTTAGTTGCTTGACCTTAAGACCAAGTATAGTTTAATTTAAATTTGCAAAAACAGCAACCATCATGAAATTATTACGAAATGAAGCAACCAATCCGGGTAGACATGAACTAACATTAAACACCGATTGTATAAAAAAAATATTTAGATGATTAATAATAGTACCAAAGTAACTAGTATATAGGTATATGTATGTAGCTTTTTTATATAGCCTTTGTATTTTGTATGCCATATCGGAAGTTAGGTGTAGGAGAAAGGGCAATATCATAGGTAACCTACAAAAGCTTAAGTCCTTAAAGTTTATCCGGTTGGCAATTTAGTCTAGGAGGAATACTCTGCTCAAAGATAGAACGCAATAAATACATACATACATAGATTCACGCCTGTTTCCCAGAGGGGTAGGCAGAGACTACGGATTTCCATTTGCTACGATCCTGACACACTTCTCTGGCTTCATTCACTTTCATCACAATCCTCATACACGCCCGTCGATTCAAGGTGCTCTTAACCTGGCCTTTGTCCAGGACGCCTCCGATCTGATCAAGAAACGTTCGCTTAGGTCTTCCTCTTGCGACTGTTCCATTCACACTAGCCTTATAAACTTTCTTAGTCAGTCTTTCCTCGTCCATTCTTTCTACATGCCCAAACCAGCTTAACATACCCTTTTCTATTCTTGTCACTATATCCACTTTCATGCCGCATCTCTCTCTAATCACACTATTCCTTATTCTATCTTTCAGAGTCACACCACATATATTTCTCAGCGTTCTCATTTCTACAGCATTTATTCTGCTCTCATGCTTCTTTTGCCATACCCGACTTTCACTTCCATACATAAGTGTGGGCACTAATAGTCCTCTATGAACAGCCAAACGTGCCTTTTCGGAAACATTTCGACTGTTCATAAAAGCGCGTAGAGCTCCATTCACTTTGTTTCCCGCAATCATTCTCCTTTCTATCTCCCTCATGTTTCGACTCTGTAGCCTTACTATGTAAAAGACTGAAAATATATGTTTTGTTGAACCATTTCCGCTCTAGTAATAAATACAGAGTGATAGTACTAACTTCTCGTATTCCTTATCTACTTGCAATACACAGGTTGTTACCATCCGACCCCATTATTTTAGGAGGTTTCCTATAACGACGGGGTCAGATGATAACGCATACCCGTGCATCCTTAACTATTGTATCTAGTTTCGATGTTTAAATTCGACTCTATCTTCCTTAATGACCAGAAGAATTCCTTTTGAGTTAGGTTTGTCTGAGCGTTTGGTAGATCACGTTATAAATAAGCACATTATATATATAATATTGTCTTCTGTTTACACGAATGTTATTCATTGAAATTAAACTACTATATACGGATTTTATCGCGTTATTTATTTTACACTTTATTACAAAATTGTGAAACTGTCACACTACTACTAGATACTATTGAACTTTACTAATTTTTAAGCTAATTAATTTATTAAAACTATTATAATTATTTATATTTAAGTTTAAACTTTCCCCAACGTTTTGGTTGCTTTTCAGCAGCCATGGTCACGGTTAGACTAAGATGGTAGTTGTCTCCATGTGCCAGTGTCGTTATTTCGAAGTACCCGAACATAATTTAATCATTGGTGTTTCTATTTACATTAAAATTTTGTAATAAAGTGTAAAATAAATAACGCGATAAAATCCGTATATAATAGTTTAATTTCACATTATATATAATTTGTAACGGAAATATACGCTTCGGAAACGTCAATACGCCGATTGTTCTTTGTGTCTGTTGTATGAATATTTAGAAAGCTACCCGCGACACAGAATTTATTTCTAGTATCATAATAAATATGCGGTAATATATCAGATTGTGATTACGGTCGGTACAACGTGTCAAAAGGTAAAGCACCCAAAGAGCCGAATTATATACCTATTATCATGCAACAATAAAACTTAAAATTTAATAAGTACATAGATTTATATTACATGAATATTACTATTCAAAAGTGGCCGACTAAAATGTCGCATGTATGTAAACATCCTAACATCACGTGCTTCACAACTCTTCTACTTAGGAGTCAGGGTCCGCTAAAATGACTTCCGGGACAACATCCTGCATTATCAACAACAAGAATAGCAGACATGAAAGTTTGTTGCGGCGGGTACAGACAAAGTTCGCTATAGAAATGCAACTACATATGTATATGTGAGATAGTATGTTAGGAGGTATAAAAGATTTCTATAGAGACTTTTGTTGGCGATATTTTGCGTAATATAATATAGGTACGCTGGCTTTTGCCGACAGTTTCAATTTGTAATATTATTTCTTCTGGATGAAAGGTACCCTACGTTATTTTCTCTACCCTTGACAATTTGTTGAAAACTTTATGATGATCGGTTGAGTACATAAGGCGTAAAGTGTAACAAACAAACTCACATTTGCAGTTATATTATAATATAACTAATAATTTTTAGTTGTATTATGTTGCAAAGTGTTCATATATAAATTTAAAGACCGTACAAGCATTTAATATTGAAATAACTACCTTAGACTAAGCATGTATTGGAGTAGATTATGAATAAGTACCAACAACTTATATAATGACTAACTTACTATCGTTTAAACTTTTAATTTCGACCCTGTAGCCTTACTATGTAAAAGCCTGAAAATATTTTTTTTGTTGGACCATTTGCGCTCTGGTATTAAAACCTGTGTCGCGGAGGACATTACAAACATTCAAATAACGGACATAATGAACACCCAGACTCGGAACAATCATTTATGGATCACACAAAATTTTGTCCCGTGTGGGATTAGAACCCACAACACTCAACGCAATGGCAGTGGCGAGGCGACCACTTAAACCACTACGCCATACGTGCAGTCGAACCAATGGATTTAGAAAGGTTGTTAGTCTTGTTCAATTAACTAAAAATAGTGCTTCTATCACTAAGTATACATAAAGGATTTACTTAATACCAGACCAAACACAGTTAAAAAAAATTATGAATAATGTTGCTTTCGCAAACTCAGGCGTGGCAGTCGGTTACACTAACCACTACGCCATAGAGGCCTAGTTCAAATAAAAGCTGTATTATTAATATTGTATATCTGTAGAAGCTAGTTGTCAACATGTACTCTGAACATTTTTATACCATATATGTATTATTTGTCTGTAAGCTTTCCGACAATAAATAAATAAAGGCTGGTCGAATTGTAAATATGTAATAATAAAAATAATGTCCTCCAGTCCGAATTTTGGCCACAGCGGCCAATCTTAACGGAGACTGGCCATCTGCGCAGGCAATATTATAGTGCACAAGTGTGTGCGTAAACGCAAATACACTCTCTGTTCCCTAACCCTCATGATCCGATGGGACGGTAATCCGACAAGACCGGAGAGAGATCAGGCGCAGGACCAACGGCTTTACGTGATTTCCGAGCACGGGGGTGTCTAGTGCCAACTTTCTAACTCCGGGTTCGTATTGAAATTTCGATATCAAAACTCAATATCTTTTTGTTGGTCCGATCCGGAATTCGAACAAGAGACCTCATGCACAGCAGTCGCATTCACCACCGCTGCGCCACGAAGGCAGTTTATCTATGTATATCAGTTAGGAATGAGTACATACAAAAACGTGGCTCTCTAAAGGTGCCAGCATATTAAACTGTGTACATTTAAAATGTAAACGACGAGAGGTGTCGTCCCGTGAAAAAGCGATAGGCCAACGCGTTGCGTCGTATGTTCACGAAATAAAATGAAAACGATTTAATTTGGCTACACACGTCACGTTTTATATTATGTTCGCGTCGCGTTTCACAAACATATTGCCACTTTAAGAGTGTTTACATCTTGTGGTCTGTTCCCAGTAGTACCGACGCATATAATTATGTACCATATTTCAAAGATTTCAAAATGAGAAAGAGCAGCGATAGCTCAGTGGGGAGACCAACAGACTGCAATGCAGAGGGTCTCGGGTTCGAACCCACGTCGCACACCTCTGACTTTCGGATGTTATATGACTTTTCGAAATTATGTGCGAATTGATTGACAATTATCGCCTGCTCTGTGCCTCGGAGAGCACGTTAAGCCGTCGGTCCCGGCTGCCATGAACATCTATGGCAGTCGTTATTGGGAGAGTGTCGACACAAAAGATCCCACTGGGTCGAAGTGTCGCCGGTCTGCACTGACAGGCCCCCACATAAGATACATAGATACATACCTATTATAATAATACCAAAGGTGGTGTTGACTGCAACGATCAACTATGTGCTAAATATAACGTTGCAACAAGAACAAAAAGATGGCCCTTGGCAATATTTTTTCACCTCCTGAATATATCTGGCATCAATGCATTTGTCATACTCAAGACGAATAGTGGTGGGAGGGAGTAGCATGCATGTACGGCGGACTTTTCTGAAAACATTAGCTTCAAAACTTGTAGAAGACCACCAAAAATGTCGCCATCAACATAAAGCTGCAACAAAAAAGCGGCTCCGTGAGGTCCATGACATACAGGAAGTTGTGCATCAATCGACTGCTAAGCGTGGGCGCTGTTCGTCATGTCCTAGAACGAATGCCAAAAAGTGCCTAATAAATGTCACAAATGTGGCAAATTTATTTGTCAGCAACATTTCAACCTTGGATGCAGTAAAAATGAATCTAGTGATGAGTCTGAATAATATATATTTTTTAATTTTATCTCAGCTATACGCAAATTTTGAAGATTTAAGACAGAACCGAAGTTGTTTTATTTTTTTAGTTATTTGTAGCCAAGGTTATGTTTTTGTTTTGTAAGTTTAATTATAATAAACTATTTTAATATGGTTGATAATACATACTGCGTTTTATTTATTTCTTCTACTCCATTTTTAATTATTGTTTGGTGTCTGTAGAGACCCCATGAGCCTAGTTACGCGATTTTCTTAATGCACCTAATTTAAGGGTTACTATTCTGCATCTAAATAATGTTATATTGAGTGTGACAGATCGTATAATGCGACCTTAGTCCAACAAATAATGATGCCTGCTGACCTGTAACACAGGCGTCCTGATACCTATCTCAGGTTATTTCGTTAATATCAATGTGTAACATGTTCCTGTAATTACTTGTACTTATTTTTGTACTTTGCTGAAAACGATCTTAACTAATTTATAAATGCGAATGTGAGTTTGTTGGTACGCTTTTACGCATTAACTACTTGACTGATCATCAACAAATTTTGCATACACGTTGTCAGGGATACAGAAACCGTCATAGAGTGCCTTTCATCCAGAAAAAAAGTAACGGTCTCCAGCAAAGACGGGTGCAAAAAAAAATTTGAAGTTGAATGTATACTACACGTAACACAGATTCCCGTATTTTTCACAGAAATTAAGCTGAAAACAGGAGCTACTTTTTTAAATAAACTAATGCCATAAGAACCCGCCGCTATTCATCAGCGACTATACATCTAGAACAAGATTAGCAAGTTTCCGGCGAGGCTTTGACACCGGATGCCCATACTAAACTAATTATACCAACTACCTCCTAGTTCAAGATAGCACCGATGCTAAACTTTGTTATGTACGTCACGGACGAGTTTTGATGTCAGCAGAATTGAGAGTGTGCTGTTTTGGTTAGTAATTTAAAAGTTAATTCTATAGGCTAGTAGATCGAGTATTATGGAGCTTTCCTATTTAAGAATTCTCGAAAACAGCGAAACCGCGTTTTTATTTTGTACAACGAACTAGATTTTAGAAAGTTGTGCCTTCGATACTCTTACTTATCGGACGAAACGCAGTAATCCCAGAAAGGAGCATCCACGTGCTTTGCAACGTCTTTTTTCAAAGGAATATAGGTTGCAAATTATAATTTTTTTTGTTCATCTCGCAAGCTATACTAAATGCTTGTATTACGAGTGTTATAGTCGGTAGTGCCATTGTCGATCCCGGCTCATTAGTTGGGATCGAATTCAATTTATCGCAAATCCAATTATTATTCATCGTCGCTAACTTTGAAATATTGCTGGCAATAAGAACATGGTTTTCTGGCAAGTACTTCGGTAAACAAACTTAAGACATTTTGTAACTCTTGCAAGACCATATGTCACTTTTAATGTTAATGCCACACGATCAATAAGATAGTCAACAGACTGCAATAATAATATAATTTCAACCTATTTACACTTTTCATTTAAATTACAACAATTCTACCAAACCGCAGAGTTGCCACATTCGCAACTTGTAATCATAGTTTCAAAAGTACTGATCTTAGTTTCCAAACTAGATGTTTTGTATTACTTAGTCAAATTAGATTCATCTGGGTTAGAATTATAATGGCCCTTATACACGATCGAGTAACTTGCGCATTTACTTGCGTCGGTTGTATCGAATGTGCAGCGATAGCTCAGTGGGGTCACCAACAGACTGCAATGCAGAGGGTCTCGGGTTCGAACCCACGTCGCGCACCTCTGACTTTCGGCAGTTATATGACTTTTCGAAATTATGTGCGTATTGATTGACAATTATCGCCTGCTCCGTGCCTCGGAGAGCACTTTAAGCCGTCGGTCCCGGCTGCCATGAACATCTATGGCAGTCGTTATTGGGAAAGTCAGTACCCTCTACTATCCTGACACTGGTCTAGCCTTAGGGTATCGTTAGCCTTCGGGTTGCGGAGGTCAGGTGGCAGCCGCTCCGTGTAAAAACTGATATCCAGTCAAATCCGGTTAGACCAGAAAAGCCGACCCCAAGTGACTTGGGAATAATAAAGGCTAAGAGAGAAGAAGGTTGTATCGAATGTGTACGATCGACAATAGCCGCGTAAGCAGACCGTATGTTTAACGACTACATGGATAGTGCAGCTCGCCCAGCTTGCGCTTTGTCGCTGCCACCACAATGAGTGTTATGAGTTCGAATCCCGGAAAGGACAGTTATTCGTATGATCCATAAATAATTGCTGTAATTTTAGATGTACCTACCTGGTATCTGTAAATTATATATTTGTTAAGTTCTCCATGATACAGGATCTTTTTAGATTATTTACAAAATATAATACAAGGTGAAACTTCTAAAACGCATTACAACGCAGTAAAATATAATGTATGTTGAGTTATGTTAAATCGTATAATTTCTATGCTTGAATTTCTTGCGCGTATTGCCTGCGCTCGCTATAAATTTATGTATCTTTATATAATATTGTGGTATATTGTATGACTTAATATACGTGAGTCACTAAAAGACTCAGTTGAAAACCAACGTCAGCCTTTCGTCTGACACAAGCTGAACCAGCTCCTATTTTGATCACATCGTGAAGCTTTATCTTTTGTTTTTATTTTCCTTTCTTTTATTTCTTGTTTTCCGTTGTGTGTTGTTTATTTTTATTAATGTTTATTTTTCGATGTGAACCATTACGAATTATTTGTCTTTCTTTCTTTATATGTTGTGTAAAAGGACCTTTAGTCTCAAATTAAACTTAGCTAACTATTGCCACTGTTTAAGACTTGACTAATTAATGAGGCAATTGAAATAATAAATATATAAAATTTCGTAGAAATTTAAGCAATTGGTTTGTTAAATGATATTGTTTTATATTGAATTTCTGTTAGTATAATTCGATATAAGTAATAATAATAATAATAATAATAATAATAATAAGACGTTTATTTCATAACAGACGAAGGACATGATATAAACAATGTAGGAAAAAAAATAATTAAACTATACTACTTAATAATAAATGTACACGCCCGTCGTCCGTACAAAAATAGGAGGCCAGTTCAGCAATATTGCCGGGCATATGTGCCCGAGGCTGGTTTTCAACTGGCTCCTTAATAGACACGGACGTCAAGACCCTGAGAGCAATACTTATACCATTATAACATTGAACATTCACACACAGACATTACAGTAACCGAATATCCAGAGATATATTTTTTCTTTTTATATCAAAGCTACATTTATGAACGCACCTTCTTTCTGACATTGACACTAATGACATGACACTTACGCTACATAAAATGACAGATGCACGATCACGTTACATAATCGATATATGATAAAGTTGCATAATCGATATATGATAAAGTTGCATAATCGTAAACAATCTAGGATAATAAACACAAAGAAGAAATGTTTCAACCAATTAAGCATACTGGTAAGTGGGGACACTGTATTCGGGTCCGGCTCATAACAATAAGTAAGAGTCCCGCGCCAAATAAATTTCACCGTGGTTAATAATTGTGAAAAGCAATACTTAACAATGTTGAAATGAGACAAACGACAATGCCTTAGAGCGAGATGTACATAGACGCCAACAGCGGTTACATTACATATACTACCTTCCGCACGCCAAACAATCAGAGTTTATATTATGTAATTATTTTGTAATCTGTAATATTTCAATCCGAATACTATGTCATAATCATGACTCAATTGGTACAAACATCACCAATTATCGGACAGCATCGATTGCCTCAATCGCTGCCATTACCGGAAACAATAAAGTACACAAAATAAATAAAATACAAAACAAATAAAATACAATACCAATGTGTGTATACGTAGGCACAAAAAGAATAGTGTTTCATCCTCATCCACAGAACGCTGTTTCATTTGATATTAAGATGGGCAAGTAGGTACTTAGTTCTTTATAACATTCTAATAGGTACCTAAATTGTTAGTTTGCTTGTTCTGAGCATTAAACACAAGTAATATAAATAGGTACAATACATTATGACTGCCAGACATTGATTAGTATTTCAAACATTTTTTACAGATAAATACAAAACTATATGAACTGCAATAATAGCTTAATGGATTATTATTAATGTATCCAGAGCACAGTGAACAGAAACATTGCATAGGAAAAATTATGCAGATTCAGTAAGTATATCAAAAATTATAATTATGTTATATATTAGCACAAGCTGGTACATAAAACTTACACCATTTGGCATCTTAGTATGTTAAGTAAACATAAAAGTTGTCAAAACTGAAAAAGTGTCTTATGGCAGGGTTATAAGCATCAGTGTAAGAATTTCTAAAACAGCTCTCCAATACCTTGAACCGGATTATAAAATTATTTTATATTTGGGACATTTGCAAGTTCAATATAGATCAACTAGGCAATGCCTGAACAGTGATTTATTGTGTACTTTTTTGTGTATTCAATAGAATTCTCTTGTATAAATTCTTAAAGCCCATCCTGCTTATTTTAGATGCTACTGGAGGTGGTAATGAGTTCCAGCATTTGGTGGCTGCGAATTTAAAACTACCTCTAAATGCCGTGGTCCTATGCTGTGGTATTGAAAGCGGGTTGGTCATGGAACGCGCGGGGTATGCAAAGTGATTCTGCCTCCAGTTTAACTTCTCATATAAGTATTTAGGCGAGCAGGTCTTAACAATGCCAAACAGTAATGAAGCCAAGTGAAGCTTTCGCCTGTTGTACATTTTCAACATATTAGCGTCATTTAAAAAAGGTGTAACATGGCTACGACGTGGGATGTCAAAACAAAAACGGGCACATGCATTTTGTACACGTTGTATTAAACGTTCAGTCCTTGACAGTAGACAAGGGCCATATACTATATCACAGTAGTTAAATTTCGAAAGGATTAGACTATCTACTAATCTTTTTCTTATCATTACACTGAAGTATCTCCTAAATCTATACAATGTCTTCAGCCTATAAAAACAACTTCTAACCACATTGCTAATGTGCGCCTCAAAACGGAGTTCAGGATCAATTGTTAGACCTAGGTTACGGGCAGTTTCCACCCTATCAATAATTTTATCCTTAATCTTTAGCTCTGGTTTAGCAGAGATGATAGTTTGCACTTGGGTTTTGCTACCCATAACAATAAACTTTGATTTTGTAGGATTCAACGTTAGGCTGTTGCTCTCCGACCACGAGACGATTCTATCTAGCTCTTCATTCATCCTATGTACAGATGCCGTGGTTTCGTCAGGGCTAAAGGACATGTATAGTTGGATGTCGTCTGCGTACATGTGATATTTGCAGTATTTAAAGCAATCAACAATATCTGCACTGTAAATAATGAATAAAAGAGGCCCCAACAAAGAACCCTGGGGAATACCTCTTGTGATGGATTGCGAAGCAGAAGACGTCAGAGACCCATCTTCTTTCTGTATCTCAACAGACTGCGATCTACCAGTGAGGTAGCTACTGAACCATTTCACACAATTTGGGTCAAAACCGTAGTAGGCTAACTTTGACAGAAGCAATGTTGTGTTTATGGCATCGAAAGCTCTCGAATAGTCCAACAAGGCAACAATGGTGCCTTCACCCTGATCCCTAGCCTCCAAAATATTGCCGACCACATCCGCCAAAGCAGTTGCAGTTCCACGTCCATGTCTGAATCCCGATTGGAGATCGGGCAGAATATTATTAGCCTCTAAGTAATCAGAAACTTGTGTATATACCACCCGCTCCAAGATTTTTGATAGATATGGAAGAATACTGATTGGACGTAAATCTTTGTAATTTTCAGGATTGCTGGTCTTTGACAATGGTCTAACAATCGCACACAGCCAAGGCTCAGGAAAAGTGTTGGTGATGATAGACCTGTTAACGATTGCAGTTATAGTCGCCAAGGACCAAGGCAGTGTAAGGTCAATCATTTCTTTATTTATTCCATCAACCCCTCTGGCATTCGTTGAAATACTTTTAATGATTTTGAGGATAGTATTTTGATCAACTACTTTTAGGGAGAAGGTAGAAGTCCCATGTCTGTGAAACTCAAAGTATGTTAATTCTGATATAGTTGCTGGTCGGCCCCCAGGCACATCCAAAAAGGCGTTATTAATGACATCGGGATCACTCAGTTGTTGAGGAAGCATATTATCTAGAGTTGTTGGGTATACATGCTGTTTTAGGTTTTTCCATAAGGCCCTGCTGTTGCTGAGATTTTCGTTTATATGCTTAGTAAAATATGCTTTCTTTTCATTGTGCAGTGCTGAAACCACCTGGTGCTTTAGCTGGAGGTAGTATTCTTTGTGGCTTAGTGACTTGGAGCAACGGTATCTATCCCTTGCCTCGTCGCGGATCCTACACATTAATTTTATGACGTCAGTTATCCAAGGCGTAGGTAAGCATTTAAACGACCTCTGCTTTATTGGGGCGTGCGCATTAAACAAGTCTAGCAGGTAGTTGCTCAACAATGATACCATTGTAGTCACACATTGCACATTGCATATGTATTCCCATGGTATGGACTGCAGATCGCTCTCAAAATTGTCAAATGCTATATCCCTGAGTGGACGATATATTACCAATCTCTTAGCTGGACGATCCTTCCTAAAGATAAGTTCACAAGTTACGAATGAATGATGTCCTAGTTCGCTATTACAATCAATAGATATATTTCTGTACCTGGCATCAGTACAAATAATATCAATCAAGGAGCAACTTTCATTTAGAAAGTGTGTTGGTCCATTTACAACTTGGTCCAGGCTACAACAATTCAGAAACTCTTTCAGTCGTTTTGATTTAGAGTCGTTCTCATGCAATAGATTCACGTTAAAGTCACCTAATAATATCACATAGTCATAGGGGGCAAGAGCGTTCAAGCTGTCTGTCAATGCATCTAAAAATCTGTCCAAGTCAAGCCACGGTGGTCGGTACGCGGTGCCTATGAGAAGTCGTTTGCTCCTTATGTTCATAGTCATCCAAAGTTGTTCGATGTCAGGGTATTCAGGATGTGGCTTGATTCTTGCTGCTATACCAGTTCTAATATAGAATGCGACTCCTCCGCCGCGCCCACCGCGCACAGTTGCTGGTCGTGGAACATGCTTAAGGCGATAATTTGGAACAGACGGGGCTCGCCCATCTTCACCCGGTCGTAGCCATGTTTCATTAATTGCTATTATATCAGCAGAATGTTTATTCATAGTTAATGGGAACTCGTCATGGCCAGTAGCTAAAGAACCCGCATTAAATAAACCTAACTTCAAAAACTTACCGCCTAACATTTATGTATACGTAATATTTTTTTTTATTACTCATTTTACAAAAATTAAATACGCTGATTTTTACTAATAGTGTCCAGACTTGTCGTGTATAAGTATGATTTATCCTATGTAATCTCTGTAGAAAGGCCGTTCTAAAAAGTACGATGCTATACAAGTACAATGTCGTATGTTGTGTGCGGTATGGTGATCTATCTAGTGTGCGTGTGCTCTGTAGAGGTATGATTGATAACATGTAAATTAGTGTACTAAACGATAACAAGATGTGTAAATAGTAGAATAGCGGCACCCCAACAAAATAAATACAGCTATAAAAATAGTATGTAAGACAGGTGCTTCCAACAGCAATATCGAGACGTGCAATGCCTGTTACAATAACAAATAAACTAAAGCTAAGGCTACTGATTGTTTCTTGCTTCAGGTCCCGTTCCAAAGACGCGCTGTATATCGGCCTCACATGAAATGAGACAGGCATTGTCGCCCTGCTTATTCCTGGCAAGAATCCTTCCACGGCGTGACCAAATAAACTGCCAACCAGAAAGCCGCCCCGCGTCTCTTGCTTGCCGAAATAACAGTCGGTTGCGTTTGGTGAGGCGCTCATTTATGTAAAACCGCTTCACCGGTCCATTTATATCGAGATCTTTGGAAGTGATTCCACGCTTTACTCTGGCTGCTCGTATAATTGCGTCACGAGTATCTCGACGTGCTAGACGTATCACCACTGGCCTTATTCGGGTCTCTGTTGGGCCTGAGGGATCAGTTGCATGTAAGTAACGACTACCAATTCGATCGACGCTTACTATATCGCCTTCCGTAATGGACACGCCGAGTTTACTAGCCATCAGACGAACGGTGTGATTAAGGTTTTCTCCATTTACCTCGGGCAGTCTGGTTACCTCTAGATCATTTGCCAACAAGTCTTGATCCCGATCGTTAAGATCCCGTCTCAATTGCGCAACTACCTCTTCCATGTCAGTGTGGGGTGTATTTGGCCGGCAGATTTTATTGCTTGCCTCCAGAGCGGCTACTCTTTGTTCTAAAGCATCCATGCGATCACCAAGAATTCTCATACCGGCAATCTCCTCACGGAATGCCTGAAACTCGCTCCTTACTGTGCGCAGCTCATCTCTGATCCGACCTAGTTCTGTATTAATATCCAGAACGGTCCCTTGTGCAGACTCCGGTGAAAACTCTTGCGGAGAGTTAATAGCAGTGGTTCGAGTAGACTTTTCTGCACTGTTGTTTTTGAGCGGTTTTTTGCTGCATTGCGAACAACGCCATGTCGCTGATATGACCCCAGACTGCGGCAATGCCACGCAAGAGCGATGATATGACCCGCCACACTTACCACATCTACAGCCATCTGTAGATGACATGTACTTACTACAGTGTCCACACTTTACACTGGGCATTTTCAATTAACGTTAAGTACTGGTTGTGTAATATAGTATCAGTATTACATAAGATGTTGTGATTTTATAAGAATGCGGCCGTAAATAGATTTGTAAACAAATGTCAATTTAGTTCCTGCGCTACGTAATAGATGGCGCTAAAATCAGTTCGGAGTTTTATGGTGTTTACGGTTATGGCGTAATTAGTATAGGCTTTACCGATCACTTTTGTTCATACAGACACTACAGGCTACACATTTATATATGGTTCACGTTATTCACTATTAGTTTTTGTCTTTTTTCACTTATTATTTTTAGACTTAAGGTAGTTTTAAAGGTTCACTGTAGTGTTTTATTTATATTGAGTTTTTTGTAAGAATCACTGCACAGAACAACTGTATAATAGTTTATGTATTTTTAGGCACTGTATTCTACGTTTCCTCAATAAATTATAACAAGAATCACTGTGTATTTATTTTTAAACTCGGAAGTAGATAGTACTTGTTTTGGCTACTTGACGTCTTTGCAAATTTAAGCTTATTACTACAACATGTTTTGAAATAGGAATATTATATTAGTCTGATTTATATATATGAATCATTATATAATGTCCTGTAGACCAAATTTCGGTCATGGTGGCCAATCTTAAAGAAGACAGGCTATCTGCGCAGAATATATTATATTGTACAAGTGTGTGCGCAAACATAAGAGCACTGTCTGTTCCCTAACTCTCATGATCCGATGGGACGGTAATCCGACACGACCGGAGAGAGATCAGCCGCAGGACCAATAGGACCGGCAGGACCGGCTATACTTGCTGCCGAGGCATGAGGGTTAACTTTCTAACGCCGGGCTGCTATTGAGAAGAATTGCTGCTGTTAGTTTTGCTGTCCCGACCCGGGATTTGAACCGGAGACTTCATGCTTAGCAGTCGCATGTACTACTGCTGCTCCATAGATAGACTCATTTTATAAAGTTTTATTATTTTCAAAAATGTTGTGGTTTTGATATTCGTTCGTTAGCCTGTCTCTCAAGTCTGTTATCTATCTCAAATTATTAATAAGAACAGTTGATTCGGCAATAAGACATTGCGATGTTGCCTTGGTATCAACTGCTGGGGCGTCGCTCAGGAGTCGTCGCCTTCAGGCATTTCTTGCCTGCGTTGGGCACCGCTGGGTGGGTCACTGATGTAGTTTCAGTTAAAACGGCCACCACCCACCATTCAAAGTAGCGGGTTGGCACCGTGGTAAGTTTAGTCAGTAGAACCCGGGACCCGGTTTCATCTTTCCCCGGGGAAGCCATCATAATCTCTATCCTTTTATGGTATCAACTTTTTTAAATTTGTTATTTATTCGTTTCCAATACAATGTTAGATGTCGTACAAAAATTCTCTCGCCAAACTTTTACGTTTGAGCTCGAGATACGCTCATTATTACCCGACTATGGCGAAGCCAAAAGGAAGGGTAATGATTTTGGCAGTCTGGGTATGTATGTTTGTAAGTTCCACCGTAGCGCCTAAACTACTGAACCGATTTTAATGCATGAGGTGTCAATAGATTCGTAATAATAGCCCGCGTGACATAGGCTATATACATTTTAAATTCGTCACATTTAGACCTCTTTTTTACGTAGTCGGGTTATAGTTTTAAACTTTTTTTTCTTAAACCTTGCACTGTCATAGATACTTACAAACTATTTTAGCTTACTTTAATACAGGAAAAAAAAGAATAAAATATATAAAACTATTTTGAGATATACAGGGTGTTTGGAGGGTGAGTAGCCATAGGAAAATGGTCGATAGGTGATGGTGTTGGCTACGTGTTGCGCCTACTTAAATAACATTTTGCCTTAAGTTTAATGAGTAATAATTTTTTTTCTATTTTTCTAGAAAATCTCCATTTTTTTGTATAAAAACTTTAATTCTTTTTTTAATAACCGCTGAAATGTTAAAAAAATGATGTCATTTGTTAGTGTAGTCTTACCTTATCCAGATTTAATCATAATTTCATACAAACAATTCAATAAGAAATAACAGTGAAGTATCAAACTTTCATAAATAAAAAAAAAACATCCTTATGTCAACTTCACATGGTAAAATAAAAAAACTTACGGTGTATGGCATTTACAAATGTTTTTAAAAACTTCTCTAGTTAATACTGTTTCGAACGGTATGTAACATGTATCATAACTAACCAGTTAACTCAACAAAAACCGGTTTGTCGTCACGAATGCATTAAAAGGGTGAAAACCTAAATTATTCAATTGAGCAGGTAAAATGTTTTGTTTTGGATGACGCAACGAAAAAGTGCAATAGGTTTAGCTGTTGCACTTTTTTGTCTTCTATTACTATGTATGTACTTTATTTTGGGGCAATTAAAACAAAAAAGTATTTTTTTAAATCATTTATTACTAATCTTGTTCAAATTGATGTCCATTATTTCTGATACATGCGTAACATCTGTTTCTAATTTCCGTTGTGGTATGGCTTAACCTGATTTCTTGTTTCATTATCACAAATGCATTATCTATTTTTTCAATTAATTGCTCTCTTGTTTCAATGGTTTCCGTATACACTAGAGCTTTAGCACGACCCCAGACATAAAAATCAAGCGGTGTTAAATCCGGCGACCTTGCAGGCCATGGGATGGGACCATTTCTGCCAATCCAAGCGTTGGGAAATGAATTGTCAAGGTGTTCCCGGACTGCTAATGTCCAGTGCGCTGGGCAGCCATCTTGTTGAAAAACAATGGGTTCTTGATTCTGAACATTTGGAACTCCATCCATGAGTTCGGGCAAATCATTTATTAAAAAATCTAAATAATTATTGCCATTCAAATTGTCTGGTAGATAATGTGGACCAATAAGTGTATTGCCAATTAGTCCTACCCATACGTTAACCGAAAACTTCCTTTGATGTGTCACCGCTCTTTTCTTTTTAGGGTTTTCATCCTTTGGGGCCCAATGATGCAAATTATGAAAGTTCACAATGCCTTCCCTTGAAAACTTTGATTCATCCGTACACAGGATACTTTTTAAGAAGTCGCGGTTGTCAACACCCATGTGTAACAAGAGACGGCAAAACTGGACGCGTCTTTGATAATCGTTTTCTTCTAGACCTTGCACGGGAGTGTAATGAAAAGGATACTTTCCATTAGCGCGAAGAACAGACCACACTTTCCATGGGCTTAGATTTAGTGTTGCAGCTACAGTGCGGATACTTGTTGTGGGATCTTCATCAAAAGCTTCCAAAATGCGTTCGTCATCAGCAACGTTACGTTGTCTGGCAACTCCAGGTTCAGGGCGATTTAGATTGCCAGTTTCCCTTAAGCGTCTAAATGTCGTTTCAAAAGTATGACGATTAGGTTGACGTCTATTGGGAAAACGCTCTTCATAAATTCTTTATGCTTCTCGTCCATTTCCATCAGCTTTGCCGTAAACCATCAACATATAAACGTATTCCTCGTTGGTAAAAGCAGCCATTAAAAATAACAGTAACAACAAAACTTAACAACAACAAACGAAAACAAAAATAATGCGCAGAGCGGAGTTGTGAAGTACAACACGTGAAGTAGCAAAGAACGACAAGTATCGACTAAATGCACCCGACAGGGTGCGCAAAGGCCAAAGGGAGCATAATAGTCAACCGATGAAAGAGATAGCACAATACTTTTAGCTGTGTTACAATGAGACAAAACATTTTACCTGCTCAATTGAATAGTTTAGGTTTTCACCTTTTTAATCCATTCGTGACGACAAACCGGTTTTTGTTGAGTTACCTGGTTAGTTATGATACATGTTACATACCGTTCGAAACAGTATTAACTAGAGAAGTTTTTAAAAACATTTGTAAATGCCATACACCGTAAGATTTTTTTATTTTACCATGTGAAGTTGACATAAGGATGTTTTATTTTTTATTTATGAAAGTTTGATACTTCACTGTTATTTCTTATTGAATTGTTTGTATGAAATTATGATTAAATCTGAATAAGGTAAGACTACACTAACAAATGACATCATTTATTTAACATTTCAGCGGTTATTAAAAAAATAATTAAAGTTTTTATACAAAAAAATGGAGATTTTCTAGAAAAATAGAAAAAAAATTATTACTCATTAAACTTAAGGTAAAATGTTATTTAAGTAGGCGCAACACGTAGCCAACACCATCACCTATCAACCATTTTCCTATGGCTACTCACCCTCCAAACACCCTGTATATTTTAATCAAAACTTTAGAAAAATGTTTATTAATAAAATAAATTAAAGTATATTTTTTAGATCATCAGAGTCACAAAGATTTGATATGATTTGTGACCGCATGTCGTAAAATATTGCTAATCAAAATAATTGCATGAACATAAAATGCCTGTTTTCGAATCTGCCGTTGTTTCGTATCGGCATTTAAAGCTGCTCTGCATTAGGTCTCGTGTTTGATTTGTGGGTCAGTCCATGTTACTAGGTTTTCTTTAAAAAAATTCTCAGTCGCTGCTCGGAGTCTGAAACTGTGTCCAGTAAAAGGCAATAGTGTGCCTAATGCGTGCGACCTAAAGACATACCCGACTAAATGTAGTTAAATGTAGTGTGATGCACCTCTGCGTATACTTCCGGCAATATACGCGTGATAATAGTATCAAATTACTAGTACTTTTATCTGGATGAATGGTATAGATACCATACCCTTTGACAGGGGAACAGAAAAGAACATAGGGTAGGCCCTATGTTCTTTTCTGATCCCCTGTCAAAGGGTATGCGGAATTTTATAATGATCGGTCAAGTAGTTAAGCCGTGAAAGCGTAACAAACAAACAAACAAACTCACATTCACATTTACAATATTAGTTAGGATATTAAACTCAAATTAACTAATAGTTAATAAGAACAAATTAATATTAAACGCATAAATGAGGCGGCGAAAAATTCTTTCGTAAAAATCAAACAAAACACTGCCATTAAAAACTTACATCTCAGTGATTGCAGAGAATACCAACTAAAACATGGTCGTAACTAAATTTTAATTGGCCAGAGAAAATTTTACGATTTCAAGATACAAAGGATTTCAAACATTTAATACCGTTTCGTTCAAAAATATATTCAGTGGACTTCCCTAGGGCCTTTCAGGAATGTAAATTGTAACTTTATATATAGCCAGCATTTGTTCTGTCAGCCCAGTTTATTAGTGAGACACGAGATTTACGGACATTGAGAAAACATACGATTATTTTTGGAATATGTTGTCGATTCTCGAACACATGTGGAATTAAAATGAGATCGAGGTGTTGTGTTGTGGTTTGGAATGCGATAAATTTAGGAATAGAACTACCCTTCCCTTTTACGTAGATGTCGTAGGTAGACGATTAATTATTTATGATTAGAATGGCGTCAGTGTACGATATCTTATGAGAGAGGAAGTTAAGTAATTTTTATCCCATATTAATTTGCGTAAATAGAAACACCAATGATTAATTAATTATGTTCGGGTACTTTGAAATAACGACACTGGAACATTGAGACAACTACCATCTTAGTCTTAAACGAAGTTAGAAGATAGAAACGTCAGAGAAAGTGTAAACTTAAAAATAAATAGTTTTAATAATTTAATTAGCTTAAAAATTGGTAAAGTTTAATAGTATCTAGTAGTAGTGTAACAGTTTCAAAATTATGTAATAAAGTGTAAAATTAACAACGCGATAGAATCCGTGTATAGTAGTTTAATTTCAATAAATAACATTCGCGTAAACAGAGGACAATATTAAGTAAGATACTTATCCAAAGTCAAAAATCATTTATGTACTTAGTGTACAAAGTAATACCAGGCTTGGAACATTCATTTGCGAATCCCACAAATCTTTGCTTCATGTAGGATTCCAACCCACAACCACTACGACATCCGTGTAGTAATGTATAACGGTTAAAGCGTTTTCAACTGTTATAAAAGGAGTAAGCGAATACAATAGAGTTTGAATTATTATAGCAAATCTTATAGCGATACTTCAGCGAATTCAGGTAGTAGAATAAAATTTGTATGAATATCTCTACCGTCCACTCTGGAAAATAGTCGTTGTATATACATTTAACAATAATAAAAAAGCCTCTCTGGGACGGTCGTTATCTCATCATGAGAATAACGTGATACCGGAGGGCACAGTACACTAGCTTTTAAAATACATCCTTTGCCTTGTGATATAAACAAAAAATGTATCACCAGGTTAAATAAAAGCGCACAAACCGCAGGGCAGCTTGTGGCGAGCTGAATTTGAGTAGCGACACTGCGGTCCTGAATGCCTCAGAGAGTCGGTTAAGGCCTCGTCCCCGGCTTGCCGTTACTGGTTGGCTGGGGTGGCACTTCAAGAGCGCATAGGACTCTTAATTCTAGCTTGTCTTGTTTGGACGGTCAGAGAGGGGCTGCTAGAGCTATATGTCAAAGGGGTGGAAGCGTCATTTTTAAGGTCATAACTACGGGAAACCTGCTCTAGGTCGGTTCTCACGCTCGACACCCCTAGCCGCTCACACCAGTGTTGCCCTCTGCTGCTGACGTGAATGCTTATGGTGGCTATTCAGGGAGCCAATCTAGTGAGTTGGCAAGTCACCATCTGCTCATTGCATTGATGCTATTAGAGTAATTAGGGCAAACACCGTTTTTATCAACAGTTACCAATATACCGGTCCACCAAACACCCATACACATAGCCCATATATTAGAATCCATACGTAGCAATAGCCCTACGTCTGCTGCGGCTAGTGCCGCTGTAAGTGTTCCATCCCACTTTTGACTAAAACTCTCGAAGGGCCTCTTCACGGTAAATGGTTGCAGCACCTTACAGCTATTATGAATTGTAAACAAAAAACTTGGCGATTAAAAAGAGTGGCCATGAGTTTCTTGCCCGTTCTACACATGAGAAAAATTTAACTAATAATTTTTTTTGTGTAACTTTGACATTCATAAGTGTTACCTTGTAACCTAACATAAAATAAAAAACCTTGGACCCATGTTTTCGTATAAACTTCCCAAAGGCCCAGGTATTTTTTAATATAATATGTTAGAAAATACCTGTGATAAGAGAAACATAATAATAATAATATTTTATCACATACATACGACACCATCTAGCCCAAACTAAGCAGAGTTTGGACTATGTATTTATGGTGTACAAAGCAGAACACAGTACAAGTCGCAATACTAAATATCAAGATCTTATATCATTACAGAAAAGGACATAGGGTACCTTACACCAAGAAAAAAAAGGCTTAATCTAGTATTTTATAAGCTCACTGCCTTGATGCAATGAATTCGACTGTTATGCATGAGGTCTCTGGCTCATGCATAACATTTTCATTTCCGTGACAGACAAGGTGTTCTTGGGTTCTTCGGTGATGAAATTTAAGCTTATTCACAGGTAATTTTATTAATATAACAGCAATAGATCATTAACTTAAAACGATTAACAAATATACACCCTGTATAGACACTTCAAGGCTTAACAATTCTGACAAGTCTCACCAACATCGATTACGAAAACCTACACATTTTATCTTAGACTATAGAATTGACATAACTACTTATAATAAATCATATAATAGAATCGTATACCCTGTATGGTAATACGATTCTACATACATATATAATTATATTGTATATACATATTACAATAATTTGCGAAGGATTATTGAAACGCTTTTTAATTATGTTGTTTTTCTTTTTAGTTTCAATTTCTTGTAAATAATTTGTTTGTCTATAATATCAGCCCTGTATTAAACTGTCCCACTGCTGGGCATGGGCCTCTTCACTTTGTAAGAAGGGTTAGGCCACCACGCTGGCCCAGTTTGGATTGGCAGACTTCACATATCTTCGAGAATATGATGGAACACTCTCAGTCATGCAGGTTTCCTCACGATATTTTCCATCACCGTCAAAGCGGGCGAAAATTAACTATTAAAGCCTTGGGATCGAACTCGAGACCTCTGCGTGGCAGTCCAGTCTTCCACTAGGCTATCGTTGCTAATTTTTGATAGTATACATTATGATTAGTATTTAATAATGTAATATTTATTTATTTATATATTTGGACATCCTGTAGTTGTAACATTATTTCTACGTAACTAAATAACACTATTAAAAAATGGCTAAATGCACAACATTTTAAGGTGTCACAACATACATTATTATGAAGTAACATTAAAATCAAAATATGTAAAAGAAGAGAAAAGAACACTGTTATTATTATTAGTGAGAAAAATTGTGAAATAACGCAGTCTATTACTTCTTCTTCTTCTTCTTTTCGTGAGGTTAGTGGCCAACCTGTTGTCAAGAGTTGTTCAAGCCGCCCGTAGGCCTCTGACATGGCTTAACGACTGCTGTCAATTTGACAACAACCGGGACCGACTTTTTACGTGCCCTCCGAAGCACGGAGACGCTCAGATGAAATACCACTAAGCGGTCACCCATCTATAGAATGACCGCACCCAACGTTGCTTAACCTTGCTAATCGTTTACCGATCAGTGAGTGCAACTGGCTATGAGCGCCTCTATTACTATTCAATCATCATTACCTCAGAAACGACTCGATCTTATCATAATGATACCATTAAATTACATAATTTATAGATCAATGTAATTTGCAACTACAACCAGTTATTCTATGCACGTGGCGGTAATAAATTATTGGCAAATTGTGGTCTAAATAGGTCAGGGACTGTTTACTTTCTGTGATAGACTCACGTTTGTATACAATGATCCCGATAGGGTAGGCAGGGTGTATTACTCTATCATTTTAATAACTATGTTTAATACAAACATACATACATTGTCTATATAAACACAGTCACGCCTATGTATAACCTCAAAGAGAGAGGCAGACGTTTAGATCGTACGTAAGTACGCGAGCCTATCGGCGTCTACTGGACACAGTCCCAGACTGTGTAGTTTGCCCGACGCGGGCATTGTACGTGAGAGCTCACGCACAGCAGTTGCATACTGGTGAGCTACCAGTGCAGCCTTTAATAAATGACTCGATCATACGATTTTGCTGTCTTTCTATCGCACTATACATGAAGTCCACTTCCATATAAGTGTGACAAGTTCCTAAATATTTATAAAAAGCAACTGCCATTTGAAGCAATTGCAATTTTAGGTTCAACTTAATATTGACAACATAGTATAATTTATGTATAACTCTTTGGCGATTTACGATGTGTAATTCTCGATTAAAAATAAGAATTATTCGTGCGCAAATCGAAATATTCGATACATTGATAATGAAACTTTAATATTTATTAATTATTATTGATAACTGCGCATGAAAACATCTGCATGCAACATAACAGGCATGGAGGCTATTGAAATATTGCATGATATACCTACAGGGGAATCTAAAGACTATTGTATTTTCTACAATATGTGGCCGCTATATACAGCCTGGCAATCAGCCAATAATTAAAATACAAGTCACTATCTGCATATGGCTATACAAATAATTTATTTATATTGACCGATGCATTAAATAGTTGAAGAAATTGCTTTAAAATATTATCCGTAATAGTTATAATATTGCCCTTTAAAGGCTTCAAAATATCGTTTTTGTAACATTTGCTTATTGCCACGTGATTCTATTTTATTCACACGTAGAATAACTAGATTTATTTTACTTATCGTCTTTATTTGAGTATGTAAATTTGCTGACTTAACTTATAATCCTTCTAACGTCTTGTAAGAACATTTGAAGTTATATGCAGTGTTATCTGCAACTCTGCTATTATTACCAAATTTATAATTTCATTTTAATAGTAATGGTAGCGTCCCATTAACATTTAATATATTTAAAGAAATCAGTTTAAATCAGGCAATATAAATATTCTAATTATTAAAAATATAAACCTGGATTGACTAGCGTCAATAGAGGTCTATATATTTTAATAATTATATAGTGTGGATGTTGGAGATTCCTACACCTCTGTTGATATGATGATGGGCGATTCTATTGGGATAGATGAATAAAACCGACCAAATTGAATGTTTGATAAACATTGATTTTATTGCATTAATATTTAATATTGTAATGCTGGTTACATACAACTAATTGATTTAGCAATATAAAATTCTACTGCGTGTGCAAAATGCACGGCGCGTGAGAAGCTAAACTAATGTACGGTTCCGTACAGTGGAAGTAATTATTGAACATAAATAAAAGAGGTAAATATTTTAAAATTATTACTATACTTGAAAATCTCACCATCTTTTAATAGTTTGTAACAACTTTGAGCTCATTCTGCGTAAATAGAAACACCAATGATTAAATTATGTTCGAGTACTTTGAAATAACTACACTGGAACATTGAGACAACTGCCATCTTAGTCTCCCCGTGACCATGGCTGCTGAAAAGCAACCGAAACGTCGGGGAAAGTGTAAAAATAAATTAAATCTAAATAGTTTAATAATAATTTAATTAGCTTAAAAATTAGTAAAGTTTAATAGTAGTAGTAGTGTAACAATTTTCAAAATTTTGTAATAAAGAGTCAAATAAACAACGCGATAAAATCCGTATATAGCAGTTTAATTTCAATGAATAATATTCGCGTAAATAGAAGACAATATTAGTTTGTAACAACATTCGATACATATAAAATGTTGAAATAAAATTTATATTGTACAGAAATAAGCAAATATTTTTTTAATTTTTACGCGAGATTATTGTATTATGCTCTTTCGCGTTTAATCCAACGTAAACTGACAGAGACACTGTAATGTTAATCTTTTATTGTTGCGTATCTCGACAGAAAAATAGAGTCACACGCTACCGTTAGTGCATACTTCCAGCGTAAACTCTTAAAGTCTCAGCTAAACTCTCAACGTAAAATACAAAATTAAGACTGCGCCGAGCGTAAGACGCGGTTGGACTGAATGATAGAGCTCGATATTCAAATCGGCGCGCAGCCGCCATAGTAAAATTGTATGGAGGATTTGAAGTGCTTTTTTGATAAATATGTATCTTTATTTTTAACCAATAACTTAAATATTTGGGACGGACAAATTGTAATATAACTATTTATGCTTCATTTAAGCTGTAAAATAGGATAGATTTCTACTGTTATAATCTCAAAAACCACGTAACTCGAGTTTACGTTTATGCATTTTTCGTGCAAATTTACGTAATTTCGTAGGCGAAAAGATTTATTACTTTAAGTTTTTAGACGGAGTAATTGTAAACACATTCATTGTTATGATAAATGTATATTTTATATTTGTATTAAACAAAAATTGTTGAATTTATCAACTTAACTATGACCGCCTGCTTTGGCACATTTCGCTCGGCGCAGTCTTAAACATTCATATTGAAGACATAAGTTAGTTCAACAGTTTTAAGATCACTGATCGTACTGCGTCTAAATTCATAACTCATCATCTCAGCCGAAGGTCGTTTACTGTTGGCCCTGCCACATCGTCCGGTGCGTGGCCGTTACTCCAGAACTTTTCTGCCCCAACCGCCATCGGTTCTGCACGCTATGTGCCCTGCACATTTATAACTAAAACTTTGAATATTCACCTCCGTTTCAATGAGACTTAACCCTAACTACACATTTAAATTCCACTCATGCGTTTCAGTTATATTTACAAGTTTATAAACTTGAGTATATTAAACAATTTAGGTCTTAACTATTTAGATAGACTAGTTTATTCTCAAAGTTACCCTTTAAACTTGTAAGTAATGGTAGGGTTAGCGTATTCATATGATTAAAGAGAAGTGTGTGACTAAACTTGAATGGTTTCTTCAATGTTGAGAGGTCAGTCGTTGGATGAATGGTCGTTGAATACGTAAGTAAAGCTTGCGCGATTATCACTGAAAATATAATGATTTGAGAATAGTATGACAGGGCATTCGAAAGTCTATATGTGCATAATTGTCATTGATAGATTATATTCGAAAAATTATCGAACATTCGAATCTTTGAAGACACTTAGATAGATCTTTCGTTTTGTCGTATTGACTTCTTTTCTTTTAGTTTTTTGTATCTGAAATTGATTCAATAGTCAACTATTCATTCATTTACGTATTACTCATACATCTTCTCTCATAGCTTTTATTATTCCCAAGTCACATGGGGTCTGCTTTTCTGGTCTAACCGGATTTGACTGGATATCAGTTTTTACACAGAGCGGCTGCCACCTGACCTCCGCAACCCGAAGGCTAACGATACCCTAAGGCTAGACCAGTGTCAGGATATTAGAGGGTACTGATTTTCCCAATAACGACTGCCATAGATGTTCATGGCAACCGGGACCGACGGCTTAACGTGCTCTCCGAGGCACGGAGCAGGCGATAATTGTCAATCAATGCGCACATAATTTCGAAAAGTCATATAGATAACTTCCGAAAGTCATAGGTGCGTGACGTGGGTTCGAATCCGAGACCCTCTGCATTGCAGTCTGTTGGTCTCCCCACTGAGCTATCGCTGCTACGTACGTACGTATCGTATTACTCATACATACTAGACTGTTAATTAATGTTTTCGAATGACGATTATTAAATTCAAAACATTGGGAAACCTTAAACATTTAATGCATTTATATATACATAATACTTATGCTGAGAAGATTTTTTTTTTTTTTTGAAAGACGAACCCGGCGTTAATATTAATTCCTGTATCGTGAAGGACTTTACAAATATTCAAACAACGGACACAAAGAACACTCAAATTCGGAGCAACCATTTGTGGATCACAAAAATTGTTGTGCTGTGTAGAATCCGAACCCACAACACTTGGTGTAATGGCAGCGGTGAGGCAACCACTTAAACCACGCCAAACGTGCAGTCAAATGTAATGAATATGTAAATGTTACGTGTAGTTAGGTACATACATACATAGATGCACGCCTGTTTTCCAGAGGGGTAGGCAGAGACTACGGATTTCCATTTGCTACGATCCTGACACACTTTTCTGGCTTCATTCACTTTCATCACATTCCTCATACACGCCCGTCGGTTCAAGGTGCTCTTAACGTTTGTCCAGAACGCCTCCGATCTGATCAAGAAACGTTCGCCTAGGTCTTACTCTTGCGACTGTTCCATTCACACTAGCCTAATAAACTTTCTTAGTCAGTCTTTCCTCGTCCATTCTTTCTACACGCCCAAACCAGCTTAACATACCCTTTTCTATTCTTGTCACTATATCCAGTTTCATGCCGCATCTCTCTCTAATCACACTATTCCTTATTCTATCTTTCAGAGTCACACCACATATATTTCTCAGCGCTCTCATTTCTACAGCATTTATTCTACTCTCATGCTTCTTTTGCCATATCCAACTTTCACTTCCATACATAAGTGTGGGCACTAATACTTGTTACATAAAAGTGAAATAAAGTCGGCACTTCTCTTAATTTTGTTGGTAATCGCATTTAATATGTACAAACAAATGATTTAAAGTTGTATATGCTGCATTTCGTTTAAAAGTCAAGAATGCTGGGTCTCACCGTAATTTCCTCTTGGACCAAAACTATCTCGACCGGGGAATTTTAATCTGCACTAGATCGTTGCCAAATAACCTTATGTGCTTGGTAAACAGGTTATGCAGAGACTTTAGTAAACGTTTGCTTGAAAGTTGAAGAGACTTATTGTCTCATTCTTTTATGCTTAAAGCGTAGTGACTTAATTACTTGCTGTTTAATTATCTTATCTTATGTGGGAGCCAGTCAGTGCAGACCGGCGACACTTCGACCCAGTGGGATCTTCTGTGTCGATACTCTCCCAATAACGACTGCCATAGATGTTCATGGTAGCCGGGTCCGACGGCTTAACGTGCTCTCCGAGGCACGGAGCAGGCGATAATTGTAAATCAATACACACATAATTTCGAAAAGTCATATAACTTCCGACAGTCAGAGGTGCGCGACGTGCGTTCGAACCCGAGACCCTCTGCATTGCAGTTTGTTGGACTCCCCACTGAGCTATCGCTGCTCTTCCTGTTGTTTAATTAGTTATTTATGCAGTAAGTATCTTTAATGTTTGGTAACCGCTTACCATCACTCGGACACTAGCTGTGCCTGCAATTTCACCTGCTCCGCCTATAAGATATTTGTAAACTTGTCTCAATGAATTGGTTATAACATGCGAAAGTATTTTTTGATATAAAAAATAGTTTTATAGATTAACGCGCTTTAACCTCTGGTATGCCGGAACGTGGATCTGCGCGAGACACAATGCTTTTTCTATTATGTCTGGTATTCTGGCATACAACAGGTTAAAAAACAAGTTTAAGCAATTAAATCTACATTTTATTAGATGTTAAAAGCTTAATATGAGTAAAACTTTAACTCCCTTATAACTGTATCCTCTTTTCAACTTACCTTACTTTCTTTTTATAAAGACAACTCTTCCTCTAGGAACAAATATTGAGTCGAATTCGAACCCACAACATTCGGCGTAGCGGCAATGTCAACGCGACCTTTTAAACTGCTAAATCATCTATGCAGTCAAACTTACAACTTATATTCTACAATATTGTCCGTATATCATTATAGTGTTCAACTAATTCAATAAAAACACATCTTCTAGTTATTAATAATTAACACACAAGTCAACAAACCATTAGTATCTGCTTGTAGTTTCAGGTTTATCTTTCATAAATCGACTCAGCTAGTTACTGTGTGAGTTCAGCGTACAAATAATAACCATTGAAATATTAAATGTTGGGTACCAACTGTCAATATTGCTTGACGAAAGTTTGAAGCTCGTAACGCCAGTGTTGTATTTGGTTCTCGGCAAAATTTGGGTTTGATTAATTAGGAGTGCTACACCTGTGTTTGGAAGGTTGTCATTCTTGTTTTAACTATTTGTCTTGAGTTATATATAGTTATGTTATTGTTCTAGATTTTTGGCAGTATTGCGATTCGCATGTGAGAACGATTCGCGCGACAACCACTTTGATAACGTCAAGAAACACCGTAGTAGGTTTAGTCGGTAGAGCCGGGACGTCGTGATCTTTCCGACATAACCTGTCCGCCGCCCCGCGGAGAGGCATGAGACAATGCATAAGCCCACTTAAAATACTAAATTTACTACATAATAGATATAGTAATAGATACAAACTAAATAAAGACAAGTTTATGCCTTTATTTAGTTTGTATCTATTACTATAGTTATATATTTTGTAGTAAATTTAGTTTTTATTATTTAAATTTATTTAGTAGTAACCTTTTATTTGGGTTGCGTCTTTAAAGTATTACACTACTATGTAACTTGCAATACATAAGGCGCTTAGATACTATTATCATTCATAAAATATATTGTAAATCAAAAATCTGTACTTTCATGCATAAAATAAAATAATTTTTTGCTCTTTATATCAATATTAATGCCTTTTATTAAGCTTAGAATATTATTTAAAGTAACATAATGTATTTTTATGTGTTATCGCATAGTATTTATTTCGATTTTATGAGTCGAGAACCTGTATTTTAGATCCTTCAGTAGTTTTATCTTTGTCATTGTACTCAAAATACAAGTCTGGCCTAATTATTACTGTAATGTGTGTTGATTATACATTAATATGATATCAGTAAAAATATATGAAGCTCGTTCAAAATGATCTCCATTGGCTTTAATACAGTATTTTAAACGTTGAGGCCAGTTATCAATAGAAGCACGCGCTCTCTCCATGGGAGAATTCTTCACTGTCAATCTTTTGGATTGTTTTAGGGACTCCATTCATTCTATACTCTCTACAACTGACTATAAATCATAATTCAGCAGCTTAAGATCAGGACTAGATTACGGCCAGTTTTCAGCTCTGATGAAGTCCGAAACGTTCGATTCGAACCACGCTTGGGTGGTTGGACCCAAGGCTGAGCCTTGCTGAAAGCCTCATCCTTGGCCCATAGACCATGGTGTTGTTAAGAGGCTTAATCACCTCCTCAAAATATGGCTCAGTCACTCCGTGGTAGCTAACACTGCAACCACACCATCACTGAAGTCGGATAAAGTCCACGTTGTACTCTGCTGACTAATTGGGGTGCTTCTTTAGAGCTGTGAGCATAAACTCGGTCATTCTGCTTGAAATAAATCATAAAAATGACCTTCCTTTGCGTACCGCTTAGAATAGAATAGAATATAGTTTAAGAAGTTGTTTTGATTTTGCCACCCTATTCATTTTTAAATTATCAGTTAAATAATGATCAGTGCGTCTCTTATAAGCTGCAAGTCCTAAGTAATCATTTAAAATATGCGACATGGTACTAGGTGCTATATTCATTTCCCGAGATAAAATCTTCTTCTTTGGAACAGGATTTCTTCGAATTATTTCATTCACTGCTTTGCTCATCTTTTTGGTACGAATACTACGTGGACGACCAGATCATTTTCTGCCATAAACAGAGGTTTCAATGTACCTAGCAATAGCTCGGTACACAAACATTCGACTAATACCAAGCGGATGGAAAGTTACAAAAATTGCCTACTTTGTGTAATGAACTGTAATGCTATCACAGCAGTTCGATTCTCTTTATCAACTTACTCCATTTCAATATCACAAAAATATTTAACACCGATTGGGGCGAAAATGGAAAACACAATGAATATTCGTACAAGAATAACAAATTCAAAATTCAAATGTAATATTAAGTTTTTTTTAATTGTAACTGTGTTTATGGCCAGTCTAAGTATATAATGATTAGGTTCGTATTTCTATCTAAACGATATTATGATTTTATATATGATAATTATTTAAATTTTGTGAATTATATTTATTATTGTTATCATTTCTAAAATATTCTTAGATTAAGTAAAACAATTTGATTAATAAAGTGTGTGTGCATTACAAATAGAGTACCTAAAATACGACCTATTTTTGAATTAGACAACAGATTCAATATAAAATGGTTGACAAACAACGATTGATAACTTATTCTAAATGATCATGCTTACAGTATTAGTAAACATTCATCAAAATAAATATTATTTCAATACAAATAATATGGTTTCGGTACTCTCTCATCAATTTCAATATTGCTTGTATAATTGTTTGCCCAGACATATTTATTGAGTCAGACGTCTGCTTGTAAAAAACAGACAAATATTCATGATTTTACGCCTATTTATTAATTTTTATCAGTCGGTTACACTAACCACTACGCCATCGACTACTGCTGTTACTCGTATCTACAAATATTTGACATTGCTGTGTTGATCGCCAATAGCTAAATTGCCGTAGAAATAGATTTTGAAAGTTAGTATGAAGTTCTATGGTTCAAGTAAAGCAACTTAGTGGAATAATGACAGACGAAGATCGGCTAACAGTAGTTGAAAGTTAGAGAACAGCTGGAGGTCGACCTCCGTGACGCGTTTTGAAAGAAGATTACATGCAGCTTTGGGCTAACACAGATCGATCATGAAATTTGATTTTGAATATCCTAACTTAATATTATAAATGCGAACGTGAGTTTGTTTTTTACGCTGTCACGCCTTAACTTTTCGACCGATCATCATAAAATTTATTTCTTTCCGCCATCTATTATGATATATAAATAAAATACTTCACAGTGCTTGTATCGATTTCCGTTAGATGGCGTCAATTACCGGCTTATACCTTTTAAGTTTTGAAATAGGTATACATTTTTGCTGCTCACTGTACAATGTCTCACGCATCTAGCCATGGCGGATAGTCTGAGATGCATTACATCGACATTCGGAAATTATTTTTACAGAAATTTCAATCTATACTTACCTATATTATGTGATCGCGGTTTTCTGTTACACTAAAATATTTTTATTTTATATCCTATTTATTAAAGAAGGTTTATGTTACCACCACTAGAAGGATTATAATTTAATACTAAATATATATAGCTAGAAAAATAAAATAAGGAAAATTACAAACCAAAATGTAGAAGTTGCCAATTTCAACACACATCAAACCCAAGTATTGTATATCTATTTTGTGGCATCCATCACTGAAGCGTAGCTTGAAATTGGGAATGACACAGCAATATCCCCATCCCAAGGGTCGTAATATACCATAATGAACTATCCAATAATCGCCAACAAATCAAACTTGATAGTTCGCGTCCGCCTTTATGTGTGACAATTCCTGCCAATTATTTCGCGAGCGGCCATATTGTCCGCCATACTGGCTGTGGTTATCGACGATTATTATCTTTTACGATTACTGCGATCCCAGCCGTTCGGATCCCAGTCGAATCAATTTTAATATCGGTATATTTGCGACCGAAATTGTCGATTTAAATGCATTCACGATAAAAACTTTTGTTACTTGTACTGGTTTGCATGTTGTATGAAATTCAGCCATTTTGTGTAATGAAAATTTTCTGTTTGCTGTTGTTGATGCGATTGTGCTGTTTTAATTAATTATTTTATATTATTTTTTATTGCTGATTGTCTTTTTTAATTCTCAACAATAAAAGGTTAATTCATTATTGAAAATACGTTTGTTTGATCGTTTAACTAAATATATTTTTGATTACATTCGGTTACAGTTTTTAGATGCTTAGACAATTTGAACAAAATGCTGGTTAATGGTTAATTAAGTGTTATGACGTTGATCGGTGTGGAAATCTATAAGAAAATATTATTCCTGGGTAGACCGTCAGGTCTGTGGTTTGTTTTCAAAGTGTTAATTATTTTTTCTGATGTAGAATTCTTAGTAGGAATACGTAGTCTGCAAATGTGTACGGTAGCTGGCGACGAGCTCACAAGCTGTTGCGTGGATAAAATATAGCTGACTTGCCTACTCTTAAAGCTGAATACGGGCAAAGATATGTTTACATTTGTTTTTATTTATAAATGGTATGAATATTTTAACGTTTATATTCATTTGAAATAAATAAATTCGATAGCCTAGTGGGAAACCGTTGGACTGCCATGCAGAGATCTCGAGTTTGATCCCAAGGCGCACATCTCTGATTTTTCGAAGTTATGTGCGTATTAAATAGTTAATTATTGCTCGCTTTAACGGGGAAGGAAAACATTGTGAAGAAACTTGCATGCCTGAGAGTTCTCCATGATATTTTCGAAGATATGTGAAGTCTGCCGACCCGCACTGAGCCAGCCTGGTGGACTATGGCCTAACCCTTCTCACACTGAGACGAGGCCCGTGCCCAGCAGTGGGACAGTTTAAAACAGGGCTGATATTATTAATATTATATATTCATTTGAAAACAATTTGATGTTAGTAATTCATTTTTACAAATTTGATATAAATTGAGTTCATATTATTCGCCACCATTATTTTTGTAAACATTATAATATAAGAAAAGACAATTCATGAAGCAGACTCAGTTTATCACGCTTATAATATACAATCTTACCATGCGAAATACTTTAGAATTAATCTATTAAAACCTTGTCATTTATTTATTTGGGATACCAGTATCTAGGTGATGTATTATACATTTACATTTATACATTTATAGATTGTATATTATACACAAAAATATATTATATACAATCTTACCATGCGAAATGCTTTAGAATTATTCTACTAAAGCCTTGTTATTTATTTATTAGGAATTTACCTAGGTGTTATATTATGACCTGCATCTTAACCTATTGAGTCTCAGCGACGGCCAGACACAATAAGTTTCCAATTATGTCTGGCATTCCAATAATTGACATGTTATACTACATTAAGAAAACTGAAATGCATATTTTTACGGTAGAACATGTTTCAATCACAACGTGCGTGAAAAAGTAACACCAGTACTGCAAGAAAAATGAAAACACTGTGTTACTGGTGTGGAGCTGCTATTTTTGCGACAGGGACAGACATATTCTTGTTATTTGCGTAATCTGCAACCTATTATCTAAGTACGATTTAACCAATTCGTAGACATTACCTAGTACACCATGCGTTCACTGATTGGTAAACGATTAGCGAGGTTAAGCAACGTTGGGTGCGGTCAGTCTATAGATGAGTGACTGCTTAATGGTGTGGCGACTCCGCACAGACGAAGAAGTAAGTTCCGCCTACATCTAACAGATAGCGCTAAATACGCTAAATGACGTCACAATCCTGCATCGCGCAAGCAGAGTTTACACAGCGACTAACTATATATACAAGCACCCGACATCAACCGTCGGGCCGCGGCCCGCCAGGCACGATCAACCAGCCTGGTCGAAGGATCCTCCCTTTGTGTTGGAGGGACATTACACTCCGTTCCTCCACATTGGTGAACCCGACGTGATTTGAAGCAACCTTCACGGAGCAGATCAGCAGCAGCAACCATCGCCATCATCTTCACTCCTCTTACACAGCACCTCTCCAGATGAGCAGTAATCAAGTCGCAGCCAGCCAGCATCTTCGGCCTCGACAGGGACCACCACACGCCTGCAACGAACGCGCAGCCTGGTCTTCCCTACGGCCTCACCAGCGTCAAGGCGCAACCCACTGCACACACGGTCCACGCAAGCAGGGCACCTCATTCACCGTCAACGCAGCAGCGAGTCACGACGCAGCAACTACGCAGCATTAACCCCAACTCACTGTGGGACACACTGCAACGCAACAACCCCGACTCACTGGGGCACACGCACCGCTCACCGCACTTCGACCCCGACTCACTGGGGCACACGCACCGCTCGCCGCACTTCGACCCCGACTCACTGGGGCACACGCACCGCTCACCGCACTTCGACCCCGACTCACTGGGGCACACGCAACGCTCATCGCACTCAGACCCGACTCACTGAGGTCTAGCGACATATAGTTCCGACTCACTGGAACTAGCGGCATCTTTCACTGGCACTGGCAACGCTCTTTAGCAGCATCGACAGCTGTCTCATCAACCTGATCGACCTTCGGTCTTGGGGGGAATACTGTGGCGACTCCGCACAGACGAAGAAGTAAGTTCCGCCTACATCTAACAGATAGCGCTAAATACGCTAAATGACGTCACAATCCTGCATCGCGCAAGCAGAGTTTACACAGCGACTAACTATATATACAAGCACCCGACATCAACCGTCGGGCCGCGGCCCGCCAGGCACGATCAACCAGCCTGGTCGGAGGATCCTCCCTTTGTGTTGGAGGGACATCACACTCCGTTCCTCCACAATGGTATTTCATCCGAGCGTCTCCGTGCTTGGCATGGCACGTTAAAAGTCGGTCCCGGTTGTTGTCAAATTGACAGCTGTCGTTAAGCCATGTCACAGGCCTACGGGCGGCTTGAAAAACTCTTGATAACAGTTTGGCCACTAATCACACGAAAAGAAGAAGTGCTGTACTTACTTGCAGTACTACTGTACTTGCAGTAATGTATTACTGGTGTAAAATGTAAATAAAATATATACTGTTTGGAACTTACACTTTTACTCTCTGGAAGATGCGGCTGCTGCAAATGAGGTTTCGGGTTCGATTGCTGAGTCTAGTGAAGTGTTATCGTGTTTTACTAAAAAAATATTCTAAGGGCTGTACCCCCTTTTATGTAAGACCTACAATATAATTGAGTGTTAGACACCACCTCTGCGTACCTCTTTGATATACAGCCTGTACTCTATGTAAGCATGTATTTGAAAGATGGTGTCTGTACTTTAGTTCTCTTGAACAATCAACATCTCAGCCGATGCATGATGCCGATTGCAAGTCTAAGACAGTTAAATACAGTAATTTATTTTCATTCATGAACGTGTGAATATCTCATATATTGTTCCAGTGGATTAAAATGCATGTATTGGTGAATAAATGACTGTGGTCACAAATCATCTCGATAATTGATTTACAAGCCACAGAAAATCATTATCACGGCCAGTCTTTGTTAGCCACAATGCGTGTTTTTGCGCATTGGCGTTGTATTTAACCAAACAGCAGTCTAAGACAGTCAGATATACTGACACATTGGACATATAGAGTAAGGTTTTACTTGTGTTTGAGGTCAATCGTGAGTTCATAATCAAACATATTATTGATGGATTTGACTATTTGGTAATTCTTAGTTGCAGCACGGAATCTGACAATATGTTGCTTTGTACGATTCAAAGACGCTCTTTAATATATTTTAGAATTGTCGATTTGTTTAAATCAAGCAGTCAATGTTAACCCGAGAACTATAAACCGCTTGACACATTAAATATCAGCTCAAAGTTTATGAAGCGATATGGTGTATAAAATACTGCAAGCTTATGTTGTGAATAAATAAATTAATAAAACCATATCCAGATCAGTTAAGGCGTGGCGGAGAAAAAGTGTACAAATGAACAAAAATCCACTAATTCGGTTTACGATTTTATTATAAGTACTAGATGTAGGCAAATACAATTATTCATGCGTCACTCAGCCTGGTCTCCGTCACGTCACGATTGCCGTAACGGACGACGTTGTACAGGAAATTGCAAAAGTTTCCACTTTAACTGTGACACTTTGTTGCATTTGATCAACGTGACACAGGGCTTAATGTATTTTCTTATGAGTATTAATGCCGTCTTTGATGACAGTTACTTGGTGACAAAGAGGAAGATATTAATAAATAAAGTTTAACTGCTTCGTTTATCACTTAAACGTGACTTAAATTGGCAGAACAATAAATATATTGCGGGATGACAGTTTGGAATAAGTCGTTGTGCTCTTATCTTATGATTACTGATCTCCTGCTGATACCACAGCGCTTCTAAAAAAGGAAGTTACTTAACAAAGGGAGCGTTACTTAGTAATCTTCCGATAGACGTATAGAAATTCTTGTGTGTACTTCCAGCGCAAGATCATTAGTCCTTTATTGGAAACACAATACTTTCTGAACTTCCATATATGAAAAGAAATTTTCTTTACCACAGGAACTCGATGCAGGGTTACTTCCTGGCTTTTGTGATTAAGTTAGTCGAGGTGCTATCTCATAAGAAAACAAGTGAGAAACGGCAATGATTTGCCGTAAATCTCAGAGTTCAAAAAATGTTATCACGTGACTTTGAGGTCAAAGGTCAAAGTCATAGTCATTTCGGGATATATTGACTATGTTGAGTCGAATGGCATTAACCTCCAGTCTCTAGCTCTTACAGTTCTTGAATTGAAAGAGGGTATTACGTGACCTTGAGGTCACAGGTCAAAGGTCATAGTCATTTCGAGGGTATGTCGACTATGCCGAGTCAAATGGCGTTGACCGCGAATCTACGGTTCTTGAGTTTAAAGTTGTATAACAGACGGACGGACGGACAAAGCTGTTGTATAAGAGTTTTTTCGAACTCTAAAAAGACAATTGTTGTATTTGAAGTTAATCCTATGGCGCGTCGGACTTTATAATTATTCTAATAACAGATACAAAAACACTCATACTCGATACATCTTTATGTGGATTGCACAAACTTTTGTCCCTGGTGGAGATCAAACCACTGTGGCCACGGCGAGGTTAAATGAAGCTCGTACGACATCCGCGCAGTCAAAATTTAACTGAAACCTAGCGAACATCTCGCTGCGGTCCATATTATTTCGTTCATTACCATTTGGTAATCGTGCCTCGGAGAGCACGTTAAGCCGTCGGTCCCGGCTGCCATGAACATCTATGGCAGTCGTTATTGGGAAAGTCAATACCCTCCAATATCCTGACACTGGTCTAGCCTTAGGGTATCGTTAGCCTTCGGGTTGCGGAGATCAGGTGGCAGCCGCTCCGTGTAAAAACTGATATCCAGTCAAATCCGATTAGACCAGAAAAGCCGACCCCAAGTGACTTGGGAATAATAAAGGCTAAGAGAGAAGAAGACCATTTGGTAATTTACCACTTAAGAAACATACGAAAACAGCCACTATCCCAAATGGCAGTCTTTGAAAATTGTCTCATCGCCGCATCATATTCAGCAGAATATTACACTGCAAAAAAAAACAAAACTATCCGAGCATAATTATTTAGCGATTGACGTTCAGAATAGTAAAGCTAAATTCAATTAGTAAAGACAGCTTTGAAATGCAGCCTGATGGTCATCTTTTGAACATCCACAGCGTGAATAGAGGCGATTATCAATTAATCAAATACAACGTCAGATGAAAATTATATACATACAAAGGTTAGCCGGCCTCTCATGGTGTAATAAATTCACAAATTATTTTATGTAGGATCTATTAATTTGACGCAAATTAACTTAGTCACCAATAAAACAGAATGGATGATATAATAAGTGACAAAATATTAAGTGACAAGATTTATTATGATCATCATGATATGACATTGACACTTTTATGTGTTTGGAAGACAGGAGCCCTATCCTGTCTTCCAAACTAAGTAAGAACCTATATCTTGGGAGACAGTGTGCCTCCGCTAGATTTATTTCGTTAAACAGCAGTGTAATAATTTATATACATGTAAATTACTTAGTACTTATAATCATAAGATTATAAGTACTAAGTAATTTACATGTATATAATATTGTCTTCTGTTTACGCGAATATTATTCATTGAAATTAAACTACTATGTACGGATTTTATCGCGTTGTGTATTTGACACTTTATTACATAATTTTGAAAATTGTTACACTACAACTACTATGAAATTTACAAATTTTTAAATTTCTGCGTAAATAGAAACACCAATAATTAAATTATGTTCAGGTACTTTGAAATAACTACACTGGAATATTGAGACAACTACCATCTTAGTCTCCCCGTGACCATGGCTGCTGAAAAGAAACGTCGGGGAAAGTGTAAAATTAAATTAAATCTAAATAGTTTTAACAATAATTTAATTAGCTTAAAAATTAGTAAAGTTTAATAGTAGTAGTAGAGTAACAATATAAAAAATTATGTAATAAAGTGTTACATGTATATATTATAATATGTGGATATAATGTTACATTGTAGATATTTTAGTAGTTAGATGAAAGAGGTGGACCTGAAACAATATAAAAAAATAACATGTTTATATAGTGTATGATGCCAAAAGTAAATAATAAATTACTAAGTATATATGTACAAGAATTCAATATTATTACATTTAAACGTAATTTAAGAAAGTTCTTGCTCAGTAAATGTTATGTACCTACTCTTTGTCCTTTTTATGTAAAATAAGGATATAGAATTTGATTAAGTCCAGTCCAATTTCGAAATAGATGATTCTATAACATCAGTTTATAAGCATCATAATAGCACTTTTAAGTTTACATCCACATTTTGCCAGCTATGCCTTTAGGTCACGTTGAGCTTATTATCTATATATACTTATACTACACAGAAGTTTTTGACAGAAAAACTCAATTACATTTTACCCGACCCGGGATTAGACCCCGATACTTCAGCAGTCGCATTACCCTTAATGCATCTTAAAGTATATCTTTATTAATAGCAGCGATAGCTCAGTGGGAAGACCAATAGACTGCAATACAGAGGGTCTCGGATTCGAACCCACGTCGCGCACCTCTGACTTTAGGAAGTTATATGATTGACAATTATCGCCTGCTCCGTGCCTCGAAGAGCACGTTAAGCCGTCGGTCCCGGCTGCCATGAACATCTATGGCAGTCGTTATTGGGAGAGTGTCGACACAAAAAATCCCACTGGGTCGAAGTGTCGCCGGTCTGTACTGACTGGCCCCCACATAAGATACATACTTAGATACATACATATCTTTATTAAATACATAATATATATTATCTAAAACCAAATCGAGTTCAGTACAAGAACACATTCGTATTTTTAAAATTAGCTCCAATTTGCCGTGACAAAGAGAAATAAATTTTGGAATGACGAGTGGCTTCAATAAATTAGTGTAGTTTACTGTGACAGAACGACGTGCGCTTGCGCCGATGCGTCGCTGCACCGGCAGAGACATATTGTGGCTGGTAATGACTTTATATGGCTGAAGATAAATTGGTTCAATAGAATCAATGTCTGTCGGTACGAGGATATTCTTGTCTTGTGTGTTGCTTTATACTATCGTCAAATATATCAGACTGTAAAAACAACATGGTGTATGCTTCATAAAATAGTAATTTGAGGAAAGAGACTTAGTTTCTTGGTTACAAAACCTCCACTAGATAAATACCAAGCGAAATTGAAAATCTAAGAATTGTGTTTATAAAATGCTGTTAATTTAATATACATGAGTATTAATAATAATATTAACAGTTAGATTAAACTACGGACCACAATCATGCCTTGTCTTGATTATTAATGTACATGTAAGTGGATGCTCCTATTTATCATACTGCTGCTTTATAGGCTACCATCAAATTTTATTAAATGCTTGAGTATGTTCAGTAATAGTTCATGGAGAAATGGTTGCAGCACCTTACAGCTCTTATGATTTGTAAACAAAAACTTGACGATTAAAAAGAGTAACCATGAGTTTCTTGCCCGTTCTTCTCATGAGCCCTACACCCTTGCTTTGCTGAACGTGGCAGTAAATGTAAATTCGCAGAAAAAAATAGTGTAAATTTGACATTCATAAGTGTTACCTTGTAACCTAATCTGAATAAATTTATTTTGATTTTGATTTTGAATGTCTGTCAGATATTCTAAACATGTACATTTTAAATTATTCTTGTAATCAACTAACGTAATAGTTCAATACATTAGTTATATATTTATTTTTATTTTATTTTAAAAATATAATATTCTCTATAGGTATATTTCCTGTATCGCAGGGCACTTTACAAACATACAAGAACAAACATTTGTGGATTACACAATTTTTTGTCCCGTTTGGGATTGGAACCCACAACACTCGACATAATGGCAGCGGCGAGGCGACCAATTAAATCACTACGCCATCTGTGACTCAGTCAACAAAAGTACATGTAGAAAAAAACATTTATGTTTACTGTTAATGGATCACATTGTAAACAACTGTCATTTGAAAAGAGTGACCATGTGCCTTTTGTCTGCTTCTTCTCACGAGAGCTTTACTCCTCTACTTTGTCTACTGCCCTAGGTTCTATTTCCAGGACACGTGATTTTAAGGAAACCCACAGCCATCTCTATCGAGAATAACAATCTTTACAGTTTATGATAAGGTAATTATTTGGAACATAAAAAGGCAAACTTAAATCATGACAGAAAAAGAAAAAATACAGTAAAGAGTGTATGAAAGGAGGTATATAAATTCCATTAATCCAAATCACAATACCATTCAAATCAAGAAACAAAATTAAAATGTTAAGTCAATAATATAAAACACGTAGACAAAGCCGTTATAAATTATGCACGTACACAAATCGGTTACGAGTTCAAACACGTTCTCTTTGCAATGAAGACTTTCCTGTCAATTATGTGGCAATTTAATTTTCATTTCAGAGCGAGCGTCAAATGTCGCCGAGATGAAATAGTAGCCAAAGATTAGTACGTAGACGAGACATGTGGAAGATTTATTTAACACTAGATTTTTTCCGCTGCTTGGCTCGCATTAATGTTTAGTTTATCAATATTTTTCCCCTTAAGAACATTATTTTTAATACCTGTTGGGACAGAATCCCAACGATAAATGCTAAATTGCTAAAATCTTAGATGAGTAGACAAGTACTTTATTCAAAGGTTTTATTGCTAATATTTAATGATTGATGTGTTATAACTTAATTGCTGACATAACGTGAACGTAGAAGAGTGACGCATGAATAAGGGTCAATGTACAGCGTAGCTTGTCCATATTGCCCACCCAGAAAGGATAACAATGATAACAAACTAATGATAATAATCTAGTGATTAAAATGTAAATAATAAATTCTAAATGCTATGTTGTAAATAGTGTCATTAAAGTTAAAATGTTTTACTACAATAACCCTTTGCAACCAAAGAAAAGATAGGTATTTTTTTATAGTATCTATTAATTCTTTTATTGGCCATATTTTGCGTAAAATATTAAACACTAGCGTTTGCCTGCGGTTTTGCCCGAGCACTGTACTTTTTCTGGATGAAAGGTAACATAATTATGTGTTTTTTCGAACCGCTTACAAATTTCATGAGCGGTCTATTAGTTAAGGCGTGAAACCGTAACGAACTAACTCACATTTGCATTTATAATATAAATTTAGGATTGTAAGCTTTTGATGCAGTGGAATGTTGTACACATTACTGTGTCGTAGAAAATTATCTTGTCTCTCTGTAACGACGTTAAGTACTCAGTTTGAAGGTTCTGCTTACTACTTCGTATGAGCGTAAAAGGTATTACGGGAAAGGGTAGGTGAATACATGTGAACAATGTGTTTTAATGCTAGTTTCATTGTGAAAATATAACTTGGAGATTTTAAATTAATATATCTTATAACGTTATAACACATAATATCTTGAAGTATTGTATGTAGATTTCAAATGGTTCTCTATTGTGTTCCCTAGCTTTTTATTCACAGTCTAAAGTGCCATAATTTTTATTGTCCTAATCATCATTTGTCCGAATTATAACTTACCCGAACTTAATGTCACATACTATCACATGCCATAAAATTAAAATCCCTAAATACAATGTGCCCTAAATTAGTTTTTCATAAATATTACAATCAATAATATACAAAAAACTTAAAATCGTTTTCAATAAAAGTTATAAATCCTAAATTCAAATTATTTAATGTTTATTTTATCCAAATAAAGTTAAAAAAAAATTGTACTGTAAAGTATTTTACCAAACCCAACTACAAAACAATGCATAAATAGTAAAGATCCAAACCTTAAAAAGCAGCTTAGAAACCTATTAAGAAAAAAAGATAGATAGATAACCACAAACGTCCAATTTCACATGTACGTAGTTATAGACGAGGAGAGCTAGTTAAATATAAGTATATTTAGGAACCAGGAGAAGAACTCATTAAAAAAAACAAATTGTAAATAACCTAAAGACAATTTATTTATTAGTTTGACAATATAAACAATCATAACCTCAACATGAGCAAAATAAAACACTTGTTAGCAACCTATTAAAAGTACTCACAGTTTTTACACAGTCTATACACACACTGAACTGATAATCAACTCTTTCACCAACTCACAAGGCGCGTCGATAACGACCTATCCGTTCGAGATACAAAATAGGAATGCGCGCTCTGAGTTCGGCGCGCGCTTAATATAGGCGTTATAAAAAGTAAAAAATATTTGCCCTACTAAAACGTAAACCATAACGTACCACAGATATAATTGACAGCACAACATTGTATAGATGTCATTTGCCCTACACTACGGCTTGAACAAGCATGTCATCATTATCTTACCCTGGCAAGAATAAATCAACTTCACTGTTTTGTGCTTAGTTAACTACTCTGCTCAGATTTGACTTAAAACGTATCAGTTTTTCATGGAGCGATAAATTCTAGACTTAGGCAAGCCATAACGTTATTTTAACGACTTAAATCTGGTCAAATATCAGAATATTGCTGACTTGCTGTGTGCATAAATGTTCACGATAGCTGAGACCGACGCATTTACATACTCTCCAACACACTGTGTCACTTACACAGGGACAGATATTCATCTTGATAAGCTTGCCTTTACATTAACTAACAACATAGGGTAACTTAGAATTGTTATTGTAAAGAAAAGGTAGTTTATCGCAGAGTGCAACATGTCTACAGTTGTAAAGTTATCCTGATTGCTGTCTGTCCGGTGACACTACAAATTACTTGACATGTTATCATCGCGTCAAAGTAGTATTAAAATCAATTCTTTTGCGACAAAGTATGTAAACCGAGTTGCAGGTGAATTACTTATAAATTCTTATTTCATACATTTATTCATGCATTTATCTATCAGATCTGGACAATCCGGTAGATAAATGGACACAATGATAAAACTAAGCCGAGAATATAAGCTAATGCTCCATCAATGACGTCTAGTCTTATCATTGGTATCTAACACTATGCAGTGTCTAAGGTTATCTTTCGTTAGATCTTTTTCCCGATCCGATAGAAGATGGCGGATCTGGAAGAAAGACGAAATCCAATAACTTGTATTGAACTCAAACATAATCGGGGAAATTAAAGCGCACGGACTCCGCTGGATTCGTCACGTTGAAAGGCAAGCTTAAGAGAGTTTGGAGTCACTGTAGTGGCACTGTGGAAGCGTATCTGCGAGAGCTTCAAGCCAACGACTGGTGAGCAACTATCAAAGACCAAAGACAGTGACGTTCGCTCGTATTGGCAGCCAAGACCCAATTTGGGTCTCTGAGCCAATATAGTAAGTAACTCCATGAGAGTTCAAAATGCAGAATTTCGTTAATTATGACGTAGCAAATAAAGAAAAAGTTCATGCAAAGATACATGTGAATCCTGTCATTGTTTATTGGCAGTATTATAAAACGACAGTTATATTTCTATTTCAAGGCATCTTTACTAAAGAGCTTCACTTTTGTACTGTGACACGTTACTTAAAAATGGAACAAGAATTCCATAAAACTACTGCAGCATTTTCCTTTCGGATAATGCATTTGAAATTGTTTTTATAAAACGAGTATATTATTCTTGTTGTAGAACAACAAAGTTAGGTATGCTTGCGGTGAAGTTCTACACAATAGTTTTGTTCAACAGGTTATAAACTAGAACAACTTTTTGATGGTTTGTCACCGTTCCGACCCGTTGAGTCGTAGTTGTGTGGAATAGGTTTAAAATTGTCATTGCACTATCATCTGGCAGTTTTGGGTAACTAAGCTTAAAAGAAATTGTTCGTTCGTATATGTGTGAAATTCTTGGCTACCAGCCGAAAGCCTATTGGAGTATTTTTTATTCTACGGAAGTCGCAAACAAGCATATAGACCGTCTGAAGAAGCAGTTACTGATGAAACACTACAAACGGTGTAATTTTTGCAGGTGTCTTCTCATAGGCTCAACCCATCGCCTGAACGTAGCAAATAATCTAAACCTTTCAGTAAATTTAATAACCTATTTATTTTATAATAATAATAATATTCTACCACATACACACAAAACCATCTAGCCCAAACTAAGCAAAGCTTATACTATGGGTACTAGACAATGGATAAACATACATATATACCTTTTTTGTAAATACATACATATTATACATAGAAACACCCAGACTAAGACAAACAACCATGTTCATGCACACAAATGTTTAACTTGTGCGGGAATTGAACCAGCGACCTCAGGCGTGGAAGTCGGTTACGCTGACCACTACGCCATTGAGGCCGACAAACAAAAAAACGACGAATTTTGACGTTCATGTTATTTTATGATTATGACCTAAATGAATAAATGTTTTTTTTTACTTTGACTTAGCAATACCAGTGTATCGACCTCACGTAGGCGAAAAATTAACGACACCACACCACGTTCCCTTACACTAAGAGACACTTAATCTTCATCGAGATGACTAGCGCATTGTTAATCATTGGAAATAAACACAACATGTCACCTGCGCAAGCGCACAATGGCGTTCCTACTAACAGCACACCGGTTCCTCAAGTTACCTAGAATTCCTACTCTTATTGTTTTATGTTGAATGCTATCTTTTGGAAAGAGGAGTTCCTCTCCTAGCCGCTGCCACATCTCCTACGTCTAGCGCCAAAAACGTAAAATTTTGGTATGTTGCTACGCTGTCCTCCACGGATTACATCCAGACTAATGACTCCTGCTTCGTTCCTGTGGCTCAAAGCGTGATGTTATATATCCAGTATCCTTCCGCACAAATATATTTATATATTAATACGTGAAGCAAAAACTTTGTACCACTTTTTACGAATATCGGTCGGAGGAGTATGAAATTTGGCACAGTTAAAATTTATATGGAGAAGGAAGGGCGAATACATTTTTTTTTATAAAATATGCTTTAGAAATACATTAAATTAATGAAAAACACTACACGCACACAACCATGCAGTTGACACACGCAGTCGAATCGCGTTCGTAGTATTTTGACATTGTTCGTCTGACGTCGTACAATTCTTTGTAACAATGGTTACCTATACCTTATTTATATGTAATAGAGAAAAACAGTAAACAAAGTAGCAAGTTTAGGAATTTTGGTCGAATTTTAACCACTAGGCGACCGCTAGTTTTATTAAATCGGGTTGGGAGTTTCAGAGATTGGCACGTTTACACAAACAATATGTTCGGCTTTATGATATTATTATAGATTCATAGGTGAATAACCTATTTTCTATGAAATAAAGAAATGTAAAAGCCAGACATTACACGTGTAATATTCTTCTCTTCAATGAACGATTTATTTTTTATGTAACAAATATTAATGCTTTATTTTAATTACTTAGAAAATAATTTACATAGGTTTCCCAAGTTACAAGGAACGATGGTGAACCGACTACCACCCGATTTTGTCTGACATCGACAGAGATCCCAATTACTTCCACGCGTGGATCGTAGGTTCTAGAGGTTTTCTTGCCCTCGCTCCCTCATCGTATGTTCTAGAGGTTTTCTTGCTCTCGCTCCCTCACAGGATCAAATGTATGTTGTTATCTCGTTCCGTCACCTTCCGTCGAGCCTCCGTCTACCCGGCGCCAGGTGAGGTCTCGCGATGTTGTTTTCTTTCTTTTCGACGCTAGAGGGTGCCACGTGTTGTCGGCTTCTGCTCAATAGATGGCGCTAACAGATAGTAATCAATAGCAGTCTACCGATAGTTGAAACAGAAGGAGTAATATATATTTCAGCATAATTTAGTTTGAAAAATAGTAATAGGTGTGTTAGTTTTTTTATATTTATATAGGTATATGTATCTTATGTGGGGGCCAGTCAGTGCAGACCGGCGACACTTCGACCCAGTGGGATCTTTTGTGTCGACACTCTCCCAATAACGACTATCATAGATGTTCATGGCAGCCGGGACCGACGGCTTAACGTGCTCTCCGAGGCACAGAGCAGGCGATAATTGTCAATCAATACATAGATAATTTCGAAAAGTCATATAACTTCCGAAAGTCAGAGGTGCGCGACGTGGGTTCGAACCCGAGACCCTCTGCATTGCAGTCTGTTAAATATATAGGTATATAGTTTGCAAACTGACTGGTGGTACTCGTTGACTTTGCCATTGCAAAGTAGAATTAAATAAGATAAAAGACCAAACATCGCGGTACGTGTAGATATCCCTACATGTACCAGTGATTTTTGTGTGGTATAGAACTCAGAGCTCACGGCGTATTTAAATAAATTTGAAAATTTTCATTGTCTGCTTTTGTTTGAGGTTGTGGTATTGTTCTAGTATATTATATCGTATTTCAGATCTCTAATAAATGTATATTAGTTTCGCTTTTAAAAGTCAAACGCAGCCTTGGCAAATCCTTTTGTTTTTTGATCTCTACAAGCTTGGGTTAATATAACATATAATATTTACATCATTTATATTTTTCTATCTACATTATTTTCTTAAAAAGTCTATAACATTTTAGCCAGCTCGAGAGTCAGTTTAGTTTAGTTAGAGTTACTAAGTAATTGCCAAGTTCCAGTACCTTGGCAATCTCTGAAGATTCTCAACTCTTCTTAAGGTAATATAAGGTAGTCCAGAATGCAATGGTAAATACATTCTTATAATTCTCTCTTACTATCTTAATACTTTTAACAAAACAATCATATTACAGTAATAATAACCACACACATGTTTTTAAATTGAAATATAAACACTTTCTACCTTTAAGTATCATAACTGAACTCCTCAAACAGAAAACAATGAAGAACAGAAACAATCGTGTTGACAATACCTCAAAACTCTTGTATTCTTTACTTAACAAAGTGAGAAAAATTTTACCTTTACGCGAACGGCGCTATGAAAAATTTTCAAATTTTCCTTCAAGACGACATTCTGAGGCACATTTATGCGACATCGGTCGCCTCTGCGTCTTTACGACATCATCTCATCAACATAAACTTGCCTTACAATCGCTGTATATGTATGAGACACATTTGTCTCCTTGACAAAGTACATTCACGGCCTAAGGTATGACGTAGCCTAAGAACAAAAACATCTTCAAAAACAAACCTTAATATTTAAGGTAAAGAGTTGATAATACCGTGAGATAGGAATGGAATCGTCATGTTAATAAAATCTGAACTTGTAGGAGACAAAGCGTTAATTAAGGAATGAGATTTAGAGTGTAACTGGAGATTTTTAGTGGGTTTTAACCTATTTCTGAAATTGAGGGCGGATTGTAACAATTAAATATTATTTCCCACGGAGATGTTTGAAACCAATTACAATATGAATTTACGAGGGATTGTGCGGGAGCTTTTCAGGCTATAAAATTGTCCAGTTCACATATTTACTCACAAAATTCATGCAGTATTTTATGTTGATGAAACTGAACATTTGAAACTACTTTGTAAAATAGGGCTTGAATACTATTATAAAATATTCCTCGTATAATTTACGTTTAGTAAATGAATTACAATCAAAGCTGGTTATACTGTTGCCACACACTTGCTGTGCACTGGATTCAGATTTAACCTCAGTATTGGTACAGATAAGAGCAGCGATAGCTCAGTGGGGAGACCAACAGACTGCAATGCAGAGGGTCTTGGGTTCGAACCCACATCGCGCACCTCTGACTTTCGGAAGTTACATGACTTATCGAAATTATTTGCGTTTTGATTGACAATTATCGCCTGCTCCGTGCCTCGGAGAGCACGTTAAGCCGTCAGTCCCGGCTGCCATGAACATCTATGGCAGTCGTTATTATGAGAGTGTCGACACAAAAGATCCCACTGGGTCGAAGTGTCGCCGGTCTGCACTGACTACCCCACATAAGATACATATGTACATACATTGGTACAGATTTCGTCACTAACAGATCTGGCAAAAACAGCGAACGTATAGCGATTCTGACACTATAGTTGTCTTAGTCTGTCATTTAAAGGTACATTCAGATTTTTAAATAGACTGAATTGTTGCTTGCTGTAATTATATAATGCTTTAAACATTTGCCAGAACATTATAGGAGAACTTTAATAATTTTTGTTTTTCTTTACTGTTAAAGCGGGCCGTAGTTAACATTTAATACTTACATAAGTATTGTATTATTATAACTTATTTCCATCTACCTAAAACTCTGCCATCTTATTTTATAACTATATTTTTTTTGTTTTTATTAGGTATATGTTTATGTTCTATCTTCGTGACGGGTATAACATTAAATTTTCCCTTATTTTTCTAACTTTCTTTTGTTAATATTTTCTTCATGAGTATTAAAAGCTTGCAATAAAACTTTATAGGTGTGAAACCTTGTTTTATTGTTCTCCAAAAATGTTCCCCACTTCGAAATAACTTAATACATCAACGTCGAGTCAACTTGGTTGGTTGATTGATCGTCATTGAATGTTTACTTAGTTTAATATGTTGTTGAAATTTTTAATAGATCGTTGTTTTGCAAAATGGAAATTTGTTGACAAAAAAGACAAGTTGATTTATGAAGAACTTTATTAATATTGGTTATTATTCTTACTTATATTACAAATTCGAAAATAACTCTGTCTGTCTGTCTGTTACCATTTCACGGCTAAACCACTCAACCGATTTAGATGAAATTTGGTACCGATATAGTTTAAAACCTGGGGAAGGACATTGGCTACTTTTTATTGATTTAGGTACCATGCGGGCAGAGCCGCACGCAAAAGCAAGTATTATATAAATATGTTAAAGTATGTTTTTTTATGTAGAAGAAAATATATAATTTTTAACAGACATATCACGCTCTAGACTGACTGAAAGGATGGCACAATGATTTAAGTGGACGCCTTGCCAGTTTTAATGCACCGTATGTGGCATTTTTGTAGCTGGTGAAAAAATATGTATCATTCATTGATAGTTGTTCTGAGTGTAGTTATTTTTAATTATATTCCTTATTGAAATCGTCCTCACGAAAGACGAATTATTTCTAAAATAGATTATCCTTACTTAATTAACAGAGCACACCAGCGGCTAGACACAAAAGGTTTTTAATTATGTCTGGCATTTTAAGACGCGACCGGTTAAAAATATAAGAAATATGTGCAATAATGATTTTAAGACGCGACAGGTTAAAAATATAAGAAATATGTGCAATAATAAGGACACGTTTTCAACATTAAAACAACAGATGCAATGGACACTTGGAACAATTACCTATAGATCAGAAAACTTATTATCACACTTCAAATATAATGTATAGGTATCGATTGTAGTCAAACCACAAAAACGACTAACCAACCACATTATTCTAGGAACATTCGCGAAGTTACCAAATTTGTTACATTACCGCAACATAAACAAAGTGCCCACGTTTACATAATAAACTTGACGATGTAACGCATACTTTGACTCGGACCAAGTTTTTTGTCGACTACGTACAAACTTCCAGAAATAATGGTGGTTTATTTTTGCCGGCTACCCAAATTGTGCTGAAACTTTTCAATGCTATTTACTTTTATAACAGGCTGTTAGTATAGTCATATTTAGGTTATTGAAGACTTGCGTCTTTCTGCGGTTTTACTTCCGTGGCCCTGAGGAAAAATCAAAAGCAGGACTCAAGGAAGCAAGGACAAGGAATCATTTTGATCGCAAAAGTTGCTGTGAGTTTCTTCTAAGCATTTTCTCATAATATGCTCAATTCTTTGTATAGCCCTAGAAACTAACCTAAATGTAACTATAAAATCTTTTTAAATGTTTGTATAACTTGGCAATTCAAATACTATCACTAAGAAATACTCTTTTTAATTAATAATATTAATAACAATATGAAAGAACACTTCTTATTTTACTTCTTTATTCTCTTTGATCTAACTACCTTAACTATTTTATTTTCGATACTGATCCTTGTCCTAGTTTCGATGCCTTGCCTACAAAATACTTTTACGGCACGAACAAAATTAGAGGACAGTTTCTAACATTTTTACTATTTCAAACGACCTTGTATCACTTAACAAGTTGACGACACAGTTACCAGACACGGGAATTACGAAAAGCCTCTCAAAAGATGTCAACACAAATATTATTAAACAGAACAACATCAAAGCGATACTTAGACTTAATTGACGCTAAGAACTCACTGGCCGAATGAGATCGAATTAACACTTTAAAGCCTTTAAACTCATTTAGATAAAGAGACGATTGTTCGACACGATTCCGAACAACTTTCATGGCAGTCAATGAGTTGGCTTATTGAACAACGGAAACAATTTTTCGGGATTACAACTATGGAGATGGGTGTTTTAGGTAAAATTGTTTCCAAGGATACGGGGTTTAAATTTAGGATCAACAATATTAAATCGTATATCTCTTTAAAGTTTAGAGCTAGTTTAGGGCTAGGCAAAAAGCGTTTGAGGTATATCTTGATAAATTTGGTTAATTTTGATAAGTAATAGAAGCCATTTAATTTTAGTATCAGTGTGGTTCATAGAAGGTAAAGAAGGCCCTAGCCAAAATGTACTCGAATGGTGAGCTAAATGTCTCAGCCTAGCCATGAACAGTAGTTCCGAGAATATATCGAAAATTGTTTCAGCCAGAAATCAAGGGTCGTCACGAGGACCTCACAAATATTAACAGATACAAAGTATACCCAGACTTAGAACAAAATTTGTTGAATGTGTTAGCAGTACGGAGTCTTCGACTGTGCCCATTAAACGATATGTTCGGCCCTATTGCGTTGACGCATACCCCTCCGCGGGGCTGGGCGGAGGGGTTAGGTCGGACTCACTGGGGTAATAAAAGATGTTGAAATAATGATAATGGACCTCCCGGAATACGGACTACACCTACCACGGTGTTCCTCTACATATCCGTTATCGACGGGGCCGCGTGAATCACTTGCACATACGGTCGCGACCCCGCCGAGGTTTGGGCCCGCCGTATAAAACGGCAGGCTACTACGCAACAAGACCTACCCTAAGCACTCACTCATTTCAAATCCCCACTGTCCCTCCCTAGAGGGGAGACGGATACGACATAGAGGAGCGCCTGGGAACACGCACGTCGCCTCTCGGACCTCGTGCTGATCGGATGGTAGGCAGGCCCACGAAGCCCACCACCTCCCAGGTCAAACCTCAGGGTTGCTGGAGGTCGTCTCGCGCCCTCCGGCGCCCGGCTCTGCGGTTGGAGAGAGAGTTTAAGCGCACCCTCTCCCGCTCCACCGCCTCCTTGATGGAAATCACTTCCCCACAGAAGGAGGTGACGGCGTTCTACGACCTCTCACTCCGGACCATAGACTGAACTACGGCCGGGACCGAGAGAGCAACCAATCCGACTGCCGCGATCACCTCGCGGCGCTGCGATGCCCAGGCGTGCAGCGCCGTGTCCTCAACAACGTCGCGGTATTCGCCGCACTGGTGATAACCAGGCGTCTCTTGCCGGCTTATAGGTACGACACAGAAACCGGCCAAAACAACCATGGCCAGTCATGACCTGTGTCAGCCGGAAGGTGAGGACGCCATGACACCTCTCCAGCCACTCCTCAAACACAGGAATTACCGCCACGATCGTGGTGTGCCCGGCACTGGGGTACACAAGTCGCTCCTTCCACTTCTCCACTAGGACTAGGAGTAGGAACTGGAAGAGCTCGGACCTGGCCGCTGTTCGACAGCGAAAAGAACAGGTCCTTCGCCCCGATCTAGCGCCTCCTGGTGCCAACAATAGAGCGACGCCTAGAGCGCCGCTTCCAGGTCCCATGACATCGTTCCGGCGAGGAGGCTCGCAGCCTCGAACGAGAACATAAATCCACAGCTGGCGAAACGTAGTCAAAATACACCTCAGCCTACCCCTACTAGACCTTAGATGTGAATATAATCTCTAAGTTGGCTAAAATAATTATTATTGGCTTACAGAAACCAATGTTTTATTACACCAAAATTACAGCTTAATAAAGTTTGTTGCAAGTAAGCCATACAAATAATGTATCAAATAACATTTGATCTAGAGTTTCCTAACTTGACCTTTTAATGAAATGGGCACCGCTACCTTCGGTGAAATGGTTTGTACTCAAACAAGTTAGCTCTAAGACTATCAGCATCTTATGCCTTGTATCATTCTACAAAGATTTAAAATCACATATTTCAAAAATTTAAGACGTATCCCTAAACAGCATTTTTGGATATATACCATAAAGTAAAGTTTAAAGTTGTTTAAAGCTATGAATCTTTTTCTTGTATACGAGAAAAGGAATAGAGATATCAGAATCAACCAATTAAATGCAGACCCGTAATTACTGTTGACACCAACATACAGAAATAAACGTTTAGAAAACGTGCTGCTGTTAAAAAGACGATCGTGATGTCTGGGGTTTATTCCAAAGTAACACATAGTATTATTGGGTAGCTGGAGCTCTAAAATGTGTTCGGTGACAATAGTTTCGGCTTTCATTAAGCAGGACTCAAAAACATAACCGAGGTATATGATCTTTAGTCATTATTCTACATATATCACTATAGTGCTAATACACATAAAAACCATATACTAAGTTCTCATACTTCATATGCTGATGATACAGCACTTCTGTTTCATGGCTAGACTTGGAAGGAAGTATACAATAAAGCAGAGACGGAATTCCGAAAGGTGATTTATTGGCTAAATATAAACCTACCTTTCCTTAACATATTAAAAAAAAATTATATAACATTTTCGATTAGAAACGCGCAACAACCATAGCCCGTCTTAAAATTAATAGCACAATTTTGCTGTACGAATTCAAAAACATGTAACTGCTCAATTAAAAAAGAAAGTAACTAGCTCTAAGTATTTCAGCGTGATTGTTTATCAGAATCTCTAGTGGTATTCTTAGTTAGAACTTGTCTCAAACCGAGCACGAAAACTAATCTGGATTTTAAATATCTTAGAGATATATCTGATAAAAAATTGCTAACCCACATTTATATATCACTTGTCCAATCAATACTGTTGTATTGCATACCGGTCTGGGGCGGTACCTACAAGACCAATTTTGTTAGTATTGAACGTACCCAAAGATATAATATATTCTAAAACTTACGCTACACAAACAAATATATTTTAGTACTGTCAGTCTATATTGCGAAGCGAATGTTTTAACAGTTAGACAAATTTATATATTACAATGTGTTGTCAGAACACACGGTATAATAAATTTCTCAAGTATTCATAAAAAACTAACACAACGTTCAGTTATGACGTATCCTGACACTAAAACAGTATTTTCTTCAAAACAATTTCATTTCAATTTCCTAAGACTATATTATATTATAAATAAAAAGCTTACTATATATAACATAACCCACTTGCAATGTAAAACTAAGGTAACTGAATGATTAAAAACACTTACTTACCAAGAAACCGAGGAACTTTCAAAATGACGATAGACATTATTCATATACACTACATACGTCTACATCACACTTACACTTTACACTGACCACTCTCTTGCATTTAGTACAAAAGCACACACATATACATCTGCACATACACACACACACACACATACAGCTACACAGACACACACGCTCACACATATAAACACACATACAGACACACATACACACGCACACACATATAAATACACACACATACACGTACTCGCGCACGCACACGCACACGCACACGCACACGCACACGCACACGCACACGCACACGCACACGCACACGCACACGCACACGCACACGCACACGCACACGCACACGCACACGCACACGCACACGCACACGCACACGCACACGCACACGCCCACGCCCACGCACACACACATACACAAACAAACGCTAATACTTACATTTAGTCACAATAATATATGTTTTTTCTTTTTGTTTTTGTTTATATTTTAAATTTTAAGTTCTCATTCTTTATTATAAACATTATGTACGCATGTTACCTTAACTTAACTTTGCTATTACATTGTTTTGATGCATACCATGGAAAAGAGGGGACTCTTCTAACACAGGTTTCTTTTTAACTTATCTTCTGTTAAGTTCCCAAAATCAATTAATATTACCTTGTAATAGTTGTAAATAAAGATTTTTTGATTTTGATTTTGTTACTTCTATCTCACATCGACCTAACAAAACGCCATGTCTAAATTTTATATAACCTTTGAGCACCGGTATACACGTGATTCTATAATTATCCATAAAGCATTTCACCTCAATCAACTCCAATTGGCTAGTACGTGTACTCAAAGTGCTCTCATCTGTATCCTAAATAATAGATACATCAATTGACAACGACTTGAGTGTGTGACGTTAAATGATTGAGAACTATAATGACATTAATTGCTCTTAATTGTGACGCCTGGTATGAGTAAGTGCGTTCATGAGTGACAATTTAATATGCATAGTATGAGCAATTTAGTTTGAAGCGTGTGATTCGATTTTGATGACAGTAAAGATTAAAGGAATGGCGTAGTGGAATAATGAATAGTGTTAGTGTAAGTAAGTTATTTATTAGTATTCAGAAGTGTGACGGATTCGTTTCTAATCTAATAAGATAGTTCTAATGGTAGGGTACGGATTTATGTACGCAAATTGTGGACGTATTTCGCTTTGAAATTATGCAAATAATTTCAACTAAAAATGATTCTAGTAATTCTTTTGATATGGATGTGGCTGCAAGCAAGGAGTAGTTGTTAAGTGTTCTCTATGTCTCTGCTAGCGTTGTGTATTTGGTCTACAGGTAGTTTTTATAAACCAAATACACAAAATTGTTGTGGTGCAACGGTAGTCAGTGTAACTGCTATGTAGATGTGAGATCGAACAGTGTTATCGGGTTTTGCTGTTAGGTACTAACTCATAAGCATCATGGAGTCTGAATATGATAAGCAATAGGCTCGACTATTACATGACATCTAAAACTATAGCATAGAAATGTGGCTGTACACCTATGCTAATTTTACGGGAATAAAAATCATTAATCTATGCAAATAAATTTTGTGATTCACAAATATTTATGCGAAGGCATGGCGTGAATATTTATAAAATACCCTGTGACAGGGATTATTGTTTGCGCGAGAAAATGTTTTTTTAAATAAAGAAAAGTAACTTTAGTAGTCACAAATATTTTTGTTAGTGAATATATTTTGATATTTGTTTGTAGCTATAGAACAAAATTCTAGCTTGATGTGATTGTATAATGACAAATAGTTTTGAGTATATTTCAGTTGATTACAATTTCTCATTTGTTTTGAGTTCTAAATTGCATCGATAGCCTTGTTAGAGACCGTTGCATTGCCACGCAGAGGTCTCGAGTTCAATCCCAAGGCACACCTCTGAGTTTAAAGATATTTGTGTACTGAATAGTTAACTATCTCTCACTTTGTCGGTGATGGAAATCATCATGAGTGTCTAAGAGTTCTCCATGATGGTTACCAAGGTATGTGAAGTCCAACCGTGGACTATGTCTTAATCATTTTTACACTGAGAAAAGAGGCCTGTGTTCAACAGTGTGACAATCTAAATAAAGAGCTGATTTTATTGTAGCTTGGATCAATGGATTATAATTATAATTATACAAGATCAAAATCTTGTAAATCTGTTTCAGAGTGAAGAAAATAGCTCTCATAATAGATGTTAAGCTTTGTACTAAACTGATCTGTCTGTTTTATTAAGGTCACCTTGTTAGATGCTCTACAAGAAATTCCATTTAATCTATGTATATTTTTATAAATTATGCATGATTCTATCATGAATATTAATACCATATTTGTATTTAAATACCGAATATAAATTCACCAATGCAAACAACATGTTTGATGGAAACAAATTGACTACTGAAGAGTGAATAAAAAACTTAATATATTTTTAATTCAACGTTGACTTTGTAGCAGTTGAAAGCTTAAAAAACAATTTCGATGGAAAATGTATTAAAAAAATATGAGCTAAAGGTTATATTGAATGGCCATCATTCATGCTTTATTTTCATCCCGAGTCATAAATGGACTCATTTTAAAACGTTTATATTGTTCGTCGCTGTGGTATGCCTTCAAGTGGGATGAATGGTTTTAAAAAATATGAAAAATAATATGAATATGTCTACTACACTGAAACATATATTTTATTTTTGTGCTTATAGACAGATTAGTTTCATAAATCAGATAGATGAAAATGCTTCAACCCGGCTCGGACAAAACTATGCACAGTTACCCATTTAATCTTTATAAAATTCAGATAGACTGGGTTATGTTATCTTAAAGAGACATCAGTAAAGTCGAAAGTAAAGGCGACCGTGTTTATTCCAGCGAGGATTAATAAATATCATAAATCAGTGCTGTACAAAATATAATTACGATCTTCTATACAATAAATTAGCACTCTTAATTTGAAAAGGCACTCTGCCTTGCGTGTCTGTGATACAAAATCGATTGAGGTGTAATGTATCCAAGCAATACTTAAACTTATTAGAAAATTATTACTGTTTAAACAGCTTTGAGGTTAGACAGCCCTACACAGCAACACAGGGGTGACACCTGTCTGTAGCCAGCTGCACATTGGCCTATAGGTTAAAATAAAGTTGACGAGTTCTCGGTATATACAATGCCTTTTTAAAAAGCCTGGAATCTCTTCTTACCGTGTTAAAGCTGCTATAGTGTAGGGTAGAGTACGTTTCTAATCGGGCTGTACCATACATACATACATAGATTCACGCCTGTTTCCCAGAGGGGTAGGCAGAGACTACGGATTTCCATTTGCCACGACCCTGACACACTTCTCTGGCTTCATTCACTTTCATCACATTCCTCATACACGCCCGTCGGTTCAAGGTGCTCTTAACCTGGCCTTTGTCCAGAACGCCTCCGATGTGATCAAGAAACATTCGCCTAGATCTTCCTCTTGCGACTGTTCCATTCACACTAGCCTTATAAACTTTCTTAGTCAGTCTTTCCTCGTCCATTCTTTCTACATGCCCAAACCAGCGTAACATACCCTTTTCTATTCTTGTCACTATATCCACTTTCATGCCGCATCTCTCTCTAATCACTGTACCAGTATGAGTGAAACCCCAGAGTTAACTGAGAATCAAACTGTACTTTCAAAATATTTATACAGCTCCATGCTTTGACTAAACCAGTAACACACACAGTAAGGTAATTATTTAAACCACTTACAACAAAATCTTCTTTATTATTTAATTTAGGGACGACGCAGTATATACGCAGTGTCTTTTTGTTCCAAATATCTCTATCAGCCTTTTCTAATAATTTTTTTTTCATATCACTCCCCACACACTCCTTCCAAGTTTACTTAGGCTTTCCTCTACTTATCTTTTTTTGAATGAAAGTAGCTCCCACTTTTTCTCTGTGAGGAACTCGATGCAATGCTAAAGGCAAGGCGAACATCTAAACCACTAACCTTACCGTTAAGTCTATTTATATCCATATAAAGTTATATTTGTCGGAGAATAGGACGGCAACTGGCTTTTGACATGTTGAAGCAACAAAATATAGGTGTGGTATTATACTTCGTACGTATACTAATGATAGGCAATTACAAGTGAAATAAAATAATAAAGGTTGACTGTGATTATCTCTGATTTCATTCGTAACGCAGCGAGATCGTCACCCGAATGTCCGCGCACGAGTCTCCGACACTTATATAACATCAATATGACAGTGACAGTTATAACTGTCAATCCAACTGACACATTGGCTCTATGGCGACCTCACTTAATACGCTTGACGTTCCGAAACAAACCAATAGATGGCGTTTTATTCAACTTCAATTACAGAAATAGATTACATTCCAATGATTATTTTCTTGACAATCCGATATATTCATATTTTATACACATACGTTTTATCTCTTTTTATAACAAACTATTATCTTTCAGCCTTTTGACCATTGGAACCACATAAAACTCTTCTCTCTCTACATAACATTACGTAATTTATTGTCATCGATTATTAGACATTGTTGATAGTTAATTAGATCAGGCCATTGTTCAGTATCCCCGTATTAATTAGTTTACACACCTAATGTTAAAGTTTCACATTATTTTGTCCATTAAAACGGCCACTTTGGAGTAATAAGCTTTGAAGCAAACTGTGTACTTTTATGTTTACTAAATTATGATTAGGTTTTTAGGTTAAGGATAAATTCTTTAATCCAAACCAAAACCTACACCCAATTTACAGTTAGTAGATGTGTGTATTTTTATTGTTTTATAGATGATAGAGATTTGAGAGATATACTCCCATTGCCACTAGAACTACATCGTATTTGCAAAGTGGAGATTTCTAAAATAATTGTGTATGTATACTTGTATTAAAAGGTTAGGCCGTTTTTTATGCTTTCTGTCTTAGAGCTGATAGGTTCAGATGCAGAGAGCATTTGTGTGGTCGTTTACAAAGTGGTAAACGACCAAACAGATGCAGCAAAAATAGACATACAAATAAAATGTAAAAAAAGTTCAAGAAAAGTTATTTACATTTCTATGATACGGATTAAGTTACCTTGTACAAATAAAAACATACATATATATTTTTATTTGTTTGGGTATTAAATAATGTAGGTACTTACAAGTAAATTAATACTTATAATAATCTTCTTCTCTCTTAGTCTTTATTATTCCCAAATCGCTTGGGATCGGCTTTTCTGGTCTAACCGGATTCGACTGGATATCAGTTTTTACCCGGAGCGGCTGCCACCTGACCTCCACAACCCGAATGCTAACGATACCTTAAGGCTAGACCAGTGTCAGGATATTAGAGGGTACTGAATTTCCCAATAACGACTGCCATAGATGTTCATGGCAGCCAGGCCGACGGCTTAACGTGCTCTCCGAGGCACGGAGCAGGCAATAATTGTCAATCAATACGCACATAATTCCGAAAAGTTATATAATTTCCGAAAGTCAGAGGTGCGCAACGTGGGTTCGGACCCGAGACCCTCTGCATTGCAGTCTGTTGATCTCACCACTGAGCTATCGCTGCTACTCAAAAATGAATACTAATAATAATATAACTAACTTATTCCTAAAAGCTAGCTAGGCTAGCAGCGATAGCCTAGTGGGCAACCGTTGGACTGCCACGCTGAGGTCTCAAGTTCGAACCCAAGGCACGTATCTCTGACTTTTCGAAGGTATATGCGTGTTAAATAGTTAGTTATCGCTCGCTTTAATGGTGAAGGAAAACATGGTGAGGAAACCTGCATGTCTGAGATTTCTCCATAATGTTCTCGAAGATATATGAAGTCTGCTAACTCGCACTAGGCCAGCGTGGTGGACTTTGGCCTAACCCTTCTTACAGTGAGAAGAGGCCCGTGCCCAGCAGTTGGTCAGTTTAATACAGGGCTGATATTATATTATTATTCCTAAAATATTTTATAAACCTACTAAGGCATAGGGCCTGCCCGTTGGATCTGTGGCGACTCCGTACAGACGAAGAAGTTCCGCCTACATCTAACAGATGGCGCTAAATACGCTCAAATGACGTCACAATCCTGCATCGCGCAAGCGGAGTTTACACAGCGACTAACTATATATACAACTGACATCAATCGTCGGGCCGCGGCCCACCAGGCATGATCAACCAGCCTGGTCGGAGGATCCTCTCTTTGTGTTGGAGGTACATCACACCCTGTTCCTCCACAGATCCATTGTTCGAGAAACGAATGGTTTTACCTACAGGCCTTTCTTGAATATAAAAATCAGGCCTAATAGGCGTTATAGAATTCCTCTGCGTTATATTCAACTGATAGAGTGCCATGAAGACTGGTAGCAAATTGTGTAAAGGTCTAAATTTTTTAGAAACATCTTATTATTTGGTCAATATACGGAGTCAAAATTATGTCCACATAGACAATAACATTTTTAAATTACAATAAATCTGACATCAACTACCTATCAATAATAATTAGTCCTAAGAATATTATTGGAAAGTAATAAGGGAAATGCAATAAGGAAAGAACGGATTGACATTTATGAATGATTGCGAACTGATGATAAAATTATTTTGAGGACAGCTAAAATATCTTTTATTAAATATCACTTAGTCTGTTGCCGGCAAAAATTGCTGCTGGCAAAAATGTCCACATGATATGTATGCTTACGTGTGTTGTGCTCATTTTCGTACCTTTTTTGCGCTTTTCCCTGTCGAATCATGCTCTATAAGCTTTGACGCTCTTTGATGAAGTTGTTAGACTAATTTTTATCTGCCACGAACGTCTCGTATTTGCCATGTTGGATATAAAAAACCAAGTCACTATTGACGCAATCTTCATCCCGCAGCACTGATCGCCCAATTTTTTTTAACGACCAATATCACTAATTTCCTATCATAATCATAAAAATGGAGGACAAAAATAGTGTGTATGCCTAATAATAATTTAATTAGCTTAAAAATTAGTAAAGTTTAATAGTAGTAGTAGTGTAACAATTTTCAAAATTTTCTAATAAAGTGTCAAATAAATAACGCGATAAAATCCGTATATAGCAGTTTAATTTCAATAATAATAATAATATAATATAATATTCTACCACATACACACAACACCATCTAATCAACAATGAATAATATTCGCGTAAATAGAAGACAATATTAGATACCTATGCTTAGACTCTCAGTCAGCTGTTAGAGCAGATAAAACCCGTCGCAGTTTAGAAAAAATTAAAAATCTATCCTGTGTCTAAACTACTGCTCCTATTGAACTAAAATTTGGTGTAGAGCTTGTATGTGGTATATACTATATGTAAAATAAATAGTCTCACTGTTTAATCAACCTTGTATATAGATGAACTGTAATGCTTCCAAATGCGATTGCTGTGCATAGGGTCTAGTATTCGCATCCAGGGACAGGAAAAGTGTTATTTGATTTTCTTGTCAAGAAATTCTCGGTAGCAGAGTTTAGAACATTGCCTGGTAGACAGCTATAGAATTGTTACATATTACATGTGATTTGAAATTATAATTAAAAGACTGCATAGATGCCGTATTGGTTTAAGTGGTTGCATCGCCGCTGACACTGCGCCGAGTGTCGTGAAATCGAATCCTACACCGACAAAAATGGATTAACGGGACAAAAAATGGTATGATCTACGAATGGCTGGGTGTTCTTTGTGTCAGTGGTTTGAATATTTGTAAAGTCTCACGCGACATAGGAATTATTTCTAGTACAGAAGTTGTCTTGGAATAAAATGAAATGAAAGTTTCGCATTTCATTTCATTCGCATGAGACACGTTTACAGAGGATGTTACAAAGTTAAGGTACATTATATCTCGCCTTTAGTAGGCGTACGAATGTTATAACATAGTACGAAAATTTATTAAATATAATAGTCATTATTATAAACAAATGTCAATTATCAATAGGAACAATAATATTAAAATAATAATATCGTAATGTATAAAAAATATTATAAACAATGTCAATTTCCAGTTTAATAATTACATAATAAATATTGTATTTATTATTAGTGGTCGTAGTATCGCCTAGTGCTTAAAATTCGACCAAAATTCCTGAGCTTGCTAATTTGTTTTCTTTTTTCTTTATTACATAATTATAAATAAGGTATAGCTAACCACGTTTACAAAGAATTGTACGACATCAGACGAACAACGCCGAAATACTACGAACGCGATTCGACTGCGTGTGTCAAATGGATGGTTGTGTGCGTGTAGTGTTTTTTAATTAATTTAATGTATGTATTTCTAATGCATATTTTATCAAAATATTAGGATTCGCCCCTCCTTCTCTATATAAACTTTAACTGTGCCAAATTTCATACTCCTACGTACGCGCAATTTTCGTAAAAAGGGGTACAAAGTTTTTGCTTCACGTATTAATATATAGATACTGTTAATAGACATTTCGATTTAAAGCACGTGTGTCTTTTAATTTTTGTCCTAGTTGTCTTTAAACCAAAACAGATAAATGGTGAAATGCCTCTTTGGAGATATATGCGTAAGATTAGGTTTGTACTATATACAGCCGTTTTAATCACTGTTTAAAATTAATTTTACTATACCACCATTATTATTTAGCGTAACCTTCTCGAAGGAGCGGGCTTAATAAACAAACCATAACGCTTATACCAAGTAACATCGAACTAATTCCCTTCATAGGTCTTTAAAACAAACTGTCGCACATGTCTGGGTTATCAAGCACGGTAACTGTAGTCATTTAAGTTCAGTAGTTCACTTGACGGGATGATAAGAGTGTGTTAATGTAGGCGGGATAACGGCTCTGCTGGCTCGAATGTATAATCTCAAGATAGGGGGATATGGGCCAAGTCTATTGAGCAATGAGTACAAACTAAGTAGGTTTGATAGTTTTGCGTACTGAAACTGATGATACAAACTGATTCCATTGCTGTTCATAAAAGTGAAAGAGACTACTGTTACCAATTATTTGGTGATGGTACACACAGCGACACATCAATCTAGACTGCTTAGACTTTGAACTATTAGAAGTTGAACGCAGCGAATCGTGTGAGAGAGTGCATTATATTTTTGTTACGCTCTATCCTTACCATCACTTAGTACTGTCCCTTTCCGACAATTCTCTATTTTGTATGTAGCATAGTCATGCGTATATAGGTTGTCTAATTTGATGTGTAGCCGTGTGTACAAGTGAGCCGGCTTGTCCGGTTGCCCGGGCAACCGGATGGGCAACCGGATGGGCAACCGGATGGGCAACCGGGCCTTGTATTTGTTGACACAAATATAAGGACCGTTTCACTAGGTACAATATGCCTACAGTATCCGCTTACCAATAATAAGCTGCTATATAATAATAAAAATAATACAGTCCTGTACATTAACTGTCCCAATAATAGGCACAAGCTTCTTCTCAGTGTGAGAAGGGATTCGCTATAGTACCACACTGGCCCGGTGCGGGTTGGCAAACTTCACTTGTCTTCAAGAACATTATAAAGAAATTTTAAAAATCTAGGTTTCCACACAATGTATTCCTGCGCCGCAAAGCAAGCGACTATCAAGTTTTTTTTTTCCACTGAGATGGCAAGCTAGCATACGGCCCACCTGATGGTAAGTGGTCACCGTAGCCTATAGACGCCTGCAACACCAGAGGCATCACTTGCACGTTGCCGACCTTTTATGAAAGGAAGTGGGCAAGAGAAGGAGCGCTAAGGAGAAAGAGGAAAATTGGGCCACCAGCACTCTCACTCACCGAACGAAACACAACAGTAGGAATACTGCTATTTCACGTCAATATTCTGTGAGAGGGTAGTCCTGCCCCAGTCGAGCCGGCCCATTCATGCTGAAATCAGCGAGGCTCTACGATATTATAACGGACATAACTTCAAAGAGTCAAGAGGTTGGGACTCCACTCAAAAACTTCGCATGGCAGTCAAACAGTCACCCAGTATCGCTCCTTATACGTATATGAATGAAAATTTTTGAATACATATATTTAATGAATATAATTTCATTATTTTACGTAAAACATTATTATGCTATTAACTTCCAACAAAACATGTGAAATGTTAATAATGATTCGTTAAAATACGACGCTTGAATGAAGCTCGTGTATATTCATTTTAAAATGTTGGACAGAGAAGATCATAAAATATATAAAGTAATAAAGAGTATAATCAATGCAACCAGGACACAAGTTATATTAAACCACATTGGAGTTTCATTTAGTTTTACTAGCTGACCCGCAAATTGTGTTGTTGTTCGGTTGTTGTTCTGCCATATAAATTATTTCTAGATTTTTCTAGACAAGAACACCCTAATCTCCTAGCGGTATCAAATATACTTTACGACCTATTCACATGTCTAACAAATAAACATAAAAAATCAAAAAAATCGGTCGAGCCGTTTTGAAGAAGCGTCACCACAAACACCGTGACACGAGATTTTTATATACATATATAATATATCCCAATATATATTGTGAGAATCACCAGTTGGTAATAAAACTAGTTAGATTGCAAACTGACTGAATGTCGTGAACGAATTCTGTAATTCATAATAAAGTCCTCTAAACCAAATTTCAAAAGCAGCCAATCTTAACGGAGGCTGGAGATTTGCGTAAGAGATATTATAGTGCACAAGTATGTGCAATCAGAAGACTACCCTCTATTCTTTAATTGTCATAACCCAATGGTACGGTAATACTACACGACCGGTAAGTAATCAGGCGTAGGATCAACGGTTTTGGCATGATTGAAAGTAGTAGGTTTAGCAGACTAATGAGCTCACAGGTTATGATTTAGTTTGCCTAAATTTACCTAACATACTCAAGACTGCACAGAATATGGCGTAGTGGTTTATGGGATCACCTCGCCACTGCCGCCGCGCCGAGAATTTATAATAATAATAATAACATACACACAACACCATCTAGCCCAAACTAAGCAGAGCTTGTACTATGGGTACTAGACAATGGATAAACATACATTAAAACTTTTTTTGTACATACTTACATATTATACATAGAAACACCCAGACCAAGACAAACATCCATGTTCATGCACACAAATTTTTGACTTGTGCGGGAATCGAACCCGCGACCTCAGGCGTGGCAGTCAGTTACACTAACCACTACGCCATCGAGGCTGACAATATCCCCGTATTGTGGGTTCGATTCCCTTACGGGACAAAAAATTGTGTGATCCACAAATTGTTGTTCCGAGTCTGGGTGTTCTGTGTCCGTTGTTTGCATGTTTGTAAAGTCGCGATACAGGAGTCATTCCTAGTGAGAAAATTGTATTTTTAAAAGAAAAGTGTTCCCCAGAAGGGATCATAATCTACTTATATATACAAAAATAGGTGACAAACGAGTATACGAGCCGTCTCCATAGTAAACGGCTGCCGTGGTCTTTTATCGCTTGCAATACCTTAAGACTGCGCCGAGCGAAATGTGCCAAAACAGGCGGTCACAGTTAAGTGAATAAAATCAACACTTTTTGTTTCATACAAATATAAAATATACATTTACCATAACAATGAAGGTGTTTACAATTACACCGTGTTAAAAACTTAAAATAATTAATATCTTCGCCTACAAAATTACGTAAATTTGTACGAAAAATGCAAAAACGTAAGCTCGTGTTACGTGATTTTTAGATTATTGCAGTAGAAATCTATCCTATTATACAGCTTAAACGAAACATAAATAGTTATATTACAATTTGTCCGGCCCAAATATTTAAGTTAATGGTTGACAATAAAGATACATATTTATCAAAAAAGCACTTCAAATCCTCCATACAATTTTACTAAGGCGGCCTCGCGCCAATTTGAATATGCGCCGTACAAGCTCTGTCATTATGTCTTACGCTCGGCAGGAGCTAAAATAGAATAAAAGCAATGAAAGAGATAAGCGGAAATATTAAACTCTTACTTACGGGTAAATCGCAATACTACTATGATTTATGCCAGTCTTCTGTAAGAGAGCGATGCTTTCTTTCTTCTGCGAGCCGTCACATTCGAACTGATACCAAATAATAGAAAACAAAGCACTTATAATGTAAAGGTGAAAAGTAGAGATATAAGGTTACACTCTTAATTCTCCAGCTTGTAATAAGTGGCGAGCATATTGCAGTCTAATGAACACAATCGCAAATTAAAATCTCTTCTTCTTCTCCCTTAGCCTTTATTATTCCCAAGTCACTTGGGGTCGGCTTTTCTGGTCTAACCGGATTTGACTAGATATCAGTTTTTACACGGAACGGGTGCCACCTGACCTCTGCAACCCGAAGGCTAACGATACCCTAAGGCTAGACCAGTGTCAGGATATTAGAGGGTACTGACTTTCCCAATAACGAATAATTTAATAAATTAAATCCTGCTACTGAGAAACCTTAATAAAAAGCTCAATAAAACTTTGCCTTTTCTACATATTCTAAGCGTAATCAATAACTATCGCCGACCTACAATATCTATAGAAATTTGCTGTTGAGAAAACCTTTACACTTCGCACATATAAATTAGTATGAAGTTTATGAAAACGTTTCGCTAAATTGGCAATTTTACAAAGAAAAGCAGCGAAGTATTATCAGTTCAAAATGTAAATACAATCGTTTATGGATCGACTGTTGAAATTGACTCGTGTATTAGGGTAATAAACATGGACCCAGTCACACCGAAGCGTAACAACATTTTATTTGTTTAAAACAAAATGCGTTAGAAATAAATGTTGTGTTCAGTAAAACTTTACAAACTCTAGTTTTTTTTTTATACAACAATGTGGTAAGCTCACCTACGTCCCACCTGATGGTAAGTAGTCACCGTAGCTTTTGGACGCCTGCAACAACAGAAACATCACTTGCGCGTTGCCAACCCTTTAGGAAAGGAAGTGGGGTGGAGAAGGAGCGGAAAGTGAGAAAGAGGATGATTGGGATTGCAGACCCAAAATAATGAAATATTTGGGAATCACATTTGCCACAATGGCGTAGTACAGCCGCACAATTAGAGTAGATACTGTAAACTTATTATAATAACAATTTGTCAAAAGCTATCCTACTAAAGACCCTCAAATAGCTCACTCTATTGCTCTAAAATGGATTGACAATATCGAAGTCCCTTAATGATGAACTTCAACATCATTAATAATAATAATAATAATTTATTCAATAATAATACATGGCTATACATTTTTGTTATTAGTCTAAAATAATATTATACTACAATAAATTATAATTATCCTTAATCTGGTACATGTTTTACTTATACTTTAATCGGCCGACATTGTGCATTCTAATTTAATTTCAAGCGCTAGGTTTAATAAAGTGGTTGCCTGAATTAGGTTTAGACCTGTGTTTCAGGCTATATCACTACTTAAAAAAAATATATGCCACGTAATATTAGTTTAGGTCAATGTGCATAAACTTAAAATAAAATATGTATATTGATACAATAAAAATACTTAAATTACATATTATTACAAATTACTGATGACTTAAGGCTATTTTACAACTGTAAGCAAATTCTCCGTATCGGAGTAGGTCAGTGTTTGCAGGTGTTTGGTAACAATAACATTACATTGTTTATAACTTAGACCATATATATGTATATCTAAAATTCTATTTAATCTATTATATAAAAATGGTCCTAGGAATAAGAAGAATTTATTTACAAAGGCATGTTTGGCATGAAGCTTAGTACATACTAAATCTTTTCGTCTCATGTCTGGAGGAAGTGGTCTGAATGGAAGTAGTGCATGTTGTTTAAGCACGGTGTGCAGAATATTGAATCTGGACTAATTCCAATTTGCAGTGTTTTGCTTCCACTGAAATTATTAATAAATTAATTTAATAGCGGGTAATACTACAACATTTCTACGTTGTTAGTCCCGTAGTTGGATTTTACGTTTATGTGGTCGATTGATCAAAAGCACCCAGATTCAAAATTTTTAGTAGCTGAATGGACAGACATTTTATCCTTCGACGAGAATTGGCTTTATTTCTACTACATGGAACCCAAAACATAGCTAATGAAATGTTTATGCGTAATACGCCCCTCGTAATATTTTGGTATATAATTAAAGTAAGTAAATATTTGTATATGGACATACTTAAGTATAATTGTAGTATTACGGTTCGCCCCCTGGTAGGTATTTGTTAGGTTTCTTCTAAAAATCCACCCAAAAATAGGAGCCCTGCGAGGCGAGGCTCCGTCTTTCTGTGAAAGGGACAAAAGTCAAGAGGCGTACGGCCTCATACCTATATTTTTTAGTAGACAAAGGTTAAACAGGGTTGGAAATTGTAGGGTTTAAATTGAGGAGTGCCTAGGGTAGGTCTCTCGTGTAGTGGCCGGCCGTTTCATACGGCGGGCCGAAACCTCGGCAGGGTCGCGACCGCATGTGCAAGTGATTCGCGCGGCCCCGTCGATAGCGGTTTTGTCGAGGAACACCGTGGTAGGTTTAGTCGGTATTCCGGGAGGTCCTTTATCATTTCAACATCTTTGTTTTACCCCGGTGAGTCCGACATAACCCTTTCGCCCGCCCCCGCGGAGGGGTACGCGTCAAAGCATTACCCCACGTAAAAAAAAAAAAAAGAAATTGTGTTTTAGTCCGCTATGGCATAATAATAATTTTAATGGAATTTTAGAATAAAAATGATCTTCACAGACACTTAATTCACTACATAAATCAGTAACGTGCAACCAAATAAAATGATTCCCCATTATCCTTAACTTTTATAACCCTTATCCATATCAAAGACATTAAATAATTACTAATATTAATTAAATTTATTTTTAGTATGTATTTGGCAAAAAGTCAACACCCTCTTAACTATTAAGCCGCTATATTATTTTACTTCAATAAATTCAATTCAAAAATATTAACGCTTACACTTCGGCGTAAAAGCGGACCATCATAAAGTGAAAACTTTGGCGTCCACGGCGTTTGAACGACTAAATTGCTGATATTCCTAAAAGTGTTTTAAAATTGCTTCCGCAACGTTCTGTATCCACCGATTTGCAGTTAGTTCGAATTTTATGCTTTCTCAATTTCAGTAGTGTTGCAAAATATTAGTTTTACCGAGTTCGATGCGGCTAAGCAATGATAAAAGTTGTTTTTGGATTGCCTGCCTTTGAAAGCGGTTTTACTGTTGCGTTATTGTTCGGTACAGTTCTGGAATGTGATATTAAAAATAAATGTTACGCTTATCTGTGTAGATAATACTATGCTCTATTCATATCTGGTTTTAGATTAAGATTCCAGACCCGACAGATATAAGTCGTTTTACAAAAACAATTTTTACTTTCAGTACCTTAATAAAAGTAATATGTAGGTAAACAACATGGGTCTATTTCTTATGCCGCATTTTTTTAAGACCTTTTTAATTAATCAAACAATAGATAAAAGAACAAAAGTTACTTATTGTTGGCAAACCCTATCTTGTTTTCTGGATCCCTGACAAAGTGTATGCGAAATCTTATGATGATCGGTCGAGTAATGGTAAAGGTATGAAAGCATAACAACCAAACAAACACACATTTGCATTTATAATATTAGTTGGAATAGTCACCCAAGTAAATAATAAGTGGCACCATACATCAACAGCGCTAAGTGAGCGGATTCGCACCGCTTATGAAAGTTGAACCACACCATAAATCATACGATGTTTGAGTGCAGATGCTCGAACTCGCCGCGTGATATTTGTTCCTGGTAGACGGCAAATGTCCTTGGCGCGGCGCGCGCGCACCTCAGTCGGCGCAGAGCATCCACACACCGTTTTCAACCTGCTTAGAGCTTGTACGCGTCGTGCTATACTATCATTTTACTAAATTCATTTAATGTTATTTGTATGTCTTAAGTAATTGTTTCACCTAATATATATTTCACTCTTCATCATAATACATTTTTTAATTCTTTGCGTATTTCCTTGCTTCTTTCAGCTTACCCGCTATCGTGAGCTAAATAGCTATATTGAGTCAGTGCTTTAATACGGGTTCAATTCCCGTACGTGGTTAGTATAGACTAGTGCTGGCTTACATTACAAATATATAAAATTCTTACTACCATTGTCTTACACTTTGGCTTGCATCTTCGTACATAATATCGACATAAAAAAGTTATGACTTGCTGCTAAAATAACTTAGCCCACGCTATAGTTGCACACTTACTCTAAAAGTAGCATCTAGAATGAAATTATCTTCGACTTAGAAAGTTTCTAAAAAAGTGCTGCATAAATGTCACGCTCATTTTTTACTATTTAACAGATTTCAGCGTTCATGCCTTGCTTGCATGCAGCTTGCATGAGTAGCCATGCAAGCTGCATGTCCATGATACATAGGACATGGCTACTCATGCAAGCTCAGCCCATTTAGCTCTCTGAATCTTTTATCGAAAATCCTTTCTGGACTAACTTCTTAATAGATAGTAAAAAAACTTTCTAGCCTGTTTCAAGGTTTGTGAGTTTATATATTTTACTAGCTTATGCCTGCAGCTTCACACACATTAAGGTAGGTTATAACTATAGATCGGAAATTCGGATGCATATTTACCTAAAGTTCAGGTGTTGGTTATTATGGAAAGCGCTTTTTATCGACATTTACTACTATTTTTCATTTCTATGCATTTTCTGTATGTTCATAATAAATTAACATTTTGTAAGATATCCTTAGTAAATAATAAATAATACAGAGTTCGATAAAATATTTAATATAATTTAAGATTTGTTTTTTTATTTATTCCCTTAAGGTGGCAAACAAGCATACGACCCACCTGATGGTAAGTGGTCACCGTAGCCTATGGACACCTACAATACCAGAGGCATCACTTGCGCATTGCCGACCCTTTAAGAGAAAAAGGAAAGGAGAAGGAGAAGGAGCGGGAAGGAAGAAGAGGGTGATTGGACTACCGGCACTCTCACACACCGAACGAAACACAACAGTAGGAATACTGCTATTTCACGTCGATATTCTGTGAAAGGGTAGTCCTTCCTCGGTCGAGCCGGCTTATTCATGCTGAAATCAGCGAGGCTCTACTACCTACAAAAACTTCTTTACCACACCACCTTTTCCTTCACACCCTACATACACACTTACACTGACACACATACATACTTGAATGGAGAACTAAAATTTTATGTAAGCTAAATATACTTCCGGCTAGTTAAGCAATTCCGATAACCGGGGATTTTATTTTTAATAAAAATATCCTCAGAAGCCGCTTCCTTAATATGTTAGCCAAAAATTAACTTTAGATAAATATGCATCCGTTTATCCGATCTCTAGTTATATAACCGAACCGTTATGTTAGTAACTGAACTTTTTTTAAATAAAATACTGCCTATAATAAAATATAATTAGTCGGTAATAATATAGCATTCTCATGGTAAAATAATTTTTAAAATCGGTTAAGCAGTTTTCAATTTAAATCCTACAAACAAACAAAAAAAAATCTAATCTTTCCTCTTTATAATATTAGTAGAGATTAAAGATTAAAAGAATCAGATAAACTTAGAATTTATATGCTTCGGTTGAATAACCTTAAATTATTATATATGCATAAGTAGCGATACATTATACTATGAATAAGACCTAACATTATCTACATATATTATTATTATTAAACTTTTGCATACCAGAAAACAGCATACCTTTCTAAAATAAGGATCGCCATAAACTTTTTATTGTGCCAAATAATATCCACTGGACCACACCTGGAAAGTAAACTAGCAAAAATGATATCAACTATAATCCTTTTTGAATTAATATACTAACATTTCAATGATAGCCGAAAAATTATTCGCTCGTCTGGCACACGTTCCAACGTATGCAATAAGCAAAAATGTCCACAAAATTATATGAAAACCGAGAAAAGCTGGTTGGGTGTTTGCATACGTTTAGTACACACAACAGTTTTACCGTATTCTCGAAAATTAAGTAACAAAAAATGTCCCAACATCTGGCTGCCTTTCACATAGTATTTTTGCAGTAAAATATAAAATATTTTGTCTGTTTAACTTCCTTGATTTTGGACTAAAGCGCTTCTATCGTTTATACGTGCAAAGCGTTAAACGCATTGCGATTGCGTTCTATTTTAATTATGCCACGCTTAGGCCCGGCGCACATTGGTGGCATGGCACGGCGGGGGATCCTTCGGCATCCCTACATGTAAGTGCACACTGGTGGCAAGTATGCTGTGACATCCTTAGGTATGCCGCGACGTCCTTAAGCATACCGAAGAGTCTAAGGTACTTCGGGCACGGGCGGGCGCTATCTTGCCGCGGTATCCCGAAGACTGCTAAAGCGCTCCGAGGGATGCCGAAGCGTTCCGAAGGCTGCCGAGACGGTATGCCTAAGCATACCGCGGTATTGTTTTTGTACTTACGACTGTTAACATACGTACGATTCAGTTATGTTATTATTCGTCGCCTAAAAATACCTTGCCATGCCGTGCCGCCAACGGCCGCCGGGCCTTAGGGTTTTGCGTAAAACGCAGCGTTAATTGCAGAGTAACTCCCTTGGTGGCGTAGCGATAGTAACTACAACTGCTGTGGACCAGTGGCGGTATTGCATACCTCCCTATCTCGAATAGCACGTAAAGCTGTCAGTTCTGCACCTGATCTCTCTCCGGTCGTGTTGGATTGCCGTCTAATCGGACCATGAGAGTGAAGCGTGCACTTGTGCACTATAATATCTTCTGCGTAAATGGCCAGTATCTGGTAAGATGGGCCGCTGTAAGGGGAAGTCGGACGTAGACGCGGCAAATGGGGTGCGTTTGCCGCGTGCGTATTTCACGCGCCGTGTACCGAATAAGTGAACCGAGCCCATAACTCGTCGGCAATGTGACGATTCTCCCCATATTGTTAGTTTCATTTGCGCATTTGTAGTTTTATTTGTAAGCTTGATTGTAATGATACTGTGAAGAGAAATGTGGATCAAACAGGAATTTAGGGAAAAGTTTACTATAGTCCTACAGTACGACATGTCGTAAACCTAAAACAGCAAACCTACTATAGAATTGGGTTATATGGGTTTATAAATGTGTCCGATTTACTACCAATAACTAACATATTATAAGAAAACCAGATTCTGCTCTCGGTTTTGCTCGCTCGGGCACAACACATTATTTCTGGGTGAAAGGTAACTTATGACCTTTCTGTACCCTTGACAACGTATATTATTACTAATAATTATTATAATCGGTCGGTTAAGGCGTTAAAGCGTAACAAACAATCTCACATCCGCATTTATTGTTACACTAGATTTAACCCGAAATTTCGCTTGCGTTAATCTAGATTGTGTCAATACATTTTTATCCTTTGGGAACAGTACATACTTTCTGGATGTAATGTTTGTCCTTTTCTGTACACCTGACAACGTGTATCTATATATATTATACATACATACATACATAGATTCACGCCTGTTTCCTAAAGGGGTAGGCAATGACTACGAATTTCCATTTGCTACGATCCTGACACACTTCTCTGGCTTCATTTACTTTCATCACATTCCCCATACTCGCCTGTCAATTCAAGGTGCTCTTAACCTATCCTTTGTCTAGAACGCCTCCGATCTGATCAAGAAACGTTCGCCTAGGTCTTCCTCTTGCGACTGTTCCATTCACACTAGCCCTATAAACTTTCTTAGTCAGTCTTTCCTCGTCCATTCTTTCTACATGCCCAAACCAGCTTAACATACCCTTTTCTATTCTTGTCACTATATCCACTTTCATGCCGCATCTCTCTATAATCACACTATTCCTTATTATATATATTATATTATACATACATATAAAAGCGTAACTCCAGAGTCACATTCAGCTTTATAATATTAGTAGCTGTATACGCTTATTAACTATAAGTCAATGTGTAATATAGTTGCTAGTTGAACCTAAATTAATAAATAGAGATGAATGTGCCGTAGTCTGCAGAATAACGCCACACTCGCACTGTAGCCTTCAAACTGCCACGCTTCAAAACCGCGGTCAGAAGCTAGCTGTAAATCATAGATTTGAAAATCTGGTACCCTAATAGTGCGTATCCTAATTATCAATAAATCAATTCAGTAAAGCACTTTGGTGACATAAACTGGCACAGTTTACATTCGCCAATACTCTATTGATTTTATCCATCTACGTTTCATTTTGACAAGCCGATACGCTATTATTTTTGCTACATGAAGTGGATTGTTTGTTCATTCGTGAATTACGATTTGTTGTTTTATCGTGAATAGTTTAATTTAGACTCCGTTGATAATAATGCAGCTATTGATATGCGTGTATATTCCAGTAACTGTAGTGTATGGCACAATAATTCAATTATTTTGTTGTTTGTTACTCGCAAAACTGACCTTATAATGTATACGTGTTGACCAGGTATGTTGCGGATGCAGATTTTTTGACATCCGCAGATGCGGATATTTTATATCTCACATCCGTGGGTGTAGATACAGATGGGGATGTCCAAATCGATGCGGAAGCTCCGCAATTGCGGATGCGGATGTTAATGAAAATAAATAATATCACCGCCTTCGCAGGTTCAAGCCTGTTTTGCAAAGGTTCATAAATTAAACACGTACTACTGAACAACTGATTTCTTTCTTATCGTAATCTACGCTATATCTGGATCCGCATTAAGGTCCACGTTGATTATTGCGGATGCGGATGCGGATACAGATGTCCAAAATCGATGCGGAAGCTCCGCGATTGTGGATGCGTATTCGAATATTCGCAATATCACTGGTGTCGACTGTACGGATGGCTTAGTGGCTTAAGTGGTTGTGTAGCTATCGCCATTATCCGGAGTATTGCGAGTTTGAAATATTGAGGTAAAAAATTGAGTAATAAAAAAATTGTTTGCTTTTTAAAAAAAGTGTGTGATGTTTGTGTTTGCTGTTTTAATGTTGTCACAGGATGTATTCGGTTCCCTATTTATTTCGCATAAAATTATAAGTCATAATTCAACATGGCATACTTTTACTTATCCTAATAATAGTTACGCACAATAGGTATTAATTTGGCATAACTGTTTAGGCATAATTTTTTTAAGCATATCGTCTATAAGCATAATAATTGTTAAGCATACTACTCTAAAGCATAAATTGGAAGCTTTGTAAAGGAGGGTGAGAACCCCTGAGCCCACCAGTTAATACATTGTAATTGATACCAAAAAATTCGTTATATTTTCAGGTACTTACCACCAAAATATGTTAGAATATTTCTTCATAGAAAGCGAGAAACTTATATTAAATTAAGTTAACCAATAATCGATTAATATGCATCTTTAATTGTTTGCTATCGAGTATTATTAAATCGGTATAATCTCAAAAATATGTGTTCTATAATCGAATGATAATAATAAAAACTCAATTGATTGAAAATCGATTTTTGGTTATTAATTATTTGTGGTCACCGACTGACAAGTTTAACGGCTAATGTCAAAATCAAGGTCAACACTCGTTCGGTTTGTTTCTTATGAGTGCGCACGTATTTTTCTTGTTTTGTTATTTTGTTTGCTTTACCCCACGACTTTGGCTTGCTAAAGGACTGTTCGACGGATCTTGTGACTTAGAATTACCTGGCACTTCATATTGGACAACTGATTACGCTTCTGAATTGGATATTGACGACATGGATCGCTGTGTGAACTGTACCATTGCATTTTATATAACTTAATTCCTGGGAAGCGAAAAATCACAAAAATTTTGGTGACGACTTGTTATTATATTCTCTTTCAATTATGGCTACTTTAATTATGATAACAACTGGGCCCAGATATATATTGAGTGATTCCTTCGTCCTTTTGTGTTTGCATTTAATAAAATACTTTTTGTATATAAAATAAATATGTTGGCGGCTTAGGGGTGGCCCAAGGGCCATTCCCACTGCTCCATAACCTATTGTTATACTATGGTACCCAAGTTATATTGGATATTCTTTTAAACTTTAAGCCTAATAACTATTAGACGAATAAATAATATGACTTAATTATAACTTTATGCCAATCAAAATTAGGGTAAAAAGCATAAGCTTAAATGATATTTATGCTTACTGAAATAGTATGCCAAAAAACAATTATGTCAAAGTATATTATGATAAAAAAAATATGCCTAACTCGGTATGCCAAATTAAATTAGGACAAAAAAATATGGCGAAAGAAAGGGATCCCGATTTATTCCTAGTGCAAGTTGCCTTTTTAAAGATATTAAAAAAAAAGGTTTTCTATAAAAGTGTTTCTTCTGGTTTTGGATTAATCCGTGTATCGCGTTGCACTTATTTAAACAACTCGTTTAAAGTCAGCCAAACAGCCAGGTTCGGTATGACTAATTATTTTGTGGATTACATATACATATTGTCGAGCTCGTACTTGTAACAAGTGAGCAAATAAGTAAAGTAGAGTAGAGCTATACCACAATAAAAGCTTTTTACGTTCGGTGCCGACTCAAAATTACATTAGTTATTTTGAGTCATATGGGTCCAGCTTTGGGTATACCCTTTCCAATTAAAAAAGAATTATCAAAATCGGACTACGCTGTTAAAGTTGTGCGTATACATAAAAAAAATATACGAGTTGACTTGAGAACCTCCTCCGTTTTTTCGTCGGTTATAATATGAATATTGTACGCAAAATGGATCGCGTTTCATATAACACGACTAGACGTGATCAGTTTAGACAAACCCTATATCACCAGCTTTTTAAGTTGTCTGTAATTATTATTACTTTTTAATAATTAATAGTGAACAATCGCATAGCTGTTCTTGCAACAATCGTGACGTAAAAAAAACACTTAGGTTTCCTATCATCTGTACTAATATTATAAAGAGGAAAGATTTGAATTTTTGTTTCATTGTTTGCAAGAATATAAGTCAGAACCACTCAACCGATTTTAAAAATTCTTTTGTCATTGGAAAGCTATATTATCAACGAGTGACATAGGCTATATTTTATTTAAAATCAAAAGTGCTGTTATGTAGAAGAATGAGCAAAACCTAGTTTTAGAGTTCAAAAAAACTCTTATACATCTTTGTCCGTCTAAACATCTTTGTCCGTCCGTCTGTTATACAACTTTCAACTCGAGAACCGTAAGAGCTTGAGACTCACGATCAATGCCATTCGACTCAGCATTTTTGACCTTTTTTGACATTTAGCACCTCTGATCTGACTGGTCACGTTGTATCACGTGAAATTTGCATATATTGTTTGCCGAACTCTAAGATTTACGGCAATTCATTGCCGTTTCTCACTTGTTATATAAAAATATAACTTAGATTCAAGTTATTTCAAAAGCGTGTTCATTCTAAATACCTAGCCACTTAGTTACTCTCGTTTCCAGTATCAAAATCGTTTAATCTCCGCAAATAGTAGCAAGTACTTTCCCGAATCACAGTAATAGGCCCTTGTCCTTAATATCTTAAAACATTGTGTGGGCAGACTCTCAAAGGTAGACTCTCGAAGACAACAAAGCGGATATTGTTCTCGAAAATTCTGATATTTAATCGATACTAACATCGTATGTATGCCGCGAGTATCGATTTTTGGTAATCGAGAAGGGGTGGAAAGCTTGTATTGTTTGGCGAGTGAGATCTTGTTAGATAGAGGATTGTCTTAATATCACGGTTTTTATATAGACTTACGTGTTTTTATAACCAAGATGGTAGGTAGAGCTTTTAATGTATATTTCTAAATATTTATTATTATTTAATATAAGCCTAATTGGCGTCCCACTGCTGGGCAAAGGCCTCCCCTTCCGACTTCCATCTATCTCGATCCCTTGTTATGAGTTGCCAATCCCTTTTAAAGGCATCGTGCTCGTCTCGCCATCTCCTCCTGGGCCGCCCCCCTTGTCGCTGACCGTTACTTGGCATCCACTGTGTGGTTGTTTCCGCCCATAACTCTCCTGGCATATGACAAACGTGGCCTACCCAATTCCACTTTAATTTGGCAGCTGAGTGGCCTACATCAGCAATTTGAGTTTTATAAAACTCACGCTTATTTATTCGAATGTAGAGTAGGCAGTAACGTTTCACCTACATTTTGCCAACTAGGCTAATTGCCTATAGGACTTACTTAAATACTCATAAAGTTCGTTGGAAAAAAGACCGTCGTCTACAAAATCTTCTACCGAAGATCTTCTGTAAAGAGGACATAGTTTCATTAGATTAACCGCTGACAGGGGTGATTACATCACAATAATATATATTTTTTAGTCTGTTAAATACTGTGCATGTGGTATTTACTAATAATTGTTTGTGACAGTCATCTAATATTCCCAAAATTGTTACATAGTTATTTTTTTTTATTACATCTTTTAAAGTATTTTCCATCAGCCTCTATACAAAGTTTCATGAGTCTGAACCAGTATTCGAAACACTTTTCCAGTCCGCCGCAGAGAGAGTCACCCGCGTCCATAGGAGAATACCCCGACACCCGTATACCTACACGTGGTCCCTATGTGGTGCTAAACAGGTGACAACACCAGTGTGCAGTGGTAGGCTGAAGCCGAAGTTGGTAACCACCTACCAGCGTAAGTCGTGGCACCAAGCGGCCTAGCCGTGTTCCGACACGTGACGCTGGTGTAGCCTTTTGGGAGGAAGAGTCGGAATAGTTGCCTATAGCCAGCTGACCGGTCTGACATGGATTGTCTTTGCTGCATCTTTTTCTTCTGGTGATCCAATAACCTGCGCCGATGCTATCACCAATATGTTGCGTCAGGGAATGGAATATTTTATTCCATTCTCTGACTTGAATACGTCAAGCATGGCTTAGCCCTGGTTTGGTGCTGAATCTGGACGCGCCAAAGCGCTGAAGCACGAAGCTAACCTTGCTTGGGTTGGCGCTGGAAATAGTAAGGTTAAGGATTTACCAGACAAAAAGAGAGCCTTTAACATGGCTGCCAAGTCCTGCAAGAAAACTCTACGGAAAGCTCGTTTGGCCACATACGCCGGATAGGGAACAAACTAGCTTCTTACCATGCGGGAAGCAAAGCGTTTTGGTCCATGGCAAATTCGATCAAATCGAATTTCTGCCGCCCCTCACTGCCTCCACTGCTGAAACCTGATGTATCTTTGGCTAACACTGCCGAGGATAAGGCGAATTTATATGCTCTATCTTCGCAAAATCTTTGCGTCTAGAAACTACAAGCGTAATCCCGCCGTGTTTACCAATTTGCAAGACCTTCATGTTGAATATACGCATTCGTCAGACCGAGGTTCGTAAAACACTGCAGAATCTTGACATGAACAAGGCCAGCGGTCTAGATGGTATCCCAGCCATAGTACTGAAAATCTACGCACCTTAGTTGTCATCTGTGCTGACACGTCTGTATCGCCTCCTCCTAGCAGGGCAAGTTACGAACTCTTGAAAGCTTGCTAATGTGCAGCCCGTGCTAAAAAAAGGCAGTCGAGCCCACTCTGCGAACTACAGACCCATTTCAGTTACCTCCAGACTCTTACAGAGTGTGGATATGGAGGTAACTGAACAAGGGTAGGTAAAGGTTGTGCGGCACCCAGCGTGAAACTATCCTCCTCACGCGAAGATGCACGTGTAGAATCTCGTCAAGGCTTTCCGATCCAATCTGCAGTATGTGCAGCATCTCTTGATACGTAACTCGCCTATGGAATAAATTTTTCACTGCTAGTACGTTTTCTTCCATAAAAGCCGTCAAAGGCCGACCAGTTCTTTCTTCATCCCCCATAGTTGATCGACCGCGCTTGAATTCGTTATACCAACAATACACAGTTGCCATGGAAAGGCCTACATCTAAAATAAAGGCCTATAATGCCATTTGAAGTCTATCGTACGATTCATCCGGTATCAGGCGACACTTTAATTCGTAAAAAATCATAGTGTGAAAATGTTCCCGGCGCAGATCCATTTTTCAATGAGACACGATGATTTAAATTATCTCGCAGAAAGTGTGGAGGGTAATTTTGAAATTGGAACGTTCCCACCTATTTTACTTATAAAAATCATATTTTTAAATACGTTATAACTGGTCAGTCTCTCATACATAAACTACTATACTCGGATTTTAATTAAATTTCATTGTAGTTAGAGTATTTAGTAATTTAAGACCACAGTGGTCTAAATACAAGCAACTAACATTAAAAGAAGATATAATTCGAATTGGCCGGTCAATAATATTGATAGTATGAAAACTACAACGTAAGCTATTTTCTTCATACAAATCATATTTACTCTAACGCCAATTAGTATAGATGTATCCAATACTATTGATAACTAACCAATTAATTTAACTAACTCAAGAAACTCAAACAAGTAACAACGATATATGCTAAAGGTTCGTCAAATTATACAGAGTTGAGTTGTTCGTTGAGTATTTCATATAGTATAGAAATGTTATTCGTATAAAATATAATGAACCGACCAAACATTATATAGAATGATGATGAATCATAACCAAATTGATTTCGGCACAACAATTGAATAAAACTAATTTTGGCAAGCTCACCAGTTGATTACAAACATTGAATGGATATCTCTATTTCCTTTGATAGTTCCAACGGTAGACAGAAACAACAAATGTTTGCTTATTAAACTTAGGACGTGTTTTAGTACAAGCTTGCGTTTAAATATAACTAAGTCCTCCGTAAGACATACATAATATATCTCGCACAACAAAACTGTGGAATGAACTGTCACCTGCGATGTTTCCATACCAATACGACCTTCACACCTTCAAGAAAAGAGCGTACACCTTTTAAAAAGGCTAGCAACGCACTTGCGACCTCTCTGGTGTTGCAGGTGTCCGTGGGCGGCGGTTATTGCTTACCATCAGGCGACCCATGAGCTCGTGTGCCTCCAATGCCACAAAAAAATATATATATGTGGTAGGTAGTTAGATGTAATACATCCACATTTCCCATACTATAATTTTGGATCACGCTTAGTAGCCATCGGGCTACCTAACCATAGAAACGAATAAATTTTGCAATAGTTGCTATAGAAAATCCCAATCGAAAAGCTCTAATAATAGTACCTCTAGTAACAGCTGACTTGACTGACGTGAATCAATTACGTTTTAAGACAACGTATTTTAAGACTGTTCCAGTAGTGCAGTAATTATATACGCGATTGTCGTTCATGAGATCTCGAATTTAATTTTTGGGTCATACAATGTATAGTTTGGTTTTCTGTCAAGGAATTCTTTGTAGCAGCATGTAGCCTGGAACCACAGGCACATCTAAGAATCAAACACACAATAGTTCACCAACATAAGCTACTAGGCTAACGAGGCAAACCGATATAAACATAACAAAAGCAGAACATTTAATATATAATGAAGTTGTTTTAAATTTCCATTAAATGTTTTACGAACTTTGAAGGTTACAAAGAAATTTTGAAAGCCTTGAGTGAAAAGTATATAAGAATTCCTTATTCTGGAAACTGTTAAAAGGGTTTCATTGCCAACAGTCACGCATACTTTAAATACTCATCCTTGTAACTGTAAAGGTGGTAAGCTGACACTGTTACACCGCAGTTGTAAATCTAAATTATTATAAACATATGCGGTTATCTGATGGTACTGGATCGATCATAAAGTGGATTTAATCATCGTTCATTACTGACCAGCACAGATAACTTGGGCAGCTGGAATTCCAAACTAGCCTCCACCCTACGGCAGTTATGAGCAGCAATTAAACGGAACCATAAGGGTCAGCGCACACCGAACTGCAAAATGCTCGCTCACGGTCGAGCAAAATTTTGACTGCTCGACCATGCAGACGGCATGCTTGCCCCTCCGCGAGCAAGCTCCGTTGAAAATGCTTTGGATTGCCAGACGGGCATGCATGACCAGTTTGATGTCAAAAGCCGACGTTGGCAGACGTGTTCAATATGGTTGATTCAGTCTTAGTAATGATCGTCCTTTTGGCAGAGGAAGAGGAACATGAAGAATATGTAAATGAAATAAGACGTCATGATCCATGATTTCCAACTGACCCCGGCCGCGCCGTAGATAGTAAACACACGTCCAGACAGTTTTCTCGCTGTGGTAATACTGAGCGCGGGCGGCGCGCGGCGGCGGCTCAAGCGCGCTCACGTATGTATAACGCATACTCGAACACGCATCTTGCAAGTTCGAGCATGGTCGAGCATCAAGTTTGGACGTGTGTTTAATTTTGCAATGTATGGAATTGTCATAAGATAAATTTTTCAGAAGTCTCGTAGAATGCTCGGCTCTGCTCTGCTCTAATTAGTGTGCGCTGACGCTAAGGACTAAGAATGTGTTATATACCTGCAACAAATTAAAAAGTACCTAATGGTTGGTTTAAGACAAGTATTTTTCTATAGTACAAGTATCTTATACCCTTTTATGTACACCTGACATTATGTATGAATATTTTCATGATTATCGGTTGAATAGTTAAGGTGTTACAGCGTAACAAACAAACAAACACTCACAATTGCAATTCATAATAATCTTTCGTTAATTCCGTCAACTTTTCCGTCAAATTTTCGTCGACTCCGGAATGGTCCTGAATTGTGTTAAGGCCCTCAACAAACTTGGCAGGAAGAACACAGTCAGGCTAGTGTGGGTTCCGGGGCATGCAAGGGTGCAAGGCAATGAGGAGGCTGATGAATTAGCCAGAAAGGGCTCGAAGCAACCGTTTGCGAGCCCCGAGCTATTCGTAGAACTCTCTGAGAGCACCGTCAAGGCAGCTTTGAATGCACATGGCAATGATAAACACAGGCTAGAGTGGATGGCCCTCAGGGGTCTGGAACATTCCAAGAAATTCATTGCAAAAAGAGTCATGGGATTCCCCTTATTATAATTATTTAGAGAAAACAGAGGAATACGTTGGAATGAAATAAACGCTAGTTATTTCTGTCACAGCAGATTCTGATAAAATCAGTTTATATTCGGCAGAATTTAACACCACTTTTTTGAAATTGAATTACACACGTGTATGGATGTGGCGTGTTGTATTGAGCCGACTATTTATTTTGTACACCTGACCATGCGTCTACTGTATTGATTCCAAATCTGGGATCTAAAAATTTGGCCATGAGACCAACGAAGCCATTAAAATCTAACTACATCGGCATCCTAACTAATATTATAAATGCTAATATAAGTCTGTTATGCTTTTACGTCTTAACTACTGAACTAATCACTATGAAATTAAGCAAACTTTGAACCCTAACTCCATCGGCATAATAACTAATATTATAAATGCAAATGTGAGTTTGTTTATTATATTTTCATGCCTTAAATTCTCAATTGATCACAGTGAAATTACGCATACACGCTGTCAGGGGGACAGAAAATGACACACTGGACGATTCCTGGATAAAACATTTCATCCAGAAATACAATCACTTCTCAACTGTCGCATTAGCAATAACGAAACCGTCGCGGGGACTCTTATAATCGGCACAACTACCTATTTAATTTTGTAAATCACACAAATTTTCGTCCCATGTGGGGTGGATCAAATTCACAATACCCAGCTTGCGGCAATAGCGAGGGGACTACTTAAATCACAACGCTATCTATGCAGTCATTACGCTAGTCGTGCAATGAAAAAGCGGCGGTAGGCCAATGGATAAAGCATTGGACTTGCGATCGAGAGATCGCGGGTTCAAATCCCACCCATTGCACTATCGACGTGAACCCACTCCTAACACAAACATTCTAGCTTAGCTGGAGGGGTTAAGAAAAATACCTACTAGTCATTTGTAACCCAAATAGCCAGTCCTTCGCCCTAGCCTTTATTATTCTCAAATCACTTGGGGTCGGCTTTTCTAGTCTAACCGGATTTGACTGGATATCAGTTTTTTACACGGAGCGGCTGCCACCTGACCTCTGTAACCTGAAGGCTAACGATACCCTAAGGCTAGACCAGTGTCAGGCTATTAGAGGGTACTGACTTTCCCAATAACGACTGCCATAGATGTTTATGGCAGCCGGGACCGACGGCTTAACGTGCTGTCACGTCGCGTCATTGATGCGCGCGCGTCGAGTGGGGCGCTGTGCCTCCTCCTTCACACCTAGGCCGGCCGAGACACGACTATATAAGGAGGACGGTACTTGACTCGGGGGCTCGGTGAGCGGCAGACATCACACCTGGCGAGTATCTTCCCAACTTCTACCTGGATCACCGACACACATCTACTCTGCAGTGGACCACGCCCTGAGGACTTTTCTTCTTCAACTTCGCGGGTGTAACAATATTATTGTACTTTTGTGTTCAAGTGGAAAATATAAGTGTACTTGTAAACGGTCCTTGTTTTCTTTCACCACCCGTGGAGAATAACACCCCTAAGGTGATGAAAAGGTGACATTGGCGCTCAACTCAGGTGGTCTGCAGAACGATGTGTGTCTGGTGAGTCTATTTTATTTATTTCGTTTACTGTGTACGTGTACGAGACGTCCAAATACTATTTTCTGCCTTTCTATAAAATTCAATTAGTTTAACACGTGCATAAATACCTAACTACCTTTTTATTTATCTGCCTACTGTCTCAGAATATATACATTCTTTGCTTCACACGTGCTTAAATAATCTTGGCTACATTGTGTCGACGCGAAGTGCGTTCGTTGATTCTCTCACAATTTAATACCTACCTGCATATTGGACGCTTCGTATACAAAGGAATATTGTTGTGTTTTGCGTGATTTTGTTGCTTGGCTGTGGGCTGACTCAGTCTTACTTAATTTTAACAGAATGGCTTATGAAATTAACTTTAATTTATTGTCGAAGTCGGAACTCGATTACGAGATCGCTATTCGCGGTGGTTCAAAGAGTGATGATCCGCGCAAAATAATAACTAAACTTAGCGCTAAATATTCCGCTGAGGATATTCTTTCTTCTACATATCCTATTACGGAGGATGTCTCATCCATCTCGAAATCTCTAGAAAAAGCTACGCGTTTTCTGGCCATGCTAGAAGCTAAGTTTATACAAGAAATGCACCTTAGGACTGAGTCATTACTACACCACGTATTTCACAGAATTAATCGTATGGATTCCGGCGCCCTAGATATCAAAGAATACAATGCTATTTGGGATAAATTTAACACTGCTTATGCGAGGTTAAATTCGCTTTCGGGCGCGTTGCAGTCCGAGTGCTCAGTGACAAAAGATAGTATATCTCTTACATACGATCGTAAGCTTTTTAGCGAATTAGCTAAATTTAAATACAACGGCAAATCATGTGTGCGTACTTTTATCGAACGAGTCGAAGAATTCGTCACGAGTAGGAACGTTCCGTACGATAAAATTTTATCTTTTGCTTTTGAAATCTTTTCGGGTGATGCACTTATTTGGTATCGATCTATTAGGGATTCGGTTAAGTCGTGGAAGGATCTTTGTGACCTAATGAAGCGCGATTTTAGCCCGCATAATTACGACTTTAGACTTATGTCGGAAATTCGTGCGCGTTCTCAAGGTCAAACGGAGACAATTACTATATATATCGCAAAGATGCACAGTTTATTTGCTCGTCTTGGCAGTCCTGTCGCAGAGTCTGAGAAGCTAGAAATTTTACTAAATAATATAAGGCCTTGCTATACTAATTGTCTATTAACAGCGAATGTGGTCGATGTCGCAAGTCTGGTCGAAGTATGTCGTCGCTATGAACAATTTGAAAGCCGTAGCAAGCAATTTTCTGAGCCTCCCGCTCGTTCTTCGGAAACCCTGGCACCTGACCTTGCTTATAATAACCCCTCCGCTAGTTACACTTTTTCTAAAGTGGGTAATTTTAAAAAAACTTTTCCCTATCAGAAATCGCAAACTGATAACTTTACGAAGTCGCATGCAAACCCAAAAATTAATTCTATAAATATTTTAACTAATAAAACTAAGCAGTTTTGCCCGAGATGTAGAAATAACTCACATTCCTTGTCTACATGTCGGCAGCCGCACTATTTAATTTGTTTTAAGTGTGGGAAGACGGGTTTTAAGATAGCTGATTGTCCTAATTGCAATAAACCTAAAAATAATACAGCGGTCTCAAAAAACTAATTAATAAGGATTGTGGCAAACTTAGTAACAAACAAAATTTTAATAAACTTGAATGGCAGAAATGGTTGGATTTTATCTCTAAATTTTTTAACAGTTATCGTCTACCCACAATCCGCAATTCTAATATCGAATATTCTCCGTACATTTCTTTAAAATTAAATGGCAAACCAGCTGTTGGTCTATTGGACTCAGGTTCTTGTGTTACAATACTAGGTAATAATTCTCATGACCTTTTCTTGAATAGAGGCTATGTTCTCGATAATTCACAACCTCTAAAGTTTGTCACTGCTGGCGGTGAAGAATTGAATTCGCTAGGTTCTATATCTCTTCCAATTGAGTTCCAAAATAAATTAATTGATCACATTATTTACATTGTTCCCGGTATACAATACTCGCTTATTCTTGGCATGGATTTTTGGAGGAATTTTGGCTTATTTCCTAACAATTTAGAGTCAGTTTTACTTTTGAATAAGTCTGAAGTTCGTGTTGTTGAACCACAGACAGAAGCTTGTAAACACCTCGTCTCTTATGGTCATCTATCAGTCAATCAGAGAGCTGCCGCTGACAATATTATTTCCAAATTTTCTAATATTTCTTACCAAAGGCGGGGTCTCGGTTGCACAAAACTTATTACACACTCCATAGATACAGGGGATTGTCCCCCGATTCGGCAAAGATTTTATCGTATGTCTCCCGATAAACAGCGAATTTTAGTTAATCTTCTGGACGAGATGCTCTCTGACGGCGTCGTTGAACCTTCAGCCAGTCCGTGGTCTAACCCTGTCATTTTAACGCCTAAAAAGAACGGTGAATTGCGCTTTTGTCTAGACAGTCGTAAATTGAACTCTGTTACAAAAAAAGATGCATATAGCTTACCATATATCTCAGAAATACTTGACAACTTGAGAGATGCTAAATACCTATCTAGTCTAGATTTATCGAAATCCTTTTGGCAGACTTCGATTAAAAAAAAGGATCGTTGTAAAACTGCATTTTATATACCTACGCGCGGTACTTTTCAATTTAAAAGAATGCCTTTCGGTCTAACAAATGCTCCAGCCACTCAACAACGATTAGTTGATATTTTATTTTATGGCCCTGAATTTGAAAACAGGGTTTTCTGCTTTATAGATGACATTGTTTGTATATCGCCCTCGTTTGAGGAACACATAAAGCTTTTAACCCTTATTTTAGAGAAATTGAAAAGCGCGAACCTAACTATTAATCTTGATAAATGTAAATTTTTTAGGGACCAACTAAAGTACTTAGGATATGTAGTAGACTCTAAAGGTTTGCATGCCGACCCAGATAAGGTTAATTCTATGAAAAATTACCCCACCCCCTCTAACAGGAAGGAATTGCGTAGATTTCTAGGTGCTGCCTCGTGGTACAGGCGATTTATTCCAAATTTTAGTTCCATCGCTGCACCCCTTAATAAACTAACCTCTCAAGGAAAAAAATCTCCTCCCTTTTGTTGGTCTACAGAAGCTGATGAAGCTTTCAATAGGTTGAAAGAATGTCTTGTTTCTTCTTCTGTACTATCTTGCCCGGATTATTCGGAGCCCTTTGAAATACACTGTGATGCTAGTGACTATGGTATTGGAGCTGTTCTCTGTCAGAATTTGAACGGAGAGGAAAAGGTCATAGCATATTACAGTAAGTCCCTTACTAAACAGGAGAAGAATTATAGTGCTACTGAGCGAGAAGCGCTGGCGGTGCTATCTGCTATTGAACACTGGCGTTGTTATATCGAAAACGGTAAAAAGTTTATCGTATATACTGATCACGCTGCTCTAAAATGGTTTTTAACTCTAAATAACCCTACTGGTCGTCTAGCTAGATGGGGAGTACGTCTATCTTCGTACAACTTTGAAATACGTCATCGTCGTGGTTCTGACAATGTCTTGCCTGATCTTCTGTCTCGTTCTATACCGGTTTCCGCCATTATAAATGACGTGGAGACTAATTCTAATTCTAATAATTTAAATTCACAAGTTTCTACTAATGATTCTTGGTATTTAGATATCTATAACGGGTGCCTTTCGTCCCCAACCTCTTTTATTGATTATCAGGTAATAAATAATAAGTTGTATCGTTTTAAAAAGTCTCTATACCCACTTACCAGAGAATTTCAGTGGAAAGAAGTCGTTCCCCTTGATCAGAGAGAAAGTGTCCTGTCTGAAAATCACTCGTTGCCCACAGCTGGTCATCTTGGTATTTTTAAAACTTATAAACGGCTTGCGCTTAACTACTACTGGCCAGGCATGTACTCTGACGTGGTTAAGTACGTAAACTCGTGCGACGCGTGTATTTCTCATAAACATTAGAATCACGCGACATTAGGACATATGGGTAGGCCCAAATCGTGTCAGAAGCCTTTTCAGATGATAAGTATCGACTTGATCGGTCCTCTTCCTCCTAGTAGAAAACAAAACACGTTTATTTTTGTAATAAGTTGTTGTTTTTCTAAGTATTGTTTAATGTTTCCTATTAAGCGTGCTACCGCAGATATCATAACTAAAATCCTTGAAGAAAACGTTTTCTTAGTACATGGAATTCCATCCACTGTTGTGTTAGATAATGGTAAACAATTCATAAGTTCAACCTTTAAAAATCTATTGTCTAAATATAAAATTCCAAATTTACACTACACACCATTCTATACTCCTCAGGTTAACGCTGTTGAAAGGTATAACAAAACCATAATGACAGCTATTTCAACGTTTATAACAACCGATCATCGAATCTGGGACGTTTTAATACCTAAAATACAATTCGCTTTGAACTGTGCTGTTAACGAAACAACTGGCTTCTCACCTAATTTTCTCGTTTATGGTCGTGAATTAGTCATATGTGGTTCTCATTACAATAGGGAGACTGACTCCAATAGTGTCCTCGAACCTCATGATGGTTACGCTGAATCCTTGGGTCATTTGTGCAAAATTTTCGAAAAGGTACAAGTGGCCTTATTAGCTGCTCATGCTCGAAATTATAAAACGTATAACCTTCGCCGTAAACCGGCCGAGTTCAATGTCGGCGATATAGTTTGGCGAAAGACCTTTCCGTTAAGTGATAAAAACAAATATTTTTCTAAAAAATTAGCTCCTAAATACATAAAATGTAAAATAGTGTCGAAAAAGTCCCCATTGGTTTATAAATTATCTGATATGTCTGGTAAAGCATTGGGTGAATGGCACATTAAAGATTTGAAATTAATTCATTACAAAGAATAATAAACACATTTCATTAAGTTCTTGTCAGTTAAAACCGCATTATTTCAGTGGCGGGTAACATAAAAATATTTCTCTCACTATAGTTTTTTAATGTAGGAACTTGAGAATTTCTATTGATAAACATTCGCAACATTGTAATAACTACATAATGACCTATTGAGTGGTTATGAGTGTTATGACTAATCGTCGCTCGGTGAACTTCATATTGTTTTCTAACATAATATATTTTTTTGCTCAGTGGTTCAGTTGTTAAAGTTCACTGTTTAATCGAGTACTAAGGTTCGATTCTTGTTTGATGATTTTTATTGAAAATTCTTAATTTACAGGACTAACAATTCTTTACCGAATGGTTCAGTGGTTATGTTGTTGTTATACTATACTATTATATCTATCCGGTCGTGTCGTGATACATTCCTAATGAATGTATCATTTTATTTATTAATATCAGCTGTTTTCCTTGTAGTTCGAGTCAGTGTGTCCTTTTGTTATGATACGATTACGTCATAGTGCACCTGGCGGACTTATAGGTTACGAACGGAAGAATTCTTTTGTTTGATTTTATACTTAAATAATAGTTTATTATTGTGCACAAACCTTTTGTCACTCAGTATTCTGGCTGTGGCGCGCCTCTGGGAATTTAACTAAGCTTTGATTAATACTATTATTGATGTCTAATTATAACATCAATTATTTTGTTTCTATTGTGTAGATACCTATCTACTTACTTGCTTGACTAGTGGTCATTGGCTGATCCCAAGACTTAGGTCGTAGGGCTAGTCTAGCTTAACTTATTTACTGCTTCTTACACATTCTTGTATGATTCACCTTTTGTGTATAACCCGTATACCTATACTTTGTATGGTAGCTTAAGCACTTACATAATTGTGTGTCGGCTTTATGTGTGAGATGTATGTCGTCTTGTACTAGGGTGTCGTTGCTAGCGTGACGTATGAATGTATGTAGGGTTATACACATTACTATAAGTTGAACAGTAGGTCTATTTCCCACACTGACACCTATTCCACTTCTGTTCAAGGGTCGCGCTGGGAGCTGCAGGTCAGAGAATTTTCCTGCCGAAAATTCTGGCCTTTCGAGGGGGGTGTGTTACGTCGCGTCATTGATGCGCGCGCGTCGAGTGGGGCGCTGTGCCTCCTCCTTCACACCTAGGCCGGCCGAGACACGACTATATAAGGAGGACGGTACTTGACTCGGGGGCTCGGTGAGCGGCAGACATCACACCTGGCGAGTATCTTCCCAACTTCTACCTGGATCACCGACACACATCTACTCTGCAGTGGACCACGCCCTGAGGACTTTTCTTCTTCAACTTCGCGGGTGTAACAATATTATTGTACTTTTGTGTTCAAGTGGAAAATATAAGTGTACTTGTAAACGGTCCTTGTTTTCTTTCACCACCCGTGGAGAATAACACCCCTAAGGTGATGAAAAGGTGACAGTGCTCTCCGAGGCACGGAGCAGGCGATAATTGTCAATCAATACGCACATAATTTCGAAAAGTTATATAACTTCCGAAAGTCAGAGGTGCGCGACGTGGGTTCGAACTCGAGACCCTCCGCATTGAAGTCTGTTGGTCTTCCCAACCCCTGCCTTTTTCACCCACACAGTTTTTTACAACCCAAATAGCTAGTAATCTTTTAAAAAAGAAAAATATGTTTTCGACAACAATGTGCTTTCATGCTTACTCACGCCTATTGCGCAGAGGTGTAAGCAGAATTCTCTTCATAATACGTGCAATACCACTGACTACGTTCGTCGCACTATTCCGTGAGTAATTACGTCTAGTTCTCACAACGTACATAATGAACAATGTTCACCACAATCAGCATTCACTAACGCTCGTCCAACGTTAACGGGCATTACGCAAAACAGCCGCGAGTTATGACCTGGGTTACCAGCTACGAATTGTTTTAGTGCACTGAATTAAATGTAAATGAAAGGAGCTGTAATATATTATATTGTTATTTATGTTTTAAAGTTCGGTGATAGCTTTGTGGGTAATGTGGAATATTATAACTACGGGTAGCAGTGGTTCTGCTTTTCATTTCTTTGAAAAAAGGATGACTACCCATGATGGTTTAAAATACATTTACAAGAACATTTCTGCACCCTTATTTATTTCTCTTCATTGCTTATTTAAAAAAAAACATCTCAAACAATTCCTCTGCCGCGGGATATTTTAACGAACATTCAAACAAGAGTACACGGAATACCAAGCCTCAAAAAAAACAATTTGTGGATCACAATTTCTTCTACCATGTGGTGATCAACTTGGAGCACTGCCAATGATGAGATTACCTCTTAAACCAATAACACCACGGTATTAATAAATTAATAGCTCCTTTCTATCTAGGTAGTTATTTAAAGTGCATTGTTTTAAATTTAGTTGCCAAGAACCATATTGCATATTTAGTATCAGTCACCGCAACCTATGACGCTTATTGCTTCAGGGTATGACGATGCCAACTATCACTGCAAAATATCACCGGTACCCTCCTGTAAGGAGTCATGGAAGGCACTTATTAACAACAAAAAAAACGAGAAACTATTTATATATCTACGATTTTCTGAAGGCTAATCTATGTAGATGCGTAAACCAAGCACTATTATACCTCATTGCTTTATTAAAGCTCTGATATGAAGCATTAGTTTTGTAAGCAGGTATGTCTATTAATATTATAAATGAAAAAGGGAGTTTGTTTGTTCATTTGTTACGGTTTCACGCCTTAACTACTCCACCGATCATCGTGATATTTTGCATACGCAACGTAGTCAGGGGTAGATAAAAGTAAAGACACTGAAGGAAACCTCCTTCAAGGAAAAAGGACTATGCCAAAGGATAGAAAATTATTGACAGATTATATTTGATCGCGAACGAAGTCGTATAAACAAGTATAATGTAAGCTGAGCGCAAAGGAACGGCTGTAGCTTCATTACTGACAGCCCGAACAAACGCTCTATATATATGTTTGGGTAATGAAAATTTATTAGATGAACCGTATACATAGGTATATGTTATTTACTAGATAGTTAACTACGCTATCAAAGTCTGCAAATTCAAATTTGGAATGAAAAGTTGTGGTCATGTTTGAGTCATGTAGACACATTTAATTCCAAAAGTCGAATGAAAATTCCTGGCTGTTTTTATTTTATACATAGAATCTTTTACCAATGTATAAAATAGATTAGTGGTTCTATCCGTAATAGCTTTTAAGAATAACTAGTAACGTAATTTTTTTATACACCGCACAAATAATAGTGAATCGTAGATTGGCCAGTAAATGATGTAATGATAAACATTTACATATTTACATATAAAAAAGTAAAAGAAAATTTATGATATTTTGCAAAAAGATAAATCATGTCCTATAAATTAGTTACAACTCTCAATTATGTTCTTTGGAATGAACACAAAACAATTCTGTTAATATAAATCTAAATCCCATAAATTTGTATACCTAGTTTAAATACTACATATACGTTGTGAGTTAACAGTAAAAGTAACTTTTACTTTATGACTACTTTCAGTGGTTACTAAAATAAGTCATACATTGTATAAGCCTAAGTATATTTAGTACCTATATTTTAGGTCATACCTGATGGTCGTTATTAGATTCGGACTTCAATTACATCTTCACAAGCTTGTTTTCGGTATAAGTAGGTGATAGCCCGAATGATGTTCCAAACCACATAAAGCAGAAGCTTCGTTATCAAAAGGAACGTAGAAGGCAACAAACCGGAATCAATACTGCCAATCAGGTGGACCGGTAGCTTCTTGTTTGATGCAATAAAAATCGACTTCAACTAATATTTCAGTTCGAATCTGTAAAATTATTATTATTGGTTAGCATGAGCGGCGATAGCTCAGTGGGGAGACCAACAGACTGCAATGCAGAGGGTCTCGGGTTCGAGCCCACGTCGCGCACCTCTGACTTTCGGAAGTTATATGACTTTTCGAAATTATGTGCGTATCGATTGACAATTATCGCCTGCTACGTGCCTCGGAGAGCACGTTTAGCCGTCGGTCCCGGCTGCCATGAATATCTATGGCAGTCGTTATTGGGAGAGTGTCGACACAAAAGATCCCACTGGGTCGAAGTGTCGCCGGTCTGCACTGACTGGCCTCCACATAAGATACATACATTTGGTTAGCATACCAATGGTTCGGACGAATCGATTGTGAAAATTAGTGAGCGATATTAGAAGACGATAAAGCCAAAAGCCACTACCAGAATTATTAATGCGAAAGCAACTCTGTTTGTTTGTTGTAACAATTTTGATGCTTTTTGCAATTAAGACACAGTATTGAGAAGTATAGTGAAGCAGCGGTAGTAATTTGGATAAGGTATTGGAACTGCTGTCATGGATTCGATTATCACTTATTGCACTATCGACGAGAACTTACTCTTAAAACAAGCAAATTCACTTAGCTGAAGACGTTTACTAGTAATTTGTAAACCAAATCGTAGTAGCCAACCTAACAAAGTATTATGAATTATTTTTCTCATTAAAATTGGCATTTGCATTTTTATTAAATGAAAGAGAGAATAATAATTACTTAATTATAATGCGATTGCAAATCACGTGCTAGTTTATCGACTTGCGTCGCCGTCTGTACCTGGGCTATATAAAAAATAACGATCGGAATTTGCGGTAATGTCTAGTATAAAATCCTTTATTCTTGCACACACAAACAATGAAAACACGACACAACCACAACTTTGTGTTACAAATTATTTTCCCGATAATATTAGTAGCGTTGGGCTTGCAACACTCCCACAATACCGTCCGACCGCACCAGGCGGCTGAGTTATAGCCAGCAATTTGACCGGCCTAAACTTGCTGCACACATTTGTATAGAAATATTATATATATATATATATATATATATATATATATATATATATATATAAGATTGCTTGGAGGAAGGATGGTTTTGATTAAAAAGTTAAGTCGAAATTGGGTCTGAGGTACTTTCATTGCATACTGCATTCAGTTATAATATTTATTAACTTATATTTACATAATTAATTTTAAAATGAAATAATCTAATAACCTATATTTACAAACGTATTAAAAAAGATAACCATTTTTGTAAATATTTAGTATTATAATTATTTGTGTTTTTGTAATTATGTTATAATATTATTTTTTTGGACTGAAATTGTAAGTATGTATACGGTGCCGTAGCCTATATACAATATCAGCCCTATTTATAAGATTTCTTACTGCTAGGCATAACCCTCTTCTTGTGTTAGGGTTAGGTCATAATTCACCACGGCTTGGCGAACTTCACACGTGAACAAAAATATTAGGTGGTATTCTCAGATATGAAGGTTTCTTTACGATGTTTTCCTTCACTGTTAAAATGTATGCATAAAAGTCATGAGGCATGTGCCTTAGATTTAAAGCTCCCTGAGCTATAGTTTGACCAAAACCGCTGTACCGCGCCTTAGGTATGTGCGCGGCGAGACGGGGGGATTGCCGTGAGTGTTGACGAATGACAGCGGCCTGTTAGCCTGCATATCCTCCTCCCCTCTCCCATGTGGCCACGCACATAACAAAGGCGCGGTACAACGGTTTCGGTCAAACTATAACACTGCTCTCCATTCTCTCTATAACCTATAGTTATAATAAAGCCACTGGAATTGGTCACGTATCAACCTTAAACAAGGAGATGCAGTGCTACTGCCGCAAGTTACAAGAATTACCGAACGTCTACTAATATCATAATTAGCCTAGAGGATACTCACTGAATAATATAGTCTCAAGGAGTTTTGGAGATCTTTTGTACTCTGACGACTTGCAATGAAAATTTTCTTGCAAGATCAGCATAGCTTATTTTTCACTTCTAGTTACAAAATTGAAACTAGACAGAGAGCAAACATCACGTATATTTTCCTTCCATGCGAAACTGCAAATGAATAAAACTTTCACTGTGGTTTTAAGAAAATATCTAGTGTGTAGTTCAGTCTACCTTGAAATATTTCTACAGATATTTTTAGCCATATATCGTAATATGACTTGTAGTCTTACAAATATTACAACTGAAATTAGACGACAAAGTTCCGTGACACAAAAAATTTTATACTATTGCATTAACCAAATGATTACGGATCCAGTTTCAAATAATCCGTGAGCTACAACAGTTTAGCTTCAAACTATGATGCTTTGGGCGTTGCTTGCAACATTCTTTTGTTCCTGACGCTTGACGATTGTAACTCTTGTCACGCTCAATGTATTCGTTTGAAGCGTAAGTTTCATGGCCGTGGAATTATTTCATTCCATTCTGGGTTACATGGAAATTCCAGATAAGTCTATTGATTACAATTTTCTTTTAAAAAATAACGGTCTCTTAACTATATTATCTATAATAATATATATTATAAAGAGGAAAGTTTAGATTTATTGTTTGTTTGTAAGGATTTAACGCAAAGACTACTCAACCGATTTTAAGTTTTAGTTAGATATAATTCCTGTGTCACGAGGATTTACAAAAATCAAACACAGAAAACCGAGCCTAGAAATAACAACTTGTCGATCATCATTCTTTGTTTCGTGCAGAGATCTAACTCACAATATTCAGACCAGCGTAGGGATGACCACATAAACCATAATAACAGTTGTATATTTCCTCATTTTGACTTCAAAACAGTCAGATAGTGTCGAGTCAATCTAACTGAACTATTTTGATAATAGTTTCCTGCTAAAGGATACTTTGAATGTTATTTATGCAGTTACCAAAGCTTTATCAAAGCCAGTGAACTAATGCTTTGCAGTTGAGATGAAGTCCATCCGTATGCACTCGTAGCCATAAATTGTTTCAACCAAACGAAGCCGCAGCCAAAAGCTGATGTATTTAGACTCGTCAGCACTACCCAAAACTATTACTATTTCGTATTAATGTTCCCATTGCGGTGAGCAAATAGATACGAATGAAAAGCCTACTGACGATCTCATTATCATTTGAAAATTAATCTTATGGTGTGAATTTAGGGTGGAAGTTATAATGGCAATGTTGTGGCTAGGAGGAATCATTAATTTACGGTATAATGATTTGAGGAAATACAGGAATTGTATTGCGTCATTAGAATGTATGGATGGATTAGTTCATAATGGGTGTTATGTTTGTGTTATGTTAGTAAACATTGTGATAGTGGTTAGTTCAATTATGGTTCTGAGCTAATAATATGTATTGTTATAAAACTAATGTATGTATAACCTACCCCTACCACCGTGAAATAATAATTATTTTTCCAAAGAACCTGGGTAGCAATATAAGTAACTGAGACCATAGCAATAATCCCTTCTTTACAAGTAACAGCACTTTTTGTTTTAAATAAAATATAGTCTATGTTATTCGGTGATAATATAACTTAAAGCCTAATAGTGAAATAATCATTAAAATAGGCTCAGTAGTTTTTGAGTTAAACCCTTACAAAAAATTAAACAAATTAAAAATCTAATCCTTTTTTTTGTATAAGTATAGAAAAGCAGTACTTTTTGAATATAAAAAGGGAATGTGTAAGTAATATAATAATAAAGATTTCTAACGCAATAATGCTTGAGATGATGAGTTAACTACAACTTCTTTGTATAGTATACCTATTTAAGTGAATAACCTCTTTTACTAGTCATCAAATGTAAAAAGATAAGACGATATTAATTTAATTGTGACATTCTAGAACCTTCTAGCAATTATCGTAGCTAATGATCAAGCTTAATATCAGAGGCATCATTCATGTGTTACCGATTCTAGGTAAAATAATTATAGTTGGAATGGCAGAAAATCAATGGCGAGGTAACCTCCCATGGACCTCCAACTACTCCTATACTACCCCTATGAGCTAGACCTCTAAATGTATCTACTACATTTTGCCCGTGGCTACGCTCGCGTAAATGTATGTTAGCTTAGATGAGGTTTGTAACAGTACTTTTTTTCTGGATGCAGGGTACTCTATGTTCTTATCTGTTGTCTGGACAAAGTGTATGCAAATTTCATGATGATCTGTTGAGTAGTTAAGGCGTGAAAGCGTAACAAACAAACAAACTCACATTTGCATTTATAGTATTGGTTAGGATGAAAACTAATATCAGAATCGTGTCAACATTTTGCAGCCACGATTGCTTTTAGACTAGGCATGCTTATATGTGCAGCTGTTTCACTGGAATCAAATTTCGCAAACCATTTAGATTACAGCATACCTACCTTTGAAGCACAAGTATCCTTTGAGAAAACTCGTTGTTGTCTCACGTTGCAGCTGTGGTTTGACGCATATAAATGTTCCAACAAACTTTAGATTTAACTAAACCGCTTAGTAAATGCACTTTACTGTTAAAATTGGCTTCCCCAGTACGTTAGCAAGCTTTTAACCTGTGTTGTTTATCCTAGTCTATAACTCCTCTATGCTACGGTATATATTGTTCAGTACTAATGAGAATTTGAGGCCTTTGAAGCTTTTGAGCTACCTTTAATTATTTGGGTTTTCTCCAAATTCGTTCTCAGTTCAAAATCCATTTAGTGCTTACCAAACACATATAACTGGTTTCTGGATTAAGGATGCTCAAGCGCATGTCAACTGCCGTGATTGGCTGACTGAATTGGTAACAGCCAATCGAATCATTTAACATGAATTAGGTTTTAACACTTTGTGGTTTTGACAATAACATTATTTGGCATGAGTTTGATTAGCTTGCTAAAAACTGGCTGCTATTCACATCATCATGTGTTTTTATAGCTGCAAAGGTTCATCTCGTTATAATGTGATTTCAGGCCTCACTTAAAGGACGCTTGAAGCGGTAACCGCAATGGGTTGTAACCCAATTTATCGTTTATCAACTACATTTTCAGACTCCGTACGGCTATCGCTATCTTTTTGTTAGAAAACCTAACACCTTTTTGCCTGACCTATTTATAGAGCCCAAATCATTAAAATTCATCGTAAATATTCTACTTATATTAAAAAAGTTAACATTTGTGATACTTGTTACATTATCACGCACATAAGATATTTAATTTTGTTATTCTAGTAATTTGCACCTATGCTATTTACATGGGCAAAAATAAACATACCTACATGCATAGTCTTGCACCTACATATATAGCGGCCTCAATGGCGTAGTGGTAAGTGTAATCGACTGCCAAGCCTGAGCTTGCGGGTTCGATTCCCGCACAAGTCAAAAATTTGTGTGCATGAACATGGATTTTTGTCTTGGTCTGGGTGTTTCTATGTTTAATATGTATGTATTTACAAAAAAAAAGTATCTAATTATGTATGTTTATCCATTGTCCCATGTACTCATAGTACAAGCTCTGCTTAGTTTGGGCTAGATGGCGTTGTGTGTACGTGATAGAATATTATTATTATATAATTAATATATATATATAATTAACGCTTTTATGAACAGTCGAAATGTATCTGAAAAGGCACGTTTGGCTGTTCATAGAGGACTATTAGTGCCCACACTTATGTATGGAAGTGAAAGTTGGGTATGCCAAAAGAAGCATGAGAGCAGAATAAATGCTGTAGAAATGAGAGCGCTGAGAAGCATTTGTGGTGTGACTCTGAAAGATAGAATAAGGAATAGTGTGATTAGAGAGAGATTCGGTATGAAAGTGGATATAGTGACGAGAATAGAAAAGGATATGTTAAATAAATAAATAAATAAAATAAAATAAAATAAAATAAAATAAAATAAAATATTGTTTATTTCAGACAACCTTATAGTCCATATTTTTACAATGAAAGAACATTAAATCACCCTCTTAACTAAAGATCTCCACATGGAGGATGAGAAATTAAGCTGGTTTGGGCATGTAGAAAGAATGGACTGAAAGACTGACTAAGAAAGTTTATAAAGCTAGTGTGAATTGAACAGTCGCAAGAGGAAGACCTAGGCGAACGTTTCTCGATCAGATCGGAGGCAATCTGGACAAAGGCCAGATTAAGAGCACCTTGAACCGACGGGCGTGTATGAGGAATATGATGAAAGTGAATTAAGTCAGAGAAGTGTGTCAGGCTCGTAGCAAATGGAAATCCGTAGCCTCTGCCTACCCCTTTAGGAAACAGGCGTGAATCTATGTATGTATGTATTATATAATCTCCGAAGAGGTAGGCAGAAGCACCACGTAATACTTTTTCTTTTGGTTAAGGATTGTTACGTGTCCAGCCTATTATAAGATACCTAAAACCATTATTATTGCTGTCTACTGGGATCAAACCCAGGCTTCGTGTAGCTATTTTAAATTGATTTATGGGAGTACCCAAAAACATCTCGCGAGAGTGATGACTAGCAGTCGCATTCCCTACCGCTGCGACACCAAGGCATTTTTGTGTGCATAATTTCATTCAGGTTTTAAAGCGCTGACTATAAACATGCCAGAGTGCTCGTAAAGCGCAAAAATATGTCGTCAAAACGTTACAAAGGACAAAGAGAGTCAAGAAGTGTTATTTTTAGTAGGCAAGTAAAGTTAAATGGTAAGTAGGTGGAACTAAAAATGCAGATGACGCAGTTGTTTATATGGTCTCACTTCGCCGAGTGCCGGTGAGTTCACTAATAGTTGTTCCGTGTCTTTGTGTTCTTTGTGTCTGTCGTTTGAATATTTATTAAGTCTCTCGCGACACTTTAATAATACGTAATGCGAAAAATATCGCTAGAAAATAAATAAATAATATATTATGTAAGTGCATTGTTATATATTAATCGTGTGTTTATCTATTACCGGTTATATTTATGTATGTATACACTATTAGAAATTCAGTTTTGAATTATTCTGTTTGCACACTTGTTTAAGAGAGACATTTTTAAGTAAATTACTAATATCAGTCTCATTTATTGACTTAAGATTTTCAAACACAAATATTTTGACATCCAAATTTGATGGGTGCATATGGGCGAGTGCATAAAGTATTTCAATAATTATATGTACATTACGTATTTTAGTGATGAAATAATTCGACCTCCTTTTAATATTTATGTGATCCTGTATACAAGTCTAAACTATTTAGATGGAAATATGTAAAACAAAAATATGTTACAGTTATAAGCCAAATGTACATACACACGGAGTCTGTCCCCTATATCCCTAAAATCATAGGCAGTGATCTATCACACCCACGTTTCACCGGCGTTAGTTTTAGTTACCATATAATAAGATGGCATACCATTGTTGTGTAGATAGACACATTTCCAAAATCTAAAATTGCCTAATAAAACACTCAATGACTCTTTACCTGATCCGGTATTGAATCCACGACCTCACTATCCTGTACAAATATGAGTGCAAATCTATCAAATGTAACCAGCGAGGCAATCGTATTAATAAACTCATCATTTGCCAATTACACAATCTTAGTTATTATTTTTCACAGGATGCCATATTGAAGTTGGCTTGCACTAATTGGATGTATGCTTTTGTACCTCTTTCTACCCCTTTATGCGAGAGTATAATTGAATAGACTAATTGGCTACTTAGCTATGCAGTATCCTGTTTTATCAAACCAGTACCAACTTTTGAAAAGGATACGCTCTTGAGACGTTTATATTCCATAAAATGTCCTTTTGAAATGCATGCTTTTGAAAGTGACACATGCACAGTATCATTTGACGACTCGATGGCGTAGTGGTTAGTGTAACCGACTGCCATGCCTGAGGCCGCGGGTTCGATTCCCACACATGTTAAACATTTGTGTGCATGAACATGGATGTTTGTCTTGGTCTGGGTGTTTCTATAATATGTACTTATTTACAAAAAAAAAGGTATATATGTATGTTTATCCATTGTCTTGTACCCATAGTACAAGCTCTATGCTCTAAACTATGCAAGTTTGGTCTAGATGGTGCTGTGTGTATATAATAGAATATTATTATGTCTGAATCCCTGGAGACCAACAGACTGCAATGCAGAGGGTCTCGGGTTCGAACCCACGTCGCGCACCTCTGACTTTCGGAAGTTATATGACTTTTCGAAATTATGTGCGTATTGATTGACAATTATCGCCTGCTCCGTGCCTCGGAGAGCACGTTAAGCCGTCGGTCCCGGCTGCCATGAACATCTATGAAAGTCGTTATTGGGAAAGTCAGTACCCTCTAATATCCTGACACTGGTCTAGCCTTAGGGTATCGTTAGCCTTTGGGTTGCGGAGGTCAGGTGGCAGTCGCTCCGTGTAAAAACTGATATCCAGTCAAATCCGGTTAGTCTAGAAAAGCCGACCCCAAGTGACTTGGGAATAATAAAGACTAAGGGAGAAGAAGATCCCTGGAGAGATATGCAGAGAATTATTTTACTCACATTTCACTTGCTATGGGTGACGTCTATGGGCGACGTCATCAATAAGCAGTCTGCCTATAGCCATTGTTGTTTTAGGTAGTTTCCCGTAGCGTAACTTCTTTTTTTGCCGTGAAAAACGGAATGAGGAATGCATTGAAAATTTTTTTTTACATTAAGTACTTAATTTCCACACTAGGCATAATTCCTGTATCGCGGGCTCATAAAAAACATAGAAACAACGAACACAAACATCTAAACTCGGAACAACCATTTGTGGATCACACAAATCGTCTCGTGTAGGATTCGAACCTACAACACACGGCGCATCGCCACTGTCACTGTTCTAGTCACCATCCGTACAGTCAGGTTATGACACTCACCAGGGAACAGATGACGACGTCCCAGTCCTACCAACTAAATCTACGACGTTGTTTCTTCTCGCAATCAATGGTGGGAGCGCAGGGATCGCTCGCGCATTTATCTTGGACGCCGTTGCGTACTTAACATTAAATTAATAACAGTTTGTACGACCTGGAAATCGAGTCCAAGATCTTATGCACAGCAGTGACATTCACTACCGCTGCGTCACAAAAGCAGCCGATCTATAAACAAGACTATATTCTAGACACGATTCCAAGAAACATAGCACTGTGATAGTGCTAAGATTTGCTACAGTCCAAGTACTTACACACATGAATTGCATACGCAAACATTTGAAGTCAAGAATACACATCTGTCGACGTTCAAATACCAAATATTGAGGAAATGGGCCAAGTTTAGGAAACGTACTGTTCACATATTGTGTAATTTAGAGGCATAGTCATGTTTAAGCTTCATAACGGATTGTATATATGTATATACATAGCAGCGATAGCTTAGTGGGAGACCGTTGGACTGCCACGCAGAGGTCTCGAGTTCGATCCCAAGCCGCGCATCTCTGACTTTCGAAGTTATGTGTGTATTAAATAATAATAATAATAATAATAGCCTACCACATGAATGATTAATTATCGCTCGCTTTAACGGCGAAGGGAAACATCGTGAGGAAACCTGCATGTCTGAAAGTTCTCCATAATGTTCTTAAAGATATGTGAAGTCTGCCAACCTGCACTGGGCCAGCGTGGTGGACTATGGCCTAACCCCTCTCACACTGAGAAGAGGCCCGTGCCCAACAGTGGGACAGTTTAATACAGGGCTGATATTATAACGGATTGTAAGTTATAAACTGGGTAAAAGACAACCTATGTAGCAGGACAGGACTCGCACTTACGATCTCGACAATTCCAACTAAAATTATAAATGCAAATGTGAGTTTCTTTGTTACGCTTTTACGCCTTAATTATCATGAAACATTGCATAGACGTCAGGCTTATAGAAAAGGACATTGGGTACCTTTCATCCCGATAAAGAATATTGCTTCCGAGGGATACAAATTTAATGTCAAGATCTACATTAAGGCGAGCGAAGCCGTGGGCAAATTCTAGTAATTTATGAACTAGAAAAAAGACAATCCATAAAGTAGTACTTGAACTTGCCACCTTGGCAAACCGTGTTGTTGCTTCACCACTTAAGCTTTTCGTGGTTCTACATCTGTCAGCCATTGAAATTTTTCCACCAGCTTTTTTCTGCGGCTTTACTTACGTAAAAGTAGGTTAGGTTATATTAGTAACAGAACATTTTTTTAAATAAATTACTTGTGGCCTATGTAACTTGGTGATAATACAGCTTTGAAATGGTGACGAATTTTTTAAATAGGTTGATTAGTTTTTGGTTTAAATCTTTACAAACATACAAAATACCTAATCTTTCCTCTTCATAATATTAGGATAGATGTTAGTGATTCGTCATTTATATTATATACAAATATTCGATGAGCATGTTGATATACTGAATATAGCTAATTCCGTTAATGAAGAACAAAGCCCATTATTATATCTAACTAACTATATTATAACTATTTTAAGATATACCTACGCTACGGTAGAATATAAATTATAAACGAGCCAAAGACAATCCAACTTGTGACTTCGATTAACCATGACGTCACTGAACTAAATTAGATATCCATGCCTGCAAATACAAAAAAAAACAATTTCTTTTTCATACCTGCATAAATAGGTATACCTACCCTTGAAAGAATAGGCTAAAGTACCTTTTTTTTATACGACTATGGTGACAAACAATCACACGGTCCACCTGATGGTAAGTGGTCATCGTAGCCTATGGACGTCTGCAACACCACAGACATCACTTGCTCGTTGCAGTCCCTTTAGGAAAGAAAGTGGGAAGGAGAAGGAGCCAGAAGGGGGAAAGAGGGTATAGTTCCGTAGCCTTTCATTCATGTTTCTGAATTCCATGCTGCTACAATTTATCTAAAACACTTGCAAAACTTAGGATTACAAAATCGACGGCAAAAATAAGCTGAAACTTAAGCAAGAGGAATAATACCGTTACTGTTTGATATAAAAAAGAAAGCAATCCATTACAAACTTCAATAAAAGTAATACAACTTTTATATTGTTTTCTTGAAGAATTGACTTCTAGAATTTTGTTTCTTTTTGTGATTTGTTTGGTAGTTGACGGAAGTTATTGAACGCAATCTCAAAAGTACACAGCAGAGCAAGTTTAGCCTTGGAACTATTATTATCAGAACGCTAATAATTGTTCATAATTAAGCTATTTTGTGACACACCGCTGGTTATAATTATTTGCTTACATTTGACACAAATTTTTGTAAGTTATTATTTTAATATATACATAATTATACTCACGTCGTTTCATCCCCAAAGGGATAGGTAGTGATTTATTATCCATAATTTTCACTCGATTTTATTTAGGGTCATATTAACATGCGACCTTACTACCTTGGGCTAGCACCCAAGTATGTCTATGTATGTAACTCGATAGATGTCGCTCTAGACGTACATTAAGACACATGACTCGTGACTCATGACTTGTCGCATATTCTGGTGCGACGGAGTCCGAGGCGGAGTCATGATTCAGAACCTCAATCGAGTGCAAGACTAGTCGAGCTAACCAGAATAACAAAATGTGAGTTTAATGGTTTTATTGATAACATTACGATTAATTCTCACAATAGTTTGTATATAATAATACAGCTACAAAATTAATTTGAACGTTGATACGGAAGTGAAACATGGATAATGACCCAACAAGACCGGAAAAGACTAAAAGCATTTGAAATGTGGTGCTACAGGTCCATCGAAAGAATCAGCTGGACAGTAAAGAAAAGCCACCACACCACTTTATAATTTCATAAGAAGGTGAAGATGATTTCATAAGAAACATCATAAAAGGAAAAGTGGAAGGAAAAAGAGGAAAGGGTAGACCCACAATGACGAATGATGTCTTATAAGGGAGGTCAAGCAAGTGGCCGTAAATCGAGGAAGATGGCGTATTCTTAACCGACAAGAGCAAAGCTCTTAAATATGAAGAAGAAGATTATTATTTCTTCTTATTTTTAAAGATTTATTTATATAATATTGATTTATTTAGATTCGCCTGTGATAGCTTGCAATATCAGGATAATAAAGAATTTAGGAGAGATGCGATAAAAGAAAATTAATGAGTACCGTCATTCTCACCGGATGAACTCATAGTATCCTGTAAATAGGTGACAAGTAAGCTGGCTAATTCATGACGTCACCAAATAATTAACAACGGCAGGTTCAACCATTGAAATGAGGTAATCGCAGCTAGGTCAGGCCACGGAATACTCCAAAAATAGCTGCGGCCCTGGAACTTAAAGGACAAAAGAAGGAACGCGGTTTTCATCAGTACAAGTCTGACATATGCCTTCACTCCGCCCAGAGTGGAGGGGATCATTCGGCAACTATCCATCACTACTAACCTCAACTTAAACTAAGAAAAGTTTACCGTGGGATTCTTTTAGCCTACTGCTACTAATCTGCTCTAACTTTAGTAAATTCAATTATCAGTCTACTCTGACGATGTTTCTGTGTGACCTATAAATGACTTTAGACTTTGACTTTCCCTACCACTTAAAATTTCTCCAATATCACGTAGCAGAAAACCAAAATATCAGCTATACAAACGATAAGATTACACACCACCGCAAGAATCTTTACCTTTATATGTTTTCAAAGTTCAAAACATCTAAGTAGCTAACAATATCTAAAATATCAACCACCAACTTGGTACAGTGAGTCGGTGTGTAAGACAAAGGTTATACGCTGTTGTTTATGTAACAGAACACGTACTTGAGTAATTTCACCGTGTACGTTGGAAATTCACCCGTTACACATAATATACTACAGCATATTACCATAGTCCCATTGTACATGTTAAATTATAGACGGAATGTGAACGAAATTAATATTATGCTGCGTGAAATATTGCTTTTGTTTATGACTGTTAGATTTTTATTAAAAGTTTTTGTTGTGGCAACTACATAATATGTATTTTCAGGGCTATCGCTGATAGGGTAGGCAGAGATATATTACACGTACCTACATTTCTCCAGCTAAGGTTTCAGGACCTACATAATAGAGGGTGAGCTTTCTGCATGTTGCTATTGAGAATTTGCTTTAATTCCTGGATTGGGCAGTGTTATTGGGATTTTCACTCTACAACACTGCCTGATCTTGTTATCAAAATTACGACCTAATGCATACCGCTACGTCACCGAAGTAGATCATAATATTTTAAAAGAATATGAGATGAGATGAAAATAATGACAGAAGTAGGTACGTGAGTCTCCGGATTTAATTTTACTCACAGAGCAAAATGCAGTTGAAATTATATTACTCTTAGGAAGGCTTGCCGTCACGGGCTAGTAATAGCCGTATTTTCTCGAAAAGGTACACTACACCTACCATTTCACCTGCTTAGCTTTTGAGTCTCATGTAATAATGATGGACCGAACTGCTGTCTATCTATGCTGCAACTAAGCATTTCGCAACAGCAAAACCAAGTACAATTTTGCGTGAGAATCGAACCTAAGATCTCACGATCTGTGCAAATGTATGCCAAGGAACTAAAAAAGGCAAAGAACAAACGGCCTCAAAAGGGTTTCGATTTTCGTTTAAAACATTTTCAATGTTTTGTAACAACAAGAAGTTTCTCAGCATAACCCACAATTTTGCAGACGAGCTAACGGCAAAAGAAAAACTTAAATTATTTGAAAAGTTTTTAAACAAGTTTGAGCTGCTCACGGTCAGCATTTTTGAAGTAAAATGTTTTATGATTCTAATATATTTTGGCTACGTTGACGTAGCAAAATGTTTTGTAAAAATACTTATTTATTTGATCATAAAAATATTTAGATGAAAAGCTTCGGGTGTAAAAAAATTGCAGCTGCTTAGGCTCTCACGATGGGTGCTCGTGGTTGAGGTCCTGAATTTAAAAGCTTGTTATATGAATAATGTTTTGTATTTAAAAAATATGGCCGTTTTGATCCTGTGGTATAGGATTGTGCTTAGGTTTTCGGTAGTTTGAGAGGTTACGGTTTTTCATTTTCAGGACAGGATCATAAACATTAATTTTGATTACCTTCTTACATTTACCTATTAAAGCGGTATTCAAAGTTTCATACAAATTCCCAAAATGCACATTTAACCTGAAAATTCGTCGGTATCCGAATTAAATATGCATGTCATTATTAAATGGCTACTCTGGAAAATGGGCAATTTTTCCCCAAACATTCCCTTGGGGCTACATAACACGGCCAATGTCAACTTGGGGAACAGGAGCAGTATATCTGATTCTGTGATGGCTTTCGGAAAGGACCTCGATGTTAAAAGGGGTACATTTTTTTTGGGTAAATATAAACAACGGAGACAAAATCGTGTAGAGTTAGAACGCTTCGTTTTCTATCACAGGAAAATATAGACAATCGATTTATTTTTACAGGGCTGAAAACATCTAAAATTTTACTAAAACTAAAATCTGATATTAGAAAGGCGAAAGGGAGTTTGTTCATTTGTTACACTTTCAGGTCTAAGTAGTTAATTGATCAACATGAAATTTCGCATGCACGTTGTCAGGGGTACAGAAAAGGACATAGGGTAAAATTTTAACTATTTCATCCAAAAAAAAAGTAACAGGATTACAACTCGCCTACAATACACATGGGGATTACTTATATACATAGTTTTACGTTTCTGAAGGAGTAAGCAAGGCTATATTACATAAATGTTTCTAAGGATTACATGTTTTAAAGGGCGAGCCCATTACTGTCTATAGACTGATTTTGTTCTAACAGGAAATTCTAATAACGCTATTTCCGACCTGGGAATCGAATCCGAGACATCATCATCAGCGTCAGTTGCATCTACTACCACTACCTCATGAAAGCAGTCGTTTATTTTCATGCAGAAAGATTGTAAGATGTCTAAATACCCACTATTTTAAGTGGATGCTTAAGCTGTCTTGGAATACTAGACAATATAATTAGAAACCTATTGTCTCTGACGGACGGTGTTCCGCTAATAGTAATGCTGATCAGCATAAAACAATTAATATTTAATACAAGCTGTTATAATACTGAAATATCAGGCACAGCATCGAAGATTTAGGCGTAAGACTAGGAAAGTATAATAATAATAATCTTTATTACCAGTGTAATGATTTTTGTATTTATTAATAATTAATTTGATCAAAATTAGGTTACTGCATTTAGTTGTGATTATGACTACATAATTATTCTAATGTACTTATTTAATAAATCTATTTCATACTGTTTTGTGTAAAATATTTACTGTATAAAAACTATTATTTTTGAAATAAATTATAATGTATTATTTACAATTTAGCAGTTCAATATGTTACGAGGCTGACATTTTGTAAGTCAATAAAAGGATAATAATTCGAATCGTGAAATAAAACGCATTTCCGGCAAATAGAATAAAATAATGATGTTGACTTGCAAAAGGTCATTCTCATTCGTGAGCTAGCATGGTAAGGATCGTTTTGGAGTAGTTTAGTGAAAACTAGTAAAATTGTTTGGAGAATAAACGTTTGGGTGAATCTAACGACTGGAGTGTTTTATTTCATCACATTTCAGAAGTGGGATTAGTAAGTACACGCATACATTTTCAATAATCATCTTTTTGTAATGGCGTTATTAATTTCTTGTTCTTAAAAGTTCAATTAGCGGATACTTATTTCGATTGTTTAACTGTGAACGAACTGATAAGTATAATACTTTTGTATAACCTATTGTCATTCGCCATCATGATGTGTCGACTTGTACAGTACACTTTACAATACACTATACAAATTTAATAAACTACCCACATAATTGCACACAATGACACTATACGCGATTCCCATAGGAATCATCACAACTTAGTGTATTTTCGAGTGTTAAAACTGAATGGTTACCTTGAAATACACTTAGTAACTCTTTAACTGGAGTGCTGTTGGGGAATACCCTCAGTGTATCCTACATATTCAGCTATGAGTAAGGTTTACTTTCTGGAGGCAACCATGCCGACAAACCAGGGGTCCGCCTGCCTATTGGTTGAAAACTTTACATGCACAAGTGTAAATAATTTATTTTATTGCATATGTACGGTCTACATTATAATTCTTTAGTAAAGAATTGAAATGTGTATTGTAAACTAGCAGCGCTTAGATGATAAAATAACATAATCTGATTATTCATATTTTTTTTGAAGATCTGAAGTGCATTTGGTCAGGGTACTCTCTGATAGTGAATTTTTTAGTTTTAAGAGTGCTCTTGCTTGAAATACTTGGACGAGGCTACTCTTCGTCAGTATTTTTGCTGCAGCATAGTGCCGTTGTTTGCTTAGGTATAGAACGCTTACGCTTACCTAGTCGGAGTGATTTGGACGCGTGATTGGGATATCCCTATCATGCGTTATCTTTCAAAATGCATTATATTCCTGTCGGATATTTGGTTGAGGCGACTCTTCAGCAGTGTTTGGCCGGGATGTAGTGTTATTAAGTAGATTGATGGGTAAAAGCCTGGCCAAGGCTTTTGTAGTATTGAGGTAATTTCTTTGTTAAACAAGCGCTGCTGGTTTATAAAGCTACGCGACTGGAGGCTATTGCCATTTAATTTGGAGGTTATTGCTATTTGATTTGCCACTTGACTTGAGTAGGTTATGTGTGCCTCGTGCTATTTGGAGAGGTTATGTGTGCCTCGTGCTATTTGGAGAGGTTATGTGTGCCTCGTGCTATTTGGAGAGGTTATGTGTGCCTCGTGCTATTTGGAGAGGTTATGTGTGCCTCGTGCTATTTGGAGAGGTTATGTGTGCCTCGTGCTATTTGGAGAGGTTATGTGTGCCTCGTGCTATTTGGAGAGGTTATGTGTGCCTCGTGCTATTTGGAGAGGTTATGTGTGCCTCGTGCTATTTGGAGAGGTTATGTGTGCATCGTGCTATTTGGAGAGGTTATGTGTGCCTCGTGCTATTTGGAGAGGTTATGTGTGCCTCGTGCTATTAGGAGAGGTTATGTGTGCTTCATGCTTTAGCCAAATATGGTTTAATTAATATGCCTTTTTAAATTTGTGTGCCTTTTGCTTTTTAGCAGAGGTTATGTGTGCCTCACGATTTAGCTAAATATGCTTTAATTAAAATGAGGTTAGGTTCGCCTCATACATATACCATGAATGTGTGTCGACTAGCAGAGATTAGGTGTCTCGTTAGCGAGCTAAGTGCATTCAAATTAAATAGTGTACATCATTAAAATGATCAGTGATCAGCTCATATGTATGTAGATTATGTAAATTTTTGAAGTTGAAATATTAGAGGATAATTAGATTGTCTAATAGGCCGTGCTACTATGGTCTTTTACTGACTTTTACGATGTTTTATCATCTAAGCATGATAATATCGATTCAATCCTGATATTTTATTTTGATTTTGAGGCTATGAATTCGGACGACGCGATGACTCCTGATGGTGAACCTCCCTGTTGCAAGGATAAAACTAGAAAGAAGAAACGAATCTCCCTGAGAGCAGAACCAGAGGTTAGACGTAGCAAGAAACAATCAAGAAAACGTAAGCGCTCGTCTAGTTCATCCTCTTCTAGTTCGTCCTCTTCTAGCAGTACGACAACCATGAGGTCGAAAACAATATCAAGGCGTATGGATAAGGAACCACGTAAGGAGTCGGCCAGCTGGTCAACTAAAGAGGTACTGGAATAATTCAATTTTTTACAAGAACATAAAACCAAGGCACCTAACCATTACAATAATCATTTCAATAATGTCATACCGGAATTCGACCCGTCGAGTAAATCCCAAAGTATCAATAGTTGGATTAGGAAAGTTAATGAATGCGCCTTCATTTACGAATGGGACGAGATACAAACCATTCACTTTGCGCTACAAAAACTTTCTGGCTTAGCAAAACGATGGTTCGAAGCTCTCCCTAGCGTAGTTTTTAGTTGGTCAGATTGGCAGATAAAATTAAAGAGAGGATTTCCTAATGAACAGAATTATGGTCGGCTTCTCGAAGAAATGTTGGCACGCACTACACGAAATAATGAAAATTTTCGCGAATATTTTTATGATAAGTTAACATTAGTAAATAGGTGTGAAATACGAGGTAAAAAGGCCGTAGACTGTATAATTTATGGAAAACTTGATAAATCTGTTAGGAATAGTGCTCAGGCATTAACTTGTAATGAACCTGAAGATCTGTTGATTTTTCTGAATTCTCAACGTCCCTTATTAGATAATCAGGTACATATTAACCGAAACCGTGGTAACTATTCGGTGACAGCTAGGCCGGTTAACGTTGCGTCATCTTCGAATGATAGCTCTATTATTTGTTTTAATTGTCGTTCAAAGGGGCATCCATATATTAAATGTCCAAAACCACTCGTGAAATACTCAAAATGTCAGAGAGTAGGTCACAGTAATGACAATTGTAAGCTCAATTCTTTAGAATTGCGAAATAATAACAAACAGACTGATAATCATAATAAGACTACAATGACTATTTCTACATTTAGTAATAGTAGTGATAAGTTTTATAAAAATGTTATAGTGAACGATTCTAATTTCATTGCTTTTATTGATTTTGGCAGTGAGTGTAGCTTGATACGTGAATCAGATGCTCGAGGTCTAGGTTTAACAAAATCATTCTCAGAATTACCAGTAATCAAAGGTTTCGGCAATGCCAAGGTTTTTCCGATCTATAAAAGTGCCATTAATTTAAAGTTAGATGAAGTCGAGGTTAATATAGAGGTGCTTGTAGTAAACGACGGATTCATGCAATCGGCCCTATTGTTTTGTCAAAATGTAACTGAACTTCCGTGTGTTTCGGTTTTTAAGAATCACAGTCAATTATTATTCTATCGAAGCCCTAATGTATGCGACGAAGACGATAGCATGAAATGTTTAAAATTGAGTATTGTAAATGATAAAGAGATTGCCCGGTCAGATTTAGTTCGTGTTAGCATATCTGATCCTGACTACTCTGGAGATGTATATGTTGAGGGTAATTGTAATAGTCAACCTAGAAATTAATACTATTTGCATGGTGGTGCTTATAAAGTAACTAACGGAGAAATGTTATTACCTATCACTAATTTATCAGACCAAGTTTTATCATTTTCAAATAGATATCTCATAGCTAGAGCGATCCCTTTTATTGAGAATAAAGTTAAATATACCTATAGATTGACTAAAGATATGTCAGAATTTCAACCTCTATTAATATCCGACATTAAAGTTGGAGCTGAGGTAAATAAAGAAACCCTCCCTAGACTTCATAGGCTCCTGCTTAATTACCGTGATTATTTTGCATTTAATTTAGGTGAAATTGGCTGTAAATTCCACGGAAATGAAAATAGATTTACTAGATGGCAAACCGGTGATTTATCGACCGTATAGGCTATCATTTTCAGAAAGAGGTCAAGTTAGGGAGATTGTAAACGATTTGTTACAAAACGACATAATACAAGAAACAAATTCTAGCTATGCGAGCCCCATTTTATTAGTTAAAAAGAAAACAGGAGAACAACGTCTTTGTGTAGACTATAGGGCCCTTCACAATAATACTAGGAAGGATTGTTTCCCTTTACCGATCATTGACGATCAATTGACAAATCTGAGTGGTAATAAGTTCTTTACTTCTTTAGACCTGGCTTCTGGGTACTACCAGGTACCCATGGCGGAAGATAGTCGTCCATTGACAGCGTTCGTGAGGCCTGATGGGCATTACGAGTTTAAAGGGATGCCCTTTGGACTCGCTAACGCTCCAGCTGTGTTTCAAATGTTTATGAATACAATGTTAGGATCCAAACTATATGAGACAGTTTTAGTTTAATTAGATAACATTCTTTTGCCATCGGTTACACTGGAGGAAGGCTTTAGACGACTGGAAGATGTCCTAAAGTTGTTACGGGAAAATAACCTCACACTTAAACTCTCGAAATGTCGTTTTTTCGATAATTCCCTCGACTACTTAGGATACGAAATTTCTGCTGACGGCATACGCCCTAATGAAAATAAGGTTTTAGCTGTTAAAGAATTTCCTGTTCTTCAGAACGTACACGAGATTCGTAAATTTTTAGGTTTAGCAGGGTATTTCAGAAAATTCATCAAAAACTTCGGCGAAATTGCTAGGCCTTTAACAAATTTATTAAAAAAGGGCAACTCTTTCAAATGGACAAATGACGAGTCTAATGCATTCTCAGTATTTAAAGAAAAGCTGATTGCCCGACCAATATTAGCCTTGTATAACCCTAAGTTAGAGACAGAGTTGCATACAGACGCTAGTTCTTTGGGTGTGGGTGGTATATTGATGCAATGGCAACCAGGTCCTCGACTCCTCAAGCCGGTGGCTTATTTTAGTAGGCAAACTACTCCTGAAGAGCGCCATTTACATTCTTATGAGCTTGAGACATTGGCAATAGCATGCTCATTAAAAAATTTTTAGAGTCTATTTGCTAGGACTAAATTTTAAAATTGTTACTGATTGTAACGCCCTCCGGACTACACTAACTAAACGAGACTTAATACCACGGATAGCCAGGTGGTGGCTTTTGATAAGCGAATTTACTTTTAATATAGAATATCGCCCGGGTGCTCGTATGGCTCACGTGGACGCTTTAAGCCGTAACACGAAGTTACCACCTGAAGTGATAGATGAATCAGCCGTTACAGTATATAATATTGAAACTGACAATTGGTTATTAAGTTAACAATTAACAGACCCAGATATTTCTCGTACAAATAAAATCCTGAAACCTGAAACTGACGAAGAAGCTAAAGATATTAGAAAAAACTATGTAATTAAAAACAATAGGGTGACTTGATTAAAATAACCAGGACTAATTATCATAATAAAGGCAATAGCACTAAATTTATGTCAATTTATAGGACCGTTCAAAATAGCGGAAGTGTTAGGCAACGATAGGTACAAAATATTTGAAATACCGGGTTTCAGTAAGCGTAAGAACAAATTTGATAGTGTAGTAGCAGTAGACCGTATTCGACCATGGATTAATATTAATGCATCTGACACGAATGTTGATAAAAACCCGATGTCCGATAGTAATAGTTCATCTAATAGTGAAGATAATAAGAGCGACGTTGAGTCTTCAGAATTCCAATCATCTAAATAAAGGCCGAATGTAATAATTATTATTGTATTTAAGTGATTTGATTAGAGATGGTTTGACCCGTTTTTGATAATTTGATACGTGCGTCAGGAGACTGCACGTAGTCGGACGGCCGAATGTAATGATTTTTGTATTTATTTATAATTAATTTGATCAAAATTAGGTTACTGCATTTAGTTGTGATTATGACTACATAATTATTCTAATGTACTTATTTAATAAATCTATTTCATACTGTTTTGTGTAAAATATTTACTGTATAAAAACTATTATTTTTGAAATAAATTATAATGTATTATTTACAATTTAGCAGTTCAATATGTTACGAGGCTGACATTTTGTAAGTCAATAAAAGGATAATAATTCGAATCGTGAAATAAAACGCATTTCCGGCAAATAGAATAAAATAATGATGTTGACTTGCAAAAGGTCATTCTCATTCGTGAGCTAGCATGGTAAGGATCGTTTTGGAGTAGTTTAGTGAAAACTAGTAAAATTGTTTGGAGAATAAACGTTTGGGTGAATCTAACGACTGGAGTGTTTTATTTCATCACACCAGTTTTACAATTTTATTAAGTATGTTATGAAGAATAACGAGAATTGAAGATATTTTTGAGGAAGGAATTCAAATCGAGTGCGTTTCAGCTTTGTATTACTTTTTGATGTTATCTCTGCTTACCCAGGAGACAAAACCACGATATTTGTGAATGTATTCGTACCATTCGTTAGCAGCGACGGCGCGTCCCCAAAAGTACATTATTTTGTCTCGCGCTAAATGCTTGCACTACTTTGTACTGAAATTGCGTTTTAAGGATGTCACAATATATGTTTATTTACCTAAAAATCATTTTTCATATCCATATTTAGTTGAGAATTAGGAATGCACACTTGTGTGTCAAAGTCAAAAATAAAAGTAATGACAGTCAAAGTTGAGTGGATCGTGAGTTTCCTGAAGGCACAAAATTTTTGTTTATTTCTTTCTTTAAAGACCGCTCCTGCACTAGGCATGAAGGTGTAGCACTTAACCAAAACTAAAAAATTCATAATTGTGCATTACAAGTTTAACTATAGAAACTTGTATAGCATAACTAGTATCTTCATAATTCTGGCCTATTATTTTGTTTTGCTACTAAATAATTTTGATTTATAACAATGCGACAACCTTGCTGAATAGGAAGCGACTGTAGAATTTTAGCGTAATTGTTTAGAAACATAAATGTTATAAAATGCAGTGTCCTGAATATAGTGCTTAAACGGTGGACGTTTCAGACCAAAACATATTTTGTACGTTATATACAACAGATGTCATACTTTATGCCGAGGGGATTTAGCTTTTAGAATTTATGGAAGCAGAATTTTAAATTCAATGCTGGCAATGTGTAAAAGAAACATTTGAATTTATTTATGGGACGCGACGTATAGTGGAATCAATGAATAATGTAAATTTCGAAATGTTCAAATCGAAATTAATAGATTTTACTATTCAAAAGGCTTTTATTATATGAATATATTAAAAATTTTACTTCAGTATTTATACAAGCTGTGACGGTAGCATAATTAAGTGACTTTTTGATAGCTATATGTAACTATTTTTGAATGTTAAAAAATAATTTTTAACCTCCTAGTATCTAGATTTACCGTTCATACAGGCTTATAGCTGTAGGCTCCTATTTACCATACTGCTGCTTTAGAGGCTACCATAAAATTTTATTAAATGCTTGAGTATGTTCAATAGTAGTTCATGGAGAAATGGTTGCAGCATCTTACAGCACTTATGATTTGTAAACAAAAACTTGGCGATTAAAAAGAGTGGCCATGAGTTTCTTGCCCATTCTTCTCATGAGCCCTACACCCTTGCTTTGCTGAACGTGGCAGTAAATGTAAATTCAAAGAAAAAAATTGTGTAACTTTGACATTCATAAGTGTTACCTTGTAACCTAATCTGAATAAATTTATTTTGTTTTTTTTTTTATGTATGATTGCCAATTATTTGGTTCCGACTCGGTTGGAGAAATACCAATATCTTGCAAGCAATCGACACAAGAGTCGTAGCATCAGTCTTTAGCATTGCATATTGCATAAAGCCTTCGAAACTTTTACTATAGTAGATTTATAATAATAATATAATATTCTACCACATACACACAACACCATCTAGCCCAAACTAAGCAGAGCTTGTACTATGGGTACTAGACAATGGATACACATACATATATACTTTTTTTTTTTTGTAAATACATACATATTATATATAGAAACACCCAGACCAAGACAAACATCCATGTTCATGCACACAAATGTTTGACTTGTGCGGGAATCGAACCCGCGACCTCAAGCGTGGCAGTCGGTTACACTAACCCCTACGTCATCGAGGTCGTCAAGAGAGAGAAGAGAAGAAGAGTTAGTAAGAATACCGAAGGCTCAAATATCTACTTCTACCATTCCTTTAGTTATATTCCGACTTTTAATCCTTTTACCTTGACTATGGTGATATTTCAAGAAATCAAAATTAATATATATGGTATAAAAGAAAACTTTATTTTAGGAATTATGTATATTTTTAAAGAGTTGTTATAGGTTCGTTCACACAACATCGAGTTTCGTATGAGGATCCCCAACGGAATGACAACACCAGTATGGCTACGATAACGACTGTGCTATTTGGGTAAAACCAATTTTGTGGCAAGCAAAACGTAATAGCCTCCTCGCGTGCTGTGGTGCCAATGATCAGTTGAGCAATTCTACTAAATGTTATAACCAAACTCACATCCGTGTCGGCTATAGTTAGAGTAACCGTATACATCAAATCACTACAGTAACCATAGTAATAAAAAAATTGTTGATTACTCCGGTAACTGACGAGGCGAAAATTGTGTTAGAAATGAGTTTTTTAACAGAATAGCTCAGTAGGCATCTCATTTATTCAGCTATCACTACTCAAATATAAAAATGTTTAAAATAATATTGATTAAAAAATCATTATTATATTGTAAGTTATTATTATATGACTCCTAAAACGTGAGCGAGTTTAAACTTTTTACATTTAACTATACAATACTGCCTTTATAATATACTTCTTCTCTCATAGCCTTTATTATTCCCAAGTCACTTGGGGTCGGCTTTTCTGGTCTAACCGGATTTGACTGGGCATCAGTTTTTACACAGAGCGGCTGCCACCTGACCTCCGCAACCCGAAGACTAACGATACCCTAAGGCTAGACCGGTGTCAGGATATTAGAGGGTATACTGACTTTCCCAATAACGACTGCCATAGATATTCATGGCAGCCGGGACTGACGGCTTAACGTGCTCTCCGAGGCACGGAGTAGGCGATAATTGTCAATTAATACGCACATCATTTCGAAAAGTCATATAAATTCCGAAAGTCAGAGGTGCGCGACGTGGGTTCGAACCCGAGACCCTCTGCATTGCAGTCTGTTGGTCTCCCCACTGAGCTATCGCTGCTGCTATATAATATACTACTGTACTAAAATGTTATTTTCTTCTAAAATCTAAAGAAGAGTTTGACACTTAACACGAACGCTAGGGAGCTGCTAAGTAAATAAGTAAATAATTTGTTCAAGAACTTTTTCTTTGAGAACTGAAACTGAATTTTATGTTTAATAGAATTTTACGACTATGTTAAAGTACAGTACTGATAATATACATTATATTATTATAAGGGACAAACATATATATTATATAAATACGTGTTAAAAAACATCGTGCCCCTTTAACGCTTATTGCGCGCAAGTTGTGTGAGATTTGACATAGTTAATTACACATAAATATGTAACAACATTTATATAAATAGCATGAAGCAATCAAAATTTTATAAAAAAAAGATAGAAAATTAACAAATTACGGTAAAGACGTAAGTACGACTACTACTACCTATAAATACAACCTGATAATAAAACAGCGCGAAATCTTAACGTAGTTTCACCTCTAATGTCATTAGAGAAAAAGGAACAACATAATGATTGAGGTTTTGGCAGCGAATGTGGTGCTTATTTAGCTCATTTATTGCTAAGCTGTACTGAACATGCTCTGAGGGGGATGGAAAGCCGAAGTTGTCTTAGATGTGAAATAGAGATAGTTGGATACGCCTGGATCCCATGATAATGTAATTCACGATCTGGAAAGTTTGGTACGCAATCACGATGTTGTTGTTGTTTTGACGTAAAAATAATCTCTGGACTGAATGCATAGCTTCTGTTAGGGTAGGCTCTAGGCTCAGCTATATAAACTCAGTCATAGGTAACTACAGGTAACTGTGATGTCAGACCATCACAGTAAGCTGCAGTTACCTCTTATCAAAGCAGCTATAGCTCAGTGGGGAGACCAACAGACTGCAATGCAGAGGGCCTCGGGTTCGAACCCACGTCGCGCACCTCTGACTTTCGGAAGTTATATGACTTTTCGAAATTATGTGCGTATTGATTGACAATTATCGCCTGCTCCGTGCCTCGGAGAGCACGTTAAGCCGTCGGTCCCGGCTGCCATGACCATCTATGGCAGTCGTTATTGGGAGAGTGTCGACACAAAAGATCCCACTGGGTCGAAGTGTCGCCGGTCTGCACTGACTGGCCCCCACATAAGATACATACATACATACCTCTTATCACCTCACACTGGCTCGACTGCCACGAGAGGCAACAAAAGACCTGAAGTAATATGAAAGACAAAATTTATTACCCCTACTCGAAAAAAATTACTCTCACAAGTCTGAAGACTGATAGCACCTTAAAACTGCTCCAGCTATTTCGATATACGTATTTAGAAACTCTCTACTATCCAATTGTACAAACTCTAAGTCACAAACAAGCATTATACTCTCAATGATTATACATTACAACCATTCTTCTAAGCATAACAGCACAATGGCGGAAAACAATAGAAAAGGTTAGACAAACCGTACCAAAACTCAGTGCTACAAAATTCATTTAAAACAAAAATAAAATACGTTGTTACTAAACAAACGAGCAAATAAACGTAACAGAGAACGGACTCTAAATTATTAAAGAGTATATTTAGGTTACGTTACATGAAGGACGTGATGGCACGGTAAAGGTGGGCGGGAATAATGGCGTCGTAACAGCTCATAAAATGTCCACTGTTGAATAAAAATACAATTGTATGTCGGAAATCGCGTCATAGATGTTTTGGCATTGGATTTCAGTATATAAAGATAAGTTTTATTTTATCGAATATCTTCTTAAAAATAGGGTACGTTTTATAGAGTATACTATAGTACAGAACATCGCAGCTAAAACTTTGAATTATTTTCCAGTTACCAAAGTAATTTATAGAGCGTCAAAATGTATATTAATAAGATGTCAAGTTTAAGGCTGTCTTTGACGACTATAAAAGAGGTAAACATAGTATTGTTTGCCTATGACTTTCACTGAGATGGTAACTACTTACTTACTGCTTAATACTGCGCCGAGCGTAAGACAGATAATGACAGAGCTCGTGCTGCGCATATTCAAATCGGCGCGCGGCCGCCATAGTAAAATTGTATGGAGGATTTGAAGTGCTTTTTTGATAAATATGTATCTTTATTGTCAACCAATAACTTAAATATTTAGAACGGACAAATTGTAAAATAACTATTTATGTTTCGTTTAAGCTGTAAAATAGGATAGATTTCTGCTGTTATAATCTAAAAATCACGTAACACGAGCTTACGTTTTTGCAAATTTACGTAATTCTGTATCCGAAAATATTAATTATTTTAAGTTTTTTACACGAAGTAATTGTAAATACATTCATTGTTATGGTAAATGTATATTTTATATTTATATTAAACAAAAAGTGTTGATTTTATTCACTTAGCTGTGACCGCCTGTTTTGGCACATTTCACTCGGCGTAGTCTTAATATCGGGCAGCATAGAACCAATACGTTAAGGCAAACTAAAAATAAGATGACACAACGCTATTTGCTGATAGCTATTCAGAAGATTTTTATTATTTGATCCTTGCACTACCAGTACACCAGTACAGTATTGCTTGTTGGCACGAGCAACAACCTTACATAGGCTAAAAGTTCCTTGTATAATTGTTATTTAGAAAAGCGAACGGTAGCACACTTATAAACCGCCCGACACTTCAACTTCTAACTTGAATTAACAACCTCTTGCTTAGACAAGCTGCCGGGAAATGTTATTATACCTAACTCCAAACTTCTGCTGGCGATATATGAGTGTTGATTATACTCCGCCGAACACTTGGGAGATACATATAGAGATACATGCATGATCTTACGTAACATTCTTACAATGACTACCGTTAGGGTCTGTGCAGATAGAGTAACAATTCACGGCGAAGGGTAGCGCAGGTCAACCGTACATCATCTCATCTCAACTGATCATGATTTTTTGTTTTATGCCCATAATGCATAATAAAATTACTAAAACAATTAAACAATACCCTACTTCACAATATAAGCTCCACCTCAAAAAAAATCCAGGTGCTATTACAACTTATCAGAATTTTTGATCGATTGTGAATAGTTGTTTCATTGTTCAATTTCTTGTGCACTAAAATATAAATTCTAATATAATAATAAGTTTAATAACATTTAGTTTAATAATGTGTAATTTCTGTATTTCCTTAATTCTGTATTAACTTTAATGTCTCGTGCATTCAAATATATTTTTTGTACGCCACAAGTGGCAAAACATTAATATTTTAACTGACCACCATGTATATGTGTTACTCATGTTTTACAAAATAAATATCTTTATTTTTATCATCTTTGCAGTAACGCGCTGTCAAATAGGTTATACAAAAATAAATTGATTTTTACATCCTCATTGATTACTTTTAGAACCAAATACCATAAGAAAGATACAAATTATGAAAATAGCTATGTTGAATTTAGTATCAAACGATTTTGAAACTCCAATAAAAATGTATTTAATTTCTCAATACTTTACATAGTTTTTAAATATTTTGAGTCTAAATTATAACTAACGGCAACTATTTGGAACCTACACACAAAACTTCGTGGTATTTGTGTTACGATATATAAATTTCAAAACTGTACATAGTGCAAATAGTTACTATATTTTTTTCTAAAATATTATCAAGGACACATTGTTTTCGTGTCTTCTTCTCTTAGAGCTCCATCGGCTTAAGTGGTCAACTTCATACAAAACCGCGCCCGTAAAGCTAACCTTTGGTCTCCACGCGTCAAAAACTCATGTTATCTAGAAAATGTTGTTCCGAGAATAAATTTTATATATTATGTCCATTATTTCAAGACTTGTGAAGTTCCTCATGGGCTTTTTCTAACCCCGTGTAAAAATTTTCTGTATACAAATATATGTACCAAGATATAGAAGAGGTTCCATAGTAATAATGATTTTTTTTTTTTTTCTACTCTAATACGCTCGCGTTTGACCGCGATCTCACCTGATCTTAAGTGTAGATGCTGTCGACGATGGAGCACGCTTGCCTAGAAGATACCTATTCACTCGCGACTTGAAGACACCCAGATTGTACTCATCGGAAAACACAGACTTAGGTAGCGAATTCCACACCTTAGCGGTACGCATTATAAAATTGGATGCAAATCGCAATGAATAGTAATTTCTAGTTGAATAATTTCAACACCGCCCATACCAACAAAAGTATTGGTATTCCACCAATAATCGACGCAGAAATCAGCTTATTGACTTTAGACAATACCATTTTGAGAGGATTTAAGCCCGAAAATTGGGTTAAATAGTTTACAACCTCATAGGTTACAGCGAGCGGCTTAATTTTCCAATAGCGATTGGGCTCTACGTTAATCTGTAAAGCTTCGGGTCTAAATAATGTAAATATACGCAGGTCAACCATGCAAAATGGATCAAGAGTTTTTGATTTTGTACTGACTTCAACGAACGACCGAAAATTCTGTCGAAAGAAATACTTCCAAAAGGAAATGCTTCTAAATTCGCCTGCACTTTTTTATTGGTGTGTATACTGCTTCGTATCGCTGGCATTTCTCATTCTAATCGGCCTTTTAAAAATGTTTCTGTAAGGCTAGAAATGTATACAATACCATTAGGAATTTCATCGGCGATACTTTTCTGTGATTTTGAAGTTATATTGTTCAAAAAAGTAATAATGAAATCATATAGTTAATTATAACACAAATTTAATCAAAAAACCATCCAAGCTTATTTAATAAATAATTATATTTCCAAAAATCATGCTTTGGGATCAATTACAACACCTCCAACTCGTAAGAGTTCGGTTATTGACTATGACTACCATATTTTTGATACATTCTTTGCACGTTTATATTCTGCCGTTCAGTTACGGACTCAACGTCACGCCCAGACGAAAACGAGAACAAGTTCTAGTCCAGTTTAAAACTATCTTGCAAACCCAAACAACACATGTAAATGTCTTTTGGCGTTCTCGAGTTTATCATGTACCGAACCCTAAGTTTGTCTTCAGTGGTCTTCAGTATTACTTTGTAACAAGTGTATACATCAACGACTGCGAGCACTAAACATAAACCAAAGTGAGGTATAACCAGAATTATTAGACTAGAAAAAGGCTCAGCTTAAAACTAACCAAAGAAACCCAGACATAGAAAGTTGACATTTACACAAGCGAAGCCGCGGGAAAAATCTAGTAATATTATAAATGCGAATCTAAGTTTGTTTGTTTATTACTTACGCCTTCACGTCTTAATACTATGTACACATTCTCAACGGTACAGAAAAGGACACAGGGCGCCTTTCTATTCAGGAAAAAGGACTGTTCTCGAGCAAAACCGCGGGCAAAAGCTTGTCCTTGATATATTCTTCACGCAGCGTATACTAAGTTTGTCTTGAGTACTACGAGACACAAAAACATAGATTAAAATGCGGTGTGTTACTATACCATCATTATGTTGATGCAAGTACACATTTGCACGAGTTTTAGGGTGCATAGCTACACGAAGGTTTTAATTTGTCTGTGCTTCAAATAATGAGAGAAGACGGTTGTGATTTTAATTTGTCTGTTGTAATTGAGATGTTCGACTTTACTTAGTTCTAGCTATTGAAATTGAATTCCATTTTACAGATTTTAACGCGTTGTTTATTTTTTAGAACACTATATAACATAATTTTAAAACTTTATACGACTATAATTTTGTACACTGTTATTAGTTACCGTTTACTGGTATTTAAATTATAAAATTATTTGGTTTTACTTTTACGGGTATAACAATAGTAGTTTAAAGTTTTAAAATTATGTAAAACTATTGTACTAAAAAATTAAAAACGCGATAAAAGCCGTAAAAAGTGGTTTAATTTCAACGTGTGTTCATACGTGTGTATGTAGGACAATATTAGTTCTTGCAATTTTATTAATACAATTTTTTTATGTAGTTTTATATTTTGGCTATTGAGGCATATAACTTTATGGTTACCGCCAATGCGTACCAAGAAGTTATTGACCTCATATCGTTGCTGAACTATTAAATCTTGGAGCTCTCTGCTGAATTACGTGCTTCCTTCTTGGTTACATTAAAAAATAGACAGGTTAATTTTATTATGCCACTTATTATTATATTTTTGTGGTCCAATTTATGTATTTGTATGAATTGAAAAAATTGAACTTTCAGCTAACCACGTTACCTCTTAATGGTATACAATTCATCTAGAATAAGCCTAGAACGATGATATTAAAATATTAGAAGAGGAACATAATATAAAAAACTTTAATAAAATGTTTTGCTGACAGTATTCTGTTGATCGAAACATTTTGCCTTACTATGGAGACTTTTGTCGTATTTTCCGACATATAATTATTTAGAGTTGACATTAATTTATTCATTCATTCTGTCAGTCATTTTGACAATTAGCGATAATGATAAATTAAAACTGTGTCTGAACTGCCTTGGTGTTGGCAATTGTTAATGTGACTACTGCTACACGACTACGTGGTCTTGGTTTTGATGCCCGGGTCGGCCACTGTTTGTGTTTTTGTTAAGGAGAGGATTCCTTAGCAGCACAAAGTATAGTGGGTCCTATGTCTGATAGAAATTAATAGATTCGTCACTACTACATGAGACCTAAAAATATAACTGGCATTAACAACGGCAGTCTAATAACGATCAATATTATTCGAATACAATTTCATTACATACTTGAACGGCAAAATATACATTAACTTAACATTCGATAAATATATAATTCGGTAATCATGCACCGCTATTTCTAACGTTGTATTTCCTGGAATTACTGTCAGAGCATCTCGTGTAACTTAAAGCGATTCTAAAATTAAATCAAAGGGAGAAGTTCTGTTACACGCTACCCGTCTCAAAATTCACGTACATAAATAAATTACAGTCACAGATATTGTAGCAATCAAATAACAAACATCACCTACAAAGGTTATTGGCATGAATTTACTTCCAGAAATATCACTTCTATCAAACGTTGGTATGCTGACACCTAACCCAACTTTTCCATTAATGTAACTAGACACTTTCAATCTAAACAATTTTAGTATTTCCATCTCAAAAACTTAAACACAGAATTTATTATGGATGTAATTGAACCAAAATTTGAAACAGAAGCGAATTTGCAACAGCAAATATAACTTTGGGAAATGTCAACATTTACGCCTTTTTAATTTTCAAAGAAAAGGCATTCTAAACTCCAGGACTTAAGATGTTTAATCGCTTGCAGTTAAAGTTTTGACCATACGAGAGCTTCGTCTTATCACTTCTGCCGCGGTTGAATATCCCTGAAGCAGACAAAGTGTTTTGAAATCCAATCTAGTATTGTTGTTTGGAACTAATAATAATGTTTGCAAACTTTCTTGTGTGGTATCTCTAGTCAAACTGAACGTATTTTATACCTTGTAAACAATATTTTCAGCTGTTCTTAATATAAAATATTTGAAGACTGAAGTAAGGTTTGACCCTTCCAAGTAAATATTTTCTCCTTTTATGTTAGGGTCTGTCCTTAAAACTATTTTTATAAGTCGCCTGTGGCATGAGTTCTTGATCGAATCATACCTAGTTACTTCAAGTATGTTGTATGTTGGTTATCCTAATTTACAAACATTTACCTAAACGCTTTAAATAATACTTCTAAAAGATCTGACAATCATACAAAAGTATAAGATTATTAATTCTCACCACTAGTATGAAAGTAACTTGAAACAGCTCCAAGAATGAAACTCACGGTTTAATAGAAAACTTCGAGTTTGCATCAAAAGACTAATAAATCCGATGGGAAAGTTGTCGCCAAGCCGCAGCGCAGGCTTATTGAAATAAATTGCATTGAACTTAATGTGGCTGCCTACAGAGGTATATCAACGGTTTTAGTGTTATTAAAGTCTACAGAGTTTTGCTTTGAATCCTAACTAATATTATAAATGCGATTGGTAGTTTATTTGTTACGCTTTCTTGCCTAAACAACTCGTCCGAATACAATGAACCTATGCATTGTCAGAGGACTTTCATCCGGAAAAAAGTACTGTTCCCAGAAGATATTTTACTGATAAAATGTACAGAACATTATATCAATAAATAAATGCATGCAAAGCCATGGGCATAATCTACTTATCTTATAAGCTTTTAAAATGAATCTTTTAAATTTATGTTTTTTAAGCATATAGCTAAAAATACGTTTCCGTATATAGAACCAAATCCAAAAAACATTCTAAAAATAAATTAAACTGTGTCTAGTTTAGTTCAAATGCTAGACTTGATATTATAGGCGTCTTTAATATTAACTCTAGTATTTGGAAACTTGCAACGCCAGGATTATCATGTATTGCCAACTTGGCAAATAGAAAATCCGTGCTGCTGGACAAATACTACAAGTCTCACAGGTACTCAGCAACCCCTTTTGTGGCTCTAGAAGCATTGTCATTGCAAGAAAATCACGCAATATTTTTAGCTGCAATCTTTTGTGTGATGGATATAGTTTAAACTTTTTATTTTCATTCTTCAACTGCACGGATTGCGTAGTGGTTTAAATGTCGCCTCACCACTGTCCATTGATGTATAGTAAACAAAACTTTACGTGATCCACAAATGGTTACTCCGCGTCAGGATGTTCTTTGTGGCGGTTGTTTGAATGTTAGTAAAGTCCCAACAGGAATTATTCCTAGCACAGGAGTCGTCTTTTAAAAAAAACACAAAAGATAAAAATGTTTGTTCAGCCTATCCTACCAAAGTATTTTATAATGAATATAAACCAATATACCTTTTAAATATTTAATGCTTTAAAGTCTTTTTTTCGAGAGTTCGTTCCATATTTGTTAACGATTTTACAATTTCAATGCTGTATATAGACATGTTTATCTGACAGAATACAAAAACAGTTTCATAAATCTAGGCACATAATAAAATAGTTATGGCGGTTTCCATTTTAACGTTTGGAGTGACGGCTATTTATGCAATTTGGTTCGAAAAAAATCTATACCTACTTATCGGATAATTTGTAACCTTTAGGTAGTAACACTGTGACTGCGTTTCGTCGAGTAAATAAGAATGCCGATGGCTCGTACCACTCCGATGCCTTTTCTTATATCCAAGTTATTATCAATTTCCTTAGAGTCAGCGAATGAGTAGATTTTTTCAGTCGAGCTAGTGGCCCACCTGTTGGGAAGTGGTAACCGCTGCTGATGGACTTCAGCAATGTCAGGACACAGCAAAGCCGCTGCCTACCGTGAAAGAAGAACTCTCTTTAAACCTCGTTTGAAGAAGGACATATAGTGCTCGGGAAACACCGAAGCAGATAACCCTGGTATTGCAGACGATCATAAGCTATGGTAACCATCAGGTAGCCAATTATCGTAGTGTACGATGGGCCATATACTTGTTTGCCTTTTTATTGTATAACGTTATTACTTACTAACACGTACTTTACAATTAAATTAAATTAATTTATTTTTACACATACATACCTATGTACGTGTAAAAATAGATTCGCGTCGTACAATTCCCACGCCTATATCTCTGAATCTGTAAATGCATGACACCCGCATTTCGCTAGCTCTAGATTAAGGTTCTTCATAACAGCAAGCCTATAACCGTCTAACGGGCGTAGCACTAGCTGCTGAGCTGCTACTAAAAATTTATTGGCTGAAAAGTCGGACACATTTGCCGAACCTAGAAATTGAATGAGACTTCATGCACAGCCTACACTATAGTTATAAATCTCATCCCAAGTTAAAAGCTTCGTAGAATATCAAAGTGATACCAGTGTGTTCAATCTACATTTGTCGTTTAAACGTACTGGGTTTACAAAATGGGAAGTCAATAAATCTAGCCAGTGAGAAAGGTTAGAGGCAACGAGCTGCATCTATATACTAAGCTGAATTGGATTTATAGTCTATATTTAGAACTGAAGTTGAATCAAATAAAGTCTCTAGAAAGCAAGTCAATTTACGACTCAGGTATATTTTCTAGATTGTTCTATCAAAATATTTTAACACATTGAACACCGGATATAAATGACAGCAAACAAAACATTTTTATTGTGTCCGCTGAATGGCATTCAATGTGTTAACTGGTGAAATTATCTCTGAATTGTAAAGAGAAAAGGATCATATGCAGGAAATTTATTTGTTTTTTTGTTTTGTCTGTTTTTATCCATTAAATTATTTATATTTCCTTTATAGAAGTAGTCATTCATGGGCACATATTTATTAATTTGGTATCTGGTGTCTCTCGAATCTCACTTATAATGAGTACAATATTGTTGTATTTGATATTTATAATGATTATAAAACAGATTGTCTGTGTAATAGTCAAATATTTTTACTTATTTCTACCGAAAAGCCGCAGTCACTTATGCACGCCTGTCAGTGCATAATATTGCATCTGAGACTATGTTCTATTTGCGGTGTGCATATACAAAAAATAAACTTATGCAAGCAAATTGGTGCGTAACTTTAAACATTCAAAGGAGCAAAGTAATAATATTAATTGGTAAGTAACAACAAATTCAATTAACGCATAATCTCAATACATCGAACTTCAAATCAATTAACCAATCATAAAAATACAAACTGTCGGAAAACATCATTTCCATTTCAAGAACATTTAAAACTCGAACAATTTAAAATCGTAGCACCCTTGCTTGTTAGGACGCCTTTTAGCCAAGCTGGTCCCGATAACATGATTGGCGAAAACCCGACGAGCTTGCTCACGGCATGAAAAATGCATTCAGCAATCGGGTCGCCGTCGACAAGGTACCACAGTGTGCCATATAGCCCTGACACGTTGAAGCTGGTCAATCAGACGAGTCAAGCCAGCCACCATCCGCTTTTGATCTATAGAACGAAAATGTATGACTTAAATTGTATTTTCCGTATGATGATCGTGAACGAATTTGAGTTTAATATTGAATAAAATTGGAATTTTGAGTTGTTACAACATAACACATGAAACCGAGGGACGCATGCTGCGTCAAATAGTATCCAGTGTGTGAATCTATCTGGACTTATATTAATAAATTTGAATGAATATATGCTCATTCAAAAGGTATTTGTGGATAGCTTTATATTTACATAATAACATCTACTAACATGCGAGTTAACGACTTCCTACCTTATTTCTACTAATTTTAGACAGTTGATCCCGCGTAAATCGTTGAACGATATTGGATGCAACTTGGCACACAAATGTCCTGGATTACGCTTTTATTTCGTTATGTGGTCCTGTATTATACATACATATATTCACGGGGACGAAATTGCGGACAGAAATAAAAGCGTTTACGAAACTGATAAGATGAATATTAAAAATGAAAAAGTATATTAATAGTAAACATTCAAATTCACGCGCGAGTATTTAAACGTGTCGGTTGTGTGCATTCGTTTAGCGACACTCGTTTTGTGTCGCGAAAATGACGGCTGTTATAAAATGTAACCAGTGTAATATAGTGATAGACGAGTTGTTATCGTATATTCTAAATAAAATATCGGTAATAGACGAGGTTACGTTAGTGCGCATTTGTACTTCGGCGTTTACAAGTGACGAAATTCAAAATTGAAGTCGTTATTGTTTTAATCTCTACCAACAAACCAGCGTAAAATTGTTCGAAAAAGCAAGGGAAAAGAGAAACGTGATCTTAATGATATAACGAACATCTTTAAGACTGTGGATCCTGATATTATTGCAATATTTGTGGCTGACAATTAGTAAAACTGCCTCCAGTAACATTCAATCACCTAGATTGCACAAAGGATCTTACACGTCTCCAAGCTGAAATAGAAGGTGTTAAATCAACGTATACTACGAAAAAGCAACTGCAGGCACTCAAAATAGATATTTTGCAGTTGCTTTAGGAATATTAGTGTGTTTTGCTTATTGAATATCTATTCAACAAGCAAAACACACAAATATTCCTAACTGCAGTGATAACGTGGATGATAGCATCTGTATAGATAGTGTTAAAAAGACATTACCAATACAAACAGAAAATAATATGGTGCCCAAAGATTATTTTTTAACTAAAGAAATAACCAATGAAAATAGAAACGACAAAGAGGGTACTTCGAAAATATCTTCAAATTCGCCAGTTATTTCGATAATGATAGCACCCGAACAAGTGGCGAGCCCGCAGCGAGCGCCCTCCCCGCGCTCCGCATCTACACCGCGCGCATCTCAGCTCGCGACACCTGCGAGTGCGAGCATTTCGTGCGTAGTCAATATGCAGAGTGATCAAGATCATCTTATCAACAATAATATAATTTCAAACATTGCGGGCACCTCGCTTAGGGAATGGAACTATTCTGCTGTACTTCAAATAACTAGTAAGGATAGTTCAGATAAGGTGAGTTCTCCTGTGATAACTGCATCTATAGCGAATATTGTAGCCACAAATAATCAGAGAACTAAGCAGTCAGATGAGAATTGGAGATTGGTAAATAGGCAAAGAAAAGTTAAATATCAATATTGAGGTGAAATAGGAACCGCAACCGATTTAGCCTGTAATTTCAAAGCGGCTGACAGGAAAGAAAAATAGGCTGGAATAAACATGTCCGCGGCGCATATAGAGTGGCAAGGTCTAAGTTTCATAACTGGAAGTACCACGGTAGTCCTTCTCACGGACTTATATATGAGGAGATGAGTAACAGTAGACGTATATTCAAGTCACGTCTAAAATGGTGCCAAAATCATCAGGAACAGATTCAAATGGATATCCTGGCTAGATATCACTCGACTAGAGACTTTCGTACATTCTGGAAAGGTACCAATAAACTAAGTCAGCGGCCTGGCCTCTCCGTGAGCGTAGATGGTATGTGTGACACAAAGGATATTGCGAACGCTTTTAGAGATCATTTTTATGTGAGGTCGCCGCTGAGACAGACTTTGCAGGAAATGTTCAATGCTGAAAAATTTAAAGGACATGTTGGAACTCGATTCAATGCTAAAAGTGTAGCATGTGCTATAAAGTTAATATCAAGAGGTAAGTATCCTGGTCACGACGGTCTCAGCATTGAACATCTCCAGCACGCTGGACCGCACTTACCCAGAGTATTGGCATTGCTATACAATTTGTGTATGAGTCACTCGTACTTAACATCCGACCTTACGAAAACTGTAGTTGTTCCAGTGGTCAAAAATAAAGGTGGCGATCTGTCTGACAAATCAAATTACAGGCCAATATCGCTGGCAACGATTGTTGCGAAAGTGTTTGATGGGCTGCTTGATACACACCTGCAAAAATATATACTTCTGCACGATAACCAGTTTGGATTCCGACTAGGGCTTTCTACAGATAGTGCGATACTGTGTCTCAAGCATACGATCAGGTACTACACTGACAGGAATACTCCGGTGTACGCGTGTTTCTTCGACCCATCAAGGGCTTTTGACCTGGTTTCTTATGACATGTTGTGGAAGAAATTAGAGGCTATAAATATGCCTCAAAAAGTACTTAATTTGCTTAAATGTTGGTATGGTGGCCAGATCAATAAGGTTAGGTGGGCGGGCACACTGTCGGAACCTTAGGGATTAGAGTGTGGGGTTAGACAAGGTGGATTAAGCTCTCCCTTACTATTTAATTTATATATTAATGCACTGATAGTGGGGCTCAGTAGCTGCCGTGTCGGTTGTTATATAGATGGTGTCTGTATGAATAATATAAGTTACGCGGCCGACATGGTACTGCTGAGTGCATCTATCTGTGGAATAAGAAAAATGCTAAAATATGTGAATCATATGCGGTGAGCTGCGGACTGAAATATAACACCGCAAAGAGTCAGTTCATAGTCTTTGAGGCCGGTTCTAAGTACCTTACAACAGTCCCACCTGTACGCCTGTACGGAGTGCTCTTAGACAGGGTAGAATATTTTAAATATTTAGGACAATTAGTAACAACCGGTCTCAGGGATAATGCTGATATTGAAAGGGAACGAAGGGCTTTATCAATCAGAGAAAATATGAGAGCCCGCACGTTGCTCCAAATCTGTTAAGATTACATTATTCACAGCATATTTTACTTCATTCTATACATGCAGCCTGTGGGTTAGTCACACTCAGAGGGTATATAAAGCCCTCCATATTCAATATTATAATGCCTTTAGATCACTAATGAGATTGCCGCGATACTGTAGTGCGTCATCGATGTTTGCGGAGGCGCGTGTCGATTATTTTTATGCAATAATGCGAAAGCGATGCGCATCTTTGGTGCGCCGGGTACGTAGCAGCACAAACAGCGTTATGGCTATGAAAGCGGATAGACTAGACTGTCCTAATTTAATAATAATTTTTAGAATAAGTATCATTAAATTTAATATGTTAGTCTTTGTAACTTGTTTAATAAATAAATTATTATAGTGACATAACGTCAGTTGTTTTATTAATAGGAATCACTTTTATGTGGCAGTGATTTTCAGAGCGCTGATATGACAACCGATATCGTTATTGGTTAGCGTCAAAAAGGTACAGGTGTGAAACACTTAACATTGCAGCAACTATATTTTAGCTTACATGTTATACGAGATGTGTCTATTGCCGCGTATCAAGCATGTTTCTAGACAATTTTCTGCAGCTGTTGCATATTGCTGAATAGAAAAAGCAGCAATTTTTATCTTAGTCGATAGTCATAACCGGGCGCTCACAATCATCATAAAACTAATGCGAAAACATCATCAAGAAAACTACTGTACCAATTAACACAGTTATTTACACTGTCTTTTACAGCAAAACGATAGGAATGAAGTAAGCGGAGTATCGAACTTAAGATTACATACACAGTAATTGAATTCACCTCCAATGAGTCGAGTCATTGAAGCAGAGAGCCAGTGTTGGATATTTTTGATAAAATTGCCGCTTAATATAAAGAAAATTGTGTTTCGTTACTTGCAGATTTTCATTCAAAAGAATTCTTTAATATTTTTAAACGGCAAATCCGAATTTGGTGATATTTGACATGTGTAATATTACCTGACTTTGGACCATGTATTGTTAATATTCAATCATCATTTAATGATAGTGAATTGAAGCAACCGAAAGACATTAAACGACCTTGAACTCTGAACACACATAGTATAAAAGTTCGGTATTTAGTGTACATTATATTAACCTATTGAATCGAAGCGGCACACCGGTAGCTAGACGCTATAGGCTTTTAATTATGTCTGATATTATAAGACTATATACAGAATCTTTTCTTCAACAACTTTTGTAATATTTATAGAGATCACGAAATTAAATGCAGAAAATAACTGCAAAGGTAAACTAAACTGCAAACCTATTAGATATCAGAGCGTCGTAAAGTACACGAAAGCTATTCGTTGCCTCGCGGTTTCGTATTGTTTTGTATAGATACAGTTTTCCTGAAGGTGGAGTAAATTAAATTCCCACCATCTTTGCAAGTCAAAAGACGAGTCTACCCTCAATGGCGTTACGGGAACTTTGAAGCGACAAATTAACGGTCTTCGCAATTTGTACGTATTATTTGTGGGTATTTTAGACTTTTAAGTCGTAACGATAGAGGGTATTTTTAGATTCTTTAAATTGTTGTTGATATTCTTGTGGTTCTTAATTCTAATATTTTTAATTTGTATTTTGGAAATGTATCGGTAATCATCTATTATAGGATTATAAAGGGAAAATTTTGATTATTTGGATTAAACTCAAAAACTATTCAACGATTTAAAAAAATATTATTCTATTAGAAAGCTATACCATCACCAAGTAACATAGATTACATTTTACTTAAAAAAAGTACTGTTACTAACACTTTTTTTTTAACGCGCGGAAATGTGCAAGTCCCATTCCCCATCGCCGGTTTTGGGGCAGGTGATGGGGATATGCCGGGATCCAGCCCATATGTTTGGGCTGAACCGACTAAAACCACCGCGGTGTTCCTCACACCTTTATGGCGGGGTCGCGCGGATCGCTTTCGCATTCAAATCGCGACCCCGTCAAAGGTTTGACCCGCCGATGGACGTGGCGGGTCCCACAAACACAATAAAAATGTACACCCACAATTGGGGGACCTGGTCCTCGACAACAAAGCGGGGGGACCTAGTCCCCTTTCCGACATCGAGAGGCTTGCGTGGAACACGAACACTCGGACCTGCGCTGATCGGGCGGTGGATGGCCCCAATGGGTCCCCCGCCCGCAGGCTTCTACTCAGGGTGGCTGGAGGTCGTCTCGCGCCGTCCTGCGCCCGGCTCTGCGGTTAGGGAGAGGGATTGAACGTTCCCTCTCCCTCTCCGCCGCCTCCTTCACTAACATCACCTCCTCACAGAAGGACGCGACGGCATTCCAAGACCTCTCGCTCGAAATCATGGACAGGACCATAGCCTCGAGCGAGAGGACGACTCTACCGACTGCCACGTGCATGACACGGCGTTGCGTGGCCCAAGCAGGGCAAGCTACCAATGTGTGCAACGCCGTGTCCTCGACAACGACGCGGCAGTCGCCGCAGTGATGACAACCAGGCGTCTCCTGTTTGCCTATACGACACAGATACCGACCGAAACAACCGTGATCGGTCAGCATCTGCGTCAGACGAAACGTGAAGGCGCCATGACGCCTCTCCAGCCACTCTTTAAGTACGGGTCTTACCGCCACGATTATGACGTACCCGGCGCTGGGATTGACAAGTCGTTCCTCCCATTCTGCCACTAGGACCTCGACTGTTTATAACATAACCTAACCTACTTTTATGTGAGCGAAGCCGCAAGCAAAAGCTAGTTAGTAATGCTAATATTTTATCCAAAGGATTCTTTTTTCATTGATTGCTTATTGTCGTCTACTTGACACATTGATAATCTTCATCCTGTAACTTATAATGTAAACTAAGTACGCTAAACATTATTTTAATTTTTTTATGAGCAGCGATAGCTTGGTGGGGAGATCAACAGACTGCAATGCAGAGAGTCTCGGGTTCGAGCCCACGTCGCGTACCTCTGACTTTCAGATGCTATATGACTTTTTGAAATTAAGTGCGTATTGATTGACAATTATCGCCTGCTTCGTGCCTCGGAGCGCACGTTAAGCCGTCGATCCCGGCTACCATGAACATCTATGACAGTCGTTATTAGGAGAATGTCGACACAAAAGATCCCACTGGGTCGAAGTGACACCGGTCTGCACTGACTGGCCCCCACATAAGATAACATAAACTAAAATTGTAAATTGTATTTAATTCGTGATCATACGAATGTAAACATAACCAAAAACTTATGTCATAAGAATAATGAGGGAAGACTTCTTGAATTCCTTCCGGCCACCTACGAAACCAACGCTACGTAACCAATTGTGTGTGAAGAATTATTTTTCTTGCTACGAAACTAGTTACGTACAAAGATTTTTTTCTTCCTACGAAACCTGTTACTTTAAGTCACCTACGAAGCTAACGCTACGTAACCTGTTACGTGTGAAGAATTATTTTTCTTGTTACGAAAGTAGTTTCGCACAGAAATCGGTTTTATATCCTTACTTTCAATATATTTTCTAATGAACACTACGTTCATTCAAAAATATTTTGTTCTATCAAACAATCGTAAACTCTCAGCTTATAAAATCAAAACTATATAATGAACTCCATCTTGAACAAAGCAGTGGTATATTTCTTTTACACCTGCACTGAAGCTAAAATTCTGCAGCTAAAACGCTGAAATCAGCTTTTTCGTGAAACACGACAATAGGACGCTTTGCGATGTTTATCGGCTATGCAATCAGGAGGACTATTATGTAAGCATTTATCTGGGATGGAGAATTCAATAATAATTTCTTTTAATTTAGTCATGACTGTATGGTTGGTCCCATAGCATAGGTTTTATTTCTAGATTCTAGGAGTTCAGGTCGGTCCAGTAGAGGAAATATAAAATAGAGGTAGTCTGCAATAGGCTGCCACCTTTGCGCATCAAATCATCATTATCGGATGTTTAAAAAAGCGAACAACATTACTTTTATTTTTATAAATAACAGATTAAACCTTCTAACAGTGAGAACAGGCCCGTGTATATAATAAATAATCCACCTTAATCCAGAGATCCAGCTAAATCATACAAACATTAAAATATAAAATATTATTCAATATTTACCATAATAGAGTCCCGAGAAAGCGATGCTGACACACCTTTTAGCTTGGTTGGACGGAGCGCTACCCGGTGCAGTTCTAAATATTATGGAAATCGTAAACAGTGACCGCGTCGTTTGGATGCATTCGAAGACAGCGCCAGACACTGACGGGTTATCTATGGAACTTCTTCTATACGCTGATCACAAACAATTTTTTGGTAGTACGTGAAAAATATAAGGCTTACCACACCATTCACCTAGCGACAAGGGGCTAATCAACAAGTACCGTAGTACCCACAACCATAGTAAGCGCTTACTACAGCCTATGTGCGAAAAGCAGTGATAGCCCAGTGGAAAACCGTGGGACTGCCAGGCAGAGGTAACAAGTTGAATCCGAAGGCCTCTGACTGTTCGAAGTTATGTGCGCATTAAATAGGTAATTATCACTCGCTTTATCAGTGAAGGAAAACATCACGAGGAAAGGTTTCCTCGCGATGTTTTCCTACGGTACTCATGTAGGTACATGTGTAAGAATTCTACATAATGCATTCGAATATATGTGAAGTCTGCCAATCCACACTGGGCCAGCATGGTAGACTATGGCCAACCCCTTCCCACGTCGTGGCTTCACGTCAGTAGTAGATAGAGGCACCATGCCCAGCAGCGGGAAAGTTTAAAAACAGTGCTTATATTATTATACTTGTAAGTTGCCACAAAAGATGCTGGAGGTGTATAGAAGCTACTTCTATAAGAAGGCAACTAAAGAGGTTTTTTTTTTTAATATAACTTAAGTCGCAAATAAGCGGACGGCCTACCTGATGGTAAGTGGTCACCGTAGCCTGCAACACCAGAGGCATCACTTGCGCGTTGCCGACCCTTTAGGAAAGGAAGTGGGAAGGAGAAGAAGCGGCACTCTCACTCATCGAACGAAACACAACAGTAGGAATACTAGTATTTCGCGTTGATATTCTCTGACAGGGTAGTCCTTCCCCAGTCGAGCAGGCCCATTCATGCTGAAATCAGCGAGGCTCTACTACTCTTAATGTAGATGTGATTGAGTTTCAGAGGGAACCGACCCCGACATTATTAGTGATCATAATATCACTAACTTGTAATAACCAAAGGTACCACAACACATGCGTTGCTAATCTACCTAAAATAATAATCAAAGTAACAATGAAACATACCGCAGTTCCCTCTTACACTTTAGAAAGGTCTGTCGTAAGTCCAGTAGACCTTTCCAATGTATATGACTCGGAAATTTACTTATAGAACGAAATGTGCCAGCTGTGTCGTGTACTGATGTTACTTAATTACCAGCAGGTACAAATTAGAACTAACTTCGACTCTTAGTATTAGCGATCGGTGATTTAGTCGGCCTCGATGGCGTAGTGGTTAGTGTAACCGACTGCCACGCCTGAGGTCGCGGGTTCGATTCCCGCACAAGTCAAACATTTGTGTGCATGAACATGGATGTTTGTCTTGGTCTGGGTGTTTCTATGTATAATATGTATGTATTTACAAAAAAAAAAGTATATATGTATGTTTATCCATTGTCTAGTACCCATAGTACAAGCTCTGCTTAGTTTGGGCTAGATGGTGTTGTGTGTATGTGGTAGAATATTATATATATTTAGTGACCTTTTGATATCTGGACGCTTAAGTCAATTCTGACTATCAAGTTTGTTGTCGAAAGCTCGGTACATAAATATATACGTCGATTGGCGTCTATTTTGGTAACAGCTAGCTAGATACTAAACTATTAAAACCAAAAAAGCACTAGAATGCGATGTAGCATGTAAAATATGCGATTTTCTATCATGATCGCTTGGTACCTATCCAGTTGCAAAATCGCGAATGCCAAAATAAAATGTTTTTTCGGACTAAAAAAATAGGCTTTAGTCACGGATAAACTCTAGTGTACTGTTTTATAGCCAAAATAGAATTTGCTATACATTTTCCTACCCAAAGTAAATAGTTTTAACAAAAATTATTTAGCTCGAAACTTGAGGTTCAATGGTCTAAAAGGATTTAGGGTCAAAGGCGAAAACCGTCAGGCGTGAAAATGTCTTTAATTAAGGAATTCTTTTAAACAATTCCCTTTTTTGGGGGTGAATTTAAACATACCCTTTTGAAAGCCCTTAAGGAAATCGGGTGAAAAGAGGAGGAGACATTTTGTACGTTACACAGATTAGCTTCCGGCAGACAGGAGCGAATGCACGTTCAAAGTAAAATTTTGTTACATCGACAAATTAAGGCTGTGTTTGGGTTTGTTGAGATGTTCGAAATTAATTAGATTTTATGTGCACAGAAAAAATATAAAAATAATGTCCAATTGTAGCGTTTGAACTTCTTTTAACATTTTTTATAGAATGTATTCGGCTACAAAGAGCACAAAATAAATACAGAGAAATTATAAACATCAGTACAAGTTCTGAAGAATGCCGTGTTAGGCATGGGAAGGTTTCATAGATTTATACAAGTTTAATTTTATTACAAATAATCTAATATAACCTAATCTAAATTAACAAATAATAATAATAATATCCTCCAGATCGTTTTCGGCCACGGCGGCCAGTCTTAACGGAGACTGGCCAACTACGCAGGAGATATTATAGTGCACAAGTGTGTGCGCAAACACAAGTGCACTTTCTATTCCCTAACTCATGATCCGATGGGACTGTAATCCGACACGACCGGAGAGAGATCAGGCGCAAGACCAACGGCTTTACGTGCTTTCCGAGGCACAGGGGTGTCTCACACCGCCAACTTCCTAACTCCGGGCTGCTATTGAGATGTTTTAACTGAAAAACCCAATAACTGTTTGTTCGCCCGACCCGAGATTCGAACTCGAGACCTCATGCACAGCAGTCGCATTCGCTACCGCTGCGCCACGGAGGCAGTTATCGAAGAAATTAACAATAATGATATCAGCCCTATATATACATAATCTGAGCACGGGCGTACGGCATAATCTTTTCAGTATAAGAGGTTAGGCCATAGTCTACCATACTGGCTAATGAGGATCAGCATACTTCACACATATAATTATATTCAAAAAACCCAAACTAAGCAGAGCTTGTACTATGGGTACTAGACAATGGATAAACATACATATATACTTTTTTTTTGTAAATACATACATATTATACATAGAAACACCCAGACCAAGACAAACAGCCATGTTCATGCACACAAATGTTTGACTTGTGCGGGAATCGAACCCGCGACCTCAGGCGTGGCAGTCGGTTACACTAACCAGTACGCCATCGAGGCCGACAAAAATATGCAGGTTTCCTCACGATGTTTACCTTCGCCGCGAAAGCAAGTGATAGCTAATTATTTAATACGAACGTAACTTCGAAAAGTCAGAGATGCGCGCCTTGGGATCGAACTTGAGGTCTCTGCGTGGCATTCCAACAGTCTCTTATAAGGCCATCGCTGCGGAAAGTCTTACTTATTATAATTATTTCAGTTTTTGATTGCATTTAAACTATTAGTTGCTATTGTCTGTATTAGTAGAAGTTATATTTTTGTGCACATATGTAATGTAGAGCTTCAAGAGCTTAAGACTGCGCCGAGCGTAAGACGCGGTTGGACTGAATGACAGAGCTCGAAATTCAAATTAGCGCGCGGCCGCCATAGTAAAATTGTATGAAGGATTTAAAGTGCTTTTTTGATAAATATGTATCTTTATTGTCAACCAATAACTTAAATATTTGGGACGGACAAATTGTAATATAACTATTTATGTTTCATTTAAGCTGTAAAGTAGGATAGATTTCTACTGTTATAATCTCAAAAACTACGTAACACGAGTTTACGTTTATGCATTTTTCGTGCAAATTTACGTAATTTCGTAAGCGAAAATATTAATTACTTTCAGTTTTTTACACGAAGTAATTGAAAACATATTCATTGTTATGGTAAATGTATATTTAATATTTGTATTAAACAAAAATTGTTGAATTTATCAACTTAACTGTGACCGCCTGTTTTGGCACATTTCGCTCGGCGCAGTCTTAACTCTAAATTAAAATATAAGCGGTGGTA